>CM029630.1:34071704-34671704 GCA_017311315.1 Dendrocalamus latiflorus
CAATTATGCCCTTACATCCATGTGCCCCCCCACAAGGGCATCTATGTCATTACACACATCCCATTTTGGGCTTTTACAACCCTTTAGCAGGCCGAATGGGCTTAGGTGGGGGCCACCCCTACAACAGTGAGCTTTAGACTTATACAGGGGTGAATCTAGGAGAAAAAGTCATTAGGGTCGCCGTATGCACATTAGGGTCACTCTAGGTGTGAATTAATCAATAAACTCTGTAATACCATGATGAGCATCAACTTCTTCATTGTTTAAGCTAGATGATATTGGTGTCACTTGAACCTAACCGTGGTATGCTGGATCCACCCCTCAGCTTATACTGCGGGAGGAGAGAGTAATTTTTTTTTGTGGAAATTAATTGGAAGTGTTGGAGGAATAATTTATTCCCCCACTAACAGGGCTCTCTCCACGAAAGACACCTATATACAGATGAACGGACTATAGTTATGCTTAGAAAGAACAATAATACCCCTTACTTGTACTTATAGACTAGCTATTTCATTGAGGGGTATTCCAATCATTTTGTATATTTATGAGAGCCTATCAATACTCCATGTATCATTTATTTGTAATTTAAGCTCAAAAGGAATACAACAAGACATTTCAATTGGTGTGCCTCTCAGAAGAACCCTTGGGACCCCCTATAGGCACTGACATGAGTAGGGTGGTTCTCTCGGATCCTCAAACCTATATAAACCCCGCGTTAGTTTTACCCTTGTGGACGCCGACTCGTAACATAGCTGACGTTTATTCTCTCACTTGTGTTTGGTTTCCACACTAACAACATTGATGCTATCTGCGGGGACCGTAGCTGATCGACAAAAGGCTATGGTTCCTACTAAGAAATGTTCTAAGTCCATGAAACCTCCTCTAGCTCTAAAGCACAAAGAGCTCGTGGACGACCCGTCCGCTCTCCAGAGGAGCTCAAGGCGTGTGCTATCTTCAGAGATCGGAGCCATTCACCTCTGGGCAGATAATATCCTGCATGTCCCAAGGCTACTAAGCATATATGCTTCCCTCATGCCAACCAGCGCAGGGTCATCAAAGCTCTGGGCCAACCATTGCTCCTGGGGTGCTTGACGCCACTGACTACAAGGCAATGATGAAGGCGACCGCAAGGCAAGTGGTGGACTACATAATGGTCGCCTACCATTTTCCCAGTGGCCCTCAGCACATCTCACCACTCCCAGCATCGCCCTCAATTCAAGTGGCCACTGATCCAACTGCGCGTGGAGCTTTCATATTCGAAGGAGGGTAAAAGGAAATCCTTAGAACCTCCCTCCACTCAACCACAAGGTAGTGATGAACGAGGCTCCTTACTGGCTGCTACACTCGTCGAGCCTAGGATGAGGAGGAGTTCCAGGCCCTCCTCGAGTTTCTCCACCTAGACAAATGTGCCTGCACCCAGAGATGGTAAGCCAACTCCCACCAGCCAAAGCAGGCTTTGCCAACAAGGTGATACCTGGCTAGAGGTGACTCGAGTGCCCCAGGGCCAAAAGTTGTCCCTCCCCCAGGGGTCCTTTAATGCCTTCAACTGAACGGGCGATTTCACCCATCGTGGCCCAAGTATGCTCACCAAGCTATAAAGACTCATGTAAGAGGACTATGGCCAAGCTGTTTGAAAGAGCCTTTACTCTGCAAGCACCAGACGTGTTCTTGTGCTGCCAGCTGGATCTGCAGATGGCCGTGGCCACCACGGCCACAAAGACATGGAGGCTGAGTCCCCGATCTCCCAGTCGGACCAAGCCACAAGTCGGTGCGAGCACTCCAGCTCACCGATGCGTGGGCATTGTCGCCGCTACCACTAGGCATCTAGCTCTTCTAGCTCAAAGGAGCCCTGACACCACCATCGTCACCTCGCACGATCACCATCTCTTAGCACATAAGGTGACAGGGGCATCCCGAAGGCTAGCAACCCCTTCGTCTGAGACATCTTTGAAACTCTATTTCGGTCAAAATTCTACCAGCCTAACCTTAGACCATACGATGGGGACTCTGACCCCATGTAGTTCTTGCAGGTATATTCCATGATGATTAAGGCTGGGGGAGTTGGAGAGGTAGGAATGTGTAACTACATCCCACTTTCCCTCTCTGGGACAATGTATTCTTGGTTCTTCAACCAAAAGAAATGCTCCATCTACTCTTCGGGCCACTACGACCTATGGGAAGAGTTCAGCGTGAACTTCCAGGAGAGCTATAAGAGCAAGTCAATAATAGAACCAAGTGTTTGGCTATAAGTCAAGTTATAAGAGCCAAGTTATACAATAATTTATCTTCTATTTGTCTACAAAAGGTTTTTTATTATTATGTGATACCATGTCTCACATTCTCTTTCCTATTTCTCCTCACATATATTTATTATCTGAGCCCACCACTGCATAGGCTCCCGTGCCCAGCTTGTTGCTTGCATGAGAGCCAAGCTCTCATCTCTCTCCTCTCTTCTCTCCTCCACATCAGCAAAAATGCTGACTAGCTTGGCTATAAGACCATTATTGAACTTGCTCTAAGAGCCCCATGCTCCCCAATCAACTCTTTACCGTCAAGCAATAGAAAGGCGAGTCCGTAAGGAAATTCCTTAAGCGCTTTTCCAAAGTGTGAAGCCAAGTGCTAGATGCCCCGAACTCTATAGTTATCAATGCCTGTAAGGAGGGGCTGCTCCTGGGGGAGCTTAACCATGTGCTAGGAAGGGTTCCCCTGAAAATGACCTATGAACTCTTCGAGCTCGTGGAGAAATACACTCTTGCGACTCTCTCTCTCTCTCTCTCTCTCTGACAAAATGTAAACATGTGCATTGATCATTTCTGTTACTATGATTATGTAAACATGTGCAGTTCTTTGAACTCTACACAAGGCTTTTAACTTCAACTAATTATGTGACAAGAAGACAACCATTAAAGGTTAGACTATTTTGAATTAATCTACTACAATTTTCTTTTTGAGCACTGAAAAAGAATCTTAAAAGTATTTTTTTTGCTTCATGTCAGTTTCTTTTAGAGTTTCTGTTGGAGGCCCCAAATGCTCAAATAATGAAGCGGTACATTTTGGAAGTTCGTTACTTAACTATTATGATTGGTCTGCTGAAGGTATTAGATTATTAGTTATATTTACTGCTTCTTCATTCAGAAATCATTGATGTACCTATTATCCTTTTCACCCCGTCTGCTCTGCTCCTCTTGGTTTTTTTTTAATAATGGTGAATGGTGGTACTAGTATGAGAAATAAGAAACCCTGCTTTCTTTTACTGGCTCACCAACCAAAGGGTTTCCTAAGATATACGAAATTATACACCTGCAATTGTTCTTTGGTGGCTACCAGAGGTCCAGGGCTAAATGGCTTTCCAATTGTAGCTAATATGCATGGTATCGTTATTTACAATCTAGCTGATAGAAAAGCCCAACACTGTAACTATCAATTTGTTTCTTCCAGCAAATTATGTATCGTTTGAATACCAGACTCGTTATCTCTGAAAGTAAGAATTTAAACAGTAATGTTGCTTTTCCAATATATAAATAGTTCGAATAGACACACTCCTGAAGGAAACAGTGTGAAAAAAAAAATCTGTTGAGACGAGTGATGAAAGCAGCGCACTAGTTATAGATGGTTTCTTTTGCTCTTAGTGGATAATCAATTTTTATTGTCCATGCGCATCCTTTCTTAATGCCTGTACTAAAGTGAAGCTTATGTAGGACTCGAGCAAAAATATCAGGATATGTGCCTTCTACATTTTTAAGGTATTACTTTATCTTTGATCTTCCAACCTTTGTAGCACTCGGCTGGCTACTATTAGCCATCTAGTGTCAACTAAATTTTCAATATCAGTTATCACAGATTCACATATTAAAGTTGCATTATGTTTGACCCTTCAATGGCTATAACCTCCACACACTTTTGTGTTTCTTGTGATATGCATTGAAAATTTCTGTCGTTGCTGATACTGTGAATGTTTTTGTTTAGTTTGCGTATTGAACATTTCAAAATCTAATCAATTTGGCACTTGATTTTGTCATTGTCGTATTTGATCTGGTATTTAATCAAGCATTTGATCAGGTCTGGTTTGCTTTTGAAAATTTCTGTTGAACTAGATACTGTTAGTTAATTATAACTTTATAAGCATTTCCCTTTAACCATCTTTTGGGGGAGGGGGGGGGGGGGGGTTCATTTTCGCTGCAGGGAAGCAGGTGTTTGTTGCCAATCCAAACAAGCCTTGTGATATTATTCAAGTTTTGGTGGACAATCACAGAGAATTGTTGAAGCTACTCCACAATCTTCCCACAAGCAAAGGTACTTTACATTTCTCTACTTCCAGCTTTACTCTGGAGGATTCTATGATCTGACCAAGCAATTGATGCCATTAATGGAATAACCAAACATTATAATTGCAACTCAATGATAAAGGAAGATTCCTTGTTAGATTGTTGAGAGATGCAAACTGCGACACTACTAGTGCATTCCTTTTAATAGGTGAAGAGGAACAACTTGATGAGGGGAGAGAATTAATTATCAAGGAAATCGAGAAGCTCATGCACTTATCAGTATAGATCCTCGAGAATTTCAAAATTATCCTTTATAATTTCACTGGTCAAGAAAGGCAATCCCTTTCTTCCTTATTATTTTAAAGACCTCATATGTAATATGATACTCTGTATAGAGGCTGTTTATCGCAGGGAAATAGTTTGGCCAAGAATTGTACTCTTCACAGCATTGCTGTGTGCATTTATCGACAGGGTACCTGATAAAGGGAAATTGCGACAACAGATTCCATATATGGAATAATGCATAAAGGATAGATCTTGATATCTTATTTTTAGAATTTGATGTCGTATTTTCGAGATGCCTGAGTACGCTGCTCCAGTGAGATAATTTTTGGAACAACTGGGACAGAATGCCTGGCGTTTTGAATGTTTTGTTTGTTTCATGTTTGCAAATACTCTACAAGTTTACATTTAAATGTTGGTGTGAGATTCGGGACTGTTCAAAGATTGACTTGCTAAAAGCACACAGATCGATTCGAATTCTGAAAGACGGCAGATGCCGGACCTATCTTTTGTTCAGAAATAAAAGAGCCAAATATTTCAGAAGATGTGCGACAATTAACAGCTACGAAAGATGCTCCTATCCTTCTTTGTAATCTGGCACTTGTTACGTATGGTATACTTTTGTATATTTTTAGTTTACGATAGTAGATGATAATTTACGGGAAGGAATTAACTGAATCCGATCAACATGGGGGTTTCTTGGTTTGCTGAGCTGAGCTGTGAGATGGCGGCTGATCACAACGGCCGGAAGATCACCGGCGCGCCGTGCTGCGGGTTGAGTATCATGAGCACACTGGGCGCGTGCACGTACGCCGGGGACAGCCGGAACGCGAACCGCTGCAGCACGACGGCCAGCGCGACCTTCGCCTCCATCAGCGCCATGTTCTGCCCGATGCACACCCGCGCGCCGCCGCCGAACGGCATGAACTCCATCGGGTGCCGCCGCCGGTGGCCAGCGGGCGCTTCCGCGAACCGCTCCGGGTTGAACTCGGTCACGTCGGCGCCCCATACACTCACGTCGTGGTGCACGGCCATGATCGGGATCAGGATCTCCGTGCCCGCCGGCACCACGCACCCGCCCAGCTCCACGTCCCGTTTCGCTTTCCGTATCATTGCCACCACCGGCGGGTACAGCCTCAACGTCTCGTTCACGATCATCCCGAGCTGCACATGTCGATCGACCGCAAGAATGAGCAAAACACCGATCGTTGCACATGTGATATTGTGTTGTGACCATGCCTACGTACGGTTTTGAGCTTGGGGAGGTGGTCTTTGGACGGGAGGCCGTGGCGGCCGCAGACGTCGACGACCTCCCGGCGCGCGCGGTCCTGCCACTCCGGGTGCATGGAGAGGGCGACGGTCGTCCACGCGAGGAGGCTGGCCAGCGTCTCCTTGCCGGCGAAGAAGAAGTTCTTGCTCTCCTCGATGATCTCGTCCGCCGTCATGGCCGTCGTCATGAAGCTCATGAAGTCCCTCATGCCGCCCTCCTTTCTGCCGTCCTGCTGTCCATCGCCATTGCTTTGCAGGTTGATGACGAACTTGGCTAGGTTCTTCCTGATCTCCCTGACCAGTTGCCACACGCGCCTGTTCTTGCTTATCGGCAAGAATCTGAACACGTACAGCGAGCGAGCGAGAGTAGTTAAGATCACAATGCACATCGAGTGATCGAGATTACGTACAAGAATGGTGTTTTTTGGTACGTGCAAACCTGTAGCCGGGGATGTACACCTTTCTGTGCGCCTCGCTGGCGTAGCCGGCGAGCTCGTCCTGGAGCTGGAACACGGCCTTGCCGTCGTCGTAGTTCCGGTGGCCGAACGTCGCGAACGTGATGACCTCCTGCGGCACGCGTTGGAACCACTCCGCGACGTCCACCTCGGCCTCGCCGGTGGCGGGCATGCGCTCGTCCAGCTCGTCCAGCATCCGGCGCACCGTCTCGCCGACGAACGGCACGAGCAGCTTGAGGTTCTCGGTGTGGAAGGCCGGGGTGAGGATCTTGCGGCGGCGCGCCCACACCTCGCCGTGGATGTTGCCGAGGCCGTAGCCCTCGAACTGGCAGATCATCGGATGCGCCTCGTACTTGTCGAAGTGCTCCGCCCGCGACAGCAGCACCTCCCGGATCAGCTCCGGCTCGCTGATCGTCAGCCTCGGCGTGCTCCCGAACCAAATCAAATGCTTCGGACCTGTCAAAAATCAATACTGCAAATGAAATCCAAAAAACCAATCACCTGCATGATACTCACATTGCCGTTTTTCAGAAACTCAGAATAACCTTATGGGTATTGATAAACATCACCTGGATATTTTCTAATCCAACGGTCTCAAATTTAGATGATTATTAGGAAGAAAACATCCGAGTAATATCTAGACACACCCTAAACTTATTGGCAGCGAGCGAAGTGCGAGCGCACATTTCGCCTCGCCCCGACCGTTCGATGGACGCACGCAAGAAACTAGGTGCACATATATATGCAGTCAACTTTGAGAAACTCAGGCCACACCCAGCACCAGCATTAATGTGATGCTCATGATCTAGTATATATATATATATGATGGAGTTGTATTAGTAGAGCCAAGGCAGAACTGCACATGAGTATTTTAAAAAAAACTCGACCCGCGGGGGGAAGAATCTCCCCGGGCATTGCTTTAAGAAGAAGGTCTTCTCACGCAGACCGAGAAAACCCCCGAACCCCTGCTCCACCCTTACACAGCGGCACCATGAGTATTTTCATGTGGCCAATGACTTCATCATTTCTTAACCGATGGATCGGATGAACAATAAGATTCCTCACTTGGATCAAACGCAGATGCCCTGTAGGTAGAGCTGTACATGGATATTATACTCCACGCACCGTTGAAAAGAGAGGGAATTATCATCGGTTGCCGCGAGAACTGAGATAAACTAATCACATCAACCAGAAGCAAAGCGGATACTGAACTGAAATGCTCTGGCAATGCGATGCTGCTCATATGCAGCATAGCTAGGCACAAGGCAAACATGCATGTGGGGGGCTCCGAGTTGCCCGATGGATCTGCATGGCTGTGAGCTAGCTAGCCTCTTGTTTACTTAATTAGTTTACTCGCATTATCATTGACCTACATTGACAGCCTTGTGGAAAGATTGATGGATCGATCATGGTGACAACTTCACCAAGTTTGACTTGGGAGGATGCATATCTGTTAGTTTTTGTTGCTATCATTAAGATTAAAGTGAAGCAAGTAGCAGTACTAGCAAAGCGAAATGAAGCTCACCTAATCAAGCATACTTTAAAGTTTGCGTTCTTGTTTCTATTTGCAAAAGCATGGGGGCATGTCCCCTTCTTTCCTCCGGGTTCACGCGTGAGAGTCTATGCTTTCTTTTTATACTACTATATGCAAATGCACGCACTTTAATTTCTCAGAATTGTTCATGTGAACTTGAAACAAAAATGTGAAAGTGCGCCACATGTTGATTTGCCTCTTAAAAGATGAAAACCAAGCTATCAAAGAAGCTCATCAAAGAAAGAATTGGAAAGTATTAATTGCACTAATTTGAAAACCAAGGAACCGTGTAATGGCACAAGAAGAAATCAACGGACAAAGCTGAATTCGATTGATCAATGAAGAATGAACTGAAATTCAAGTTGGAAAAGAGGTGAAAGAATTATTAGCCAGTGTTGATTCTTGGTTACCATAGAGCTTCTTCCAATGGTGATAGAAGGCGAGGACCCTGGGGAGGATGTCGTGCGACGTCTGCGGCGCCATGGGGCGGGAGGAGGCCTCCACCATGAGCCTGATGAGCTCGATCGAGCTGCCGACGAAGAAGCGGTAGCCCGGGCCGCGCACGCCGTGCCGCGCGAAGTGCTGCTCCAGCCGCCGCGGCCGCCACCACAGCGCCTCCATCGCGCTCGCCGCCGCCGCGTACACGCAGATGCATGCGACGCCGACGAGGACGCTCCATTGCCACGACCACACCCACATGGCGACTGCTCCCTGTACCTCGGCCGTTCTTGGAGGCAGGAGGCCACGAAGGCATATGCCGTGCCGTTTCAGGTTTATATATGGGTATGTATAGGCATATATATAGTTGGACAGCAGAAGACGAATTTTGCTGATTACTCCTAACGTTTTTTATTTTTACCGTCTTCTTCGAGATACGACTTTGACTGCTACTTTTATAACTTTGCACTAAAATATACTAAAAAAATTATAATATTATAAATATATTTTTAACGATAAGTTTAATAATATAACTTTTGTATAGCTAATATGGATAGCTTTGAGTCTATTGACAATCAAATTTTAAAAAAAAATTGATGACATGGACTCTAAAAAGTCAAGTAAAAAAAGAATAAAATATTTAGTTGCCGCTAACTTGATTAAATACTCCTATTTGGTTATACTTTATTGCCATCCAGGCATGTTATTGTTTGATGAAGAATGGTTCGTGGGTTTGCGGATGTGCTCCCTCCGGTCAGGCGGTCACAAAAAATGTTATTTAAACCACGCTCCGAACCGTAGAAACACAGTTAACAACACACACAAAACACGACCCGCTATGTTTCCTCGAACCATTCCGGAGATATTCTGCAAAGAAAGGAAGAAAGAAAAGGCAAATCAATGAAACTGAAAAGTATGAAAATATGGTCGTGCATACTATATCTCTGTTCTTTTTAGCTGTGATCGATAGTTTTTTTTGCTACGGCTGATAGATCTGATAAATAGCACTGATCAATAAAAACCAAATAAAAAACTAGCTAAAAAACCAAAAGGAATAAGACCTATAATGTCATAATAAACTAACGGAGCCGGCCATAATCCTTTCTGCCTGTCATGCCCCTTAAGGCGTTTATGGGGGCGCAAGTTGACGGGAGGGTGGTGGTGCTGCTGCCTGCCTGCCTGCGCATTTGTTTCTTGTTCTCTTGCTGTCCCCCCGCAAAAGCATGGCGAGAGGTTGTAGCGGTCGGGCTCCTGTCGCGGCCAAATGCGTACAGCCGCTTCCTCACAACCTGTCCTCCTATGGCCTAGCTACAGATATAGCGTGGATTTTTTTAGAACGTCGGTTAAAATTTTAAATTCTAATTATTCGTAAGAGAGAGAGTCATGCGTTTTTTTATTAATATAGATAAAGTTGAGATAATATTTACTATAACTGACTTGTAAATCTTGTCTTAAAAAGATACTTTAAAAACTAGTTACTTTAAAAAACAAGCTATAAAACTAAAAGAACCCACCTAATATTACGGCAGGTTGCTATGCTAGCTCCTAGTAGTATATATACCCAAAAGCCAAGCTTGGTGTGCGCCTCATTTATAGTAGTATATATACTCCATTAATTTTAGTTATGTGCTTTCGTCATTCGCTGTTGTTAGAACAATATTCAGAGGACCTGTTGTTGAAAACTAATTGATATTGCTATCATGAAATATACTTTCATGATATACCATTTTTTTTTCAATTCTACAAAAACTAGCATATTGGTACTACATAATATAAATATATGTATATTTTTCTGCGTAAAATATGGTATATTAGTGCCTCGTAGACAATGCCAAAACCACCTATACTGGCAATCGGAGGACTTACATTGTCAATGTGTCTTACATTGTTAATGTACATTGTGTATGATTGCAGGAAGCGTCCCTCCCTCACAAGCCGTCGCTTTGTTCATCGTCCCTTGGTGTGTTCAGGAAACGATCGCCTCGTCAAATCAACGAAGCCGGAGGCAAGAAATCTCTACTCGCGGGTCGCGGCTGTCACAAGTCTTTTTCTACTATCCAGAGTCGGCGCAGAGTATTCTGCAGGCCTTAAAGTTTAATCTTGGTAATCAAATCGGTCAAGTGCCTTTGCCAATCGTCATTGGGTGCTGTCCTGCCTGTCACCGGCTGTGCAGTGCTCACAGCTGGTTATCGCTGCAGCATACGCCAACGCAACCTGTTGATTCAAAATTCAGCATGTATGTATATACATATGCACAGCCCGTTGACATTGCACAAGAAATAGTATATGTGATGATGTAAATGTAATTAAGGCTCGATTGGGACTCCATTTAGCCGAATCAACTGCCAAAGTCAACATGATGCATCATCAAGCAGTGCAGATTAAGATGACGGCTTTTGTTTTTTGGGCTGGAAGATAGACATGGGAATAGAGTAAGTAAATTTAGCTGGGAACAGACCACAGCCGCCTCAATGTTTAGAGAGGCCGCTTCATTGTTTAGAGAGGCTGCTTCATTGTTTAGGGATTGAGCAACCACTAGCTTGTTACCGAGTGGTGTTGCCCTCCACCGTATCTGTGGAGAGGGTTTGACCCGATCTTTCGATGAGAACGATAACTTCGATTGATTGATATAACGTTGACAATGAGACTACTTAACTAAAACGACCAAGTCCGTCTTGCAATCGCTACACTACATCTTGTTTGTTATCAACCGCGCCAAGAACATAGTTGATCTAAAAATGAGGTTCAATTCCTGCAAACAATCAAAGAACAAACAAAAACAAGATAAAGAGCAATCTGAATATTGCGAATATCAATTAGGAACATGAAAGATTTGGGGTTTGCAATTGCAGTTGTTAGTCTAGTTGACACAAAAATACATGGCGAAGTTTCACGGTCGAAAACTAATCTAAACAAATCTGCATTACATGGCCAATTCAGCCTCTATTTAAGGGCACGTAGGCTCTTGGCATATGAAAACTTATCGATACATGGAAACTAATCAAATCATATCTGATTCTATCTCTAATTCTAAAACCAAAAGATTGTTTTGCTGATTCCGACACGCACAAGAGGAATTTTGGAATGGAGCCAGATCCGTTGAAAAGAGGAAGAGATAAGTTTTTCATGTTGTACTCACATATTCCAAATAGACTCGATACGAATTCTATGCGCGTTTGAAGTCGATCATGTCAAGCTGAATCAGCGCCGGATTATTTTGGTGCGCACACAAGGAAATGGAGGTGGGGTCGGCCACCATATGGGTCAAGTCAACCTGTAGCACCTCACATACCAATAAGAGATACTACCATAGAACGTCATTGCCAAAGTAAAGAATAAACAATAAAAACAGCAATAGAAATCGCAAGGAAATTAAAACTTTAATAGTACTTTGTTAGAGAACAAGTAGAAACTGAATTAAATATTTAAAATATGAGACCGGTCCACTACTAATCAAAAGAGAAATAAATAAAATGTCATAAATAGTGACAAGCTACGGTGCTGAAAACTTAAGTGCTTCCACCCATGCATGATGCGATCACCCCACTGGCCTTTTCCGGAGAATAGAAAGAGTAAGCATGAGATTTAAAATCTTAGCAAGTACCCAATAACGTCGCAACACGGTGATTAAATGACAAATAATGCAAGCAAGTAATTGACACAAGTTAATTGCAATAAAATTAGGTTATTAAAAACACTGATACCGATCGGAGATAGAGGTAACAGGAACCATGAAATTAAGGATATATATGTGTGTATATGTGTATATATGTATGTATACGTGTGTGTGTATAGTATAAATAACAGGTGCCCAAGCTCTATAATTGAGACTTTCTATCCATGATTAAGACTTTCCATCCATAATTGATTCAACATGCTAAACCAATGATTTTTTTTTCTTCAAATTGACGCATTTTCAAATTGATAAATGTTAACGGGCTTGCCTGCTATATTACACTTGCACATATCTAAAAACAATCCAAAGGTAGAGAGACTTGGTGCCACATTTCAGCGTCTTATATATATAATAAAAATAACTAGTGCTCTTTGGTGCCTGGGTACCATAGTCTAAAATAGATATATATCGTGTGTGAAAAATTTTAAAATTTTTGGATGTTAAGTTTAACTAGTTTACTAAGAAGTTTGAACTACATTTTGAATTGTAGTTGCCTTTTTTATGATAGTTTGATTGTAGATATATGCTGATTATATATATATAAATCAGTAAAGTATGCGATCTAAATTCGTTCAAAACTTTAAATTTGAGCATATTTTTTAAAACTTATACGTTTCATTTGAATTGTAATAGATGAGTATATACCCTAAAACTGATATTTTCAAAAAATAAATCCGAATCAGATGTAATTGATGCATTTGAAATCATGGTGCCCGGACATTGTAGTGCCCCATTTCAGCGTGTGTGTATATAGACACACATACACATATACACACCTACCAATTGCTCAAACGATAGCATCCTGCAAGTCGAGAGAAGAAACCGAACATCTACAATTGCATTTGGAGCACAATGTAGAAGAACAGCAAACATATCATCAAACAATGGTGAATTGATCCCCACAAAACATGGTAAATGCTCAGAAAACTGAGCATCAAGTTCACAGGATAATTATACAGAAGTTGGAGGGCTTTACTGCCTACCAAAAGTAGGAAGCAGCAAAATATTCAGCCTTTTCCTTGCGACAGCATCACATGATCACATCATATAAAGTATGGACTTCGTTACTACACTGGAAAGAAATCTGATAACAGTAAATAAACCCTTCCGAAGGGGCAACATGCCCAAGCTACTCCTGTATCTTCAGCTGACAAAACCACTTCTCGAAGGAACAAAAAAAAAAAAAACTACCATTGTTGTCTATGCGTGCCTAGAGATCTTGTTAGACATCAGTTAGGAGGGATACAGGACGGCAGGACAAAAATTTATTGAAACCACTGTGCATGAAAAAGCCACTGTTCAGCACATGTAGGACGGTATGTGCTTGCCAAGAGATTATTACAATGTGATTCGCCCACATACACGCCAGTATGCTCCAGGGTGAAAAAGGGATCTTTCAAACACCCATATGTCTTTCACAAGTACCTACAGAAATATTTAGTTAACAAAAATATATTATGAGAATGTTTAGCCCTGTAAGCCAAATTGTCCAACTGTGATAAAGGTATAACAATATAAGTTGATAAAAACTGGACAAGAAAATAAAAAAACTAGTTTACGTTTGATAATAGTTTACAAGACCACCTGAATAAAATCAAAAACTGTTTCTAAAATATGCAGCAGATTACTCAGGGTCTCTATGTTTTCCCTTCTGTATTCTACACTGTTCAGAATTTGTTCATAAAATGCAAAATAATATATACTTCTACATGATGCAACAGGACAGTGGAAAGCCAACAGTTGAAATACCTTTTCTACTATGTTTCACATGCACTTCTCTTTCTCATAGAATTTACAGAGAGCAGTGGAATGACGACTGGTGACTAAACGAGGCATAAATGTTTGGGTAAAATAATGAACCCAATGTTCAATTACATGACCGCAACCAGCTATTTAACTCAAAGATTAATATTTTCCAGCGTACCATTGCAAATTAGATCATTAAACAATCATACTTAACTTCTGGTGGACTAGGCCAGTTTTGCTTAATCTAGTCATGTTCAGATAGTTATCTTAATTGTGACAGACAACTAAATCATCATCAACTAGTTATTATCTGGCACATGGCTAAAAATGGTAGTTTTCATCCATCACCTATCTAAATTCTGACTACCAGCACACTAACCATACACTGTAAGTAGGTACTGCCAGCAATGGTCGGTGGGAGACTACTGGCCAGCAGGCATATACAAGCTAGGTTGTAGTTTCCCTTATCTGGCAGTCCAACACTCCAGCAACACCAGCCATAGAACCAGCACAACACCAAATAGCTTTTCCCCCAACATTTTACCGTTTGCTCATAGAAGTGTTACTTGATATTACAGTAATGGTAGATGTATGACTCAAGCAATTTAAAAATCTGTGTGGAACTGTGGAATACATTCTGAGGATAAAATTGCACGGGGGACTAATAACATTTTGAAAAACCTGTAAGCCATTTGAGGACAAAGATACATGGTGTTTTTAAGCAAACCTAATCAAGCTAATCTCACTTGTTTGGCACTGAAACTTCAAGTAGTCTTGACATGTTTAATTTACCTCTTTTGACTTGTCTCCAGACACAACCTCGCCTTTTGAATTATAGGCTTCAAATTTCTACAGGAAATATAATTAAGAAATGGTCACAGGTTGCATATAGAGTACTGCATAAAATAATAAGACTATCACAGCCCGTTGGAAGCAATAAACCATCTACTCATAGCACAAAATAATAGGAAACAGAGACCAGCCTAATAGTAATAGGGGAGTGATTTAAGAAAATACACATACTCTTGCCATTGCACCATATGTTTTGAAAGTAGACATTTACAGTTCATACTTTTGAGTTTTGATGCTTACTATCGATGCAGATTCTGAACACTACATGAATGCAAACTTTCAGGTATTTTCAAATGATGTAGATATGTAAGTTCTTAAAGAAAAAACACATCGCATTTTCTTCGAAGAAACTTTACGGACATGCCCACCTAAATTGCAAAGGCATTCAGGGAGATATATATAACTACATGCAAACACTGCCAATTGGTAGTTCAATGCTGCGTACAACTGCAACATGAAGCAAAAATACTTGGCAACAATGTGGTATCCAAACTGGATCCTAATATCAAAAGCAATCTAAACATCAGCACAAGTTATGGAATTTTACAGAAAGAAGACATAACATATTGCAACGATACACAGCCCTGCTGCATGTTCTTGAATGAAGACATGAAATACGTTCATCGTAAAGGCAAAGACCAGAACTTAAAACTGTAGGACAAATAATGCACATACAAGCTTCACATATGAACATTGGATAGTGGATGTCAATAAGGGAGAGACAAAGCAATCAGTGAACTTGTTCAACATCAAGCCAGTAATTTATACATCAAGGGAAAAAAGTAGTTGCACTGTATTGAATCACACAAACACTTGAACTTTTAGAAAATGAAACCTGTTTAGTGACAAACTCAAGCGTAAGCTGTATGAAAGCTTTATCAAGGTCATTCTTATCAAGGCCAATCTGCAAAGAAGATAATGCTTAACCAATTATTATCCGACATGGTCCAGTCATGACAATATAGTACAACAAATGTAAATGTATGAAACAGATGATTTTTAGAGTTAACATATTTTAGCATCTTTACCTTGATCTGAGTGACAAACCACAGTATCATACAAGAGTTCTACCTATATATAATCAGGGCAAACCAAAAGTAGCTTACCATGCGAGCCCTCAAAGTTCTTATGCTCACAGCAGGCTCCACCAATTCCCAATGTACAGAACTCCACATGGATTGTCTTCTCTTTAGTTCATTTTTTATAGTCTTCAGCCAAAAAAAGAGAGAACAGGATAAACAGCAAAGTCCCCCCAAAAGACATTTTCTGACATCAACTCACAGCATGGCGAAAGCTTACAGAATGCATTCTCTCCGTCAGAATTTTCCGGAGAGATGATGTGTCTCCTTGTGCCATCAGCGTGTTAACCTAAATCAAGGAAATTGAACAATGTAGACAAAGTTATTCAACAAAAAAAATGTATCATGCAAATTACATATCAGTAAGCACTTCCGATTTGCATTAAGGCATATAAACAATATTCAAGGGAGAACACAATGTTCTTTCATAAGTGAGAAGGGGAACATAATCAAAATTACTCCCTCTAGTTCACAAAAACATGTCGTTTTGGGATACATGCAGTCAAACTTTTCAAATTTTGGCTATTGATATCTTTTTAAATATTTAGATTGGATACATGAAAATCATATGTGATTTGTCTCGAAAAGTACTTTCATAATATTATAATTTCATTGGGTTTTATAAATATATTATTATAGAAATTAGTGGTCAAAATTGTATTTTGGGAACCGTGTCTATGTCCAAAACGACATGTTTTTATGACCGGAGGGAGTATATGATTAAAAAAGAATTGTAAGGTCATAATACAAATCACATATACTATGTGTTGAAGAGCTGAGAGATCATACTAGAAAAATAATATTTATTGAAGAGCTGAGAGATCATACTAGAAAAATATGTATCTCAGTAACAATTGCAACTGAAAAGAAGGAAAAAAATTGCCAGCCCATGTTAAACTAAGAATGAAATTGGATAGAAGTTAAATGGCACACAGTTAGAACTTAGAACCATGGTAACAAGTCCAACAAATCATCCGCACAAATGTGCTCAGAACCAAGGGTGCTTCTGAATAACTATTATTTGAAATATGCATTTGGGTGTCTATCAATTAGCAATAGCAACAAAAAAGTCATAAGAATAAAGCCTGCAGATCAGTAATTTGGACCATTGATTTGCTGAATAGTTTATAAAAAAAGTTAGTATATATTGATTTGCCTATGCATGAGAAATGGGATTTTTTGGGAGCGCATCTAAAGACTCCGTTAAGTACAAACTCTCATCTCCCCTTATCAGATAAGCATACGTGCATGCAATTCTGAAAGACTGAAACACAAGCCAATGCAGTCTAAATGCTTCAATTATAGTTTATAGTAATACTACTTGATTCCAAGTGATAAATGAGCTGTACCTCCTTGTATATTTTTAATGCTTGATCATAGAATTGCTTTTTGGTATACCCGGTTTTCTTCCTCAACCTTGACACGGCATATGCACTCTTCATCTGTCAAGCAAGGCACCCAACTAGTCAATGCACGATTTGTGAAGAAAATCAATCAAATAAAAATAAAAAAGTGGTGCAAAATATTTCCTCATATGCAGAAAGACATAGTATCATGCACCAATATCCAGGGGTACATCAAAGCAACTCTAGATTTATGGTAAATATCTTTTATCTTTTCATCTCATGTTAACTAACATTGTTCTGACTGGTTACTAACCACACACAATCAGGTGCAGTAAACTTGGTTGAGTCAGTAGTTACCAACTATGTAGCCAATTGCTTCTAAGGATGAAAAAGTTAACCTTTTAGATTTCTACTCCCAAACTTGATGGTTGAAATCAAAACATGGAACAACAGTACTTAGAGTGAAGTTAGTCACAAGCAAACAAATAGACAAAGGTTGTGACAAGAAAAAAAGGAATTTGCTTTCTCATTGCAATAGTTTTTACAGTACAAAAAAAGCAGTACCTCCAGAATAATATCCTCCTTTGTTCTTCTCCAGCCACTTGGTGTAAACCATCTAATTCACAACAAATCAAAGTTATGATGATGAAGAAATTTTTAATCATGCAATAGGACAGTTATTTAAGGGACATTTGTCCCTATAAAATAAAACATGTGTCTCAAATTTGAAGTATTTAACCATTCCAGGAACAGATAGGAAAAATAACATTACTTTCACTTGCTATTAGCTTTTAGGTCAAATATCAGTACATATAAAATTTTAGAAAGAAGGTGTCTAAAATGTGCCTGCGCCATGCAGCTCATCTAAGCCCGTTTAGCCCCAAAAAAAGTCAGTTATTCTAATATGTGATACATCCCAATTTCTGCGATAGCCAAGAGCCATGATAAAAATCAAGACCAGTTGCAATAATTCAATAATTTTGGATTCTTAAAGAACCAAACTGCCCTTGATTCAAAAATAATAATAAACAGTAACATCAGCTGCTAGCCACATTAAATAATATACATATTGTTACTGCCATTATCAGTACATGACAATACTAGTTGCAACAAAACTTTTAGGTACTGGCAGTCTCAACTGTGTAATCTTTTTAAGCAACTTAAAGAGTGATAAAACCTTTTTAAGACCAACTACTTACCAGCAGCTTTTCATCATAAGCTGCAAATTCATTCTAATCAAATAGTTTTTTTTCTCTGTTTGTCACTGGCTACAATGTTGGGGATTGTTATATAAGTAGAACAGGCGTGCAATTATGCTGGAGGGAGGGAGGATGTTATCAATTGTCATGGGTTAGTCTTCAATCAAATCAGAGGATGTTCTGCAATTGCTGGTATACTGTGCTGACAGCTAAGATCACTGAAAGTATGAAACAGCAGGGTTCCATCAATTACCAGGATGCTTAATGTTTTTCTGGGTCCCTCAACTTATCAGTTAGTTTTATTCTGAAGTGTACGTTGGTGAACTTTGGTTTTCTGGTTTCGATGACAACAGACACCAGAGGTGCATCTTTTCCCTCCATTTTCAAAAAATAAACAGTCAATGTCATAGCCTATTTGTACAAAAATTACAGCAAAAAAGAATGCATGTTACCCTTGTCGTCAGTGCGCTTATACACTCGTCGTTTTATATAGAATGGCAAGGGGAACAGCACAACATTGTTCTGCAATGATAATTCTCTAGCCTAAACTCTGAAACAGCATGCCATTTGTGGCGATGCATTACAGCTAGCATAATGTTAGTTATGTCCTGGACAACTAGCGGATTATTTCGCTATTTCAATTTTGCTAGTCCTTGGGAACAGCGTAGCGACGGATAATTCTGAATCTACATAGTTCTAGTCCAGGGGACAAATCAATAGGAAATGCTATTTGCTTCTTAAGAATAAGAATAAGAAGAACTTTTTTTTTAGATTAAAGAGTTTCCATGGGTGTCGAATATCATTTCTTCAAATAAGGAAGAAGTGTTATTGGATGGGTGTTTGGAAGAAAATTCCCCCCACAACAATGAGAGGTTAGTGGCTTAGTGCATTGAGTACCATATACATATTGATTTAAGGAAAATTATACACAGTCAAAATATACATCGAAATTCTACCTTTTCCAGAAGGAGATAGGTTCCCGGAGGCTGTATGGTTCATAAACAAAACCAGGGCTCATCATGACAACCTTCAGACCAACCTGCACATACAAAATAAACATAACTACTACAATTGATATAATACTTTTCCAACTGAAAAAGAAAATCACGACAGTAAGTCAGAACATCCTCGCACCTTCCGGGCACCGACGGGCACCTTCGACGATGCTGCTGTTGACATTGGCCTTGCATGATTTAGGTGGACTACAAGCTCCAGGACCTGCAGCGATGCAATCAACGCAAATTTGTAACCCAAGTCGAATAAGGCCTTGTAGGCAAAACCTTGTAGATTCACCACAAAAGTGAACTCAATTACTCACCTTCACAACGTGGACAGGCAACGGCCCCCTGAACTTGTGACCGATCACGCCACCGGCATTGTACGGCAAGCTTGCAAAACCTAGTGATATGAAAATCGATCAAAAAAAAAACTGATTGAAGTGAAGCCCAGACGGGACTTAAACAGTTAAAAAAACAAGAGCGATCAATCTATCACCTCTTACGCAGGGATTCACGTGGCTCAGAGCTAAGGATCGGGCAACCGCGGCATGGTGATCTCTGAAACGGAAACGGAAAGGGGGTAAGGATTACCGGATTCGAGCTGTGGAGAACGAGATCTAGACTGAACGGAGCCTGGAGGATGATACGAGGGATTACGTCGGCGGCGGCGGAGGAAGGGGGAGAGGCCGGTGGAGGCGGCGGATCAGAGAGTGGCCGAGACGAGCCAAAGCCATCGGCGAAGTTTCTTCTCGGCGACGGCGACGGAGGTGGTAGCCGGAACTGGGCGGCGAGGGAGGCGAGGGTTTTTGGGAGGGATCGAGGAAATGAACTGAGCAAAACCTCTCGTGGAATCGACGGATTTTGCTCCTTCGTTTCCTAACCAACGGCTGTGATTTTGCTCCTTCGTTTCCTAATCAACGTGCATATAAATATGACCACTATACGAGGTAACAAGGTTATCTCACATAGGAAAAAACAGAGAGAAAAATGACTAAAATAGTATATTATAAAATAGTAAATATTTGAAATGACAAATCGTAATATTTTTTTTGAAGTATCCAGTATAACTCATAGACGTCCACACATATTACCACACACTAGTAGTGTGCTCGTGCTAACGCTACGGTAAAATACAAAACAAGATAAAATTTGTAAAAAATAAAATGAACAATCAGATTCATTAAGATTCACGTCTCATATATTGTATAACCAAATATTTTTGTCTCATTCATTAAGATTGACTGTGTTTGACTGGTTGTAGACGTCGGTAGTAGTACTATCCCAGTTAGTTTTGGTTGATGCAGAGAGACCAGACAGAAAAGTGGCATTATCGAAACGAAACGAATGAAAGCATCGGGCAGAGTATCTGATCACTACATTTCGTATCAAATTGGAAACAAACAAAACTTGAGACGAACTGATGTGTAATGGTGCGGAGAAAGTCCACGTCAAGTTGATCGGGACCAATCATCCATCCAAGTGCAGGTGATAGGGAGCATCATCGACTCATTCATTCATCCTTCTGTGTAGGTGTGTTGCGGAGGTTCCTCCTCTCGGCCAGCATGGACTTGGTCTTCTCCAGCACACCGAAGAAGATGGACCCGCCGATGCCAATCCACAGCACTCGCGGCTCGATGCCCTGCCAAGGGCAACACCATCAAATCAGCCCAATGCACCAGCAGACATGAGAGGCAACTCAAAATAAGAAGCTAACTTTATGCCAATGGCTCAAGACAGATATACACAAGAGAGGACCAGAGTGAAAGAATATATGTAGTTATGCACCAAGGACTGTGGTCTTGTGTGTCATTCACCATCACCCTAGCATATTTCTACGGTGCAACTAATAGGATGACCAATCCAAAAGCTTCTAGTTAACATCAAGTCATCCAGTATTTTGTTATATGTACTAATGTGAATGCTCAAACTGTTTTTATCTGTGGTAGTGAACTTTTTTTTACCTTCAAGAATGCCCCAGGACCTTCCTCTCTCATAATTGTCTGAGCGCAGCTTACAATTCCAGAGTATTGATTTGTTTGTCCCTGCAATCGGAACCAACACAAAAAATGGTCAGTGGTACAAATAGGGTTTCCTGTGTGGGAAGGTTTATTAGAAGTACAAGGATCCACCTGAACCATCAATCTTGTCTTCAGGACATCAAGTGGTGTTGTTATAGCCCCAGTAATGGCACCTAACCCAAAAGAGGTATACAAGGAAGTTTTTAGTTTTTTTAAAAAAATGGCAGCGTATGAACAAAAAAAATGGACAACCAAATACTGTGCAAGCACAATCAGAAATTCAGAATATTAAATTGAGAATTTAGTTGTACCAGCAAAAGCACCAATAAGTGCATTCTCTGGATCATTCAGCTCCCTCTTTGCCTGGAAAGACAAGTGAAAAAGTGGCAAGTAAATCATAAAATTTCTTTAAAATCATAGTTCAGTTCATGTTGGACAATGGTTAACAACAATAACCACTCTGAGCAGCTAATCAAGTCACTCAAATCATAATACACACGAACAGGATCTGATGAAAACAGCATGCAAAATCAGGTTTACATAAGTGAGTGGCGTCAGGATGTATCGGCAATGCAATGTTCTGACCAAATTATGATGGCCCCATATCTGACACATACTATTTAACTGAACATCAGTCATACAGGGATAACATGTATGACGGTGTGAATACTCAATCCCATATCAAGACTGAAAGTGGTTTGAGGCCTAGAAAGGACTGTTTATGTGAGTAGCTCAGTTGAATCAAGAATAAATAGTTAGCAATGGTAGGTAATTAAGTACCATAAATTTGTAACCAATTCGAAGTTGCTCGTATATGCAGAATTGGATGGCATCAAATGGCAGATCTCGAAGTAAAACTGAACCATAACCCTACATACGAAAAGAAAACCAGTATTAGAATGGATAAGGCAATGAGGTTTATTGTATGACAGCAAGATATTTTCACTTCAAATCAACAATCATTCATTGTGCAACGCAAACTAAACTGATATTTGCAGCAGAACTAAATGATATGAATTCAGAATACCTTGACAAGCAGCAAATGCTTTCCTGAGTCTGCTTTTTTCACAATAACTCCCATTGATTTTCTGGTACGATCAAATTCCAGAGTTGCTACTCTCTTAGCAGCATTGTTCCACCATTGACAGCACCCTTGAACAAACAAAGAAAGCTAATTATTCCTGATTCTATGCAAAAGGAAGCTAATAATCCCCTCGGATTATATTTTAGACTGCACAGAAGAAATCAACATACTTAGCAAATCAGATGAATCCAGAGATGGAGTATATCCACCAGGAAGCCCCATTTTCTCAACCAAAACCTGACACATGTATAACACAACCACTCAACAGTGTAAAATGATCAAACAATTATAAGTTAACAGAAACAATGTCATCTTAAGAGCTTTCCAATTATAGTCTAGAATCCGCTAGTAGAAGCAACATGCAACATAAATCTCATTGCATTAACAAATCATACCTTCAAGCAGCCTTTGTGGGCATCCCAGTAGCAACATACTGATGCTCAGAGTGTGCAATACTTGCATCATTGCAAACTGAAGCTATCTTTGCAATCATCTGGAGATTTTCATCTGGAGAAAAGCTTTGCAACTATGTAACCCAGCGCCCAGGATAACTGCAACGTTGTCATCCAAATCCCGTTAGTTAGCTTCAGGTATCAAGGAATTCCAATTTGTCAACCTGGATCAGAATTACACATATTTGACAGGCTCGCTTACTTACCAATACAGGGACCAGTGGAGATGATATCTTGTTGTGAGCAGATTTGTACTTGTGTGTGTCCAGCATAAGGAAAGCAAAGAGTGCACAGAACAGGCTAACACAGAGCTTTCCCAAGAAGAGGATGACATCCCCAATAACATTAACTTTTCCAATGCGCAATATATTGTTCATTATTAAGCCAGTTGCGAGCACAGAAGCTTTGCAGAATCCTTTCCCTGTAATGGCAATCTGCAATATCAAATTGCAATGTTAAGAAACTTCGTATCAGTGTGACTATCACAAATAGAACGATACAAGAAACATTTCTCGTAAGAAACGGTATATCATGCTGCATAACAATATTACAACAAGAATCAGTCAAATGAAAACAGTACCTTTCTAATGTTAAAAAAACTGAACATAACTGGATTGAGGTGATGAAGATCCTTGGAAACTTGACATCTATTCTATAATTACAAAAATGTTGAAAAAACACTTCTTTTTAAAGAAACCAGTAAGTTCTTAGTTCTAAGAATCTACATATAGACAAGCAAGCATGTGCATATCTCACAAATCCAATCTAACAAATAACAGTTAATGGCCTGAATATTCATCTCATGTGCTGCTACCATTTCAAAATGTTTACCACCCCAAACAAAATTAAGCTTTTCATTTAACATAGATGTGGGATAAGCAGAGTATATTTCTTGTTAAACTTTCCTTGTAATCAGAGAAATGGACGGACAGGTAAGTACTTCCAAGAGCATGTCCGCGGGGACCTTGTCGCCCATGCGGAGCTCGACGATGTCTCCGGGAACAAGGTCGCGCGCCGGGAGCCCATGCGACCACCGGTCGTCACGCTTGACGGTCGCGTGCTCGGACTGGATCTCCTTCAGCGCTTCGAGCGCCTTCTCAGCATTGCTCTCCTGCCAGACCCCGACCACGGTGTTGATAATCAGGATGAGGAAGATGACGAGCGGCTCGACGAAGGCGGTGGCCCCAACCTCGCCGCCCTCGGCGCCGTCGTAGAGCGCGAGCACGAACGACACCACGGCCGTGGCGAGTAGGATGCGCACGAGCGTGTCGTCGAACTGCTCGAGCACCAGCTTCCACACCGACGGCGCCGCGTGCCGCTCCAGCTCGTTGGGCCCGTACCGCCGCAGCCGCGCCGCCGCCTCCTCGGCGCTGAGCCCGCGGTCCGCCGAGACGCCCAGGTCCGCGAGGCACTCGCTCGGCGTGCGCACCCACGCCGGGAAGGCCGGGGTGGCCGGCTCCGACCCGGAGGAGTCGGATCCGTCCCGGCGCTTGCCCTCGTCTTGCCCGCCCTTGCCCATTGGTCGCGACCTGAGGTTCGAACGGAGAGGAGTGGCCCCTAGGGTTTCCTGCCGCCGCGGCGGCGAGATCGCATGAAACCGGAACCCTAGATGGGGATGGTGGCGGCGGCTACTAGGAGACTGGGAGAGGAGGCGATTGGCAGCTGTAGGGCGAGAGGGCGGCGGGAGGGAGAGGCGTAGGAGCGAGGTTGCCGTGGCTGCCGCCATGGGTAGGGGAAGAAGCGGCGAAACCCTAACCGTAGGAGAGCGAGAGAGGCGACGAGGGTTTGGGGCGGAGGAGGCGGGCGAGGGAATGGGGAGAGGCGGCGGGCGCGCTAGGGTTTGGGGCGGAGGAGGCGGAGCTTTGGTTGCGGGGGAGAGACGTGGGGACTGGGGAGGCAGCGTCGGGGGCGCGGGGTGGGGTTCGGTAGATTTGGATCGTTGGATATGAGTGGGTAAGGAGAGAGAAAGGTGAGAATTGATCCTTAATCGTTGATTTCACTGGTTGGTTTTTCTGGGGACACGAATTGGTGTGGACGCAGGAAAACTCATGACTGCTGGGGGCACTATTTGGAGTTGACGTAGAAAAGAACTGAACTGGTGGATTTTAGGGGTATAGAGATACGTACTCATATATATCATGACTCATAGAATAGAAAAGCTGAAATAACGAAATTACCATCGGCGCTATGCTTACAACCAAAACGAGTAACATAGGGAGAAAAAATTGACTAAAATAGTATGTTATAAAATAGTAAATATAATTACCATGTTAAAAGACACCCCAGACACGCCGCAACCGCTCGACGCATCGCCTTCCCTTCCTCCCGTGTAGTCGAGCCGCCCCCAATTCCCCAAATCCCAGCCTCTCCACCAGATCCACCCGCTCCGCCGCCGCCCGGCCCGCTCGTTGCATCCGTCCAGGTACGCATTGACCTCCCTGCCCTGCTCCCAGTCCCAGTCTCCGTCGTCTTTCCCTCGGGCTCTTGGAATCCAAAACGGCGGATGAGAGATCATGTTTCTTCAGTGCGGTGTATGGGATCTAGATGGTGTGTGCCCGCGTGATGCGCCTGTTATCCTCTCGACGTGATGCGCTACTCGGTTGGAATATCTGCCTCGCGTCGCGGCTATGTATATAAATGCGTGCGCTTTACGATGATTAGTGTGATGGTTTTCTCATCGGGCTTTGGACGTCGTCCGATCTGGTGTCTAACCTAGTAGTTGCGCGATTGGATTATTTGGTTCGGATTCTTTTCGTTGGAATTATGTTGTGGTATGATTTGCTGGAGATATGTCGGAGATTGGTATCACCGAGTGAGCTCACCGGTATTTCTTTGGTTTTGTTCGGATCGCTGGAATGTGAAGAACACACGCTGAAAAAAATCATGGCCAGTCCTAGTCAGTGGTCGTTTAATCCTTAGAATCATGCAGAATGAATAGGGATAGCATAGTAGTCTGACATTGACCAAATGGTAGATGCGAGGTGAACGGTACAATCTTGAAGTCGAGGTGTTCTATAAATTATTATAAATAGTTGCATGTGTGAGATTTTGTTGGGATGGATGTCATCTTAGAAAGACATGACTGATTTATTCATACTTCAGACTTTTTTCTTCTTTTTTTGGGAGGTGGTGTTCCTTATTTGACAATGTGTTTGTTGCCATGATCAACTATGTAATGATAGCCAAGAAACTTCTCTTTTCTTAATTTCATTGGGATAAAGAGTTTATGTACTCTACATGTCGGCTGTCTGGGGTGATTACTTGTTCTAGTTATGCATTCAAGTAGAGATTATTGATCGCTCTACAATTTTTTAATTTGCCTCACATGTAAAATTTTGTGTTTATGTGCCAAATTC
This sequence comes from Dendrocalamus latiflorus, assembly GCA_017311315.1. Lineage (NCBI taxonomy): Eukaryota > Viridiplantae > Streptophyta > Magnoliopsida > Poales > Poaceae > Dendrocalamus > Dendrocalamus latiflorus. Next base: position 34,097,754 of record CM029630.1, read on the forward strand.
AGATACATTTAGATGTTTAAAGAGAACTACCAAAATTCAGAAAGTGTCTGGGAGATGAAGTAGTGTACTAACTGGATTCTAGATTCAGTAATAATTTCCCATTCTGATAGTTGCTAATGGGAGCAACTGAACAACTGCTAGAAGGCTGTATGAGAGTTAAATCAGTACAGGAGTTTGAGGCCAATATTGCTGATATTTTAGTGTTTAAAGCTGTTGAAACTTGAAACCAACAATAGAATGATTATACTAGAACTGCCCATGGAAATTACTCTTCCATATGAAGATTTTCATAAAAAAAAATTTCATTCATCATGCTACAAGTTGTCCTAGTTCCTTCTTTTGTAATGCAGGATGACAGAAGCACCATTTTTGCCACGTGAAAGGCTCTTTAAGCAGCAGCAGCATTTCCAGAACTTGACCAAGCACACTCACCTGAAAGGGCGTTACGATGTGATCACCTCCGTTGCCATCCCCCTTGCGCTTGCTGCCTCCAGCATGTTCATGATTGTAAGTTTGAAGTTCCAACTGCTGTCTGTGTTACTTGTTTTCTTTGATATTGTTTTTGCTCAGCCAGTGACTTGTTTCTTGATTTATAAACAGGGTCGTGGGATTTATAACATGTCTCACGGGATTGGGAAAAAGGAGTGAACTTCTGTGGGGTTACTAGAATTTCAGTACTTGGCATGGAATTGATACCATCCAGGCTATGACGTCTTCTTTGCAAAATAATACTGTCAAAGAACAGTTTGAATTCATTACCAGTTCTCTTTTTGTTGGATATCTGATGTGAGCAAATTGATGCTAAACCAGCAGTGATGTTGGAACATCGGCACCATTGCCTTCTCGGTTAATTGCCTGCTTGGTGTTTTTTCTTTACCTAGAACATCGGCACCATTGCCTTCTCGTTTAATTTCCTCCTTTGTGTTTTTTTATTTCACTTGGTATTGTCTGCATACACTCCTTTTGAGCGCACGGATGCATGATATACTTCGTGTTCGTGTGAATTCATTTGCATGGTTTGTGCGAGTTCATATGCAGTTTCAGGCTGAAATCCCAGAAGCCCTCAATTAATGGTTGCTTGGCTAATTTAAGGCCAACGTGCCAGTATTACTTGTGTCCCAGTGTAGTTCGTATGATTGTAAGAGTTGTTGGTATCATGCAGAGTTGTATCTCTTCCAATCTCAGATTCTTCATTGATATTTAATAATATGCTTGTGGTCTTGTTGACGGAACGGTTCAGACTTCAGACAAATATATACATCGAAGTTGGGTGGTACTCATCCTTCACAGTCTTGTATTTCGTGGGGAAAAAAATATACACCCATTTCCTTTGCGTGATGGGATACACAGTAGCAAGAAACTACTAATGTATGTATTCCAATTTGGGTGCGTTCCTGTATCATAACTTCAATTTGGATGTAATCCGCGGATCTTTGGTTGATGCTAACAAAGAACGCGGTATAACTAAAGCTATATATAAAGTAGTTTTTTTTACTGCAGGCTTTGGGTTTGTAGTGGGAATTGGAATGGAATGTTACATGCTGTTGGAATGGGATAAATAAACCCATTACCCATAGGCCATACCAGCATCATGCAGGAATTCGTTGGGATTGCATTACACATGCTTGGTTCTCTTGGTGTGAGGAAAGGAATGGAGAGTCAACTAGTCAAGTTCCAAGGAATGCCTTGCATCACTCATAGAATAACCTTGAGAATTGCTAACAGAACGCATCAAAAAGGTAGAGGGGTCATGCAGGAATGTCAGATAAATAACCATTTAAGCATGTACAACTAAAATTTCAACTGACAATGCTGCAGCTAGAGTGGATCAGTATTCGCAGAACTTCATTTCTCCCATATTGCTTAAGTTAAAAATGGAGAGATTGCCCACCTGAAAAGAAGGAAATGCAACACGAATTAGCTTCATTTGAGAAAGGAAAAATACTTCAGCTCATTTGGTTCCACAAAGGCCAAGACAACCAACTGAAAGCACAAACTACCAAGGGAAAGCCTTCTGCTGCAGGATGAAGGTATTGACTTTCAAACAGTTGTAGACCATTGCAACCCCTTCTTGACAAGCCAAGGATCTTTTTGATCCCCACAAACGACAGTGAGGTGTTCACATTTAAGCACAAGCAAGACAAGCAGAGAGCGATGCATACAGTTTTCTTGCCCATAGCATACCCTCATAATGCAAACTAGCAAACCAAAAATGTTAAAGTCATGGTAGATGTACCAGACATGACCCAGCTGACAAAGATTGAAAATTATCCTTAACTACTACAAGTGATGCTCATAAACTAAAAAAATCGTTACATCATGGAGCACATAATTTGACAAATGTGGCAGACGTGAATAAATGTGTAAATTGGTAACAAAAGCTAATAGCCTAACACATTGACTCATTTAGCACAAAATCATATACTAAAATGTCGTACAAAGTTTCTACTTTATTGTATCCAAAATGCTTATGTTAGACTTAATATGTTAAATGAACATTCAGAACCATCATGCCTGAAACTTTCCTCACAATGAAGTGAGATGCTGTCTATACTCTATATAGGATTTAAGGAGCACTTAGCATACCGTTGAGCATCCGGAGTATGTACTCCCTCTTATAGATTTCTGGCAGTGCTAAAAACATCTCCATTTGGTTTGGTTCCTTTGCAAAAATGCTTGCTGCATTCACCACTTCGCTTCCAGTAAAGCCAAGCTTTTGCATTTCAGCAATAGCTGTTACTTTGGCCTTCCGTTGGGGCTCCTCACACTTTAAGCTTTCTTGCATATCAGTATCACACTCTATCACTGCTGCCATCGTGCTGCCATGCTGAGCAATACTCTGAAAATGATCATGTGCGTCCTTGAACCGTTCCATGGCTGTTGCCATGGTGCTGACATGCTGAACAACACTCTGAAAGTGATCATGTGCATCCTTGAACATCTCCATTGCTGCTGCCATTGCACTGGCATGCTGAACAACACTCTGAAAGTGACCGTGCACATCCTTGACCAGCTCCATTGCTGCTGCCATCGTGCTGGCATGCTGAACAGCATTCTGAAAGTGACTATGTACATCCTTAAACATGTCCAAAGAAGGGCCATTTGGTTCAGCCCTGTTCCTTTTCCCACCATTCTTATATTGCTTCTGTTTCTTATAGCTTGATGTTGCATCCAAGGAGCGACCAGATGGCCCTGTGGACATCCTATCCTCCTCCTCCATTTCCTCATCTCCAACTTCATTTGTATTTTCGTTCTCCATGTCAGCAATTGCTTCTTCAGACACTTCCGCCCCTTCTCTAGTGGTTCTGTCCTTGCCATATATTGAATCAAATGTATCAAAATGTGGGAATCGAGTACCATACAGACCCTTGGCTCTAGGATGATCCTGCAGAAAATAAACAAGTCAAGACAAAGACATATTATGATGAAAAGTGTAGTGCTAAAATACTTACAATGACTTACTTTGCAATGTTCGTCATATCGTTCTTTTTCACATTGGATCATCTTTCTTGTGCCATCCCAAGAGAAGCCCGGCAATGCTAAGATATCCTTGATTGCATAATACTTTCGCTTCATCACTTTCAACCGAGAATCAACATGAGGACTGGCTTTAATACCACGGCCAGGCAGCCTTTGTGCAAGAATTTTCTCGATCCCTTGAGAATAACAGTTCTTGAAGCCCCCTCCTTCGACCTTAAATCTAGGATCAAGAGACACCTCGCACAAGGCCTTGACAAGCTCTTCATCTTCATCCGCTGTCCACATCCTTTTATTTCTACCTCTTCCGCGCACAACTTTGGAGCTTTCACTGCGATTCATCCCTAGAACAAAATATTAATTTTGTTTATGTACAGAACACTTGCTATAAAAGTCAAGATTAAGATCAGCCATATAGTCATTAACATGTCAAACAAAACCTGAAACAGTGGTCATACTACTACATAGCATACCGATACTGTGCTAAAAAATCACAGAATAGAGGAACTGGATACCTGTGAAGACCAAATTTCTGCAGTGCAATGCAATAACACCGCGAGGGTTGAAACGTAAACAAGATCGGATCGCGAGCACTAGAAAGTAATCAGAGGGGAAAAATAGTATAAATCGGCGTTGGAATCTGAGATTTAGACATCGTCATCTAGTCAAGAGGATAAAGGAGGGCATGGGGGTTATACCTCACGAGCGGCAGAGAGCGAGGCCGGAGGAGGCGACTCCCAGACGTCGGCGGCGAGCGGCGGGGAAAGACGGGATTGGGAATGGGAATCCGGGGCCAGAGGGGATTATCGGATTAGGGTGACTGCGGCGTGCGGCGCAATTGGATTCTTTAGATTGCGATTCCCGTTGGACCGCACCTCATCCGCATGTGAGGGAATGGGTTTGGATTAGGATGTCCCAGTCCCAGGTCACTCGTAACAAGGATACGTGTCCAAGGTTTTTTTTTGGCAATGGCAATCCCAATCCGAATACACCATCGCTATAAGCTATGGGTCTACTCTCGTTGTTTCGGGTGATAGATTTTAACTGTGGTTTATAGTTTTTAGGCTGTTTATAAGAGAGAGTACGGAATAACAGAAACTCACAAATGATTTTAATCGATATAAATAAAGTTAGTACAATATATACTACAATAAATTTATAGACCCTATTTTGAAAAAAAATATTATGACTGTGTTCTTTTGGGTTGATGGCTTATGGTTTAAATATTTGAATTCTGACTATTTATAAGAGACAGTACACAAAGAGAAATAGTCGCATGTAATTTTGGACAGTACAGCTAAACTTAGTACACTTTTTGCTACAATCTTTTTGCTGATCCTGTCTTGAAAAAACGTATGTTTAAAAGATAATTACTGTAACATAAGTTATAAGCAACAAGTCATAAGTCGAAAAGAGCTCAACCTATGTTTAAAAAGTAGTTACTATAAAAAAAAACTAGAAACAGTTTTTAAAAACAGAAAAGAAGTGACGTATAACCATAACAACCTCTCAGCTTGTCACAACTCTGATTTTCACCTAGGTTTAGCCACGCTGCTGGCTGTAAATTTTTTTGCCTGGGTTTAGCCACACTGCTGGGTAGGTCACACTAGCTAAGGAGCGGTGTTGATGAAGTCACGATACCGATGAAAACCCTATTATACCAAGTTAATCGATTTTTCTTCATTACATTGTAGCCGTTCGTTAGTCGTCTGTTGTGCGATTAATTGAGCATTTGTTTCACTAATTGACGAATAATAATTCCAGAAGCCCCTGAATTCTTTAGAGACTATTCTTTTCTCTAGACATCAATTGTGTTGCAATTGCATAACATCAGCCCTTTCTCAGAGGAATCAAGTTTTGAAAAATAGTTTTCAAAAAGAAATGGCTGTATACTCTATGAGCACACAATTTTACTGTAGGAGGTCCTTTATTTTAGAAAATTATAAATACTAGATTAGAAAAAACAACTTTTCTCCGATTTCCTGTAGAATATTGTAATTACGCCGACACATTGGAGCACAATTGCAGTAAAAAGAGCAATTAAGAGAATAACCAAAATATTTAATTGGAAAGTTTCATTAGATGATCCAATTAGGCCACAACTACAAAAAGACTTTCGGATCAACATTATGCCAAAAGACCCAACATTTTAGAAAATTACATATTGGATTTTTAGCCCCGCTCTCGATTTTTTTTTATCTCAGTGTTTAGGTCTGCGAGCATGGGATCACTGAGAATTGTTAAATGCTTAGGGCAAAATTCTTTGTGAAATTTGTTCCCTTTTTTTTTTGCGATGTGTGAAATTCGAACTTCAGAAGCGAAGGGGTGGCTGGGGAGAAGCTGGCAGTTAGAGCTGCCATCTTGAAGGATCTGGAGGAGTTTAGGTTTTCTGTTGTACGCAGAACTGCGAATGCTGCAGCACAAGCCTGCGCCCAGCAAGCAACGTCGACGAGCGATCACGGAAATCTTGGCCGAATGGGGTTCGTTTCTTCATTTCTTCCACTGCATCAAACAATTGTGACCTGTTCTTATTGGTCAATCAAGTTGTCTACATCCCATTGTTTCCACATGTACTGTGACTAGCCGAGTGCCAGTGTTTTGCAACAGAAACCCAAATTACATAAGCAAATCAACCAATTTGAGTTTTATGTGTACCAAAATATCATTACCGAGTTAACAAAAGCATGCGTAGGATGATGTTTAGAATTGATCTTAAGGATAATTTTGATTTTCGATGTACAATGTATGTGAATAAATGTGTTGCTACTGATGAAACAATATATTACTTAGCAAGTTGACCTATTATCAACAGGCTTTCCTTGGCTCCGTAGCAATGCTTAGCTGAGTTCGGCCCCGGTCCACATCGTGCCTCTGCCAACGAGCTCAGTTTATACCCATGCTTCGGCTCTACCGCCATGGCTCATGTCATGTCTTCGTCACACACCAGGCCTATTGGATCATGTTTGATCAAAAAATATTGTTAAATATACTACCTACATTTTAGGCACAAAACTGCAGCTTTCCTTTGCTACAAAGTCCAATACACTAAAATAGAGTAAATGTATAACTATACATGCTCTTCATGGATATTTCCCACCTATTTTTCTCATGCAGTCATTTCTAGCCTCATACCCTGAATTGAACTAAAAAGGTAAGAGTATACAATAATACTCAAAACAACGATGATAGAAAGGCAATGAAAATAGGCCAGATCCAATTTTTATTTAGAGGATTTTTAATGAAATATTTAAAGGATAATTTTACCTGTTAAAGGTAAAAGCCTATGGAAACAACAAAATAATATAAGCCTTTCGACTTACGACCACGAACGATGGTCGTCGGCTTCTGATGTACAACCATAAGCTATTGTCAAAGGCTCCCGATTTAGGGTCACGATCGATCATCGACCGCTGCCAACTTACGGCCACCAGCGATTGTCGACTGCTCTCGACCTACGATCACGCACGATGGTCGATGACTTCCGATTTATGACAACGAGGTGTGCTCGAGGGCTCCTGACCTATGACCACGAGGTGTGATCGATGTTTTTTGACTTATGATCACGAGGTGTGATCGATGGCTTTTGCTTACTTAACGGATTTAAAAACTTTAAGAACATGCTTGTATACATATTCTAAAAAATTTTACCACCTCTAAGTTTTAAAACATATAGTATGATAAATTTAAAAAATCCGTAGCAACGCATAGACATTTAACTAGTTACTAGTAATAGAGATATACAGCCGCGCATGAGTGCATGGCAGAAAACATTATGCAAGTGTTCCCAATCTCATATTTGCCACATATAAACCAATATGTGTTGATAATTAAGCGATATAGAAGTTAAGGGCTCTTTGATGTATTTGCACACAATGTTGATTTTTGTCATACATACCACTGTATATGGAAAGTGGTTAGTCTCTTTCGGTCATGACTTTACAGATTTATATTAGTTAATTAGTTCAAATGTCACACACCAGCGGGGTGGTGGCTCAGTTGGCTAGCGTGAAGGTCTCATAGCTTATTGAATGATCTTGAGGTCAAGAGTTCGAGCCTCTCTCACCCCTTTATGCTGAGTGATGATGAAACGCTCTCGTGTGTGCGTGTTTTTAAACAACTGTTACATTGCACCAGTACTTGCATACATGATTAGAACTGAGTACCACAAATAGTAAGTGTTAAACATATATCAATGTTAATTCACATCGGAGAAGTAAAGTTGTTAGTGTCATTAAATCGTTATTAGTCATGCTAATTATGCAACTGTTGTTGCCTCTGCGCATGAATTTTTTTCTATGAATTTTACAGTAGTACGTGTTTAGTGCTGCGTATTTTAGCAATGGTAAAAATAGTGAGAAATACAAAAATACTAAATATTAGTGTTTGCATAGGGATTTATGTTTGAAAAATAGTTTCCGTCATTGCTTATGCATGCATTATCACTTCTGTTAGATAAACATAGTGCAAAATGGTGTAAGTCAATGTTAGACACTCTGTGGAATTTTTAAGTTAGTTTGGATGGATGGTAAACTGTGAGTCTTGGAAATGTAAGTAATATTGAAGTCACCATTCTGCCATTTTGTGATTTATGATAAATTAACAACATGTAATAAAGAAAAAAAATTGAAAAAGGACAAATAAGCAAAAGACGAAAGACCTATCTTATATTCGAGTTGAAAATATGAAAGTGAAAAATAATTTACACTCTTGGAAATTTAATTCATATGAAAATGTCGAAGTGAAAAGACCAACGACAATGACTTCATGCCTCTCCATTGTTCAATAAAACTTCATCTTTCATCCGCGATTTAGATTACATTTATTTCTTTCTTACTTGATTCTCGATTGCTTACAGGAAAAATCATCTGTGTTGAGTATAGTTGATAATGACAAGAGTGTATGTAGCGAATGTAGGATAGACTTGCTTGTTTTGGTCAAATAATATCATCATCAAGGTCATATCAATCAATCGTGGTTATTGTTCTTTTTGAAAGACCGGATTAATGCCACAATCACAAAGCAATGCAAGCCCTATTGTCGAGTCGCTGCCCGCACGTCTATTTTCACTGTAACGTGTTGTCGAGTCAAAACAGTCGCCGAAAACTTGTGGCCTCTGTTCGTTCTGATGATGATAAAAAAAATGTGAGCTTATGTTGATCGTCTGGATCGCATTACAGTCCATTCCGCGCTGATTAAAAGGGTGGGCAACGCGCTCGGCACAGTGGCGTTCACGTGGGCTACCGTTGTCCTGCTGGGCGGGTATCCGACGGTGCTCCGTTCCGAGGATGATTTTTGGTGCGCGACAGCCCTGGTTTTTCTGGAAGCTGCAAGGTATGCGCTACTAGTTAAGGTATTATGTTTCCTTCTAACAATTATTTAAATTTAAAACCGCTGAATTAGAGATCCAACGACCCTTATTTAGGAGAGATTTTTTAGAGGGTATGAGAAAAGTCGTGACTGTTAGATCTCTAATTCAACGGTTACAAATCTGAATGATAGTTAGGAAGAAAACATCCTGGTGATGTTTATCAACACCTTTTTCAATTATAAATCTGCAATTATTCCAAAAAAAAAAACACGCGCACAAACACGATGTGTAAGTTTAAACAGTCCAGTTCTTCGCATTAAACTGTCCTCTATCATTTATTCTAACTCATATTGAGTTTGACCTTGAATTTTGTAGTGTGTGATATGATACTTCGTGGGCTATCTACTCAATCTTCTTTATAGTTTTCCATGCTGATTTGATGCACAAACCAAATGGTTTGCATGCTTACATCTAAATGATGCTGTGCGCTGGATATGTTACGTATAAGCATGTTGTTCAAATACATAAAAGAAAACATTTTGCAATTGATTCGAATACTACAAAGCACACATCGAAAGTCTCTCTTTCTCTCATAGTAGCCTATTACTAGTTCAGCAGACTACATCGTGATCTAGAAACATGTCCTGGGTTTCTGGATCGTATGCTGTCCTGTTTTATTTAATGGAACCATATCTTCTTCAGGATGTTCAGCCGCAACAACAAACTGGATTACCAACTGTTCTTTAACACCAGAAGAGCTTTTAGACCTCTTGTTAGGAATGGGCTGATTGTGATCTTATATTATTCTGCTGGTCTCAATGGCCTGATCCTTTTGGATCATTTCGTTGACGTTATACTGGTGCTGGTAATTATGGTAATGCTACTTGCAATAGGCCCGTTGCTGTCCCGGGGAGCTCCAAGACTTCTCACATGAGATTCGCTGCGCCGTGCCATATCACTATGGAGCCCCTTAGCTGCAGTCCTATTATTTCTGGTTGTCTCTATATTAGATCTCCGTTATGGTGAATCTTACACCAACATGACTTTATTAAGGGCCAGCTGCATTGTGTTCCCAGTACTATTTGTGGTTGTGCTCCTACTGACAATCAGCAGACTGAGGTTCCCATGCATCATCAAACTAGCAGATACTGCTCTGGGCAGCAAACTAGTACTTTGCCGTCGAGCTATCATAAACTTGTGCATGGTTGCTACAATAGTGATGTTCATGCTCAAGCTTAAACCACACGTCAAACTTGTGGTTATAGTGTACGAAGTATGTGCTGTATTGATAGTGTCATTTGGCAACTTACAGATTCCAGCAGCTGTCGTGCGTGGCGTGCTCGCACTGTTGCGCCTTATAAAGCGGGACTACGAATATGATGGAAAAAATCCTAAGAGCGAGGGCAAGACAAACCTCGTGCCATCTCTAAATATCTTCTATGGGATGGTGCTTAGCCAAGGAATACTCTACATTGTGGCCTGCATGCTCGAGTTCTTTTCCTTCATCCCTCGGCGATCCCTCATCCGTCGTGGTGGATTTACAGGTCAGTGGGGAGTGGAATATGCCAATTTGTACTATGCATACTCCTTCGACAAATGCATGGAAGGGGGCGTGCTTGCTCCAAAGAAGATCAGCCTCAGCACCTTTGCCATGGATTCCCTAAACTCAGACTCACTGAAGAAGCAGCTCTATGGGATTCGGATGATGCACAACTTTCTGCAAAGGGAGCCAACAAAGACCCAGCTCCTTTCAAAGCTCACCACTTCTGCAGAGACAATGGCCAGATTAATCAACATGTTGGACTGGACAGGTCCAAATTATAAAACAGTCAGATTATTTGCTGCTAAGGTTACCGTTGAGCTTGCAACGAACCTCCGAGTTGTCACTATCCCTGGGACAATGCAGATTGTGTCTGCGCTTCTAGATGCTGATAACAAACAGAAAAGAGGAAACCCACTTCTGGATGCAGATGATGATCAACAAGAGGAAAGGCAAGACCCAGTTCTAAATACAGCAAATAGCCAGGTGGAAAGACATGATAATCAAGGGCAAAGACAAGACCCACCTTGGGACACCGATAACCTGTTGGAAGCACAAGCTCGCTCGACCGAAAAAGTTGGCATGCACGAACAGAACTCTTGCATACTCAGATGCTGGCGACGAATTTCAGGATTCTGGTCGATTCCCATTGAGGAGCCGTTGACAGACCAGGATCTCCTCCCAGCACTGGGCATGTCAATTCTTGATAGTCTTGCTGGTTGTGATCAGGACAACTGTGTGGAAATCAGCAAAGCAACTGGCCTCATCCCTAAGATCGTAGGATTCACAATCTACAGAAGTGACATGACGAATACCGACGCACAACAAAAGGTCCTGGTGAAGTCATCACTTGAGGTGCTGCAAAGGCTCACAAGCCTTGACGGCGAAATCGGCGTAACACTGCGGTACAAGATATCAAAACATCCCTTCTTACTAAGAAACCTCGCAGAGATCTTGGGGGACAGTAGGAGCAGCCAGGAATTGAGAAAGCTGTTGGCAGGAATCCTTAGAAACCTTGCCATTGATGGGAACATGAGGAAGGAGATTGGTCGCATCCAACTGATCATTTCCAGGCTGACTCAGACATTTCTCAACAAAGTAGAACCCACTGGTACAAATGCTGATCGCTTGCTACGAAAGGTCACCGGGCAAGCACTTGCAATGCTGGCAATGGAAAGTGTCCATAACTGCATGATTATGTTGAAGGTACCAGTCACCAGAGTTCATTAGGGAACTTAAAACGATGATCTTGATCCATGATAAGTACATGTACATGGCGGCAAGCATATTACGTAATCTGTGCCTGCACGCTCGACCTGAGCTCAGAGAGTCGGACCTGAAGGAACTATCTCACACCTTGCGAGACGTGAGCCCTGCTAATTCCAGCAACAAGTGCAATATTAGAGGTGGATAATGTACTTTACCATTTGCATATGTTCTTGTACATTAGTTGTTGGTGAAAATTTGATCTAAATTTTTGTACTTTTGGACATTTACTTACCACTGAACAAATAACTGTATTTCCTTTATGCAATTATGTTTTACTAATCATGCTACATGATATTGCTATTTCACTACAGGTGTTGGAAAGAATAATGGACGCATAAGGGGCAGAGCTAGAAGTCCTTATTGGCCTTAGTGCACAGATATGCAAAGTCATTCCAGGAGACTTTGCCCGAGAAATAGAGCACGGTCATATTAAGCAAAGGTTTGTGCAGAGGCTTGTGGACGCACTGAATGCAAATATGATACCCAATGCTTGTTATCCCGGGACCAGGAGGGTGATACTTGAGCAGGCCATATACATGATGGAGTGCAATTCTCGCTATGCTAACTGTTTCAAAGAATGCAGGATGACAGAAGCACTGTCGTTGGTAGAAGAGACGCCCTCAAAGGCTGAGAACTACATGCTCTTCTTGGGCGACACAGGATTTATGGAGTACAACACACCTCTATCCGCTCTTGTGGACAGGGCAAAAGAACTGATGGGTCGTGAGTGGCTACGAGGCATCAGCAGTGTCAACTGAGAGTTATGTAGGTGGTAATAGGATTTGTAAGAGAACTTCTTTTCCATCTCTATAAAAAAATGTAGGTTGTAGGTTGTAGCCAGGGCAGAAAAACAATACTGGCATTGGAGTCGCAACACGCGAGACCATGCATATTTTCAACATGAGATATAACAGTAGTGGGTGTACGTATGACCTTTTTTATAATGAACAAGATTTCCCTTTGCAATTAGAGTAAAGGTTATTGTAATTGCACTTAAATAATCCTATACTGTAGTTTATTTGTCTACTTTGCTACCACTGTTTGCGTAAATACATATCTCTTAAAATGTTCACGAATCAATGCTCACTTATGTTTCAGGTGATTGCTACTCATATACCTAATTCTAGAATTACAGTTTTGCACGAACGCCCACCCGGCCGCCTGCCTCGGCACCGGCGGCATCCTCCTCCGGGCGTTCTTTTGTGACACCCCGGCCCATATTGGCCCATGTGTGTGTGCACATGAATTTCTGGGTTAGTCTCACCTTGCTAGCTTACCTTGAGAAGCACGGACATATAAGCCTAGGAGTTCTAATGGTAGCACCCCCGGTTAACCGTTTTGCGCGAAGCGAGGACGAAAGTGCAAGTGGATTGCTACGTGTGCGTGACCTATCTAGAATGTGGTTAGATCTGAGCCGGTTTGGACCTAGAGTGTTACATCTTTCCTCCGAGCCATGATTGAGGTGGAGGCGCACCAATTGCAGATAGAATTTCGCCAAGCTTAGCCCAAGCACCATGTAGCTCAACATGCGGCGCGGATGAAAAGTGCACAATTGCACAACAAGCCTGGTCGTCATTCCAGCATCAAGCATCCGCATTTGTTGGTTTCTGTGATCTCTTGGTGCTTGCAGTCCGTGTGCCACGATCTAGTATCTTCGGTGGTAGAAAGGAAGGAACAAGGTAGGATGGTTACAGTTAAGAAGCAGCACAAGCTCCAAACAGGACTGAAAAGCAAATTTTTCGCAAACTTGTATCAATCTGGTGCCACTCAACTGAAGTTACATATCCGTTAAAACTTTGTTTCCTGCAACAAATGACACTCGGTAATCTCAACCTACAGAACTGTGCAAGCATCTCCCAACTCCGAGAGGTGCCAGAGCACGGAGCTCCGACGTCACGCAGGCCAGCGCGACCAACGCCCGGAGAAAGGAACGAAGGAAGAGATAGGAGGCGAGAAGGTTGGAACGCAACCGTCCACACCTAGCTACTCCTTGCGCTGCCGGAGAGGCGGAGGCGCGCCGTATCCGTCTCATTCGCGCGGCCGCTGCTTGCCACCGCTCTATAAAATGCGGCAACAAAAAAGGATCCCCAGCTGAGGAGTCGTCGGCGTCGAGCTGCTCGTGCTCCCGGCCGCCGACGCGCACCCGCATTCCCGCCCCATGCACGTAAGCCCAATCCACGCGGCCCATCCGATGCCGTCCATCCATCCAACCTGCACCCGCGAGGCCCATATCGCCCACACGGCCGCGCTCGAGCTCGCGGGCGGCCCCTCGGACTCCCAGTCCGCACATGCCGATGCCCCGCACAAGCCCCCTCACTGTGGCGTGCTCAGTTTAACAGTAGTTTATTATTTTTTATTATAAATTTTTTTTACTATAGCTGAAATAGCTTATTTAGTATAATTAAATTTAAAAAAATAAAAATAGAAAAAACAGATTAGCCACAATGCGAAGGAATACGGAAAAAAGCTAAAAAATCAAAAAGTCGGAAAAATATGAAATTAAAAATAGTAAATTAAAAGATAGAAGCTAAAAGCTATCACTGTAATGAGCATCTAAATCAAATATCTCAATAGAAGGTGCAGCTTCAAGGAGGACTGTCGACTGTCGTCCATAGCAGGTCATATTCAACAAAAATGCCATGTACAGATAGCTTCGTTAGCTTATCGAATGCAGTGCAGAGTTGTTTTCCTTCCGGTTGTATCCAGAGCTGTCAAAAAGAGATGAGAGAGAGAACAAGAATTATTATTTCGTTTGTATAAAGATCAATTGTGTTCAGTAGGTTAATTATCACACACTTCCAAGCAATTAAAAATAAAAAGATAACTATGGCTATAGGCCAAACAGTAAATAGAGGACTATCAGGATGAGTGTAAGAACACGTATGTCTCTCTCTTCGTTCCCAACGCTATATATACATAGCCTTAAAACCTTATTACAAGGATGCCCCTCACAGTGGCTCACTATGCTATGGGTATAGATATCCTTTTATATACTTATTGGACATCTAGCCTAGTAGGTCGAACAGGTATAGGTGGGGGGTCACCCCTATAACACTAGCCTCTCATAGTAAAAGGCTCCACCACTTGTAAGTCGAAATCATGCCGTCTGACCTCTTCGTCCCCTCCGTCTCTTTGGCTTGTTGGGTGGTTGGCCCATGGGCCATCTGCTCCTGCCAATGCAAGCCACAGTGTGTCGGTTCGTTTCCCCATGATGACACACGGCTGCAGGAGGATGGCCTATTGTGCCCCCTTGGTTTGCGTGCCTTGTGGGTTCTCGAGACCTGGCCCCAAAAAGGCGTGCGCATTAAATAGGTGTGTCCTGCTTAACGCGGGGCTCGTTAGCCCATGCTTCTTCCTGGTTTCTCCCTTGCTCTCTCTTGCTTGCTCTCTCTCTGGCACCAGTTGTCCTTGTGGCTATCGCTCATTCGCTCCCCGTTGACGCCGCATGTGCCCCATGGTGCTGCTCAGTCGTGTGTACTGCGTGGTAAGGATGGTCCATGGTGGTGAGCGGTGCTCCCGTTGCAGCGTCGCGGGCGGCTCGTCTACCCGCGGTGGTTCGTCCAGCCGTGGTGGCTCGTTTGCCGTAGTGGCTTGTTTTGAGCTGATGGAGCACGACTCATCAACAGTGAACAATCGTTGGAGCGTGGCAGAGAAAGTGAACGGCGCTAGCGTGAACACCCTGGAGCCGACCATGGTGACGGAGGAGTTGATCAACTCGCTGGCGCATAATGGGAAGATCTTAGGCCGTGAAGCAGTATGACTTCCTAATGTCGGCGAGACAGAGCCCCAGCCGATGGAGATGGAGACCCTTGTATTCGCCGCCTACTTTGATGCTAGGCTCCGCGTTCCTGCCGCAACCCTCGTCAGTGAGGTGCTTTGGCTGTACAGGATAGATCTCCCGCAACTGACACTTAATGCCGTCGCGTGGCTCGCCGTGTACAGTTGGGCTTAGCAAGTAGAAGTGGTGCTACCAAGCACAACGCTGTTCGTCTTCCTGCACGATGCTCGATGTTTGCCGAAGAAGCTGAGCGAAGGGCAATACTCGAACTAAGACAGCGTCAACTTCGTACTCCACTCCAGATGCACAAGGTTATTTCTGGTGAATTCCACAAGGATGAAGTGGGACTAAAACTAGATGCAGAAATGGTTTTATCATCGGATGGAGCCGGGCAGCCGGTGGACGGGCCGTCTAATCGACCTCAACATGTCACCGTGTGTGACCCATGTGCGCAAGGATAAGCAACATGTGTGCAAGGAGTACTACTTGCTTTGCGTTCGCCGCTGGCATGGACATGGCACATCCAGCCTGGCACTGTGCGTGATGATGGTCTTTGTCTGTCGATTGCATCATTGCCAGAGCCAGAGTGCCAGAGTGTTATTCCGAAATCGAATCATATACAGCAAGAAAACTGACCTGTTTTGCACATATGTTGAATCTTGTCTACTACTGTCACAATTATATTATATGGTCATAATAATAATTAATAATTAGTAGTAGTACTTGTTCATGTAGAAAGGTGGAATTCTGGACTAGTAAAGAAAAAAAGGCCAAGGCTGACAGAGCTCGCTCTCCCTTCTCTGCTAACGACAGCCCAGCCCCAGCCCCCGTCCCGTTTTATTTTCCTTCTTTCTAGCTGCCGATCTGAAATTCATGCATAACACGGATCCTGAAATTCACTCGTGTTTCTCCTCGTTAGAGGGCCTTCTTAGAGGTAGGCAAACGGATCCTAAAAAAATCAACCGGATCTCCTTGTTAGCGGCGGCGGATCTAAACCTATGGCAATATAAGCCTCAGTTCGAAGCGTGAAAAAAATTAATAGTGTATAGCCCAGATAGTTTCATATCCACCTAATCTAGCTAAACAATAATTTACATTATCAAGATTTATTGTTAAACACAAAATTTAAATTAAGTTAAACTAGTTGAGTTGTGGTTAGCTCACCCAATTATTTTAACCCTAGATGAAACACAACCCCAAACACCATGACCGACGAAACAAGGACGACATATATAGGGGATGTTTGTATTGGCTGCGCTTGAATTTTTTTTGTTATGACTGATAGTTTTTTACTGAAAATAAATAGTAGTACCTGAAAGAAAGCTTTTAAAAAGAGGGGACGTGTAATGAAAAAAGTGAGAGATATGCGTACGCGAAACAGGGCGAGAGCAGCGGGATGCGTGATGTACCCGTGCCTCCTGCCTTATACTCGGAGAGATGTGAGCGAGAGAAGTGAAAATCCGTTACGAGAAACCATATATTCATATTGATTTATGAACATAAGCTCCTCATAGGTGCAGCATCTGGCTTATTTTCCTTTTAGAAGTATCGGGCATACTTTTCTAAAAAAAATAGTATCTGGTCTACTTTTTTGGTTGCAACACTTTTAGCTGAGCTGAATTAGGCCCGTTTAGTTGCCAGTAGTGCTGGGCCGAAATTTGTCAATACTAACATACAAATGGGGGTCAACGCTTCCATGAGGTCGTCTCCAATGTGTCCCCTCTTCAAACAGTTCTATAATATCACGTGGTCGGAAACATATCCAGTGTAAATAGGTAACTGAGTAACTGTCGGGAACATGACCAAACTAAGCATGCATCGGTGAGCAAAACCGAACCAGCGCCGCCTCCCACCCCTTCCTCTCCCCTTCGCCTTGCCGCCGCTGGAGCACGCCACCGGTGGCCTGTGCGGGTGCTAGGAAGGCGGCGGCGGGGCTCTTCCACCTGGATCTGGACAGCGGCGTCCGGATCTGGGCGTTGGTTCGAGGCGGCAGGGTCCCTGTGGAGGTCGCCGGCGGAGGCTGAGCGGCGTGAGCGGCGGCCGGGGTCGGTGCTCGCCCCCGGGCGTGCGGGGGCGTGGTGGTGGTGTTGGCGCTCGTGTGGAGCATTGTCGAGGAGGTGTGGCGGCGCTTTGCTGCCTGATCTGGATCTCATCTGCATCAAGGTTGCCGGCCTTCGGCGTGCACTTCCGGCGAGCTGGCGCCCGGATCTGGTTGAGCTCAGATCCGGTGGCGGTGCTGAGGCCTGGCTCGGTGAGGGTCGTCGGAGGTTTTCTGCGGCCAGCGGCGGTGGAGGAGGCAGGCAGGAGGGAGGTGGGGAAGAACACCCTCCAGGAGATCCGCAAGGGCCTGCGCGGCGACTCGATCGTGCTCATGGGGAAGAACACCCTCATCCGCCGCTGCATCAAGGTGCACACCGAGAAGACGGGCAACAAGGACTTCCTCGAGCTCATGCCCCTCCTCGTCGGAAGTGTTGGTCTCATCTTCACCAAGGGTGACCTCAAGGAGGTCCGCGAGGAGGTCGCCAAGTACAAGGTTGGAGTTCCTGCTCGTGTTGGGCTGGTTGCTCCCGTTGATGTGGTGGTCCCTCCCGAAAACACTGGTCTGGATCCTTCCCAGACTTCTTTCTTCCAGGTGCTTATCATCCCCACCAAGATTAACAAGGGTACTGTGGAAATCATCACTCCTGTGGAGCTCATCAGGAACAGGAAGGGTGACAAGGTCGGCTCGTATGAGTCTGCCCTGCTTGCGAAGCTGGGTATCCGCCCTTTCTCGTATGGTCTTGTGATCACCAATGTCTACGACAGTGGGTCGGTGTTCAGCCCTGAGGTTCTTGACCTCACTGAGGAAGACCTGATGGAGAAGTTTGCATCTGGTGTATCTATGGTTGCCTCGCTGTCTCTGGCAATCTCGTACCTAACTATTACTGCTGCGCCGCACATGTTCATCAACGGGTACAAGAATGTGCTTGCTGTTGCTGTGGAAACTGATTACTCGTACCCACATGCGGACAAGATCAAGGAGTATCTCAAGGATCCGAGCAAGTTTGCGGTTGCTGCCCCGGTTGCTGCTGCTGAATCTGGTGCTGCTGCTGCGGTTGCTCCCAAGGAGGAAGAGAAGCCAGCGTTGGGAGCAGAGCAGTCTGGTGGAGGAGGCCGGTCGGCGCTGGCGGCAGGAGTTGGGGATGCTGGGTTTGTCCAGGGATCCATGGTGCGACGGTGCTCGAGCGGGAAGCGGTTCGTCGTGGAATTCAAGGATGGCTATGCCATGGCCTTGAGGTGGAGGTCTTTTTTGTGCGTGGCTAGTGCATGGGTTGCTGTGGAGGTGCTAGCGAAAGCCTTGCCGGTGTTTCTACCGGTCTCGACAACTATGATACCTTTGGACGCCATTTTCCTTCTTGAAGGGTTGTCATTGCACTTCATAGCCCTCATGTACTCTGTTCTCCAGGTGAAAGCCTAGTTTCGGAGAGGCGGGCGGCGTCGGCGACCCTCGTCGCCTCTTGGAGGCGTCGCCTTGGAGGTTCATTTTCACGCAAAATAGACCGGAGTTTGGGTGGCTCAGTTGGAGGAGGTAAAGGGCTTGGTTGAAAGCAAGGACGATGAAGAAATTCTGAAGCTTAGTCTTTATAGTTTTTTTTCATAGTCCTTAAGATTTCTTTCTTGATGTTGTGTACTCCTCAGTGTTGAGTCTTTGAGCTTAAGAGTTCGTGTAACTTTTGGCCGTATATATCCCAAGTGGTTATAGAGGCCGGATTTTAATCCTTTATCTAAAAAAAAAGGTAACTGAGTGGTACCATGCCGACCACGTCCGTCCTATCCGTAAAGTGATTGTGTCTGTAAATCAATATAATTAGAATGGAAACATGATTTTCTATTGCGATGTGTGTTTATTCTGAATGTGCTTATGTGAAGTCAACATACACATGCTTCATTTCTGAACGTGCTGCTGTGCGATCCTCGTGATGACAAGTGATGGAAATTGTTAGCACCGACTTGTTGATGTCTATTTTTCCTAAGCCCTCTGCCGAATAGGCGTGCAAGCCCGCCATTAGTCTCAGTGGTTCATCGAAAGTGAAAGGGAAAATGTTAACACTGCTTCGTCAATTTATTGCATTACAGGTCAGAACTGAAACACTTTTACAACTCAAAAACAGAAGCATCATGAGTTAAAACATTCGTGTTGAAAAAAAGATAGTTAAAACATTTGGTACGTCTTTAAGCACTCGGTTCAATTCATCACAACTGAAACATTCTCAAACACCAGGGTTGTCGGACCATGGGAGGCGGCTCGGAGGGAGGCCTGGCTCAAAGGAGAGCAGCTTCCTTGCAGATTCTCAGGAGGGAGTCCAGAGACGGTTTCAGACTATCAGCGATCTAAAAACAACGTCACGAAGATGTGTCCAGATATGCCAACAACTGAGAAGCATGAAGGTCGCAGAATGCTGCTTAATTGGGTAAACTGAGAAGCATGAAGGTCATCTTGTAGTACGCTCTTCCGTTTTAGGCTGACTTTGGTCTGAATGCGATCTTGAGCCAATAGCCAGGCAAAGAAAAGCGGACCCTGCGAGGAGCCGAGTTTCTCTAGACAAAATCATAGTCTGGCCAGAGTTCGCCGCCCAAGACAAAGGCTGGGCGAGCTGGGCTCGCTCGTTCACATTGACGCCCAAGACAAAGGCTGGGCGAGCTGGGCGAGCTCGTTCACATTGACTTAGAGCAACTCCAGCAGTAGCCCTCAAAACAGGGCCCCTACTTTTCATTTGAGGGCTCTCCCTACTTTTGAGGGCCCTGTTTTTTTGCATCTACTCCAACAGCACCCCTCAAATTTAAGCCCTCAAATCTATTCCACTACAACTGACATATGGGACCCACTCATTCTCTGCCTCACCCCGCCGTCTCCAGCCATCCCGCCGCCTCCGCTTCCCTCTTCTCCCCCTGCTGCTGTCCCTGTTGGCGAATTTGGCGAGGTTGAGTCAGCACCCATGTGGCTTCTAGTGCACATCACAGCATCCGTGCGGCCGTGCCCAAATCGACGAGTCACCTCGTCCTCGTCCAAAGAAACCCAAGCAGTCCAGCCAAGCCATGGCGAAGCCTCGCGGCCACGGCAGCTGCGGCCTCCTCAACCTGGAGCGGCACTTCGCCTTCTACGGCGCGTACCACAGCAACCCGGTCAACGTGGCCATCCACTCGCTCTTCGTCTGGCCCATCTTCCTCACCGCCGTCCTGCTCCTCCACCTCACCGCGCCGTTCCCGCACGCCGCCGCGGCCGGCGCCGCGCTCTACGGGGCCTTCTACCTCCTACTTGACCGCCGCGCGGGCGCCCTCGCCGCCCTCCTCTGCTTCCTCTGCTGGGCCGCCAGCGCCGCCCTCGCCGCTCGCCTCGGCTTCTCCACCGGATGCAAGGTCACTCGCAGAACCCCCGCCCCCTTTTGCATCTTTTGTTCCATTGAGCGGAGGCGGAGACGGAGAGGCGGCGGGCGGGCGAACGGAGGCGGCGGCCGGCGGGGGATCTGGGAGTTGAAGCGGCGGAGGCTGCGAGGAAACGGGCGGAGGTGGGGAATTTCACGGGCGGCGGGGAAAAAACTGAACAACGGTAGGATGAGAGCCAGAGTAGGGGGCCCCTGGGAATGAGGGGTGGGAGGGGGATTTGAGGGGCTCCTCAAATTTGAGGGCTCTAGTAGGGGCCCTGCTGGACCTCTATTTTTGCCTCAAGCCCTCAAATTTGAGGTTTGAGGGCTCAAGTAGGGGCCCTGCTGGAGTTGCTCTTATAAACATAAGTTAGAAGTAGGAGCTAATACGAACACCGTATAAACGACATATGTTGTAATTTATGGGTTGGACTGGGCAGTATCTGGCTTATTTTGCTTTTAGAAGTATCGGGCCAACTTTTCTAAAAAAAAAGGTATCGGGTGGGCCCGGCTGGGAAAATCTCCCGCGTGGCAAAAAAGGCCTATGGGCCTGCGGCCCATGCGAGCGCGGGGCCGAAGCCCAGCGCACGCGCCCGCCCGCTCGATGGGCGATGCGTGGACAGCGTAGATGGCCGGATGCGCATCGAGCGAACGCTCAGATGAAACGAGTGAAATGGCGCCGACGGCTGCGATGCGACCACGTCGCCCCCGGGAGTCGTCTTCAACCTTCAGACGCTCCCCTCCCGGCGGGAAACAGAGCACGACGGCTTGAGCGATTCAACGCTGGTGACGCTTGCTAGAGGAAAAGGAGATGATGATCGTGGGAGTGAGTAGAACCCATTTTGGGGCTTTGGGGAGTGCGGTGATGGGGTTGGTGGCTGGAGAGAAGACGACGGCCTTCACGACAGCGCTTCGGGACTCCGGTGGGTTTCCAGCCAAATTAGAAGGGGTTCAACCATCTGTGGAGTGTCAGGGTCACCATGGCAGTGGCGGTTTAGGTTAGGAAAGGCTCAGCAGAGCTGGCCACGAGAAGGGTCTTTTGGCCGGTGGCGGTCTCAGCCGTTAGGGCTCCAGGTGATTGCATTTGTCCAGTGAAGTTCACCGACGTGTTCAGAGAGTAAAGAAGATCATGTCAGTGTAAGGAATTGAAAATTAATCAACGGAATCACAGGATTGCCTCTAGGGCTCACCGGGCACAGGGGAGGCGATCGGCGGTGAAGCAGTGAACCTGAGCTGAAAATGGTGGTTTGGGAGGGTATGAGGGAGTAACAGGAAGTGTTCTGTAGTGGCCATTGGACTTTAAATTTCGCGAGAGTCGGTGGCCACTTGAGGCGGCTCGGGAGTGCGCCTCTCGCGCGAGAACGAGGGGATGGGATGGCTCTGACGCCACGCAGAGAGCATGAGAGGGAGGTGGCACTGTCTCTCTGCAACCTTGATAGAAGCTTGACTCTCGGGCACAGCTTGAGATGCAAGGGGAATGAGCTGTGCGGCAGAGAGAGCAAAGCGCGCGAGCGGCGGCGTGGAATGAGGGAGAGCAGAAGGGAGCAGCTGGCCCGTGGGACTGCGTGTGCGGATGGGTGGGAACGCGCTGGGAGCGGCGGCCGCAAAACCGTGCGGTGAGGAGGCGACGCGTGCGACGGCAGCTGGGGAAAGGCGGTGGGGAGGCGGCGTCGCGTAGGCGCCAGCGCAGGGAGAAGGCGGGAGTGACAAAAGAAGAAAGCGTATTTCCGAGGGATCTTACCAAATTGGGAAAGGAGAGGAGAATTCAAGCAAAAATCCAATAAAATTCAAAAAATTGGAATTTTTAGGGTGTTTCAGTTCCATGCCTCCATGAAACACTATATGGTCGATTCATCCATGAACGACTGAAATTGAACGGCTGCGAGTGAAAAATATGGATAGCTATTGTCAAACAATATGAATCAATGATTGAGAGCACCATGCAAGAAAGCAAGCACGGTGAAATGGCATCGCTGCCCCACTCGTGAATTGTTTGTCTTCGAAAGGTTGAGTCGAATCAATGGGTCTGTTTTTTTTGTTGAAGCTTATAGTTTTTGGCTGTGGCTTTTAGCTTTTGTGTTGTTCGTGCGAGATATTACATATTAACAAAAACTCACGTGTGATTTTTGCCGATATAAATAAATTCGGTACAGTATGTAGTACAATGAACTAGTAGACCCTATCTTGAAAAGATTCTCCGATTAAAAGTCAGTTACTGTATAAAAGCTAAAAAATAGATTTTAGAAGCTGAGAAGAACATACCCATTATCCGATAGGTTCTATCTGGCTTTCAATAAAGCCAGACCCTAACTGGTCTTTGTTCTAAAAAAAGTTCAATGTTCAATTGTTGTAGTCCTACGACCACTCATTGCAGTCGTACGACCACGTTATAGACGTTACGACCACCTTGTGCGTCATTACGATCACTCTGTCGCTTCTCCAACCACCCTGGCAGTCGTGACGACCATGTTGTAACCGCTCCGATCACGCCTCCTAGCTCCAACTGCGTACTCGTAACTTCAACTGAAGTTACGACCACGTTCACCGCCGCTGCGCTGCACTTCCTTCGACCACGGTCGATCACCGTAGTCATAACTCGATTACGACCACGCTGTGATTCTATCGACCACGTTGAAGACTTTATCGACTGTTGTTGTCGTAACCCTTGCAACCACGTTAGCTGCTTCACGACCGTGGTCGTAACTCCTTTACAACCACGTCTTCCCATTGAGGTCGCTTACGACCATGTCTTCTCGCTCTGTGACCGTGGCCGTAACTTGCTTACAACCACGTCTGCTGCTCCTGCGGACACCTCCGCTCGCCGTGGTCATAAGTCGTTTACGACCACGTCTGCAATCACAATGAACTCGATACTCGATAATTTCCCAGAGCCAAACCGCTCTTTCTTCTTTATTTCTTTCTCTCGATCACACCAATCGCTACGATCATCCTGATCGCTCTCTCTGTTTTCCTTGCCCTCTTTTTTCTCCTTTATACTCTGCTCTATGACTACGAAACGGACTCGATTATGACTACTATTATGACACGAACTCAACAATCCGACTCGAACTCGAATATGACTACGATCACGACTTGTTCACGACCACGAAACTCGTACACGACCACGAAACTGAAAACAAGATTACAAACTCTAACAATTAATCATACTAATTAACTATACTAGTTAATTACTCTAGCAATACCTACTGTGCAAAACACACATGCACGCATACGACACATCTTCTAGTCAGTCAACTTCTTGTCGTTATTATTAGCTGCTCTGCTAATAATCGATGTCCAACCATCGAAGGCCCTAATATTCTGAGGTTAATTGGGCCACCGTGGGAGCCAACGGCACGAGTGCGTGCCACCCGCGACAGTGTGCCGAGGTCGCGCGTTCAAGCGATGGCGGACAGCAGCGGCGGAGACGGAGAGCTCCGCGTCCGGATACCGGCTCACGGCGCAGGGCAAGCCAAGCTAGTCGCCCTAGAAAAGCAGCTGAATTGCTTCGTTCGCTCCGTCGCGCTGATTGAAAGGGTGGGCAACGCGCTCGGCACGCTGGCGTTCACGTGGGCTACCGTTGTCCTGCTGGGCGGGTATCCGACGGTGCTCCGTTCCAAGGATGATTTTTGGTACGCGACAGCCATGGTTTTCTTAGAAGCTGCAAGGTATGCGCTACTATTTAGGTAATTGCACTTAAATAATCCTACATTGTAGTTTATTTGTCTACTTTGCTACCGCTGTTTGCGTAAATACATCTCTCTTAAAATGTTCACGAATCAATGCTTACAGATGTTTCAGGTAATTGCTAGTTTGCTACTCATATACCTAATTATAGAAATACAGTTTTGCACGAATACTTCAGTCCAGTTTTGCTCTCCGTAAGTTTAGCCTGCTGATTAGCTAATAATGATCTTAACCCTAGCGAGTGGCAAAATCCATAGAGAACTTGTGCCCCCAGCCCACCTCAGACTTGCCCCGCTAAAAACAAGCGCGTGAGATGGTGACGCTTTACTCACCTTAAGACCGAGAAAACCTCCGAAGAACGAAGCCGCAGGCCCGTGGCAGAGGTAGGAAAGCGTGGTGGCAACTGGGAAGAGAGAGACGAGAGGGAGCAAGGCGGCGGCATGGCGTGCGTTTCCCGGAGATGGAGAAGACGAGGGAGTGTTGGCATTGGGCCCAATGCTTATTAGCATTTGGGCCATGCCAAAATGGGCCTGGGGCGTCGACGAGAAACGCCGATTGAAAGGGTGGGCAAGGCGCTCGGCACGCTGGCGTTCACGTGGGCAACCGTTGTCCTGCTAGGCGGGTATCCGACGGTGCACCGTTCCATAGATGATTTTTTGGTACGCGGCAGCCATGGTTTCCCTAGAAGCTGTAAGGTATGTGCTATTGTTTATGGATATGTTTAGGTATTATCTGGGTATTTTTTTTAACAATCATCTAAGTCCTCGCTCGTTTCGGCTTGAGTTTCTGGCTTCTGACTTATTTTGTACTATTTATAAATTTCGTCTTTTCTCCACTTTTGGCTTTTTTAAGTTTTTTTGTCGGTTTTTTTCTCGTATTTGTTTGCATTATACGTGATGGGCTAACATGTTTTTTCTATTTTTAAATTTAATTATACTAAATAAGTCTCCGTCAGCTACAGTGTTTTTTCAGCCAATTACAGTGCTTTTCAGCCATAAGCCACTCAGAAAAAGCTCATTTGAGCAGGGCCAATAGGACCGTTGAATTAGAGATCCAACGACCTTTTTTTAGAGAGGATATTTTTTTGGAGAGAGGGGGAGAATTCGTGTCCATAGTATCTCTAATCTAATAGTCACAAATCTAGATGATAGTTAGAAAAAAAACATTCAGGTGATGTTTATCAACACCCTTTTGCAATTATAAATCTGCAATTATTCCAAAAAACACGCACACACACTCGATATGTAAGTTTAAAAAGTGCAGTTCTTCACATTAAACTGTTCTTTATCATTTATTCCAACTCATATTGAGTATGAACTTGCATTTTGTAGAGTGTGATATGATACTTCGTGGGCTATCTACTCAATCTTCTTTATAGTTTTCCATGCTGATTTGATGCACAAACCAAATGGTTTGCATGCTTACATCTAAATGATGCTATGCACTGGATATGTTACGTATAAGCATGTTGTTCAAATACATAAAAGAAAACATTTTGCAATTGATTCGAATACTACAAAGCACACATCAAAAGTCTCTCTTTCTCTCATAGTAGACTATTACTAGTTGAGCAGACTACATCGTGCCTGGGTTTCTGGATCGTATGCTGTCCAGTTTTATTTAATGGAACCATATCTTCTTCAGGATGTTCAGCCGCAACAACAGACTGGATTACCAACTGTTCTTTAACACCAGAAGAGCTTTTAGACCTCTTGTTAGGAATGGGCTGATTGTGATCGTATATTATTCTGCTGGTATCAATGGCCAACTGTTCCTTTTGGATCATGTCATTGACAGTATACTGGTGCCGTTAATTATGGAGATGGTAATGCTACTTGCAATAGGCCAGCTGTTGTCCCGAGGAGCTCCAAGACTACTCACATGCGATTCGCTGAGCCGTGCCATATCACTATGGAGCCCCTTAGTTGCAATCCTATTATTTCTGGTTGTCTCTATATTAGATTTCCATTATGGTAAGGCCAACATGATCGTAGGGGCCAGCTGCATTGTGTTCCTAGTACTATTTATGGTTGTGCTCCTACTGACAATCAGCAGACTGAGGTTCCCATGTATCATCAAACTAGTAGATACTGCTCTGGGCAGCAAACTAGTACTTTGCCGTCGAGTTATCGTAAACTTGTGCATGGTTGCTACAATAGTGATGTTCATGCTCAAGCTTAATCCAGACCTCAAACTTGTGGTCATAGTGTACGAAGTATGTGCTGTATTGATAGTGTCATTTGGCAACTTACAGATTCCAGCAGCTGTCGTGCGTGTCGTGCTCGCACTGTTGCGCCTTGTAGCACAGGACTACAAAGATGATGGAAAAGATCCTAACAGCGAGGGCAAGACAAACCTCGTACCATCTCTAAATATCTTCTATGGGATGGTGCTTGGCCAAGGAATACTCTACATTGTGGCCTGCATGCTCGAGTTCTTTTCCTTCATCCCTCGGCGATCCCTCGTCCGTCGTGGTGGATTTATAGGTCAGTGGGGAGTGGAAACTGTCAATTTGTACTATGCATCCTCCTTCGACAAATGCATGGAAGGGGGCGTGCTTGCTCCAAAGAAGAACAGCCTCAGCACCTTTGCCATGGATTCCCTAAACTCAGACTCACCGAAGAAGCAGTTCTATGGGATTCGGATGATGCACAGCTTTCTGCAAAGGGAGCCAACAAAGACCCAGCTCCTTTCAAAGCTCACCACTTCTGCAGAGACAATGGCCAGATTAATCTACATGTTGGACTGGACAGGCCCAAATTATAAAACAGTCAGATTATTTGCTGCTAAGGTTACCGTTGAGCTTGCATCGAACCTCCGTGTTGGCACTATCCCTGGGACAATGCAGCTTGTGTCTGCGCTTCTAGATGCTGATAACAAACAGAAAAGAGGAAACCCACTTCTGGATGCAGATGATGATCAACAAGAGGAAACGCAAGTCCCAGTTCTAAATACAGCAAATAGCCAGGAGGAAAGACATGATAATCAAGGGCAAAGACAACACCCATTTCGGGACACCGATAACCTGTTGGAAACACAAACTCGCTCGACCCAACAAGTTGGCATGCATGAACAGAACTCCTGCATACTCAGATGCTGGCAACGAATTTCAGGATTCTGGTCAATTCCCATTGAGGAGCCATTGGCAGACAAGGATCTCCTCCCAGCACTGGGCATGTCGATTCTTGATAGTCTTGCTGGTTGTGATCAGGACAACTGTGTGGAAATCAGCAAAGCAACTGGCCTCATCCCGAAGATCATAGGATTCACAATCTACAGAATTGACATGACGAATACC
Source organism: Dendrocalamus latiflorus (assembly GCA_017311315.1). Classification (NCBI taxonomy): domain Eukaryota; kingdom Viridiplantae; phylum Streptophyta; class Magnoliopsida; order Poales; family Poaceae; genus Dendrocalamus; species Dendrocalamus latiflorus. The sequence continues at coordinate 34,125,513 of CM029630.1, forward strand.
GACGTACAACAAAAGGTCCTGGTGAAGTCATCACTTAAGGTGCTGCAAAGGCTCACAAGCATTGACGGGGAAATCGGCATAACACTGCGGTACAAGATATCAAAACATCCCTTCCTACTAAGAAACCTCGCAGAAATCTTGGGGGACAGTAGGAGCTGCCAGGAATTGAGAAAGCTGGTGGCAGGAATCCTTAGAAACCTTGCCATTGATGGGAACATGAGGAAGGAGATTGGTCGCATCCAACTGATCATTTCCAGCCTGACTCAGACATTTCTCAACACAGAAGAACCCACAGGTACGAATGCTGGTCGCTTGCTACAAAAGGTCACCGGGCAAGCACTGGCAATGCTGGCAATGGAAAGTGAACATAACTGCATGATTATGTTGAAGGTACCAGAGTTCATTAAGGAACTTAAAATGATGATCCTGATCCATGATAAGTGCATGTACGTGGCGGCAAGCCTATTACGTAATCTGTGCCTGCACGCTCGATCTGAGCTCAGAGAGTCGAACTTGAAGGATCTATCTCACACCTTGCGAGAGGTGAGCCCTGCTAATTCCAGCAACAAGTGCAATATTAGAGGTGGATAATGTACTTTACCATTTGCATATGTTCTTGTACGTTAGTTGTTTGTGAAAATTTGATCTACGTTTTTATACTTTTGGACATTTGCTTACCACTGAACAAACAACTGTATTCCTTTATCAAATTATGTTTTAGTAATCATGCTACATGACATTACTATTTCACTACAGGTGTTAGAAAGAATAATGGACGCAGAAGGGGCAGAGCTAGAAGTCCTTATTGGCCTTAGTGCACGGATATGCAAAGTCATTCCGGGAGACTTTGCCCGAGAAATAGAGCACGGTCATATCATGCAAAGGTTTGTGCAGAGGCTTGTGGACGCACTGAATGCAAATATGATACCCAATGCTTGTTATCCCGGGACCAGGAGGGTGATACTTGAACAGGCCATATACATGATGGAGTGCAATTCTCGCTATGCTAACTGTTTCAAAGAATACAGGATGACAGAAGCACTGTCGTTGGTAGAAGAGATGCCCTCAAAGGCTGAGAACTATATGCTCTTCTTGGGCGACACAGGATTCATGGAGTACAGCACACCTCTATCTGCTCTTGTGGACAGGGCAAAAGAACTGATGGGTCGTGAGTGGCTACGAGGCATCAGCAGTGTCAACTGAGAGTTATGTAGGTGGTAATAGGATTTGTAAGAGAACTTCTTTTCCATCTCTATAAAAAAATGTAGGTTGTAGGCCGTAGCCAGGGCAGAAAAACAATATTGGCATTGGAGTCGCAACACGCAAGACCATGCATATTTTCAACATGAGATAAAACAGTAGTGGATGAGCGTATGACATTTTTATAATGAACAAGATTTCCCTTTGCAATTAGAGTAAAGGTTATTGTAATTGCACTTAAATAATCATATACTGTAGTTTATTTGTCTACTTTGCCACCATTGTTTGCGTAAATACATATCTCTTAAAATGTTCACGAATCAATGCTTACTGATGTTTCAGGTGATTGCTACTCATATACCTAATTCTAGAATTACAGTTTTGCACGAACGCCCACCCGGCCGCCTGCCTCGGCACCGGCCGGCGGCATCCTCCTCCGGGCGTTCTTTCCTCCGAGCCATGATTGAGGTGGAGGCGCACCAATTGCAGATAGAATTTCGCCAAGCGTAGCCCAACTGCCCAAGCACCATGTAGCTCAACATGCGGCGCGGATGAAAAGTGCACAATTGCACAACAAGCCTGGTCGTCATTCCAGCATCAAGCATCCGCATTTGTTGGTTTCTGTGATCTCTTGGTGCTTGCAGTCCGTGTGCCACGATCTAGTATCTTCGGTGGTAGAAAGGAAAGAACACGGCAGGATGGTTACAGTTAAGAAGCAGCACAAGCTCCAAACAGGATTGAAAAGCAAATTTTTCGCAGACTTGTCAAACTTGTATCAATCTGGTGCCACTAAACTGAGGTTACGTATCCGTTAAAACTTTGTTTCCTGCAACAAATGACACTCGGTAATGTCAACCTACAGAACTGTGCAAACATCTCCCAACTCCGAGAGGTGCCAGAGCACGGAGCTCCGACGTCACTCAGGCCAGCGCGACCAACGCCCGGAGAAAGGAACGCAGGAAGAGATAGGATCATAGGAGGCGAGAAGGTTGGAACGCAACCGTCCACACCTAGCTACTCCTTGCGCTGCCGGAGAGACGGGGGCGCACCGTATCCGTCTCATTCGCGCGGCCGCTGCTTGCCACCGCTCTGTAAAATGCGGCAACAAGAATAGATCCCCCGCTGAGGAGTAGTCTGTTGGCAAAAGAAGATCACGATCCTCACGCTCCCGAACTACTCACGAAGTTGAGGCAGAACAAACAGAAGAAGACGCAATGTTTCTTGCTGTGCTGCGCTGCTATTAGCCGCACTTGTGCTCTCTATTTATATGCAAAACAAAGACATAATCTGGGCAAGAAAAGAAAAAAACCGAAACAGACTCTAAAACAAACATCGAATCAGACTCAGCGTAGGAGTCCGACTCCCAAGGTGCGGAAGTAGTGGACTGTTGGACGCTCGTCGTGCCAGACCTCATAGGGTGTCTTGCCGTCGAGCGCGCGCGTTGGAGCGCGGTTGAGTATGTGGACCGCCGTGGAGACTGCCTCGCCCCCAGAAGTACCCGAGGAGGCCCTTTGCCTTGAGCATGCACCGGGCCATGGCGACGATGCTCTGGTTGCGGCGCTCAACCACCCCATTCTGTTGCGGTGAATAGGCGGCGGTGAGCTGCCGCTGGACGCCGCGTTCCGTGCAATATTCGCCGAACTCAACGGACGTGAACTCCCCCCACGATCAGTGCAGAGGACCTTCAATGTTCACCCAGACTCGTCTTTGACCGCCGCCTGGAAGTTCTTGATGGCTATTGGCGCTTGATCCTTGCTCGAAAGCAAGCTGAGCCACATATAACGGCTTAGGTCATCAACCAAAAACAGGAAGTACTTATTGCCGCTGGGTGTCGTGGGCGTAATTGGGCCGCAGAGATCGCCGTGCATGAGGTCGAGGACGTGCGCCGCGTGTCGTCGTGCCTGCTCTGGGAAGGACGTCCTCCTCTGCTTGCCGGCAAGGCAGCTGTCGCACACTTGATCAACTTGGTCAAGCGGCGGCAGCCCACACACCATATCAGCCTGGACGAGCTTGCGCAAGGACTGGAAGCTGATGTACCGGTACCTAGCATGCCAGCGCCAGGCTACCTCAGAACTACGCGCCGCCAGGCACACGGGCCGCCCAATGTTCAGCTCCAGCGAGTCGAGGCGCGTCGGAGATCGCCTCACCCGCACAAGGAGCTTTCGTTGCGCATTGAAGATGCGTAGGATGCCGGCATCGATCTCCACCCGACAGCCGGCCTCGTCGAGCTGCCCGAGGCTGACGATATTGGCCGTCAGACAGGGAATGAAATACACCCCCGTCAGCACGCGGTGTTCACCGTTCTTGTAGCTGAAAACAATGGTTCCACAGCCCTCGATCTCCACGACTGAGCTATCGCCAAAGCGAATGGTGCCGCAGATGCTGGCGTCGAGCTCGAAGAAGGCAGATCACGTGCTGGTCATGTGGTTTGTCACCCCGGTGTCGAGCACCCAACTCCAATGGTCGCGGTCCTCCCGTGGCCCAAGTTGTGCGAAGACCTTCTCATGAATTTGGACTTTTGGGGATGGTGGCGGCGGCACCGGAGATGGAGGTAGGGAGGAGAGGACTGCGTGGACCATCAGGAGCGTCGACTCCTCCTCTTCTCCTTGGGGCCACGTAGGCCTGCGCAGCTTTTTTTGGCTTGCTGCGGCAGTCCTTGGCCCAGTGGCCGGCCTTACCGCAGTTGCGGCACTTGTCTGCGGTGCGCTCTTGGCCCGGCCCACTGGACTCCCCGCTCTTGCCGCCGCGCGCCCCGTCGCCTCGACGTCCTCGGGTCTTTCTGAGCTTGTTGCCGCTGCCGGAGCCACTGTTCTCACTGTCGTCGCCTCGGAGCTTGAGATGTGCAAGCCACTATTCCTCCAAAAGGAGTAGGCGGCCCTGCTTGTCGACGACGGGGGGCCGACGGTGATGCCAGTTTCTTGCACCGCTGCTCGACCTGCCGCAGACGACCGGTGACCTCCTCGATGGACAACTCGTTGCAATCAAGGAGCGTCTTGATGGCGATTGCCACCTGAAAGAGGTGCTCAGGAGCGACCTCGAGCATCTTCTTAATGATCGTTGCGTCCGAGATCTCACCCCTGAGCACGCGGATGTTGTTGGCTAGCCCAACAATTCGAAGCGAGAAGTCATTGACGGACTCCCCGTCCTTGAACTCGATGTCGCCGAACTCCTTGCGTAGTCGTTGCACATTGCCGTCGCGGACTCGCTGGACACCGATGCGCACTGTCTTCACCGCCTCCCATACCGATCGTGTTGTGCGCTTGTGTGCAAGTGACCCAAGCATCTTGGGCAGCACGGCGCACAGAATTGCTGCCAACACGAGCCGATCCTCGCGGTACTCGATGACCTCGTCTTCCTCTGGCTCGACGGCCTGCCAAAGCCCTTGGGCCTACAGGTTCACGCGCATCAGCAACGACCACTCTTGGTAGTTGGTGCGCGTGAGCATCGGGTACTGCACGGAGGCGCCCGCTTCCTTGACTACGCGCTCGATGATGACCTCACCATGGTGCCATCCGCGGCGCTGCACGGGAGAGTGGGAGATGCGTAGGCGACGCGGTGGCGACGGCGATCGCCCACCAACTGGAACCGACTGCACAGCCATTGCCCTTGAAGTCGTAGCCGCTCTGATACCAAATGTTGGCAAAAGAAGATCACGATCCTCACGCTCCCGAACTACTCACGAAGTTGAGGCAGAACAAACAGAAGAAGACGCAATGTTTCTTGCTGTGCTGCGCTGCTATTAGCCGCACTTGTGCTCTCTATTTATATGCAAAACAAAGACCTAATCTGGGCAAGAAAAGAAAAAACTGAAAGACTCTAAAACAAACATCGAATCAGACTTAGCGTAGGAGTCCGACTCCCAATCAAATTCCTACTCCTAATCACAACGGATTGTACTAACATAGTCGGTGTCGAGCTTCTCGTGCTCCCGGCCGCCGCTTAGACGCGCACCCGCATTCCCGCCCCAAGCACGTAAGCCCAATTCAGCCCATTCGATGCCATCTTTCCATCCATCCTGCACCCGCGAGGCCCATATCGCCCACACGGCCGCGCTCGTGCTCCCGGGCGGCCCCTCCGAGTCTCCGACTCCCAGTCCGCGCATGCCGTTGCCCGGCACAAGCCTCCTCCCTATGGCGCTCTTAGTTTAACGATAATTTATAGCTTTTTCACTATAGTTAATATATTTTTGTCTGTAACTGAGGTAGCTTATTTGACGTAAGGACATGTTTGATATGGCTGTAGTTTATGGTTTTTGACTGAAATTTTTGAATTTTAGCTGTTTACGACTGAGATTACAGAGAGAGAAACTCGCTTACCATTTTTATTGATACAGATGTTAGACTTTTAACGTGTATTACAATTAACTTATAGACTCCGTCTTAAGAAAATACTCCGTTTGAAAGTTAGATGCTGTAACAAAAGCAAAAAAAAAACCGCTTTTAGAAGCCATTAAAGAACATGCCCTAAATTTTAAAAAAAATAAAAATAGAAAAAACATGTTAGCCTATCATGAACAATGCGAAGGAATACAGAAAAAACAAAAAAATTAAAAAAATTAAAGAATAGTAAATGAAAAAAACAAAAACCAGAAGCTGAAATGAGCCTCTGAATCAAATATCTCAATAGAAGATGCAGCTTCAAGTAGGACTGTCGACTGTCGTCCATAGCAGGTCATATTCAACAAAAATGCCATGTACAGATAGCTTCGTTTGCTTGTTGAATGAAGTGCACAGTTGTTTTCCTTCTGGTTGTATCCAGAGCTGTCAAAAAGAGATGAGAGAGAGAACAAGAATTATTACTTCGTTTGTATAAAGAACAATTGTGTTCAGTAGGTTAATTGTTTCATAATTTATCACACACTTCTAAGCAATTAAAAATAAAAAGATTACTATTGTGGCTACAGACCAAACAGTAAACAGAGGACTAACAGGATGAGTATAAAAATGAACCCGTGTGTCTCTCTCCTTTCCCAACGTTACATATACATGGCCTTAAAATTTGATTACAAAGATGTCCCTCACAGTGGCTCACTATGTTGGGGGGTATAGATATCCTTTTATATGCTTATTGGGCCTCTTGCCGACCAAACAGGTGTAGGTGGGGTCCATCCTACAACAGTAGCCTCTCATAGTAAAAGGTTCCACCACCTGTAGGTTGAAATCATGTTGTCTGGCCTCTTGGTCACCGCCGTCTCTTTGGCCTGTTGGGTGGTTGGCCCATGGGCCATCTATTCCCGGCAATGCGTGCCATAGCGTGTCGGTTCGTTTCCCCATGATGACACGTGGCTGCAGAAGGATGGCCCATCGTGTGCCCTTGGTTGCGCGTCTTGTGGGTTCTGGAGACCTAGCCCCAAAAAAGGCGTGTGCATTAAATGGGTGTGTCCTTCTTAACGCGGGGCTCGCTGGCTCGTGCTTCTTCCTGGTTTCTCCCTTGCTCTCTCTTGCTTGCTCTCTCTCTCTGCACTAGTTGTCCATGTGGCTGTTGCTCGTCCGCTCCCCGCCGACGCCGCTCGTGCCCCATGGTGCCGCTCCATCGTGTGTACTGCGTGGTAAGGATGGTCCATGGTGGTGAGCGGCGCTCCCGTTGCAGCGTCATGGGTGGCTTGTCTACCCATGGCAGTTCATCCAGTCGTGGTGGCTCATTCGCCGTGGTGGTTGGTTTTGAGTTGGTGGAGCATGACTCGTCGATGACAAACAAGCGTTGGAGAGTGGTAGAGAAAGTGAACGGCACTAGCGTGAACACCCTGGAGCCGACCATGGTGACGGAGGAGCTGACCAGCTCGCTAGCGCGTGATGGGAAGATCTTAGGCCGTGAAGCAGTACGACTTCCCGATGTCGACAAGATGGAGCCCCAGCCGATGGAGATGGAGACCCTTGTGTTCACCACCTACTTTGATGCCGGGCTCCACATTCATGCTGCAGCCCTCGTCGGTGAGGTGCTTCGACTGTATAGGCTAGAGCTCCCGCAACTGACACCTAATGCCATCGCGCAGCTCGCCGTGTACAGTTGGGCTTAGGCGCAGAAGTGGTGCTACCAAGCGCGACGCTGTTTGTCTTCCAGCACGATGCCTGATGTCTGCCGAAGAAGCTGAGCGAAGGGCAGTACTCGAACCAAGGCAGCGTCAACTTCGTACTTCGCTCTGGGTGCACAAGGCTATTCTTGACGAATTCCACAAGGATGAAGTGGGACTAAAACTGGGTGTGGAAATGGTTTTATCACCGGATGGAGCCGGGCAGCAATCTTCGGTGGATGGGCTATCTAATCGACTTCAACATGTCACTGTCTGTGACCCACGTGTGCAAGGATGAGCAACACGCCTGGAGGCTAGCCAGTGTTGCCCTCGGCCTCAACATGCATGACCTCACGGAGGAGTACTACTTGCTTTGCGTGTCACCGCTGGCACAAACATGGCACATCCTGCCTGGCCCTGTGCGTGATGATGGTCTTCGTCCATTTATTGCAACACTGCCAAAGCTGGACAAACCAGGTAAGGATCATAGTCTTGGTGCTTTGATTTTGTTCACTATCGACACTCCTTTAGTTATCAGTAACCTTTGGTTTCCTTTGTGTTGTCCTTTCGCTTGCCGAGGCAAATGAAAGATCGAGGAGGCCGACTAGAGGGGGGTGAATATGCGGTTTTAAAATTTTCTTTTAAACTACTACCAAATTTATAATGCGGAAGAGTGAACTACATAGTTTTCATAAGTGAGGCCTAAAACATATAAATTTGACTATGTGCACCAACAAAATGATTCCAAACCAATATAAGCAATCCTAGGAAAAACAAGTAATCTAATCAATTCAATGAATATAAATACTTGTATATGAATTGCTAGAAGGTAACTTGAGGATAAGATAACAAACCACAATGACACTTGATGTTTTTACCGTAGAGATCGGAAACTTGCCGGTTTCCCCTAGTCTACGTTGAGGTAAGCCCGAACAAATTAGACCGGCTCCACGAATTAAGCCGAAACATCTTGATTCCACTAGTGGTAACTCTTTCCCGCTCCGGGTAGGTGAGCTCCAACATTCACAACTTTGCCGGGTCTTCTCACAACCTTCTTTGAGAAGATCACCGCACACGACGCCTCCAACGTCGTCTAGGAGTTGGCAAACTTCAAGAGTAATAAGTCAAGCCCCTTGCTTGACTCTCACCACGTGCAATGAATGCACAAGCTCAAGTGGATACAAAATCCACCTCTAGATGCAACACATGCAACTAGAGACCTCTCTTCTTGCTCACAAGGTGCAACACACACACAAATGAGAGAAGAAGCTCACACTAGCTCACAAGAGTGAAATAGAGTGCCAAAAACCTTATCCCAACCGACCACAAGGGAGTATTTATAGTCTACACCTCGGAACTAGCCGTCAGAGTCAAAAACAGGATTTTTCGGAACTACCGCCGTTATAGGAGCGGTACTACCGCTCCCCATCATAACGGCTAGAAAAATAGCTGTTGTTCAGTCATTTGCGGAACTACCGTAGTTATAAAATGCGGTACTACCGTTCTGCGGTAGTTCCGTAAAGTCGGCGTGGTAGTTCCATTTTCAGTTTTTCAGCACAGACAACACTCGAAAAAATGGTCATAACTTTTGACTCCGATGTCGGAATTGAGTGATCTTGGACTCTATGGAAAGCTTATTCAGATGGCTAAACAACCCATCTATTTGCATAATCTCAAATATATTAGATCAATACAGAAATAAAAAGATATCCAAAGAGTCACTACCATGGTCTAATGTCAAAGAAAATAGTAACAAACAATTTTAGACCATGCCAAGGGATAATACATGATCTTCAACTTTTGCAAAACACATTTGCAAACTTAGATCATATCACAAGGAGTAGGTACATGGACTTCAACCTTTTGCAAAACACATTTGCAAAGTATAGTCACATGTTACAAGGATTCACTACAAGAGCTTCAACCATCTGCAAAACACATTCGCAAATGCAAGCCTCATGCCAAGATTAACTAGAGCAAGTGAGGTTGAGCCATCAACACATGATGAGACTCAAACTACTAGACATGACCCCTCTTAATAGTACGGCAACATATACTAGTATTCCGGTCTTTTCAACCAAACACCAAGACCGGTAAAAGATTAGGAACACATCCTTAGCCCTAGCTAGTCATACCTTTGTCTTAGGTCATCTTCTCGATATGCATCAACTCATGATGCTTTCTTTTCTGCAATTCCATCAACACATGATGATCTTCACTTGACTTGATCAACATATGATCATCACCATGCATCAACACATGAAGCCATCTTCTTCTTAATCTTGACTTGATGATTTTCAACCCATAAAGTCATCCCAAGTCATCCTCATTTGTGGAACCTAACTTATTCATCCAACTCATGAAAAATGTTAGTCCCACAAATCGATTGTCATTAATTACCAAAACTCACAATTAACTCATAATGGAGGGACTAGGTTCTCAATCTTTCCCTTTTGGTAATTGATGACAATCTCAACAAATAATGAGATAATAAATTGAATATAAAATCATTTGAATTCAAAGTGCGGTACTACCGCCATCAAGGTTCGGTAGTTCCGCTCTCCGATAGTTCCGATTTTTGATGCGGTACTTCCGTTTGATCCAAGGCCGAGAGTTGGTGCTATCTGAAAAAAAGGTTCCGCCCCATAAATTTGGAACTTCCGGGGTCTGGTAGTACCACTCAAGAGTTGCAGTCATACCGCGCTGCGGTAGTTCTGCCGTTTAAACTCTGGTATTACCGATTATCCTGACGATACATAGTTGAATTTAGAATTTAAATTAAAATGCATGCATGACCTTTGTCTTGAGCCATGTCGATCTTCTTGTCAACCTTAGCATGCATCTTCAAGTCGTCAAGAAAAAATCTGGAACTAAACCTTTTTGGTTTCACATTTTCATCCAACTGAGACTAAGCATAAATAATACTCAAACAAACATATTAGTCTCATATATGCATTTGTCATTATCACCAAAAACAATATAACAGTATTTGTCATTATCATCAAAATCTTATTGTGGTATTTGTCATTAACACCAAAACCAACTTAAACGGAGCTTGATCTTTCAGCAGAGCGCGCTGCATCCATCTTCCTTGGGCCATACATCTTAAAGGAGCATACCGTTTAAGTTTCGGTGACTTTGAATCATGCGCGGGTTAACCGAGTGTGTGGGGCTCTTGGTATACCCTTGCTCAATCGTGTTGTGCCCTCTGAGGTGGTCGCTCGCACATGCGTGTCTGGTGATGGTGATGGTGATGGTGAGGACCCCAGTCCCTTACAGTGGATTCACGCTCTCCAATCACTGCCTAACCACTCTCGTCTGCACCTCCTATTGCGGACAACTTGGAAGCTCCAAATGATGAACATGCCATGGAGGAGTGAGACTCCGCGGACTGTGCCAACTCAGATCTCTCATTCGAGGAAGAGCAATGATCGAGCAACAGAGCTGCCTCCGGTGGTGCGAGCCCAATGAGGCTGACCGAGGCTGGCTTGCATGACGTGACTAGCCCTGGCGATGCGCTGGAGGGCTGGGACGATCCCGGTGCGGCGACGGAGGATCCTTCACCAGAGATCCACGAGGTGTCCCTAGTTGAGCACCCCGCGAAGCACACTCAAGTATCACCTTTGGCAGTAGCCTGGACTTCTAGTTGGCCATGACAACGCGGGACCAAGACTGCAGCTCCGAGTCAGGCACCCCTCCTCTGGTCATTGCGACAGCTGCACCCTCGGGTAGTGTGACCACATCGAGCTCGGTCCATATTCTCATGGAGGTCGCCCCCTCCACCAAGTCCTTCGAGATGAGCTCTAAGTATGAACAATTCCTTCTCCTCTTGAGACTTTGCCATGCTCTCCCCGATCAACTCCCTGACGTTGTCGCCATCGTCAGCAGACCCAACTTTCCCTAGGACGTCGCCATCAATTCTATCTCCCATCGCCTCTCCAACCAGCGGCACAATGCTCGGCGACAGTGGCATGTGGATTAGAGAAAATGGCGCTCAATGATAGTGGTCGGTAGATCAAAGAGAAGGGCACTCAGTGATGGCGGTGGCTTCCTCTTACTACACCCACCCACGGGGCTCCCCCCGTCACCCAGCGGTCGCTCGCCCGGTGAGCCTCTCTACCTTCTCCTGCTTTTCGCTCGGAGCCTGTCACGCCGTCTGGCGATTTTGGTCTCCCAAGCTAATCATCGAAGTCGGTGCCTTGGTCGAAGTCGGGGCCGAGCAGGCTGGTGCCGGCAGTCGGGCGACAGGGCATAAGCGCACCAAAGGCCTACCAACGTACAACCACCAGCGATAGTCGACCGCTCCCGACCTACGATTACGTGCGATGGTCGACGGCTTTTAATTTACGACCACGAGGTGTGATCGACGGCTTCTAATTTACGACAATGAGCACTGGTCGATGTGTTTCGACTTACGACCACGAGGTGTGCTCGATGTCTTTTGACTTACGACTACGAGCGCAGGTCGATGTGTTCTGACTTACGACCACAAGGTATCCTCGACGACTTCCGACTTACGACCACGAACGATGGTTGTCGGCTTCCGACGTATGACCATGAGCCATTGTTGAAGGCTCCCAATTTAGGACCACGATCGATCGTCAACCGCTGCCAACTTACGACCACCAGTGATGGTCTATCGCTCCCGACCTACGATCATGCACGATGGTCAACGGCTTCCGACTTATGACGATGAGGTGTGCTCGAGGGCTCCCGACCTACGATCACAAGGTGTGGTCAATGTCTTTTGACTTTATGACCACAAGGTGTGATCGACGGCTTTCAACTTACTTGACTGATTTAAAAACTTTTAGAACATATTTGTATGCATATTCTAAAAAATTTTACCACCCGTGAGTTTTAAAATATGTAGTATAATAAATTTTAAAAATCCATAGCAACGCACGGATATTCAGCTAGTTACTAGTAATAGAGGGGAAATTTTACCATCCTTGAGGGGGAAGAGGTACCAAATTTGAGCCGTTGATCACACTGATCGAACGGCTGAGATTTGGCAGTACCTAGTGGTACCGGACACGAGGTACCAAGAGGTACCAAATTTTGAGCCGTTGATCACACTGATTGAACGGCTGGATCTAATTTGGTACCTCTTGGTACCTTGTACCTCTTGGTACCTCCTCAAGGATAGGAAACTGCTCAGTAATAGAGACATACAGTCGCGCACGAGCGCATGGCAGAAAACATTCTGCAAGTGTTCCCAATCTCATATTTGCCACATATAAGCCAATGTGTTGATAATTAAGCGATATAGAAGTTAAGTGCTCTTTGATGTATTTGCTGGATGATACAATGTTGGTTTTTGTCATACATACCACTGTATATGGAAAGTGGTTATTCTCTTTTGGTCATGACTTTACAGATTTATATTAGCTGATTAGTTCAAGTGTCACACACCAGCAGGGTGGTGGCTCAGTTGGTTAGCGCGAAGGTCTCATAGCTTATTGAGTAATTCTGAAGTCGAGAGTTCGAGCCTCTCTCACCCCGTTATGCTGAGTGATGATGAAATGCTCTCGTGGCTACTTGGGTCGTCACGGTTGGTTATTTTTATTCAGAATATAAAGAGCAAAACTGAGCTTGGTTTTTTTAATAAAAGAAACTACTCGTGTTGATTGTGTATTTGTGTGTGTGTTTTAAATAATTGTTACATTGCACCAGTACTTGCATACATGGTTAGAACTGAGTACCACAAATAGTAAGTGTTAAACATATATCAATGTTAATTTTCTCCCTTTTAAACATTGATGTCTGATAATCTTTTTCAAAAAAAACATTGAACAGGTACTTGCCATAATACAAATCGACTGTTAAACATCAAATATTTGTTTTTCACCACCAGGATCCAACCTCATTCTTTCCAGCTTATGCTTATGGTTTATGATTTTTCTTGAATAAATAAATGGAACGGTTTTTTCACTGCCGTTTCGAAGCGGTTTATCGGCATTTGGTTCGTTCGCACAAACGCTCGCGATAGGAGCAAAAGATATAAGCCGTAGCTGAAAAGAATACACCCATCATCTAGCACGTAGGTCTCATAGCATGTTGAGTGATCCTAAGGTCGAGAGCTTGAGCCTCTCTCACCTCATTGCCGAGTGACATCTCTCATGGCAACTTGGGTCGTCACAGTTGTCTGATTATTCATATGATAAAGTACAAAATTGAGCTTGTTTTTTTTAAGGTGAGTCCTTTTTGTGTTTTTCTAAAAATAACGGTTACATTGCACCAATACTTGCATACATGATTAAAACTAGAGTAAAGTCTATTACCGGTCCTTAAACTTTTTATGCTGTGTCATCCCGGTCCATAAACTTTTAAAGTATGTCATCCCGGTCCTTAAACTTTTAAAGTGTGGCAATTTCTTTTGAAAGTCTATAGACCGGGATGACACAGCATAAAAAGTTCACTGCTACAACTACATAGGATATTGTCACACTTTAAAAGTTTAAGGACCGGAATGACATATTTTAAAAGTTTATGGACCGGGATGACACAGTATAAAAAGTTTAAGGACCGGTAATGGACTTTACTCTTAAAACTAAGTACCACAAATAGAATTTTGGCCGTTTTTGGCCGTTTGCTCCACTGCAATGCCCCTTTTGGCCCCATTTCGGTAGGAATCCCGGAAAAAGCCCCCTGACGCGCTCACTGTCCACGCAAAGTCGCCTGGAGCGGATTCCGACTTGCAAAGCCATCTTGCGCACCCGATGACCGCGCCTGTCTCCTCGCGCTCCCGCTGATTGCACCTGCCTCCTGGCGCGCTTTAGGACCGCGCTAGCTGCCTTCCTGGAGTGGTGGGTGACCATGCCAAGCGCCTTAGCGTGCCACCAGTCCGCAACGAGCCCTCCATCCCCCGGGGACTCGTCGCTTGACTCCTTGTCGTCTACCCGGCCCCAGCAAACTTCACCTGTCTTCACGTCGTGCGCCCCGCACCCCACGCCTCCCTATCTGCTGACCGTTGCTTTAGTATAAAATGGCCATGGTCACCATTTCTGCTTTGCCGAGCCCAACACGAGAAACCATGATAGCAGAGAAGGGAGAAAGGAAAGCCATAAAATTATAGGATTTTGTAGTGGTTGTGTTTTGTTGTTTCAAGCTTGCGGAGTTAGAGAAAATTACAGATCAGTTTTGGAGCATTTGAAAGAAGTATTTTTCGTTGACCTGTGCTATTATTTTCCACAAGTTGATATGCGTGTTGTTACGAGTTTTCTACTTCTTGCTCTCCAATCGCCTTACGGGAAACGCAAAAGAAACAGCACCTTTGCCCCTTGATCACTCAGACGTGATTGCTCTGTTGTTACTTCACGTAATACGCAGCAACATCCAAAGCACGCAGACCCTCTTCTCTTTATTTCTTCTCTCCACCACAATCTCATGTCTCCCTCTCTCCTTTATTTCTTCTCACGCCCTTGCATTGGCTTGCTTCTGCTACGTGACTTTGCATGGCTTTAAAAAAGGACAACACATCCCGACTCCGAGTTCACTACGGACACAAGAATACGACTCGAAAACGTACCCGTATACGACTCATATACGTATACGGCAAACCGACGAACTCGAATACGACTCGCAAACGGATTAGACTTCTACGTATACGGCAAGCACGTGTACACGTGTACAACTCAAATACACCTAAAAACAAGATTAAACTCTAACAATCACCTCCTTAATCTTGATTTTCCTTCTTGATCATGTTGACCTTCTCTCTTGCTACTGCTTCTTCCTTGCATGCCTGCCTGGGCTGGAGCACCTGCTCCTGCTTCCTCCACGAGCACCTTCTCTCACTGTCGTGTGCCATTGCTTTCGACCATTGTCCTCCACGCTGTGCTTCCTCCCGCCACCTCGGGACCCATCTCCGAGTTCCTTCCGCTGCCCGCGTGAGAGCTCCTCCTGAGCCTCTGCTCGCCACGACCATACCTGCTGCATGTGGTCGGTGCCGACCACTCGAACCGACGCTCCGCTTCTCTCCACATGCATGCGCTCGTTTGGAGTTGGCTGCATGCCTGTGCGCACCCCCTGAGCCGCTCGCTTCGATCACTGCGCCTTCTACCTCGTCTTGCTTCTTTGCCGACTCGGTCTCCTTCCTTGTTACGTCTTCTTGTGCGCTAGGCTTGCCTCCTGCTGCCTCTGCACCTCGTCCATCTGTGCCTCTCTCCACCCAAACCTGTTTACAAGTGTTCAAAGGAATCTTGTACAACCGATTTGGGGATCTCTTTGCCTTCATCAACAAATGCCTGTTCTTGTCATACACTCGCAAGAACTCATCCTCCAGCACCACCTTGCATCATCTCTCCGTCATCTGCCCGAGACTTAGTATGTTATTGCATAGACTTGGTATATAATAGATTCCTGTCAACAACTTCTTATCTCCGTTCCTGCATTGTAGCATCATCGTCCCTTTGCCCTTTATCTCCACCGTGGAGCCGTCACCAAACTTGACCTTGCCCCAAACCTTCTCGTCGAGCTTGTGGAACATGGAGCGATCTCCCGTCATGTGATTGCTTGCTCCATTATCTAAGTACCATTGATCCGTGTGATCATGGCTTCCTTCCTTCGTGCGTAGTTTTGGAACTACGTTCTCCTCATTCAGTTCCACCATGACCGACTCCTTTTCAACATATGAGGAGAGAAGTACTAGATCTCCGTCATCTTCTTCTTCGTTTTTGGTAAGGTTCACCTCCCCGTCCTTCTTCTTGTTCTTGCAATCCAAAGCAAAGTGCCCAAACTCGTTACAGTTGAAGCACTTTTTGTTGCTACGGCATCTTATCGCGTAGTGCCCATATTCGCCACATTCAAAGCACTTGACATGTGACAAATCATAGGATCTCTCACCACCTCCTTGCCCAGCATTGTCTCCTCGGCCACCCCTGCCGCCTCGACCACTCTGGCCACCACGACCATGCCACCTCCCGCGGTTGTATGAAGAGCCACGACCGTCTCTCTGATCTCCCCTTACTAGCAACGCCTGCTCGTTGTGAGATGCTTGCTCCTTGCGCGATTGAAACCCCTTCAGTAGCTCCTCATGCGCCTTGAGAGATCCGGTGATCTCCTCTATCTTCTTCTTGTCCAGATCGGAGGAGTACATAAGTGTTATGACAACAGGTATGTACTTCTCCGGAAGCACGCGTAGGTACTTCTTCACCGCCACATATTCCTCCATCTTGTCGCCAAGAGAGTTAATCTGATTAAACAACGAACTCAGCTTACCGGCGAACTCGTCCACCGACTGGTTTTCTTCCATCTTCAGATTCTCGAACTCGCTCCGCAAATTCTGGAGCCGCACCTCCTTGACACAATCAACTCCTTCGTGCATCGTCTGAAGCGCCTCCCACGCTTCCCGTGCCGTCTCCTTGCCGATGAGTTGATGCATCATCGCGTCTGGCACCGCCTGGTAGATGAGGGCCAAAGCCGCTTGATCTACCTTGTCGTCCACCTCCTTGTCCTTCCCCTTTGGATCAACTGCGCACCAGACTCCCTGGGCGCGCATGTTCGCCTTCATCTTCATCGCCCACACCGGGTAGTTGTCGACCGTCAGGAGAGGGTACTGGAGGGAGATTAACTCACCTTGAGCCTTCCCCTTGTCACCCATGCTCTGATACCACTTGTTACGAGTTTTCTACTTCTTGCTCTCCAATCGCCTTACGGGAAACGCAAAAGAAACAGCACCTTTGCCCCTTGATCACTCAGACGTGATTGCTCTGTTGTTACTTCACGTAATACGCAGCAACATCCAAAGCACGCAGACCCTCTTCTCTTTATTTCTTCTCTCCACCACAATCTCACGTCTCCCTCTCTCCTTTATTTCTTCTCACGCCCTTGCATTGGCTTGCTTCTGCTACGTGACTTTGCATGGCTTTAAAAAAGGACAACACATCCCGACTCCGAGTTCACTACGGACACAAGAATACGACTCGGAAACGTATCCGTATACGACTCATATACGTATACGGCAAACCGACGAACTCGAATACGACTCGCAAACGGACTAGACTTCTACGTATACGGCAAGCACGTGTACACGTGTACAACTCAAATACACCTAAAAACAAGATTAAACTCTAACACATGTAATTAGGGAAATGATAGCTTGTTAGCATGAAATGGTGGTGCTTAGCGCAGTGTTGTTGGTCTGTGCCATTAGTTTACCCGGTGTACACAGCATTGTTAATGTTATTAATTACTTAGTAGTCACGCTAATTGTGCGCATGGCATTTCTTGTGCATAGTTGTCATCAGCATGTGACTGTAATTTTATCATTGCCGGTACTTAATCTTGTTTAGTTGCCGATTGGCCTTAATTCACATCGGAGAAGTAACGTTTTTAATGTCATTAAATCGTCATTAGTCACGCTAATTATGCAACTGCCATTGCCTCTGCGCATGAATTTTTTCTATGAATTTTACAGTAGTACGTGTTTAGTGGTGCGTATTTTAGCAATGGTAAAAATAGTGAGAAATAGAAAAATACTAAATATTAGTGTTTGCATAGGGATTTATGTTTGAAAAATAGTTTCTGTCATTGCTTATGCATGCATTATCACTTCTGTTAGATAAACATAGTGCGAAATGGTGTAAGTCAATGTTAGACACTCTGTGGAATTTTTAAGTTGGTTTGGATGGATGGTAAACTGTGATAATTGCGTTGAAAATGTAAAAATAAAAAAGGTTAATACTCTGGGAAATATAAGTAATATTGAAGTCACCATTTCTGCCATTTTGTGATTTATGACAAATTACAACATGTAATAAAGAAAAAATATTTAAAAAGGACAAATAAGCAAAAGACGAAAGACCTGTCTTATATTCGAGTTGAAAATATGAAAGTGAAAATAATTTACACTCTTGGGGATTTAATTCATATGAAAATGTCAAAGTGAAAAGACCAACTACAACGACTTCAAGTCTCTTTATTGTTCAATAAAACTTCATCTTTCATCTGCGATTCAGATTACATTTATTTCTTTCTTACTTGATTCTCGATTGCTTACAGGAAAAATCATCTGTGTTGATCACGGTTGATAATGACAAAAGTGTGTGTCGCTAATACAGGACAGACTTATTAGTTTTTGGTCTAGTAGCACCATTATTATGGTCGTTTTAATCAATCGTAGTTATTTTTCTTTTTGAAAAATCGGACTAAATTCTCTTATCACCGTGCCACAACCACAAAGCAATGCAAGCCCTATTGTCGAGTCGCTGCCCGCACGTCTATTGTCAGTCACTGTAACCAGTTGTCGGGTCGAACCAGTCGCCGAAAACTTGTGGCATCTGTTTGTTCTGATGATGATAAAAAAAATGTGAGCTTATGTTGATTGTCTGGACCGCATTACAGAAACGTGGGTATGCTCGCATCCATTCCGCGCTTATCGACAGGGTGGGCAACGCGCTCGGCACGCTGGTGTTCACGTGGGCAACCGTTGTCCTGCTGTGCGGGTATCCGACGGTGCTCCGTTCTAAGGATGATTTTTGGTACGCGACAGCCATGGTTTTCCTAGAAGCTGCAAGGTATGCCTCGTTCCATATTAGATCTCTATTATGATAAATCTAATGCCAACATGACTTTCTCAGTGGCCAAGTGCACTGTGTTCCTAGTACTATCTGTGGTTGTGCTCCTACTGACAATCAGCAGAGTGAGGTTCCCGTGTACATCAAACTAGTAGATACTGCTCTGGACAACAAACTAGTTTGCCGTCGAGTTATCATAGACTTGTCCATGGTTGCTAAACACACATGCACGCATACGACACATCTTCTAGTCAGTCAACTTCTTGTCGTTATTATCAGTTGTCGCTAATAATCAATGTCCAGTCATCGAAGGCCCTAATATTCTGAGGTTAATTGAGCCACTGTGGGAGCCAACGGCACAAGTGCGTGTCACCCACGACAGTGTGCCGAGGTCGCGCGTTCAAGCGATGGCGGACAGCAGCGGCGGAGACGGAGAGCTCCGCGTCCAGATACCGGCTCACGGCGCAGGGCAAGCCAAGGTAGTCGCCCCAGAAAAGCAAATGAATTGGTTCGTTCGCTCCGTCGCGCTGATTGAAAGGGTGGGCAACGCGCTCGGCACGCTGGCGTTCACGTGGGCAACCGTTGTCCTGCTGGGCGGGTATCCAACGGTGCTCCATTCCATGGATTTTTGGTTCGCGACAGTCATGGTTTTCTTAGAAGCTGCAAGGTATGCGCTACTAGTTAAGTCCTTTTTTTATGGGTGAGATTTTTTTTTTGGAGGAAATGGAGAAATTCGTGGATGTTAGATCTCTAATTTAATGGTCACAAATCTGAACGATAGTTACGTAGAAAACATTCAGGTGATGTTTATCAACACTCTTTTGCAATTATAAATCTGCACTTATTCCAAAAAAAACACGCGCACACACACGCGATGTGTAAGTTTAAACAGTCCAGTTCTTCGCATTAAACTGTCCTTTATCATTTATTCTAACTCATATTGAGTTTGAACTTGAATTTTGTAGAGTGTGATATGATACTTCGTGGGCTATCTACTCAATCTTCGTTATAGTTTTCCATGCTGATTTGATGCACAAACCAAATGGTTTGCATGCTTACATCTAAATGATGCTGTGCACTGGATATGTACGTATAAGCATGTTGTTCAAATACATAAAAGAAAACATTTTGCAATTGATTCGAATACTACAAAGCACACATGAAAAGTCTCTCTCATAGTAGACTATTACTAGTTGAGAAGACTACATCGTGATCTAGAAACATGTTCTGGGTTTCTGGATCGTATGCTGTCCTGTTTTATTTAATGGAGACATATCTTCTTCAGGATGTTCAGCCGCAACAACAGACTGGATTACCAAGTGTTTTTTAACACCAGAGGAGCTTTTAGACCTCTTGGTGGGAATGGGCTGATTGTGATCGTATATTATTCTGCTGGTGTCAATGGCCAAATGTTCGTTGTGGATCATTTCGTTAAAAATATTTCTATACTGGTGCCGGTAATTATGGAGACGGTAATGCTACTTGCAATAGGCCAGCTGCTGTCCCGAGGAGCTCCAAGACTACTCACATGCGATTCGTTGCGCCGTGCCATATCACTATGGAGCCCCGTAGTTGCAATCCTATTATTTCTGGTTGTCTCTATATTAGATTTCCATTATGGTAAATCTAAGACCAACATGATCGTAGCGGCCAGCTGCACTGTGTTCCTAGTACTGTTTGTGGTTGTGCTCCTACTGACAATCAGCAGACTGAGGTTCCCATATATCATCAAACTAGTAGATACTGCTCTGGGTAGCAAACTAGTACTTTGCCGTCGAGTTATCATAAACTTGTGCATGGTTGCTACAATAGTGATGTTCACGCTCAAGATTGATCCATACGACAGACTTGTGCTTATAGTGTTCGAAGTATGTGCTGTATTGATGGTGTCATTTGGCAACTTACTGATTCCAGCAGCTGTCGTGCGTGTCGTGCTCGCACTGTTGCGCCTTATAGCGCAGGACTACAAACATGATGGAAAAGATCCTAACAGCGAGGGCAAGACAAACCTCATACCATCTCTAAATATCTTCTATGGGATGGTGCTTGGCCAAGGAATACTCTACATTGTGGCCTGCATGCTCGAGTTCTTTTCCTTCATCCCTCGGCGATCCCTCATCCGTCGTGGTGGATTTACAAGTCAGTGGGGAGTGGAATCTGTCAATTTGTACTACGCATACTCCTTCGACAAATGCATGGAAGGGGGCGTGCTTGCTCCAAAGAAGATCAGCCTCAGCACCTTTGCCATGGATTCCCTAAACTCAGACTCACCGAAGAAGCAGTTCTATGGGATTCGGATGATGCACAGCTTTCTGCAAAGGGAGCCAACAAAGACCCAGCTCCTTTCAAAGCTCACCACTTCTGCAAAGACAATGGCCAGATTAATCAACATGTTGAACTGGACAAGTCCAAATTATAAAACAGTCAGATTATTTGCTGCTAAGGTTACCGTTGAGCTTGCAACGAACATCTGTGTTGGCAGTATCCCTGGGACAATGCAGCTTGTGTCTGCGCTTCTAGATGCTGATAACAAACAGAAAGGAGGAAACCCACTTCTGGATGCAGATGATGATCAACAAGAGGAAAGGCAAGACCCAGCTCTAAATACAGCAAATAGCCAGGAGGAAAGACATGATAATCAAGGGCAAAGACAACACCCATTTCGGGACACCGATAGCCTGATGGAAACACAAGCTCGCTCAACCCAACAAGTTGGCATGCACGAACAGAACTCCTGCATACTCAGATGCTGGCAACGAATTTCAGGATTCTGGTCGATTCCCATTGAGGAGCCGTTGGCAGACAAGGATCTCCTCCCAGTACTGGGCATGTCAATTCTTGATAGTCTTGCTGGTTGTGATCAGGACAACTGTGTGGAAATCAGCAAGGCAACTGGCCTCATCCCGAAGATCATAGGATTCACAATCTACAGAAGTGACATGACGAATACCGACACACAACAAAAGGTCCTGGTGAAGTCATCACTTAAGGTGCTGCAAAGGCTCACAAGCATTGACGGCGAAATCGGCATGACACTCCGGTGCAAGATATCAAAACATCCCTTCCTACTAAGAAACCTCGCAGAGATCTTGGGGGACAGTAGGAGCAGCCAGGAATTGAGAAAGCTGGTGGCAGGAATCCTTAGAAACCTTGCCATTGATGAGAACATGAGGAAGGAGATTGGTCGCATCCAACTGATCATTTCCAGGCTGACTCAGACATTTCTCAACACAGAAGAACCCACAGGTACAAATGCTGATCGCTTGCTACGAAAGGTCACCGGGCAAGCACTGGCAATGCTGGCAATGGAAAGTGACCATAACTGCATGACTATGTTGAAGGTACCAGGGTTCATTAGGGAACTTAAAACGATGATCTTGATCCATGATAAATGCATGTACGTGGCGGCATGCCTATTACGTAATCTGTGCTTGCACGCTCGACCTGAGCTCAGAGAGTCGGACCTGAAGGAACTATCTCACACCTTGCGAGAGGTGAGCCCTGCTAATTCCAGCAACAAGTGCAATATTAGAGGTGGATAATGTACTTTACCATTTGCATATGTTCTGTTACGTTAGTTGTTGGTGAAACTTTGATCTACATTTTTGTACTTTTGAACATTTGCTTACCACTGAACAAACAACTGTATTCCTTTATCAAATTATGTTTTAGTAATCATGCTACATGACATTACTATTTCACTATAGGTGTTGGAAAGAATAATGGACGCAGAAGGGGCAGAGCTAGAAGTCCTTATTGGCCTTAGTGCACGGATATGCAAAGTCATTCCTGGAGACTTTGCCCGAGAAATAGAGCACGGTCATATTAAGCGAAGGTTTGTGCAGAGGCTTGTGGACGCACTGAATGCAAATAGGGTACCCAGTGCTTGTTATCCTGGGACCAGGAGGGTGATACTTGAGCAGGCCATATACATGATGGAGTGCAATTCTCGCTATGCTAACTGTTTCGAAGAATGCAGGATGACAGAAGCACTATCGTTGGTAGAAGAGACGCCCTCAAAGGCTGAGAACTACATGCTCTTCTTGGGCGACACAGGATTCATGGAGTACAGCACACCACTATCCGCTCTTGTGGACAGGGCAAAAGAACTGATGGGTCATGAGTGGCTACGAGGCATCAGCAGTGTCAACTGAGGGTTATGTAGGTGGTAATAGGATTTCACTACTACAGAAAGGCTAATAGTAGACGGCAAATCACAGACGGTTTTGTGAAACCGTCTGTAATGTAAACTATTACAGATGGTTTTAATTTGAAGGCCGTCTGTGGTATTTGTGGCGGGAAAAAGGAGTATCACAGACGGTTCTTACTGCTGAACCGTCTGTGATACTGGAATATCACAGACAGTTTTTATTAAAAACCGTCTGTGATAATCTGAGATTATCACAGACGGTTTTTTATTAAAAATCGTCTGTGTTGTGTCGACTATCACAGTCGGTTGTTGTTAAGAACTGTCTGGGAATGTTCACAGACGGTTTTTCACAAGAACCGGCTGTGATGTCCCTTTGTCTGTCATATTCTAGATCAGAGGTTAATATATAAGTACACATTGCTTCTAATAACTTAACTACAGAACTACTGAGACAAGAGGTCACAAATTAAAGGCAAATTTATTAATTTCAATTAGAGGCAAATTTATTACAAAAGTCGCACAGGTAAAGAGTTTCCCAGATTGTATTCTTTTGGGCTTCGTAAGCTTCTTCTTCAACTTGGGGACTTGGAGGATCAGCCGCTAAATTCTCGAACGCCGTTAAGATTGCCCTTGTCCTCAGCAC
The DNA here is from genome assembly GCA_017311315.1 of Dendrocalamus latiflorus. Lineage (NCBI taxonomy): Eukaryota > Viridiplantae > Streptophyta > Magnoliopsida > Poales > Poaceae > Dendrocalamus > Dendrocalamus latiflorus. The sequence continues at coordinate 34,149,035 of CM029630.1, forward strand.
TTCTTCGTGCAGCCTGGGCAAATGATCAGCAGCATCCATAATGTCGTACAGGATAGCATGAAAAGATTCCTCAGAATCTGCCGTTTCTGCTTGATCGGCAAGGCTATCCATCAGTCTCTGCAATGCGTATAGAGCTTCTTCCGCATTGCGCACATTGTGGAGAAGAACCAGGGTGAGGGCTGTTTCCCTTTCTTGAGCGGCAGCGAGACGCCTCCGTCGACGGCGGAGGATCAGGTCAAGCTGACGGATGCAAGAAAGTCGGGGAAGGAGAGCAGGGCGGGTGCGGAGAAGCTGCTCCAGATGCAAATTGTTGGCCGCCTGTGTAAGGTTCCGGTCGAACAATTCGTGATGAACAGATGAGAGGAAGGAGATGATCACAAGAACAGTAGTAGAAGCCATGTTGTATTAATTGTATATTGTATTGTACGTACGTAGAAGCTAGCTAGAGACCTGGATTAGGAGCGCATATTTAACCTTTAGCACAAACGGTTCGTATACCCAAACATGAATGATATAGACGCTTCGTATAACGATCGAGAGACGTTAATTAGACGATCGAAACACGAAGCGTTCTGGCATCGAAACACACGCGAAGCGTTCTGGTATGAAGCTTATCACAGACGGTTTTTTTATAAAAAACTGTCTGTGATAATTTATTATCACAGACGGTTTTTAGTTAAAAACCATCTGTGATAATGACTAAGGCATTTATGGCGCTGCTCAGACCGTATCGTCTTCATTTCGATCCAGATCTAGCCACTGCTGCGCACTTTTTCACTCGGGAGGAAGCTAGAGCGATTTCAGGCCAGTTAATTTGGTGGGAAGAGGCAGAGATTGAGCTTTGAATTAAGATTCAGACTTTCCTGGTTGCTGTAGATATGGTTAGTAATGAAATTTATTTATTTTTAATTGCATTACAATTTAGGTGTAAGTAATCCATGAGTGGTTATTGAAGATGGTTAATTAATTTGCAAAATTGTTGGTTATATAATAGCTATTGTGTTTGTAATATGAATTGAGCTAGGAAATTAAGTCTCAATATAATAAATGTGGCCGGTATATATGTAGTTATAATTAGTTATTCTAGATTTTAATACTAAGTTGTTATATATGTACGTAACGTAGGACCGAAGTTGGATGTATGCCGCGAGCCGTGTGAGTGAAGAGTACATTAATGGCGTTTCTGCTTTTATAAGAGCCGCCGAGGAGGATATGTTGAATAAGGGGGTGGAATATATGTGCTCTCCATGCACTGACTGCGAGAATTTGAAGATGTTTAAGAACCGAGGGCAAATTGAAGCGCACTTGATTCGGAGGGGTTTCAAAAAGGATTATACGTGTTGGACCAGTCATGGCGAAGTGAATGATCATATGCCGCCGGATGACATCGCTGGTGAAGTGAATGATATGCCCCCGGATGACATCGCAGGTGAAGTGAATGACATGCCGCCGGCTGATGTCGATTGTGGCTCGGATTCGGATAGGTTGCACGATGATAATCTGGATCAGATGCTTCGCGATGTAGAAGAGAACTATGATGAGAGAGAGTATGTTAAATTCCATGGCTTGATGGAGGACTCAGAGAAACCTTTGTACACGGGCTGCAAGTACACGAGGTTGTCGGGCGTGCTTGAACTGTTGAAATTGAAGGCAAACAACGGTTGGTCCGACAAGAGTTTCACGGCGCTGCTAGGTCTTTTAGCGGACATGCTTCCGGAGGGAAATGAGTTGCCTAAAACCACGTATAAAGCCAAGAAGGTTCTTTGTCCGTTGGGAATGGAAGTAGAAAGAATACATGCATGCCCGAACGACTGTATCCTCTACCATAAAGAGTATGCAAACATGCATGTATGTCCGGTGTGCAACACATCCCGATACAAACGTAACAATCAATCAGATGATGGCGAGGGAACAGAGGCGAAGAAAGGACCTCGTGCTAAGGTGGCATGGTATTTTTCTATAATTCCCCGTTTGAAAAGGTTTTATGCAAATCCAAAGGAGGCAAAACTGCTGCGTTGGCACTCGGAGGAGCGCAAGAAGGATTGAATGCTAAGACACCTTGCTGATTCCGCGCAGTGGAGAAACATCGATAGGAGTTTTGCAGAGTTCGGTGCAGAACCAAGGAATATAAGGTTTGGACTGAGTACAGATGGAATGAATCCATTCAGTAGCATGAGCAGCCGACATAGCACATGGCCCGTGACTCTCTGCATCTATAACCTTCCTCCTTGGTTGTGTATGAACCGAAAGTACATTTTGCTGTCGATACTTATCCAAGGGCCAAAACAACCTGGGAATGATATCGATGTGTTCCTAGCACCGTTGGTGGAAGATCTAAAAGTACTGTGGAACGAAGGGGTACAGGTATGGGATGCATACAAACGAGAGAACTTCACTCTACGCTCCTTATTGTTCTGCACCATAAATGATTATCCTGCCCTTGGTAACCTATCGGGCCATAGTATAAAAGGTGCCAAAGCTTGTACTCACTGTTTAGATGGTACCGAGAGTGTGTGGCTGAGACACTCACGCAAAACCGTCTACATGCGTCACCGCCGGTTCCTTCAGAGGGCTCACCCATACCGCAAGATGAAGAAACAATTTGACGGAGACAAGGAAGACGGTTCAGCTCCAAGGCATTTAAGGGGACGCGAGGTTTATGATATGGTTAAGGATTTAGATGTTGTCCTCGGAAAGGGACGTAAATTGAGGGTCATGAGAAGAACACCTGGAAGAAGAGATCAATATTTTGGGACTTACCTTATTGGGAGTACCTAGATGTTCGGCACTGCATCGACGTCATGCACGTAGAAAAGAATGTGTGCGACAGCTTGATTGGTCTCTTACTGAACATCCGTGAAAAAACAAAGGACGGCGTCAACGCACGGCTTGACTTGGCTGATATGCACATCAGGCCTGAGTTAGCACCGACATGCACTGATAATGCACGAACGTACCTTCCCCCTGCGTGTTACACTCTGTCCAAGGCTGAGAAAACAGAACTGTGCCAGTGCTTGCATGGTGTCAAAGTTCCGTCTGGTTACTCTGGCAACGTGAAGAAACTTGTTTCGATGCAAGATTTGAAGTTAAATGGCATGAAGTCTCATGATTGTCATGTGCTGATGACACAGATGCTCCCCATTGCAATTAGAAATATTTTGCCGATCAAAGTCCGAGAGACAATCATGAGGCTATGTTATTTCTTTAACACAATTGCTCAGAAGGTCATCGATCCCGAAGGATTAGATGCTCTGCAGGACGAGGTGGTGATGACTCTATGTCACCTTGAAATGTATTTCCCTCCTTCGTTTTTCGATATCATGGTCCATCTCATTGTTCACGTTGTGTGGGAGATAAAAATGTGCGGGCCCGTATTCCTACGTATCATGTACCCATTTGAGAGGTTCATGGGAATTCTCAAGTCCTACGTACGGAATCGTTCTCGGCCGGAGGGCAGTATCGTCGAAGGTTATGCAAGCGAAGAGGTCATTGAGTTTTGTGTCGATTATATGGCTTAGATTCAGCCGATAGGTGTCCCTCAATCTCGTCATGAGGGGAGGCTGAAGGGTCTCGGAACTATCGGAAGGAAAGCAATCACTCCAGATATGGACATGTATACTCAAGCCCATTTCACGGTGTTGCAACACATGACTGAAGTGGCGCCTTATGTGGACCAGCACAAGGGTGTGCTTCGGCAACAGAATCCGGAGCGGCCGGATGTTTGGATCATGAGGCAACACAACCGTCGGTTCAACCAATGGTTGAAGGAGCAAATCGCTAGGAGCTCGCCGAGTGAGACGCTGACATGGTTGGCAAAAGGGCCGACATTTACAGTTGTGACATGGCAAGGATATGACATAAATGGGTACACATTCTATACGCAGTGTCAGGATGTCAAGAGCACTAACCAGAACAGCGGTGTCCGCATAGATGCATTCAGTACCGATGGGTCGAGAAACTCGTACTATGGCTTCATAGAAGAGATTTGGGAGCTCGACTATGTGGTTTTCAAGATCTCCTTATTTCGCTGCCGTTGGGTGCATCTCCCACAGGTGAAGGTTGACAAGTACGGTGTCACGACCGTGGACCTCCAACGTGTCGGGTACAAAGATGAACCATTCGTACTCGCCAATCAAGTTGTTCAAGTTTTCTATGTAACCGACCCGGCAAATAAAAAACGCCATGTAGTTCTTCATGGAAAAAGGAGAATTGTCGGAGTGGAGAATGTAGTGGACGAGGAGGAATACAATCAATTTGACGAGTTATCTCCTTTTTGAAATGGCATAAGGGTCGACGATGAACAACGTGACGAAACTAGTTACGTACGCATTGATCATGATGAAGGGCTAATTTTTAAAGGAAATAAGCAAGTACAATAAGAATGTATATGTGAAAATGTGTGACAATTTTGAGATGTATATGTGAAAATGTGTGATGTAGTCAATTTTGAGATGTATATGTGAAAATGTATATGTGTGATGTATTTGAGAATAACAAAATGTATCAAGAAATACACTGTTTGAATGCAGCTGGTTGGTGTTGTATATAAATGCAGCTATTTGGTAGTTGATATGAATGCAGCTGTGTAGTTATTGGTGTTGTCTTAATTGCAACAGCCGGCAAAGGCTTATCACAGACGGTTCTAAATTTAGAACCGTCTGTGATAACATATCACAGACGGTTCTAAGTTTAGAACCGTCTGTGATAGTAAACTATCACAGACGATTTTTAAATCAAAACCGTCTGTAATATGTTATCACAGACGGTTCTAAGTTTAGAACCGTCTGTGATAATCTTCCTACATATACCCTCTCGCTAGGGTTTTCCGTGTGCGCTGCAGTTATTCGATTAGATCTAAATCCCGAGCCCGTCGTCGCCGCCGCCTCACCGAGCCCTCACCGGCTTCCTCCCCCAGCCCTCGCCGGCCGCCTCCCCGGACGAAGACGTCACCGCAGCCTCCTCCTCCTCCGTCGCCGCCTCCCCGAGCCCGTCGCCTCCTCCTCCTCCGTCGCCGCCGCCTCCTCCTGCGTCGCCGCCTCCTCCTCCTCCGTCGCCTCCCCGTGCCCGTCGCCTCCTCCTCCTCCGTCGTCGCCGCCGCCTCCTCCTCCGTCGCCGCCGCCTCCTCCTCCTGCGTCCCTAAGGTCACCAAAACCGTAAGGTCATCAAATCCCTCCCCGAGCTTCATGCTTACTGTTAGTGTTTAGGGTTGATGCTTGATGCTTCATACTGTTATGGTTAGTTGCTTAGTACATATTTAGGGTTGATGCTTCATGCTTACTGTTAGTGTTTAGGGTTGATGCTTCATACTGTTATGGTTAGTTGCTTAGTACATATTTAGGGTTAATGCTTCATGCTTACTGTTAGTGTTTAGGGTTGATGCTTGATGCTTGGTACATATTACATTGGTACATTGTTTACTGCAGTAGCTTAATTAGTTTGCTATTTGGTACATATTACATTGGTACATTGTTTACTGCAGTAGCTTAATTAGTTTGCTATTTGGTACATATTACATTGGTACATTGTTTACTGCAGTAGCTTAATTAGTTTGCTATTTGGTACATACTACATTGGTACATTATTTACTGCAGTTGCTTAGTTTACATTGGTACATATTACATTGCTTGTTGTGTTAGTATATAGTATATAGTACATAGTATATAGTTTGAAATCATTTGGGTCCCCCTTCCCTCTACTCCTCTCCTCCCTTCTCCCCCTTCCCTCTACTCCTCTCCTGATCTCTTCCTAACATTGAGCATCATGTATCACTTTTCTTGCTTCCTCATCTTATCATGTGCAACCCTACAATTTGAGAGCACAAATTAACCAATCAAGGAAGAGTATATGATCAAAGGGCATGAAGCAAGTAACACATTCTAGTGTATCCGGATAAAGAAATCTTGCGATTATTGCAAAAGATACATTGACCATTTGGGTGGAAAGAAATACATTGTGTCGTCAGGCTCATGACTGCCAATTTGAAGCATAGCGTAGCATCCGAGGCACATCCAAGGCCTGCAGCTGTGTCTTGAAGAATGCCAAGAGCTGGTCTTCAGATGTGGCATTCCTCAAACTATAAATTATGAATCTTATTCTCATAACCCATCTGAATACCAGCTCTTGGCATTCCTCAAGACACAGCAGCAGGCCTCGGATGTGCCTCGGATGCTATGCTATGCTTCGAATTGGCAGTCATGCGCCTGACGAAACATTTGATCTTTCCATCCAAATGCTCCATGTATCTAGACAAAAAACCGCAAATGAAGCAAGTGACATACTATAGTGTTCCCGTTCAATGAACCGGATACACTAGTTTGTGTCATTTGCTTCATAGACCTTTGTTTAGGGACTTTGCTATTTGGTTTATAGTTTTAGCAACTAAAGTAGGTGCTAGGATAGACACTTTGTTTAGAGACCTTGTAGTAATAGTATTACAAAATTCAAGGAAATTTTAGTACAGAAGTTCAAAAAAAACAAATTCCCAGATTCTTCGGTGAGCAGCCGATATAGCCGACTTCTTCGGTGAGCGACTATGCATCTGCTTCTTCCCACTCCTCTTCATCTCTGGTCTCCGGATCACGTACGCCAGTAGCGATGATTCATCTAACTGAATCATCGCTACTGGCGTACGTGATCCAGAGATCAGAGATGAAGAGAAGGAGTGGGAAGAAGCAGATGGATAGTCGCTCACCGAAGAAGTCGGCTATGTCGGCTGCTCACCGAAGAATCTGGAATGTCTTTTTTTTTTGCACTTTTGTAATAAAATTGACTTGAATTTTGCGGGAAAAAGAAGGACTTGATACATTGGTACATTGGTAAGATAGGCACATCACCCCCTCTCTATGTCCATATCACCCCCTCCCTTCTCCCTCTCCCCTCTACTCCTCTCTTGTCTTGCAATTCAATATGATTACTTTCTCATCTTATCTTAATAGACCCACAAAATGAGCAACATGTCACCCGCACATTCTTCAACATCATCGCCGGAGGCGTCCGCTCCAACATCAAGACACCAAGGAAGAGGGCTATCAAAGAAGCCTGAGGGCCGACAGATCATCACAGCGGTGAATGCATCTGGGGTCCCTATCCTTCCTCAAAAAGCAGTAAACGCATTCCGAACCATGGTCGGAGTAGTTGCACGAGAACGAATTGAGATCACATACAATTCGTGGAAGAACGTGCCTGACACTCGGAAACGTGAGCTGTGGACCGAAATTTTGGCATCGTTCGAGTTCCCAGAAGAACACCTGGACGCTGTGCAACAACAAACCTACAAAGCGGCGTGCAAAGCATGGAAGAACTTCAAGAGCACGCTTGTCAAGAAATACGTGGAGACGGACGAAACGCCTGTTCATAAATACCCATTCCTGGAACCACAATGGGAAGAGTTCAAGGCGATGAAAACGACCGAAGATTTCAAAAGTACAAGTGTGGCGCACAAGGCCCTCCAGGCAAAAAATACACACCCTCACAGACTTGGCACAGCTGGGTATGCGGGTAAAATCGTGCAGTGGATGAAGGAGGATGAGCTGGCAGCTGCACAGGACATCGCCCCGCCGTTTTCCAATATCCCGGACGACCGCGCTCGAAATTGGATTAGAGCAAGGTCATCTACAACGACATCAGGGGACGTCACCTTTCGAAACCCTTCAGACCAGCAAGTGACCGAGCGCCTGGTAAGATATCGATCGAACTACGTAGCTTGTAATTACTCCACAACTTCGTACGAATTGAAATGACATGTCGTGCTCTTGCAGGAAGAGCTGAGTTTTCAATCTACCCTGGGATCATTCCAGGGAACAAGGGAGAATGATATGCTCTCCGTGGCCCTGGGAAACAAGGAGCACCCGGGCCGTACGAGAGGCCTTGGGCTTTACGTTCCTTGGAAACATGATTTCCAATATGACTCCGACATGTATCGGCGCAGGAAGAGAAACAAAGCCGAGCGTGACGCACAGCTACGAGAAGAGATCAAGGAATCTCTTAGAGAGGAGCTATTAGCTCAGATGGCTGATGTAATCAGAGATGAGGTGCGGAAACAGACAGAAAGTCAGCAGGCCGCCACCGCCGCTCCTGTGCTAGCTAGCCCGCACAACCATCCGAGTAGCTGCGTGTCCAATCCGACGCAAACCCAGTCCAAATTTCCTGTGGACGACATCCTGGTAATAATTATTACCTCTCGAATGCTTGCTCCATTGGTAGGCCTATTCGAGTAGCTAATTTTGTATCGTTATGTAGGAGCCTACGACATGCAGGCTTCAAGTGAGATATGGCTCCATTCCCTTGTACGCTGCTTGGGGCCAGGCATATTCGTCTGGTATCGGGGCCATGGTGCACGGTCAAGCTTTAGCGCCAGGCTTCGCAAAAGTTAATGTGGATGGTGTGTATGCCAATTTTGAGGTGGTCCCGCTACCGAAGCCCCCCAACGACGAGATCGTGAATCTAGGACAGGCCATTGGAACATTCATCCAGTGGCCCAAAACCGACATCTCCCTGGAGGCTTCTTCACCGGTGGCAGGACCAGAAGTGCAGTGCGAACCACAGCAACTTGCACTGGTGCCATCTCCACACGGGCAGTGCGAACCACAGCTACCTGCACCGGTGCTATCTCCACGGGTGCTATTCTCACCAGAGCAACTTGCACTGGTGCCATCTCCACACGGGCAGTGCGAACCACAGCTACCTGCACCAGTGCTATCTCCACGGGTGCTATTCTCGCCAGAGCAACTTGCACCGTCTATACCATTACAGTCGACTAGCATAAAGTCGACCCACAATCGAGGCAGTGGCCAGGGCAAATCAAAGACGAAGGATGATGACGATTTCCCGTCCATGCCATTGGCCCGCAAATTTGTGCTAGCTCAGCCGATGGTAGTCCAGGAAGAGCTCCAAAAACTAGGACTTGGTTGCCAAAGATTCCACCTTTGGTATATGGAAGAGTCCAATAAGCCAGAGGCAGAACGGCGCTCAGGTATAAATGTCAAATTCAAGCCGGAACATTTCTTGCACGAAGTTCAGGACTGTGTCTTCGCGGTGACCTTTGACGATATATTTGAACTTTTCACGCTCAACGCTCTCGACGCCTCACTCGTTCGATGCTGGACGCTGTAAGTCTGTACAATCACAGTCTCTGTTCACGTAATACCGATATATGTCACAATTTGTTGCTTTCCTATGTTATATATAGATTCATGCTGATCGAAGCTAGATCATCGAAATCACAAATTGGTTTCCTGGACCCACGCTTGGTCGCCATTGATACCATCATCGAGAATGCATCCTTCGTCGAGGACTATATTACAAAAGCACTGCTGGCTCACCAAGATAAGGAATTTGTTCTTATGCCATACAATGAGAATTTCCATTGGATTTTAATTGTAATTATACCAAAATGGAACAAGGCTATATACCTTGATTCTCTATGTAAGAACAAATCCAAGTACACAGCTATCGCCCGAATACTCGATAGGTACGTACATTGTACATTGTACTCTTTCTTTCCTTCCGAATAACTAATCTAACTTTTTCGAATAACGAAGGTCGTTCGCCACATACGTTCAACAAACACGTGACTCGACGACAGGGGCCAAGGCCTTGAAACATGATCGCAAGTTTCGGGTATTCGCTAGCTACACATTAATTAATCATATACAACACATAGTAGTAATGCCACTTGATTTAACACATTATATTTTTTGCAGTGCCACCAGCAGGAGCCGGGCAACACGTGTGGATACTACGTGTGCCACCATATGAGACTACTCCTCGATTCCACCAAGATCACTAATTCTAAGGTTTGTCAATCTTCCCACATTTATTTCATACATGTCAGTTTTATATATGCGCGCGTTGATATTCCTATCGACAGGCTGCGTCCATCTCTACATCTGCAGTGACACAGCCGGATTTTGCAAAAATTCGAGGAGAGCTCATTTGGTTTTTGTGGTCAAAAGTCGTAAGATCAGATGGAGAGTTCCACTGCCCAGAATGATTTTTTATTGTAATTCTAAGTGCAAATACAGTGTAGATCTTTTACAATTGTGTATTTGTTAATGGATATTTTATTTCAACTCAATGAATTGATTTGCGAAATGGATGCTTTATGTTTGTGAAATGAAGTGCGTTGTCAATTGGATGTTTTATGTCTGTGAAATGAATTGAGATGTGAAATGTATCTGAAATGAAATGAGATGTGTGAATTGTATATGTTTATGTCTGTGATTATCTGCTTGTTTCAGAGGGCATGGCTAGCATTTCCTGTGATTATGCTGGGGGGGAGGAGTATCACAGACGGTTTTTCATTAAAAACCGTCTGTGATTATGCGATATCACAGACGGTTTTTCATTAAAAATCGTCTGTGATTATCCGATATCACAGACGGTTTTGTACTAAAAACCGTCTGTGATTATCCGATATCACAGACGATTAAAAACCGTCTGTGATATCGGATAATCACAGACGGTTTTTAATGAAAAACCATCTGTGATATCGCATAATCACAGACGGTTCAAAAACCGTCTGTGATAACTTGGATTATCACTGACCCATAATTTCAGACGGTTCAGAAAACCGTCTATGATGACGTTTCTGAACCGTCTGTAATGTGGATTTCTGTAGTAGTGTTTGCAAGAGAACTTCTTTTCCATCTCTATAAAAAAATGTATAGGTTGTAGGCTGTAGCCAGGGCAGAAAAACAATACTGGCAATGGAGTCGCAACACGCAAGACCATGCATATTTTCAACATGAGATAAAACAGTAGTGGATGTGCGTATGATCTTTTTATAATGAACAAGATTTCCCTTTGCAATTAGAGTAAAAGTTATTGTAATTGCACTTAAATAATCCTATACTGTAGTTTAAAATGCTCACGAATCAATGCTTACTGATGTTTCAGGTGATTGTTACTCATATACCTAATTCTAGAATTACAGTTTTGCACGAACGCCCACCCGGCCGCCTGCCTCGGCACCGGCGGCATCCTTCTCCGGGCATTCTTTCCTCCGAGCCATGACTGAGGTGGAGGCGCACCAATTATGGCATACTAGATAGAATTTCACCAAGCTTAGCCCAAGCACCATGTAGCTCAACATGCGGCGCGGATGAAAAGTGCACAATTGCACAACAAGCTTGGTCGTCATTCCAGCATCAAGCATCCGCATTTGTTGGTTTCTGTGATCTCTTGGTGCTTGTAGTCCGTGTGCCACGATCTAGTATCTTCGGTGGTAGAAAGGAAAGAACAAGGTAGGATGGCTACAGTTAAGAAGCAGCACAAGCTCCAAACAGGATTGAAAAGCAAAATTTTCACAAACTTGTATCAATCTGGTGCCACTGAACTGAAGTTACATATCCGTTAAAACTTTGTTTCCTGCAACAAATGACACTCGGTAATCTCAACGTACAGAACTGTGCAAACATCTCCCAACTCCGAGAGGTGCCAGAGCATGGAGCTTCGACGTCACTCAGGCCAGCGCGACCAACGCCAGCAGAAAGGAACGCAGGAAGAGATAGGAGACGAGAAGGTTGGAACGCAACCGTCCACACCTAGCTATCCGTCTCATTCGCGCGGCCGCTGCTTGCCACCGCTCTGTAAATGCGGCAACAAAAAAAGATCCCCCGCTGAGGAGTCGTCGGCGTCGAGCTGCTCGCATTCCCGCCCCATGCACGTGAGACCAATTCAGCCCATTCGATGCCGTCCATCCATCCAACCTGCACCCGCGAGGCCCATATCGCCCACACGGCCGCGCTCGTGCTCCCGGGCGGCCCCTCGGACTCCCAGTCCGCACATGCCAATGCCCGGCAGGCACAAGCCCCCTCAGCGTGGCGCGCTTAGATAGTTTATTATTTTTTTCATTATAGCTAACTTGTTTTTTACTATAGCTGAGATAGCTTATTTAGTATAATTAAATTTTAAAAAATAAAAATAGAAAAAAACTGATTAGCCACAATGCAAAGGAATACAGAAAAAAGAAAACTAAAAAACCAAAAAAATCAGAAAAATACGAAATTAAAAATGGTAAATTAATAGACAGAAGCTAAAAGCTATCACTGAAATGAGCATCTAAATCAAATATCTCAATAGAAGGTGCAGCTTCAAGGAGTACTGTCGACTGTCGTCCATAGCAGGTCATATTCAACAAAAATGCCATGTACAGATAGCTTCGTTAGCTTGTCGAATGCAGTGCAGAGTTGTTTTCCTTCTGGTTGTATCCAGAGCTGTCAAAAAGAGATGAGAGAGAACTAGAATTATTACTTCGTTTGTATAAAGATCAATTGTGTTCAGTAGGTTAATTATCACACACTTCCAAGCAATTAAAAATAAAAAGATAACTATGGCTATAGGCCAAACAATAAATAGAGGACTATCAGGATGAGTGTAAGAACACGTGTGTCTCTCTCTTCTTTCTCAACGCTATATATACATAGCCTTAAAACCTTATTACAAGGATGCCCCTCACAGTGGCTTACTATGCTAGAGGTATAGATGTCCTTTTATATGTTTATTGGACCTCTTGGCCCAGCAGGTCGAACAGGTGTAGATGAGGACCACCCCTGTAATAGTATCCTCTCATAGTAAAAAGCTCCACTACTTGTAGGTCAAAATCATACCATCTGACCTCTTCGTCCCCTCCGTCTCTTTGGCATGTTGGGTGGTCGGCCCATGGGCCATCTGCTCCTGCCAATGCAAGCCACAGTGCGTCGTTTTGTTTCCCCGTGATGACACACGGTTGCAGGGGGATGGCCTATTGTGCCCCCTTCGTTTGCGTGCCTTGTGGGTTCTCGAGACCCGGCCCCAAAAAGGCATGCACACTAAATGGGTGTGTCCTTCTTAACGCGGAGCTTGTCAACCCATGCTTCTTCCTAGTTTCTCCCTTGCTCTCTCTCTCTCTGGCACCAGTTGTCCTTGTGGCTATCGCTCATTCGCTCCCCGTCGACGCCGCATGTGCCCCATGGTGCTACTCCGTCGTGTGTACTGCGTGGTAAGGATGGTCCATGGTGGTGAGCGGTGCTCCCGTGTCGGTTCGTCTAGCCATGGTGGCTCATCTGCCGTAGTGGCTGGTTTTGAGTTGATGGAGCGCGACTCGTCGACGGCGAACAATCGTTGGAGCGTGGCAGAGAAAGTGAATGGCGCTAGCGTGAACACCCTGGAGCCAACCATGGTGATGGAGGAGTTGATCAGCTTGCTGGTGCGTAATGGGAAGATCTTAGGCCGTGAAGCAGTATGACTTCCCAATGTTGGCGAGACAGAGCCCCAGCCGATGGAGATGGAGACCCTTGTATTCGCCGCCTACTTTGACGCTAGGCTCCGCGTTCCTGCCACAACCCTCGTCGGTGAGGTGCTTTGGCTGTACAGGCTAGAGCTCCCGCAACTGACACTTAATGCCATCGCGCGGCTCGCCGTGTACAGTTGGGCTTAGCAGGCAGAAGCGGTACTGCCAAGCACGACGTTGTTCGTCATCCTGCACGATGCTTGATGTCTGCCGAAGAAGCTGAGCGAAGGGCAGTACTCGAACCAAGGCAGCGTCAACTTCGTACTTCGCTCCGGATGCACAAGGCTATTTCCGGCGAATTCCACGAGGACGAAGTGGGACTAAAACTAGATGCAGAAATGGTTTTATCATCGGATGGAGCTGGGCAGCCGGTGGATGGGCCGTCTAATCGACTTCAACATGTCACCGTGTGTGACCCACATGCGCAAGGATGAGCAACATGTGTGACCTCACAGAGGAGTACTACTTGCTTCACGTGTCGCCGCTGGCATGGACATGGCACATCCAGCCCGGCACTGTGCGTGATGATGGTCTTTGTCTGTCGATTGCATCATTGCCAGAGCCAGAGTGCCAGAGTGTTATTCCGAAATCGAATCATATACAGCAAGAAAACTGACCTGTTTTGCACATATGTTGAATCTTGTCTACTACTGTCACAATTATATTATATGGTCATAATAATAATTAGTAGTAGTACTTGTTCATGTAGAAAGGTGGAATTCTGGACTAGTAAAGAAAAAAGGCCAAGGCTGACAGAGCTCGCTCTCCTTCTCTGCTAACGGCAGCCCAGCCCCAGCCGCAATCCCGTTTTATTTTCCTTCTTTCTAGCCGCCGATCTGAAATTCATGCATAACACGGATCCTGAAATTCACTCGTGTTTCTCCTCGTTAGAGGGCCTTCTTAGAGGTAGGCAAACGGATCCTGAAAAAATCAACCGGATCTAAACCTATGGCAACATAAGCTTCAGTTCGAAGCATGAAAAAATTAATAGTGTATAGCTCAGATAATTTCATATCAGCCTAAGTATAAATCTTATAATTTAGCCTATATTATTCCTAATATCTAGCCTTCTTCTAGCAAATACAGTCCACGACATGTTGCAATCCTAAATCTGCCACTTTCGTTAGAGGCAGCAAATGAATACTGAAAAGCAACCGACAACGTACATGAGAAAGAGAAAAAAGTGATGAACGAAAGCAGACACGGGCAGAGGGCCTTTGTGTTATCTTTTACTGGTAGCTTTTGATTATAGCTTATAGTTTTTGGTTAAAAATAAATAGTAATAGCTAAAAGAAGTATCTTTTAGAATGAGAGGACGAGCGGTACAAAAAGTAAGAGATATGCGTGCGCGTGACGAGAGCGAGAGGAGTAAGGTGGGTGATGCACCCGTGACTCCCTGCCTTATCCCTGAAACGAGATATAGCGAGAGGAGTGAAGAAACCGCTTCGAAAAACTAGGTATTTGTATTAGCTTTTAACTTTTCTAAGCAGAAGTCAGAAATAGAAACCAATATGAATAAGGTCTAAAGCCTTACCTTATTGGAGGTGATGGGTGCGTTCAGTAGGCAAGGCAGCACATGAGGAGAGAGAAACCGTTAGGCTCTGTTTAATTTGAGGTTAAGAAACAGGTCGGAGGTTTAACTCGCCAAACACCATTGAGTTAGAGAGGATTAACTTGGCTTAGTCAATATTTTAACCTTCCTAATCTAGAATTAATTTAACACACTAAGGGGGTGTTTGGGACTGCTCCACTCCACGTTTTTCAGCTCCGCTCTATGTTTTTTAGCCAAACAGGTTCAGCTCCACGCACTCTGTTCGAGGAAAAAAAGGTGGAGTTGTGAGAGCACCTAAAGGGGTGCTCCACAAACTCTAGGTTTTTTGTGGAGCTGCTCCACGGTAGAATTCGTGGAGCAGAGTTTGTGGAGCAGTCCCAAACACCCCCTAAATTTGTGGAATAAGTTAACCTAGCACAACAAACCCTTTTAAATTTTATTTTTCTAATGCTAAATTAGCTAACACACCTAATCTAGCTAAACAATAATTTAGATTATCAATATTTATTGTTAAACACAAATTTAAATTAAGTTAAACTAGTTGAGTTGTGGTTAGCTCACCCAATTATTTTAACCCTAGATGAAACACAACCCCAAACACCATGACCGACGAAACAAAGACGACATATATAGGGGATGTTTGTATTGGCTGCGCTTGAAATTTTTTTGTTACGATTGATAGTTTTTTGCTGAAAATAAATAGTAAGAAAGCTTTTAAAAAGAGGGGACGTGTAATGAAAAAAGTGAGAGAGATGCGTACGCGAAACAGGGCAAGAGGAGCCGGGTGCGTGATGCACCCGTGCCTCCTGCCTTATACTCGGAGAGATGTGAGCGAGAGAAGTGAAAATCCGTTACGAAAAACCAGATATTCATATTGATTTATGAACATAAGCTCCTCATAGGTGCAGCATCTGGCTTATTTTCCTTTTAGAAGTATCGGGCCTACTTTTCTCAAAAAAATAGTATCTGGTCTACTTTTTTGGTTGCAACACTTTTAGCTGAGCTGAATTAGGCCCGTTTAGTTGCCAGTAGTGCTGGGCTGAAATTTGTCAATACTAACATACAAATGGGGGTCAACATTTCCTTGAGGTCGTCTCCAATGCGTCCCCTCTTCAAACAGTTCTATAATATCACGTGGTCGGAAACATATCCAGTATAAATAGGTAACTGAGTGGTACCATGCCGACCACGTCCGTCCTATCCGTAAAGTGATTGTGTCTGTAAATCAATATAATTAGAATGGAAACATGATTTTCTATTGCGGTGTGCGTTTATTCTGAATGTG
Source organism: Dendrocalamus latiflorus (assembly GCA_017311315.1). Classification (NCBI taxonomy): domain Eukaryota; kingdom Viridiplantae; phylum Streptophyta; class Magnoliopsida; order Poales; family Poaceae; genus Dendrocalamus; species Dendrocalamus latiflorus. The sequence goes on from CM029630.1 coordinate 34,165,142, forward strand.
CTTATGTGAAGTCAACATACACATGCTTCATTTCTGAACGTGCTGCTGTGCGATCCTCGTGATGACAGATGGAAATTGTTAGCACCAACATGTTGATGTCTATTTTTCCTAAGCCCTCTGCCGAATCGGCGTGCAAGCCCGCCATTAGTCTCAATGGTTCATCGAAAGTGAAAGGGAAAATGTTAACACTGCTTCGTCAATTTATTGCATTACAGGTCACAACTGAAACACTTTTACCACTCAAAAACTGAAGCATCATGAGTTAAAACATTCGTGTTGAAAAAAAAGAGAGTTAAAACATTTGGTACGTCTTTAAGCACTCGGTTCAATTCATCACAACCGAAACATTCTGAAACACCAGGGTTGTCGGACCATGGGAGGCGGCTTGGAGGGAGGACTGGCCCATAGGAGAGCAGCTTCCTTGCAGATTCTCAGGAGGGAATCCAGAGACGGTTTCAGACTATCAGCGATCTAAAAACAACGTCACGAAGATGTGTCCAGATATGCCAACAACTGAGAAGCATGAAGGTCGCAGAATGCTTGCTTAATTGGGTAAACCTGGCGGTGGCTTCGTAGCCGGTAAGCATCGAGCTGACAGTTGTAGGAGGGAGAGAGCGCCAAGCTTGCGCCAAAATTTTCGGGCGAAGGGGCAGTGGATGATCAGGCGATCCGCATTCTCTTGCGAACTCTTGCACATGTCGCGGAGGTCATCTTGCAGTACGCCCTTCCGTTTTAGGCTGACTTTGGTCTGAATGCGATCTTGAGCCAGTAGCCAGGCAAAGAAAAGCGGATCCTGGGAGGAGCTGAGTTTCTAACTGATGAATGATGATGAATTGAATTGATGTGCTTTTGAATTTTGATGTCATGATGTGTGGCTGTGTGCGGTGTGCCAGGCTGCCAGCCAGACTGCAGTCTGGACTCTGGAATGGAGATTATTGAATTGATGAGCTTTTGAATTTTGATGTCATGACTCCTGATGAGCTTTTGAATTTTACGTAGGTTGGACAGTTAAAGGAAGCGGCAAACAAGGCCCACAATGCAGAACTGAAATTGTTCTTGGAAGTTGAACTTGGACTTGTAATAGGCAATAGCTTCTTCCGTGTCTGCTTTAATGCATTTTCCTGTGTTCATTTTCTCATGTTTGTCCTCCGGCTTATTCATCTATTTTCAAATTGGTAAATCTGTTCTCAATTTTTACGGGTGATGTAGGACCGTAAACCTCTTCCGCTGCCAGACAAGACCAGAGAAGATATATTGCTTTTATTCAAACTCTATTATCCTGAAAAGGAACAGCTGCGGTACTTCTCATACTTCCTAACTGTCTGTATCATACTGTCATCCTTTATTTTTGATTAGATTTTTACTTGTCTGCTGAATGAATTCTTCAGGTATGTTGGTAGGCTGTTTGTCAAGGCTTCAGGAAGACCACAGGATATTCTGTCAAAATTGAGCAAAATGGCTGGTTTTTTGCACGATGAGGAAATTGAACTTTATGAGGTTTATGAGGTTAGTTTATTTCTTTTTAGGAAGCTACTGTTTCATGTTTATGTATGTATATCATTCTAGTTGAGTATCTTACTTTTCTTTCTTTTACCAATATTAGGAAATTAAGTTCGAGCCCAATGTGATGTGTGAATATATCGATAATAGGCTTATATTTCGATCTTGCCAGGTACTTAGTAATCCTAAATTCCATTCTATTTGATATTTATGCACATTCTCCTTTCTGCAACATTGTACTAAGGAAGTTTCTTGCCTCTTGACTGTGTCAGGTGCCACTGTGCCAGCCAGCAGCCAGACTGCAGTCTGGAATTCTGGATGACTGGAATGGAGAATTGGAGATTAAGTGATTAATGTTTAGCAGTTCGCACAAACTTTGGTAAAATTGGTATTTACCGATACCATACTGAAATAAGATGGTATTTACTGTTACCACACCGTATTCTGTAAAGTACAGTATTTCCCGAATTACTAAAACTGTATTTACCGATCAAACCGTATTTACCGAACCGTATAAACAAAAAAAACCGAACGAACAGTCCTATCGCCTGGAGTCGATGGCTTCGAGCCTTTGACCTACCTGCCTAAATCTGAGTTAGGGCGAAGAAGATAGAGAGGATCTACCTGCCTAAATCTGAGTTGGGGCGAAGAAGATAGAGAGGCAGCGAAACACCACCGGTACATTGAGATGGAGGAAGGCCGCCGTATTGTGCTTGGACTTCCCCGGAAGATGGCGAAGGTCCACACACCGGCGCTTGAGCTCATTCGAACCTCCGGTTGAGTGTGCCTTGGTACTTGGGTACAAGGTCATGCCCAATGCGAACAGTACGTAGAATTTTTTAAATAATATATTTTATTTTAAAATATAAAATTAAATCTGTATTTGTTATTTTTTTTATAAAAGTAATCAACTGTAGCCTAGCCGTTAGACGATTGGACCCTATCGCCCAACAGCCGAGCAATACACAAGCAATAGCTGTACCGTTAGGCGACAGGTATACAGTCGCTCAACGGTCGGACGACAGGTGTTGTCGCCCAACCGTTCGGTGACTGCAGTCCAGAGTAAATAATCTATTTTTTTTATTCGGGTGTGAGATTGGACAGCGTTTGTTGATGGTTTTATTAGACTATATGATAGTTCGAAATATTTTAGGTAGTTCATTGTATGTCATATGGCAAAGAAGTTAGCGTTTGAGGTCTTAATTTATAAATAGATATAGTAGAGTTTGAGTATCAATTTCATTGTCACTGTTCGGAATTCTTGGATGAAAAAATATAACGCATAGAAATCGTGTTGTACAGTGCGAATACACCAGAAGGTATAAGAGTAATGAAATGTTCTGACCAAAGATAAGTTGAGAGATAAGTAACATGTAATACATTGGAGTCCCTGAACCGACGTGCATAGATGTGGTTACATGGCATAGTGCTTCTAGTAATTGCTTAAGTAAAGATCGATACTACTATGGTACACTATGACAGAAGCATCGGACTAATGTTAGAATACATATATGTGCATAAAGGAACAATATGGTCGGCAGGGGGTTGCTATGGAATGCCTCGAACTATTGTGTGAATCGTAGCCATTTACCCTTCCTTACGAGCTCAGTGTTATACTCCTCGCCCATCGCCCTCGCCTTGGCCGCCAATTCGTGCTTTCTCTTGCACTCCTCCTCGCGAGCCTCGTGCTCCCTCCGCCTGCATGTCTCAATATAAACCTATGTCTCCCACCAGATATGATCGTTGTGCTCTTCGTCGTGGTGGCGCTCCTCCATTCAATCGCAGTGGGTCTTGGCGTCCCACTCCTCACAGTCAAGACACCACTGGTCATGCAGGTGAATCTCTCAGTCGATCCAACTGCGGTAGGCACATAGCGGATCCGAAGACTACGGGTAGACAAGAGATGATGTTAGTGCACAGTTGCAGAGAGAAATGTTATGAGAATAAATTGTAGCAGATCCTTACCGACTGCCAATAGCAGCTCGTGTCCCCATGGCGGTCGAGATATTCTTATGCATAGTTTGTGCATCATAAACTCTACTTATGCCTCGTTGTTGGAATCACTCAATTAACACAGCTTCATTAATCGGAAGCACAGCGTATTCGAATACCATTAGTTTCACTTTGCAGAGTTGCTCAGCTTTATCCACACGATTTCTTAACTCCCGCAACAGAGTTAAGAAAACCATATCGTTTCACTGCTCAATTCTTTATATAGGCTCTACACGATAGAATCACCCAGACATGCCCAAAACTAAACCTAAACTCCCTTGCCGCTCTGAGTGACCTCTACCATTGTTAGGTACCGTTCCACATACCTAACTCCCTAGCATCAACATACCAACCTCCTGTAGAGTTTCAATCGAGTTGAGCAGCTACTAAATCAGGGTTGACAAGTCAACTTCTGTGGTTGAGTGTTCACTGTGTCTTTTACTTAGCATAAAGTTTTTGTTCATATATTTTGCACCTGAGGCACCAACCACATCTCCACTGGGCTCAACAGCACCACCACCACCATTCCAAACCAGCCTCTACCCTAGGGTAAGGTCGTGGACAAAGGTCACATCGTGGCTTTCCACGGCGCACCCTTACCCTAGTACCAATTTTCCCTAGGATAAGGTCGTGGACAGAGGTCACATCGTGGCTTTCCACAGCGCACCCTTACCCTAGTACCAATTTTCAAATTCTACCGACCAACGGCCAAAATCACTTAGTAGTACAAAATGTTGAATGAGATGATCTATGAATATTTATACAATATTTTAATTGTTACTACGGCTGTCAAGGTGAATGTGGCCACAAATTAAACAGGGCATACATCAGTGGTGGGATTTATCTAAATAGCATATCATTCTAAACTTTTATTTTAAGCAATTAATATTTCATAAATTATCAATAATGGAAATACATTAATTAAATACTGTAAAAATTTATGGGCTTCAATATGATCAAAACTTGCAACTTGCCTTGCTGCTCGGGGATCTCGACAATCTCGTAAACTTGGGTGCTCGGCTCTAGGTCTTGAACTGTTGCTTCAACGAAGTCAGAAGTTAGCGTAAACATATAAAATAACACATAAGTCCACACTTGAATCCAATCAAGCTAGGAAAAATAATCTAATTAAAAAGGAGTAAATTGCATAAAATTCAAATGGAGGGATTTGAATTTATTGGAGATGAATTTGGTGGAATGGAGGTCAAATATGAATTTAGGGTGTCGAGATGATCAAAATGGTGTATTTTTGGGGTTTTTGGAATTTTTTGGATTTTCTAGGATTTTTAATGAATTTTCTGAAATTTTAAAACGGGTGAACAGTAACAGGTCGGCCTGGCCAGGAAAATCTCCCGCGTGGCCAAACAGGCCGATAGGCCTGCGGTCCATGCGAGCACGCGGCCAAGACCTGGGGCGCGCACGCACGCCCGCCCAATGGGCGACGCACGGACAGCGCAGACGGCTCGGATGCGTAGCGAGCGAACGCTCAGATGAAACGAGTGAAATGGCACCGACGGCCGCGATGCAACCACGTCACCCCCAGGAGTCATCTTCAACCTTCAGACGCTCCCCTCCCGACGGGAAACAGAGCACGGCGGCTTGAGCGATTCAACGCCGACGATGCTTGCCAGAGGAAAAGGAGGGTACGATGATGATCGTGGGAGTGAGGGGAACCCATTTTGGGGCTTTGGGGAGTGCGGGGATGGACGATGGTGGTTGGTGGCTGGAGAGAAGACGTCGGCCTTCACGGCTGTGCTTTGGGGCTCCAGTGGGTTTTCGGCCAAATTAGAAGGGGTTTAACCATCTGTGGAGTGTCATGGTCACCATGGCAGTGGCGGTTTAGGTCAGGAAAGGCTCAGTAGAGCTGGCCATGAGAAGGGTCTTTCGGCCGGTGGCGGTCTCAGCCGCTAGGGCTCTAGGTGATTGCATTCGTCCAGGGGAGTTCACCGGCGTGTTTAGAGAGTAAAGAAGATCATGTTAGTGTAAGGAATTGAAAATTAATCGACGGAATCACATGATTGCCTCTAGGGCTCACTGGGCACAGGGGAGGCGATCGGCGGCGAAGCGGTGAACCTGAGCTGAAATTGGTGGTTTGGGAGGGTATGAGGGAGTAACAGGAAGCGTTCTATAGTGGCCATTGGACTTTAAACCTCGTGAGAGTCGGTGGCCACTTGAGGCGGCTCGGGAGTGCGCCTCTCACGCGAGAACGAGGGGATGGGATGACTCTGACGCCGCGCAGAGAGCATGAGAGGGAGGTGGCACTGTCTCTATGCAACCTTGGCAAAAGCTTGACTCTCGGGCACAGCTTGAGCTGCAAGGAGAATGAGTTGTGCGGCAGAGAGAGAGAGCAAAGCGCAAGAGCAGCGGCGCGCGGAGTGAGGGAGAGCAGAAGGGAGCAGCTGACCCGTGGGACTGTGTGTGCAGACGGGTGGGAACGCGTTGGGAGCGGCGACCGCAAAACCGTGCAGCGAGGAGGCGATGCGTGTGACGGCAGCCGGGGAAAGGCGGTGGGGAGGCGGCGTCACGTGCGGGTGCCAGTGCAGGGAGAAGGCAAGAGTGACAAAAGAAGAAAGCGTATTTCCGAGGGATCGTACCAAATTGGGAAAGGAGAGTAGAATTCAAGCAAAAATTCAAAAATTTGGAATTTTCAGGGTGTTTCAGTTCCATGCCTGTTTCATACGGTCGATTCATCCATGACCGACTGAAATTGAACGGCTACGAGTGAAAAATATGGATAGCTATTGTCGAACAACATGAATCAATGATTGAGAGCACTATGCAACCAAGCAAGCGCGGTGAAATGGCATCGCTGCCCCACTCGTGAGTTGTTTGTCTTCCAAAGGTTGAGTCGAATCAATAGGTCTGTTCTTTTTGGCTGAATCTTGTGGCTTTTGGCTTTTGTGTTGTTCGTGCGAGAGATTACATAGTAATAGAAACTCACGTGTGGTTTTTGCCGATATAAATGAATTTGGTACAGTATGTACTACAATGAATTAGTAGACCCTATCTTGAAAAGATACTCCGTTTAAAAGCTAGTTACTGTATAAAAGCTGAAAAGTAGCTTTTAGAAGCTGAGAAGAACATGCCTAATATCTGATAGGTTCTATCTGGCTTTCAATAAAGCTGGACCCTAACTGGTCTTTGTTCTAAAAAAAAGTTCAATGTCCAATTGTTGTAGTCCTACGACCACTCACTGCAGTCGTACGACCACGTTGCAGACGCTACGACCACCTTCTGCGTCGTTACGACCACTTCGTCGCTTCTCTGACCACCCTAATCGCTACGATCACTCTGATCGCTCTCTCTGTTTTCCTTGCCCTCTTTTTTCTCCTTTATACTCTCCTCTACGACTACGAAGCGGACTCGATTACGACTACTACTACGACACGAAGTCAACAATCCGACTCGAACTCGAATACGACTACGATCATGACTTGTGCACGACCCCAAAACTCATACACGACCACGAAACTGAAAACAAGATTATAAATTCTAACAATTAATCATACTAATTAACTATACTAGTTAATTACTCTAGCAATACCTACTGTGCAAAACACACATGCACGCATTCGACACATCTTCTAGTCAGTCAACTTCGTTATTATTAGCTGCTCTGCTAATAATCGATGTCCAATCATCGAAGGCCCTAATATTCTGGGGTTAATTGAGCCGCTGTGGGAGCCAACGGCACAAGGGCGTGTCACCCGCGACAGTGTGCCGAGGTCGCGCGTTCAAGCGATGGCGGACAGCAGCGGCGGAGACGGAGAGCTCCGCGTCCGGATACCGGCTCACGGCGCAGGGCAAGCCAAGGTAGTCGCCCTAGAAAAGCAGCTGAATTGCTTCGTTCGCTCGGTCGCGCTGATTGAAAGGGTGGGCAACGCGCTCGGCACGCTGGCGTTCACGTGGGCTACCGTTGTTCTGCTGGGCGGGTATCCGACGGTGCTCCGTTCTGAGGATGATTTTTGGTACGCGACAGCCATGGTTTTTCTAGAAGCTGCAAGGTATGTGCTACTATTTAGGTAATTGCACTTAAATAATCCTATATTGTAGTTTATTTGTCTACTTTGCTATCGCTGTTTGCGTAAATACTTCTCGCTTAAAATGTTCACGAATCAATGCTTACTGATGTTTCAGGTGATTGCTAGTTTGCTACTCATATACCTAATTATAGAAATACAGTTTTGCACGAACACTTCAGTCCAGTTTTGCTCTCCGTAAGTTTGGCTTGCTAATTAGCTAATAATGATCTCAACCCTAGCGAGTGGCAAAATCCATAGAGAACTTGTGTCCCCAGCCCACCTCAGACTTGCCCCGCTAAAAACAAGCGCCTGAGAGGCTGAGATGGTGACGCTTTACTCACCTTAAGACCGAGAAAACCTCCGAAGAACGAAGCCGCAGGCCCGTGACAGAGGAAGGAAAGCGTGGTGGCAACTGGGAGGAGAGAGACGAGAGGGAGCAAGGCGGCGGCATGGCGTGCGTTTCCCGGAGATGGAGAAGACGAGGGAGTGTTGGCATTGGGCCCAATGGCTTATTAGCATTTGGGCCATGCCAAAATGGGTCCGGGGCATCGACGAGAAACGCTGATTGAAAGCGCTTGGCACGCTGGCGTTCACGTGGGCAACCATTGTCCTGCTGGGCGGGTATCTGACGGTGCACCCTTCGAAAGATGATTTTTGGTATGGGCTATTGTTTATGGGTATATTTAGATATCATCTAGATATTTTTTTTAACAATCATCTAAGGCCCTGCTCGTTTCGACTTGAATTTCTGGTTTCTGACTTATTTTGCACTATTCATAAATTTCGTCTTTTTCTATACTTTAGGCTTTTTAAAACTTTTTTGCCGATTCTTTTTTTCTCGTATTTATTTGCATTATACGTGATGGACTAACATGTTTTTTCTATTTTTAAATTTAATTATACTAAATAAGTCTCCGTCAGTTACAATGTTTTTTCAGCCAGCTACAGTGCTTTTCAGTCATAAGCCACTCAGAAAAAGCTCTTTTGAGTAGGGCCTATTTAGGACCATTGAATTAGAGATCCAACGACCTTTTTTTAGAGAGGATATTTTTTTGGAGGGAGGAGGAGAATTCGTGACCATTGTATCTCCAATCCAACAGTCACAAATTTGGACGATAGTGAGAAAAAAACATTCAGGTGATGTTTATTAACACACTTTTGCAATTATAAATCTGCAATTATTTCAAAAAAAAACACGCACACACACTCGATATGTAAGTTTAAAAGGTGCAGCTCTTCGCATTAAACTGTCCTTTATCATTTATTCTAACTCATACTGAGTTTGAACTTGAATTTTGTAGTGTGTGATGTGATACTTCGTGGGCTATCTACTCAGTCTTCTTTATAGTTTTCCATGCTGATTTGATGCACAAACCAAATGGTTTGCATGCTTACATCTAAATGATGCTGTGCACTGGATATGTTACGTATAAGCATGTTGTTCAAAGACAAAAAAGAAAACATTTTGCAATTGATTCGAATACTACAAAGCACACATCAAAAGTCTCTCTTTCTCTCCTAGTAGACTATTACTAGTTGAGCAGACTACATCGTGATCTAGAAACATGTCCTGGGTTTCAGGATCGTATGCTGTCCTGTTTTATTTAATGGAACCATATCTTCTTCAGGATGTTCAGCCGCAACAACAGACTGGATTACCAACTGTTCTTTAACACCAGAAGAGCTTTTAGACCTCTTGTTAGGAATGGGCTGATTGTGATCGTATATTATTCTGCTGGTCTCAATGGCCAACTGTTCCTTTTGAATCATTTCGTTGTCAGTATACAGTGGAAACTGGTGCCGGTAATTATGGAGACGGTAATGCTACTTGCAATAGGCCAGCTGCTGTCCCGAGGAGCTCCAAGACTACTCATATTCGATTCGCTGCGCCATGCCATATCACTATGGAGCCCCTTAGTTGCAATCATATTATTTCTGGTTGTCTCTATATTAGATATCTGTTATTATGAATCTGGTGAATATGACGCCAACATGACTTTATTAAGGGCCAGCTGCATTGTGTTCCTAGTACTATTTGTGGTTGTGCTCCTACTGACAATCAGCAGACTGAGGTTTCCATGTATCATCAAACTAGTAGATACTGCTCTGGGCAGCAAATTAGTACTTTGCCGTCGAGTTATCATAAACTTGTGCATGGTTGCTACAATAGTGATGTTCATGCTCAAGTTTAATCCAGACGACAAAGTTGAGATTATAATTCTCGAAGTATGTGCTGTATTGACAGTGTCATTTGGCAACTTACAGATTCCAGCAGCTGTCGTGCGTGTCGTGCTCGCACTGTTGCGCCTTGTAGCGCAGGACTACAAAGATGATGGAAAAGGTCATAACAGCGAGGGCAAGACAAACCTCGTACCATCTTTAAATATCTTCTATGGGATGGTGCTTGGCCAAGGAATACTCTACATTGTGGCCTGCATGCTCGAGTTCTTTTCCTTCATCCCTCGGCGATCCCTCATCCGTCGTGGTGGATTTACAGGTCAGTGGGGAGTGGAATCTGTCAATTTGTACTATGCACACTCCTTCAACAAATGCATGGAAGGGGGCGTGCTTGCTCCAAAGAAAATCAACCTCAACACCTTTGCTATGGATTCCCTAAACTCAGACTCACCGAAGAAGCAGTTCTATGGGATTCGGATGATGCACAGCTTTCTGCAAAGGGAGCCAACAAAGACCCAGCTCCTTTCAAAGCTCACCACTTCTGCAAAGACGATGGCCAGATTAATCAACATGTTGGACTGGACAAGTCCAAATTATAAAACATTCAGATTATTTGCTGCAAAGGTTACCGTTGAGCTTGCAACGAACCTCCGAGTTGTCACTATCCCTGGGACAATGCAGATTGTGTCTGCGCTTCTAGATGCTGATAACAAACGGAAAAGAGTAAACCCACTTCTGGATGCAGATGATGATCAACAAGAGGAAAGGCAAGACGCAGTTCTAAATATAGCAAATAGCCAGGTGGAAAGACATCATAATCAAGGGCAAAGACAAGACCCACCTCGGGACACCGATAACCTGCTGGAAGCACAAGCTCGCTCGACCGAAAAAGTTGGCATGCACGAACAGAACTCCTGCATACTCAGATGCTGGCAACGAATTTTAGGATTCTGGTCAATTCCCATTGAGGAGCCGTTGACAGACCAGGATCTCCTCCCAGCACTGGGCATGTCAATTCTTGATAGTCTTGCTGGTTGTGATTGGGACAATTGTGTGGAAATCAGTAAAGCAACTGGCCTCATCCCGAAGATCATAGGATTCACAATCTACAGAAGTGACATGACGAATACCGACGCACAACAAAAGGTCCTGGTGAAGTCATCACTTAAGGTGCTGCAAAGGCTCACAAGCCTTGACGGCGAAATCGGCATAACACTACGGTACAAGATATCAAAACATCCCTTCCTACTAAGAAACCTCGCAGAGATCTTGGGGGACAGTAGGAGCAGCCAGGAATTGAGAAAGCTGGTGGCAGGAATCCTTAGAAACCTTGCTATTGATGGGAACATGAGGAAGGAGATTGGTCGCATCCAACTGATCATTTCCAGACTGATTCAGACATTTCTCAACACAGAAGAACCCACAGGTACAAATGCTAATAGCTTGCTACGAAAGGTCACCGGGCAAGCACTGGCAATGCTGGCAATGGAAAGTGTCCATAACTGCATGATTATGTTGAAGGTACCAGAGTTCATTAGGGAACTTAAAACGATGATCCTGATCCATGATAAGTACATGTACGTGGCGGCAAGCCTATTACGTAATCTGTGCCTGCACGCTCGACCTGAGCTCAGAGAGTCGGACTTGAAGGAACTATCTCACACCTTGCGAGAGGTGAGCCCTGCTAATTCTAGCAACAAGTGCAATATTAGAGGTGAATAATGTACTTTACCATTTGCATATGTTCTTGTACGTTAGTTGTTGGTGAAAATTTGATCTACATTTTTGTACTTTTGGACATTTGCTTACCACTCAACAAATAACTGTATTTCCTTTATCCAATACTGTTTTACTAATCATGCTACATGACATTGCTATTTCACTACAGGTGTTGGAAAGAATAATGGATGCAGAAGGGGCAGAGCTAGAAGTCCTTATTGGCCTTAGTGCACAGATATGCAAAGTCATTCCTGGAGACTTTGGCCGAGAAATAGAGCACGGTCATATTAAGCAAAGGTTTGTGCGGAGGCTTGTGGACGCACTGAATGCAAATATGATACCTAGTGCTTGTTATCCCGGGACCAGGAGGGTGATACTTGAGCAGGTCATATACATGATGGAGTGCAATTCTCGCTATGCTAACTGTTTCGAAGAATGCGGGATGACAGAAGCACTGTCATTGGTAGAAGAGACGCCCTCAAAGGCTGAGAACTACATACTCTTCTTGGGCGACACAGGATTCATGGAGTACAGCACACCTCTATCCACTCTTGTGGACAGGGCAAAAGAACTGATGGGTCGTGAGTGGTTACGAGGCATCAGCAGTGTCTACTGAGAGTTATGTAGGTGGTAATAGGATTTGTAAGAGAACTTCTTTTCCATCTCTAAAAAAAATGTAGGTTGTAGGCATTGGAGTCGCAACACGCAAGACCTTTTTATAATGAACAAGATTGCAATTAGAGTAAAGGTTATTGTAATTGCAGTTAAATAATCCTATACTGTAGTTTATTTGTCTACTTTGCCACCACTGTTTGCGTAAATACATATCTCTTAAAATGCTCACGAATCAATGCTTACTGATGTTTCAGGTGATTGCTACTCATATACCTAATTCTAGAATTACAGTTTTGTTGGTCGTCATTCCAGCATCAAGCATCCGCATTTGTTGGTTTCTGTGATCTCTTGGTGCTTGCAGTCCGTGTGCCACGATCTAGTATCTTCGGTGGTAGAAAGGAAAGAACAAGGTAGGATGGTTACAGTTAAGAAGCAGCACAAGCTCCAAACAGGATTGAAAAGCAAAATTTTCGCAAACTTGTATCTATCTGGTGCCACCAAACTGAAGTTACATATCCGTAACTTCAACCTACAGAACTGTGCAAACATCTCCCAACTCCGAGATGTGCCAGAGCACGGAGCTCCGACGTCACTCAGGCCAGCGCGACCAACGCCCGGAGAAAGGAACGCAGGAAGAGATAGGAGGCGAGAAGGTTGGAACGCAACCGTCCACACCTAGCTACTCCTTGCGCTGCCGGAGAGGTGGAGGCGCGCCGTATCCGTCTCATTCGCGCGGCCGCTAGCTGCTTGCCACCGCTCTGTAAAATGCGGCAACAAGAAAAGATCCCCCGCTGAGGAGTCGGCGGCGTCGAGCTGCTCGTGCTCCCGGCCGCCGCTTAGGGTCTGTTTGGTTCACGTAGCGTATGCAACGCTGTCGTGTTTGGTTCACGTACGAGTAGAGTCTGGCTGAGAAGAGATATTGTTTGGTTGCCTGTACGAAGATATGTTGCATGAGATAAAAATAATATAAGATTATGATTATGATTATGAAGATATGTTATATGAGATGTTCGTATCTTATTATATCTTAAACTTCTTCAAAACACGTTAATAATACTTGATATTTACTAATATACACTAATAACATCATCAACTGACTAATCACCTGCATCCCGCGAGCCTGGCTCCCCAGAAACGCCCGATTCCCACGTTTCTCCAAAGCCTGACTGCGGGGGGAATCTTGCATGAGCAGAGCCAGGCTGAACCCAGCGACCAGGCAACCAAACAAGGAGACCCTGCATCCGGCCAGCCCGGTTCAACCGGATGCAGGCAACCAAACAGGCCCTTAGACGCGCACCCGCATTCCTGCCCCATGCACGTAAGCCCAATTCAGCCCATTCGATGCCGTCTTTCCATCCAACCTGCACGCGCGAGGCCCATATCGCCCACACGGCCGCGCTGGTGCTCCCGGGCGGCCCCTCCGACTCCCAGTCCGCGCATGCCGATGCCCGGCACAAGCCTCCTCACTATGGCGCGCTTAGTTTAACGATAATTTATAATTTTTTGACTATAGTTAATATATTTTTGGCTATAACTGAGGTAGCTTATTTGGCGTAAGGGCATGTTTGATATGACTGCAGTTTATGACTTTTGACTGAAATTTTTGAATTTTATCTGTTTACGACAGAGATTAAGAGAAAGAAACTCGCTTACGATTTTTGTTGATACAGATGTTGGACTTTTAACGTGTACTACAATTAACTTGTAGGCAGCCGCACCACAGGAGCCCGACCAGCCCTCTCTCTCCCAGATTTACTCATCCATGCTCGAGGGGTTCTCCACCCTTAACTCTAGGATGGACACGATGGATGGGAGACTGGATTCTATTGACAGCCGGCTGAGCTCACTGGATGGTCGTGTGGCCGCTTTGGAGCAATCCCAGACTCGGCCTCCGTCGCCTCCTCGCTACACTCGATGCCGTCTTCGTCGTGATCCTCCTTCTCCTTCTCAGGAGTGATCTCTTTTTGGTACTTGATGCCAAAGGTGGAGAAGTTAGTCAGTATGGGGTAGTTGGGAATTGGGTTTATATCTAATTATTTGGATGGATGTAATGAACTTTTGTTTATTTTTTGAACTTGTGGATGTAATGAACTATTATGGTCATGGATGCTTATGTCATTATCTTTTGCTTAAATGTCATTTTAAATTTACTCTCTTTATGTTATCTCTTTTGTCTTGTGCATCTTGTATAAAATATCATATTTTGTTTAGGGGGAGTTATCTTCCCTCTTGGACTTTAAAATGGAAATAGTTCTTTTATTCCAATACAAATTTTATTGCAAAGAACTACTCTCATTTTAAAAGTCAACTTAGAATATACAACTTGTTGCCAAACAATTTTGTGTATTCAAAAACTTTTATCTCTCTTAAAATTTGGGTTGTCATCAATTACCAAAAAGGGGGAGATTGAAAGCATCTAGGCCCCTAAAAATGGTTTTGGTAATTAATGAATTCATGAGAATATGGGACTAATATGTTTTATGAGCATGCAAAGGGTTAGTCCACATGGAAGCGACAAGATGCAAGCCAAAGGATGAATGTGGAGATCCAAAGTTGGTTCAAGACAAAGGATATTTAGAATAGGACCTCTTTTTATTTTACCGGTCTTAGGAGAATGGTGGAAGACCGGATTATAGGGCAGATAATCGTACCATAAAGAGGGATCTTGGTAAGTAGCTTGATAGCAAATCTTATGTGCCATTTGGATCAACATTAGAATCTTGCATTCATTAAAAATATGTTCTAAAACTTAGCTTGTGCTCTGTATGGACAAGCGGTAGTACCGACAATTTGAACGTCGGAACTACCGGAGAGCGGTAGTTCCGCACCCAGAAGCGGTAGTACCGGCTAGCGGAAGATCCGGTCTTCGAGCGGATCCTTTTTTCCAAAGAGCACCCTCGGTTTCATCTGAATTCTTGCAGGAACGAAAGTACCGGCAATTTGAATGCCGGAACTACCGCAGTGAGCGGTAGTACCGCACTCTTAAGCAGTACTTCCGGCGCCCGGAAGATCCGGAGGGTGAGCGGAACGTTTTTTCCAGAGAGCACCTCCGGATTAGCCTGGATTTTCCTGGAGCGGAAGTACCGGCGATTTCAATGCTGGAACTACCGCTGTGTGCGGTAGTTCCGCTATCCAGAGCGGTACTTCCGGAGTTCGGAAGATCCGGTTTCAGAGCGGACGCTTTTTTCCAGAGAGCGCCAAATTTGGGACCTTTCAGATTTCGGCCAGAGCGGTAGTACCGCACCGACTTTGCGGAACTACCGGAGAGTGGTAGTACCGCAAGTTTCAATGGTGGTAGTACTGCGCCGCCAAATCCAACGGTCACTGTAGAGCTCTGACATAGCCGTTCTGCCGCGAAGATTT
Source organism: Dendrocalamus latiflorus (assembly GCA_017311315.1). Taxonomy (NCBI): domain Eukaryota; kingdom Viridiplantae; phylum Streptophyta; class Magnoliopsida; order Poales; family Poaceae; genus Dendrocalamus; species Dendrocalamus latiflorus. The sequence goes on from CM029630.1 coordinate 34,180,531, forward strand.
GGTAGCGGTAGTACCGACCCCTGGGGGCGGTAGTACCGCTCGACCTGAATTTTTTCAGGAAATTGTGTCAAACGGCTAGTTTTGGTTGGTGGAGGCTATAAATACCCCCACCACTGCACAAGGGCAATGGTTAGAGACTCATTGCATATTTCTTGAGCCCTAGAGCATTCATTCCACCCTCTTTCACACATTGAGCATTAAATTGAGGTGGTTTTGCAATTAGTGCAAGAATTTCATTAGTTGATCCACTTGGCACTAGAATTGCATTCAAGTGAAGCCTGGGATTCCTTACTCTTAGTGCTTGCCGGCACTTGGACGATTGGGCGGAATTTGGATCGGTGATCTTCTCAAGAAGCTTGTGAGAAGACCCGGTGACTTGTGAAGGTTGGAGCTCACCTACCCGGAGCGGGGAAGAGCTACCACTAGTGATCGGGGTGTTTCGGCTCAATTTGTGGAGCCGATCCGATTCGGCCGGGCTAACCTCAACGTGGATTAGGGGAAACCGACAAGTTTTCGAACACCACGGTAAAAACATCGGTTGTGTTCATTTCTTTCTTAGCTCTTATTTACTTACATCATTGTGATCATTTGCTTGCTTAGAGCTAGGATTGCTATATTGTTGACTAGAATTGTTTAGGATTAATTGCTTTACATTCTTGCCATTTAAATTGTAGAGAATTAATCAAGTGAACAAGAAAATTTTAAAAAACCTCCTATTCACCCCCCTCTAGTCGGTATCCTTGATCCTACAGGGGGTATAGATATCCTTTTATATGCTTATTGGGCCTCTTGCCGACCAAACGGGTGTAGGTGGGTCCACCCTACAACAACAGCCTCTCATCGTAAAAGGCTTCACCACCTGTAGGTTGAAATCATGCTGTCTGACCTGTTGGTCACTGCCGTCTCTTTAGCCTATTGGGTGGTTGGCCCATGGGCCGTCTGTTACCGCCAATTCGCGCCATAGCGCGCCAGTTCATTCCCTGTGATGACACGTGGCTGCAAAAGGATGGCCCATCGTGTGCCCTTGGTTTGCGCGCCTTGTGGGTTCTAGAGACCTGGCCCCAAAAAAGGCGTGCACATTAAATGGGTGTGTCCTTCTTAACGTGGGGCTCGCTGGCTCGTGCTTCTTCCTGGTTTCTCCCTTGCTCTCTTGCTTGCTCTCTCTCTGCACCAGTTGTCCCTGTGGCTGTTGCTCGCCCGCTCCCCGTTGACGCCGCTCGTGCCCAGTGGTGCCGCTCCATCGTGTGTACTGCGTGGTAAGGATGGTCCATGGTGGTGAGCAGCGCTCCCATTGCAGCGTCACAGGTGGCTTGTCTACCCGTGGCAGTTCGTCCAGCCGTGGTGGCTCATTCACCGCAGCGGTTGGTTTTGAGCTAGTGGAGCGTGACTCATCGATGACGAACAAGCGTTGGAGAGTGGCAGAGAAAGTGAACGGCACTAGCGTGAACATCATGGAGCCAACCATGGTGACGAAGGAGCTGACCAGCTCGCTAGCGCGCGATGGGAAGATCTCAGGCCGTGAAGCAGTACGACTTCCCGATGTCGACGAGACGGAGCCCCAGCCGATAGAGATGGAGACCCTTGTGTTCACAACCTACTTTGGTGCCAGGCTCCGTGTTCATGCCGCAGCCCTCGTCGGTGAGGTGCTTCGACTGTACAGGCTGGAGCTCCCTCAACTGACACCTAATGCCATCGTGCAGCTCGCCGTGTACAGTTGGCCTTAGGCGCAAAAGTGGTGCTGCCAAGCGTGACGTTGTTTGTCTTCCTACACGATGCCTGATGTCTGCTGAAGAAGCTGAGCGAAGGGCAGTACTCGAACCAAGGCAGCGTCAACTTTGTACTCTTCTACGGGTGCACAAGGCTATTCCCGACGAATTCCACAAGGATGAAGTGGGACTAAAACTGGGTGTGGAAATGGTTTTATCACCGGATGGAGTCGGGCAGCAGTCCTCGGTGGATGGGCTGTCTAATCGACTTCAACATGTCATCGTCTGTGACCCACGTGTGCAAGGATGAGCAACACGCCCGGAGGCTAGCCAGTGTTGCCCTCGGCCTCAACATGCATGACTTCACGGAGGAGTACTACTTGCTTTGCGTGTCGCCGCTGGCACAGACATGGCACATCCAGCCTGGCCCTGTGCGTGATGATGGTCTGCGTCCATTGATTGCAACACTGCCAAAGCCGAACAGACCAGGTAAGGATCATAGTCTTGGTGCTTTGATTTTGTTCACTATCGACACTCCTTTAGTTACCAGTAACCTTTGGTTTCCTTTGCGCAGTCCTTTCGCTTGCCGAGGCAGAGCGCGCTGCATCCATCTTCCTTGGGCCATACATCCTAAAGGAGCATACCGTCTGAGTTTCGGTGACTTTGAATCATGTGCAGGTTAACCGAGTGTGTGAGGCTCTCGGTATACCCTTGCGCAATCGTGTCGTGCCCTCTGAGGTGATCACTCGCACATGCGTGTCAGGTGATGGTGATGGTGAGGACCCCAGTCCCTTATAGCGGATTCGCGCTCTCCAATCGCTACCCAACCACTCTCGTCTGTGCCTCCTATTGCGGACAACTTGGAAGCTCCAAATGATGAACATGCCATGGAGGAGTCAGACTCCGAGGACTGTGCCAACTCAGATCTCTCATTCGAGGAAGAGCAATGATCGAGCAACAGAGCTTCCTCCGATGATACGAGCCCAATAAGGCTAACCAAGGCTGGCTTGCATGACGTGACTAACCCTGGCGATGCGCCGGAGGGCTGGGACGATCCCAATGCGATGACAGAGGATCCTTCGCTAGAGGTCCACGAGGTGTCCCTAGCTGAGCACCCCACGAAGCGCACTCAAGTGTCACCTCTGGCAGCAGCCCCGAAGTGAACTTCTGGTTGGCCATGACAATGCGGGACCAAGACTGCAGCTCCGAGTTAGGCACCCCTACTCTGGTCATTGCGACAGCTGCACCCTCGGGTAGTGCGACCACTTCGAGCTCAGTCCATGCTCTCACGGAGGTCGCCCCTCCGCCAAGTTCTTCGAGATGAGCTCTAGGTGTGAACAATTCCTTCTCCTCTCGAGACTTTGCCATGCTCTCTCCGATCAACTCCCTAACGTTGTCGCCATCATCAGCAGACCCAACTTTCCCCAGGACGTCGCCACCAATTCCATCTCCCATCGCCTCTCCAACCAGCAGCACAACGCTCGGCGACAGTGGTAGGTGGATCGGAGAAAATGGCGCTCGACGACAGTGGCCGGTGGATCAAAGAGAAGGGCACTCGGTGCTGGCGGTGGCTTCCTCTTACTACGCCCGCCCACGGGGCTACCCCCACCCGCCGCCCAGCGGTCGCTCGCCAGGTGAGCCTCTCTACCTCCTCCTGCTTTTCGCTCGGAACCTTTTGCGCTGTCTGGCGATTTTGGTCTCCCAAGCTGCTCATCGAAGTCGGTGTTGTGGTCGAATGGGGCCGTGGTCGAGGGGCCACAACTGAAGTTGAGGGGCTGTGGTCGAAGTCGAAGCCGTGGTTGAAGGGGGCCATGGCCGAAGTCAAAGATCCATGGTCGAAGTTGAAGGGCCATGGTTGAAATCTAAGCCGTGGTCTAAGGGGGCAGTGGTCGAAGTCGAAGGGCTGTAGACAAAGTTGGTCCGTGGTCGAAGTCGAAGGGATGTGGTTGAAATCAGACCATGGTCGAAGTCGAAGGGTCATGGTCGAAGTCCAAACCGTGGTCGCAGGGGATAGTGATTGAAGGGGCAGTGGTCGAAGTCGAAGGGTCGTGGTCGAAGTCCAAGCCTTGGTCGAAGTCAGGGCCGAGCAGGCTGGTGCCGGCAGTCGGGCGACAGGGCATAAGCGCACCAAAGGCCTACCAACGTACGACCATCAGCGATGGTCGACCGCTCCCGACCTACGATTACGCGCGATGATCGACGGCTTCTAACTTACGACCATGAGCACTGGTCGATATGTTTTGACTTACGACCACGAGGTGTGCTCGATGTATTTCGACTTACGACTACGAGTGCGGGTTGATGTGTTCTGACTTACGACCACAAGGTATCCTCGATGACTTCCGACCACGAACGATGGTCGTCGGCTTCCGATGTATGACCATGAGCCATTGTCGAAGGCTCCCGATTTAGGACCACAATCGATCGTCGACCGCTACCAACTTACGACTACCAGTGATGGTCAATCGCTCCTGACCTACGATCACGCGCGATGGTCGACGGCTTCTGACTTACGACGATGAGGTGTGCTCGAGGGCTCCCGACCTACGATCACGAGGTGTGGTCAATGTCTTTTGACTTTATGACCACGAGGTGTGATCGACGGCTTTCAACTTACTTGGCTGATTTAAAAACTTTTAGAACATATTTGTATGCATATTCTAAAAAAAATTTACCACCCGTGAGTTTTAAAATATGTAGTATAATAAATTTTAAAAATCCGTAGCAATGCACGGATATTCAGCTAGTTACTACTAATAGAGACATACAGCTGCGCACGAGCGCATGGCAGAAAACATTCTGCAAGTGTTCCCAATCTCATATTTGCCACATATAAACCAATGTGTTGATAATTAAGCGATATAGAAGTTAAGTGCTCTTTGATGTATTTGCTGGATGGTACAATGTTGGTTTTTGTCATACATACCACTGTATATGGAAAGTGGTTATTCTCTTTTGGTCATGACTTTACAGATTTATATTAGCCTGACGCGCTCACTGTCCACGCAAAGTCGCCTGGAGCGGATTCCGACTGCGCAAAGCCATCTTGCGCACCCGATGACCGCGCCTGTCTCCTCGCGCTCCCGCTGATTGCACCTGCCTCCTGGCGCGCTTTAGGACCGCGCTAGCTGCCTTCCTGGAGTGGTGGGTGACCATGCCAAGCGCCTTAGCGTGCCACCAGTCCGCAACAGCCCCTCCATCCCCCGGGGACTCGTCGCTTGACTCCTTCTAGTCTACCCGGCCCCTAGCAAACTTCACCTGTCTTCACGTCGTGCGCCCGGCACCCCACGCCTCCCCATCTGCTGACCGTTGCTTTAGCATAAAATGGCCATGGTCACCATTTCTGCTTTGCCGAGCCCGAAACGAGAAACCACGATAGCAGAGAAGGGAGGAAGGAAAGCCATAAAATCAGAGGATTTTGTAGTGGTTGTGTTTTGTTGTTTCAAGCTTGCAGAGTTAGAGAAAATTACATATCAGTTTTGGAGCATCTGAAAGAGGTATTTTTCGTTGACCCGTGCTATTATTTTCCACAAGTTGATATGTGTGTAATTAGGGAAATGATAGCTATTTAGCATGAAATAGTGGTGCTTAGCGTAGTGTTGTTGGTCTGTGCCATTAGTTTACCCGGTGGACACATCATTGTTAATGTTATTAATTACCTAGTGGTCACGCTAATTGTGCGCATGGCATTTCTTGTGCATAGCTGTCATCAGCATGTGACTGTAATTTTATCATTGCCATTAGCATTTAATTAGGAAAGCAGTGACTTGTTAGCATAGAAAGGTGGCACTTAATCCTGTTTAGTTGCCGATTGGCCTTAATTCACGTCGGAGGAGTAACATTGTTAGTGTCATTAAATCATCATTAGTCATGCTAATTATGCAACTGTCGTTGCCTTTGCGCATGAATTTTTTCTATGAATTTTACAGTAGTACGTGTTTAGTGGTGCGTATTTTAGCATTGGTAAAAATAGTGAGAAATAGAAAAATACTAAATATTAGTGTTTGCATAGGGATTTATGTTTGAAAAATAGTTTCTGTCATTGCTTATGCATGCATTATCACTTCTGTTAGATAAACATAGTATGAAATGGTGTAAGTCAATGTTAGGCACTCTGTGGAATTTTTAAGTTAGTTTGGATGGATGGTAAACTGTGAAAATTGCGTTGAAAATGCAAAAATAAAAAAGGTTAATACTCTGGGAAATGTAAGTAATATTGAAGTCATCATTTCTGCCATTTTGTGATTTATGACAAATTAACAACATGTAATAAAGAAAAAATATTTAAAAAGGACAAATAAGCAAAAGACGAAAGACCTATCTTATATTCGAGTTGAAAATATGAAAGTGAAAATAATTTACACTCTTGGGAATTTAATTCATATGAAAATGTCGAAGTGAAAAGACCAACTACAATGACTTCATGCCTTTCCATTGTTCAATAAAACTTCGTCTTTCATCCGTGATTTAGATTACATTTATTTCTTTCTTACTTGATTCTCGATTGCTTACAGGAAAAATCATCTGTGTTGAGCATAGTTGATAATGACAAGGATGTATGTAGCGAATGTAGGATAGACTTGCTTGTTTTGGTCAAATAATATCGGCATCAAGGTCATATCAATCAATCATAGTTATTGTTCTTTTTGAAAGACCGGATTAAATTCTCTTATCACCGTGCCACAATCACAAAGCAATGCAAGCCCTATTGTCGAGTCGCTGCCCGCACGTCTATTGTCACTGTAAACTGTTGTCAAGTCGAATCAGTCGCCGAAAACTTGTGGCCTCTGTTCGTTCTGATGATGACAAAAAAAAATGTGAGCTTATGTTGATTGTCTGGATCGCAGGCCGTGTTTGGAACCGCTTTTTTTGCGGTGCGGTCGAGAGAATCGGAGAATCCCGCCAAACGCTCTGTGGCAGATTCGATTTTTCTTATCGCAATAGACTCAGTGGCCGCGAGAATGAACTGCACTGCCGATTCCCAAAAACGCGGCTCCGCGCCCGCGGTACCGATACCGCACCGCGCGGTCAACGAACGCGGTCCCAAACACGGCCTTAGTCCATTCCGCGCTTCTTGAAAGGATGGGCAACGCGCTCGGCACAGTGGCGTTCACGTGGGCAACCGTTGTCCTGCTGTGCGCGTGTCCGACGGTGCTCCGTTCCAAGGATGATTTTTGGTACGCCACAGCCATGGTTTTCCTAGAAGCTGCAAGTTATGCGCCATTCCATATTAGATCTCTATTATGATAAATCTGATGCCAACATGACTTTCTCAGTGGCCAAGTGCACTGTGTTCCTAGTACTATCTGTGGTTGTGCTCCTACTGACAATCAGCAGAGTGAGGTTCCCATGTATCATCAAACTAATAGATACTGCTCTGGGCAGCAAACTAGTTTGCCGTCGAGTTATCATAGACTTGTCCATGGTTGCTACAATAGTGATGTTCACGATCATTCGAGGCATCTCGCTTATTGATAGTGTCATTTGGCAACTTACAGATTCCATTAGCTGTCGTGCGTGTCGCACTCGCACTGTTGCGCCTTATGGTTCCATGCCTCCATGAAACACTATACGGTCGATTCATCCATGAACACTGAAATTGAACGGCTAATTAACTATACTAGTTAATTACTCTAGCAATACCTACCGTGCAAAACACTCATGCACGCATACGACATATCTTCTAGTCAGTCAACTTCTTGTCGTTATTATCAGCTGCTCTGCTAATAATCAATGTCCAGTCATCGAAGGCCTAATATTCTGAGGTTAATTGGGCCACCATGGGAGCCAACGGCACGAGTGCGTGTCACCCGCGACAGTGTGCCGAGGTCGCGCGTTCAAGCGATGGCGGACAGCACCGGCGGAGACGGAGAGCTCCGACTCCGAGTCCAGATACCGCCGGCTCGCCGCGCAGGGCAAGTCAAGGTAGTCGCGCCAGAAAAGCAGCTGAATTGGTTCGTTCGCTCGGTCGCGCTGATTGAAGGGCTGGGCAACGCGCTCGGCACGCTGGCGTTCACGTGGGCAACCGTTGTCCTGCTGGGCGGGTATCCGACGGTGCTCCGTTCCAAGGATGATTTTTGGTACGCGACAGCCATGGTTTTCCTAGAAGCTGCAAGGTATGCGCTACTAGTTAAGATATTATGTTTTCTTCAAACAATTATTTAAATTTAAAACCTTTGAATTAAAGATCCGACAATCCTTTTTTAGAGGGGGGATTTTTTTGAAAGGTATGGGAAAATTCGTGGCTCTTAGATCTCTAATTCAACAGTCACAAATCTAAACGATAGTTAGGGAAAAAATATCCAGGTGGTGTTTATCAACACCCTTTTGTAATTATAAATCTGCAATTATTCCAAAAAAAACACGCACGCACACACGATGTGTAAGTTTAAACAGTCCAGTTCTTCGCATTAAACTGCCCTTAATCATTTATTCTAACTCATATTGAGTTTGAACTTGAATTTTGTAGAGTGTGATATGATACTTCGTGGGCTATCTACTCAATCTTCTTTATAGTTTTCCATGCTGATTTGATGCACAAACCAAATGGTTTGCATGCTTACATCTAAATGATGCTGCGCACTGGATATGTTACGTATAAGCATGTTGTTCAAAGACATAAAAGAAAACATTTTGCAATTGATTCGAATACTACAAAGCACACATCAAAAGTCTCTCATAGTAGACTATTACTAGTTGAGCAGACTACATCGTGATCTAGAAACATGTTCTGGGTCTCTAGAAACATCGTGATCTATTATTTAATGGAACCGTATCTTCTTCAGGATGTTCAGCCGCAACAACAGACTGGATTACCAACTGTTCTTTAACACCAGAGGAGGAGTTTTTTGCTATTTTAGTACCCTTGAAAGTGGTCTTCTCTAAAATAGTACTGATACCGTGGGCTTCTCTAAAACGGTACTGTTAATAATGTATCTACTCCATAATAGTACTCCACTTTATTTTCTTTTTCTTTTCTGATTTTTACTCCCTGAACTACCTAAAATACCCCTCCTAATCCCTAATCAAATCGTTTCATTTGGATTCTGTTTCCAGCCCCGAAGCATTCGCCCCCGCCCACTGGTGAGCTGAGCCGCCCCATCACCGCTCGCCGCGCCTCACCGACGGCGGCGGCATGCCGGCCGCGGCGGCCCGACGGCGCCCCCCCAGGCGGCCCCTCTCTCCACTGTTGACGGCGCACCAGGTGCCCCCCTCCCCTCCCCGGACGACGGAGCACCCCCAGGCGGCCCCTCTCTTCCTGGACGACGGCGGCGAGGCTCGCTGCCGGCGGCGCGACCTCCCCAACCGAAGAGCGGTTGTCGTCTCCTCCTTCTCCGGCGCCCCACCTCGCCTGTTCGACGGCACCCCAGGCGGCCATCTCTCCGAAAGAAGGCGGCGACGCCCTCCACTGACGGCAGCCCTCGGTGGACTGGAGTGGTTCGGGACAAATATTGAGAGCTATTACCTGCAGGAGTGGCACGCGCAGGGGCAGCAGCGCCTGGTTGGCCGGCCGTCGGTGGTGGCGCCCTGCGAGCTCGCCGCCCTGCTCCGGCGGCAATGGAATGCGAACGGGCTTGCAATGGAATGGAATGCGAACGGGCGGCAATGGAATGCTTCGGGGCTGGAAACAAAATCCAAATGAAACGATTTGATTAGGGATTAGGAGGGGTATTTTAGGTAGTTCAGGGAGTAAAAATCAGAAAAGAAAAAGAAAAAAAAGTGGAGTACTATTATGGAGTAGATACATTATTAACAGTACCGTTTTAGAGAAGCCCACGGTATCGGTACTATTTTAGAGAAGCACACTTTCAAGGGTACTAAAATAGCAAAAAAAACTCCCAGAGGAGCTTTTAGACCTCTTGGTGGGAATGGGCTGATTGTGATCGTATATTTTTCTGCTGGTCTCAATGGCCAACTGTTCCTTTCGCATCATTTCGCTGCAAATATACTGGTGCCGGTAATTATGGAGACGGTAATGCTACTTGCAATAGGCCAACTGCTGTCCCGAGGAGCTCCAAGACTACTCACATGCGATTCGCTGCGCCGTGCTCTATCACTATGGAGCCCCGTAGTTGCAATCCTATTATTTCTGGTTGTCCCTATATTACATCTCAGCTGCATTGTGTTCCTAGTGCTATTTGTGGTTGTGCTCCTACTAACAATCAGCAGACTGAGGTTCCCATATATTATCAAACTAGTAGATACTGCTCTGGGCAGCAAACTAGTACTTCGCCGTCGAGTTATCATAAACTTGTGCATGGTTGCTACAATAGTGATGTTCATCCTCAAGCTTAAACCAGTCGACAGAACTGTGGTTATAGTGTTCGAAGTATGTGCTGTATTGATAGTGTCATTTGGCAACTTACTGATTCCAGCAGCTGTCGTGCGTGTCGTGCTTGCACTGTTGCGCCTTATAAAGCGGGACTACAAAGATGATGGAAAAATACTAACAGCGAGGGCAAGACAAACCTCGTGCCATCTCTAAATATATTCTATGGGATGGTGCTTGGCCAAGGGATACTCTACATTGTGGCCTGCATGCTCGAGTTCTTTTCTTTCATCCCTCGGCGATCCCTCATCCGTCGTGGTGGATTTACAGGTCAGTGGGGAGTGGAATCTATCAATTTGTACTATGCATACTCCTTCGACAAATGCATGGAAGGGGGCGTGCTTGCTCCAAAGAAGATCAGCCTCAGCACCTTTGCCATGGATTCCCTAAACTCAGACTCACCGAAGAAGCAGTTCTATGGGATTCGGATGATGCACAGCTTTCTGCAAAGGGAGCCAACAAAGACCCAGCTCCTTTCAAAGCTCACCACTTCTGCAGAGACAATGGCCAGATTAATCAACATGTTGGACTGGACAGGTCCAAATTATAAAACAGTCAGATTATTTGCAGCTAAGGTTACCGTTGAGCTTGCAACGAACCTCCGTGTCGGCACTATCCCTGGGACAATGCAGCTTGTGTCTGCGCTTCTAGATGCTGATAACAAACAGAAAAGAGGAAACCCACTTCTGGATGCAGATGATGATCAACAAGAGGAAAGGCAAGACCTAGTTCTAAATACAGCAAATAGCCAGGAGGAAAGACATGATAATCAAGGGCAAAGACAACACCCATTTCGGGACGCCGATAACCTGACGGTAACACAAGCTCACTCGACCCAACAAGTTGGCATGCACGAACAGAACTCCTGCATACCCAGATGCTGGCAACGAATTTCAAGATTCTGGTCAGTTCCCATTGAGGAGCCGTTGACAGACAAGGATCTCCTCCCAGCACTGGGCATGTCAATTCTTGATAGTCTTGCTGGTTGTGATCAGGACAACTGTGTGGAAATCAGCAAAGCAACTGGCCTCATCTCGAAGATCATAGGATTCACAATCTACAGAAGTGACATGATGAATACCGATGCACAACAAAAGGTCCTGGTGAAGTCATCACTTAAGGTGCTGCAAAGGCTCACAAGCCTTGACGGCGAAATCGGCATAACACTGCGGTACAAGATATCAAAACATCCCTTCCTACTAAGAAACCTCGTAGAAATCTTGGGGGACAGTAGGAGCAGCCAGGAATTGAGAAAGCTGGTGGCAGGAATCCTTAGAAACCTTGCCATTGATGGGAACATGAGGAAGGAGATTGGTCGCATCCAACTGATCATTTCCAGGTTGACTCAGACATTTCTCAACACAGAAGAACCCACAGGTACAAATGTTGATCGCTTGCTACGAAAGGTCACCGGGCAAGCACTGGCAATGCTGGCAATGGAAAGTGAACATAACTGCAAGATTATGTTGAAGGCACCAGAGTTCATTAAGAAACTTAAAACGATGATCCTGAACCATGATAACAAGTACATGGCGGCAAGCCTATTACGTAATCTGTGCCTGCATGCTCGACCTGAGCTCAGAGAGTCGGACCTGAATGAACTATCTCACACCTTGCGAGAGGTGAGCCCTGCTAATTCTAGCAACAAGTGCAATATTAGAGGTGGATAATGTACTTTAACATTTGCATATGTTCTTGTCCGTTAGTTGTTGGTGAAAATTTGATCTACATTTTTGTACTGTTGGACATTTGCTTACTACTGAACAAATAACTGTATTTCCTTTATCCAATTATGTTTTACTAATCATGCTACATGACATGACATTGCTATTTCACTACAGGTGTTGAAAAGAATAATGGACGCAGAAGGGGCAGAGCTAGAAGTCCTTATTGGCCTTAGTGCACGAATATGCAAACTCATTCCCGGAGACTTTGCCCGAGAAAAAGAGCACGGTAATATTGAGCAAAGGTTTGTGCAGAGGCTTGTGAAGGCACTGAATGCAAATAAGATACCCAGTGCTTGTTATCCCGGGACCAGGAGAGTGATACTTGAGCAGGCCATATACATGATGGAGTGCAATTCTCGCTATGCAAACTGTTTCAAAGAATGCAGGATGACAGAAGCATTGTCGTTGGTAGAAGCGACGCCCTCAAAGGCTGAGAACTACATGCTCTTCATGGGCGACACAGGATTCATGAAGTACAGCACACCTCTATCCGCTCTTGTGGACAAGGCAAAAAAACTTATGGGTCCTGAGTGGCTACGAGGCATCAGCAGTGTCAACTAACAATTATATAGGTGGTAATAGGATTTGTAAGAGCTTTTCCATCTCTATAAAAAAATGTCGATTGTAGGCTGTAGCCAGGGCAGAAAAACAATATTGGCATTGGAGTCGCTGTTGTAAGGTCTTACGACCTCCCAGGATCTTCCACGACTGGTTAGAGTCGTTTACGACCGGTGAGAATCAAATACGATCGGTTCAGAGTACTTACGACCAGTTCCGAACGGTTCAAACTCTTCCTGTCACTTTTTCAACGTGGTCGTAAATTTACTGTAGCAACTTACGACCACTCTGCAATATCGCTGCCGCTGCCTTCCTTCAGCCGCTCGAAATACCGTGATCGAAATCTTCTACGATCACGCAGTGATGCTGGCGATCACTGTTCACCGTTCACTTCCTTCAACGTGATCGGAGTTGCTTCCGATCACGTACTGGCCTTCTCGGTGTAGTCGTAGCTCGTTACGACCACCTTCGCCTCCTTACGACCACCTTCACCGTGGTCGTAGCCTTCCCTGCCTTTATGACCACGCTCTGCACTCCTTCAACGTAGTCGAAGAATCACTGTTCCTTTGCCGTGGTCGTAGCGCCTCACAACTACGCCTGCTGGAACTTTGCCGTGGTCGTAACTCCTCCCGATCACGCTTGCGGTGATCGTGAGTCCTTCCGACCACGTCTTGCGCCAATCACACGACAAAACAATGCTCTGTGTTTCTCCCTCTTTTTGGTCTTTTCTCAATTGCTTGGTGGTACAGAATACATGGCTCTAAGCCTCCTTATATACCCGGTTCTACGGGTTCGACTACGATTACAATTCCGACTCCGACTCCGACTCTAATTCGACTACGACTTCTACTGTCTTTCCGGTCTGACCGGGACTCCAATCCGACTTCGTCTAGAACTCGGTCTCAACTTCGACTTCTGATTTCTCCTCCGTCTTGACTTCGATTACTTCCAAACTTTGTATGCGTCTTCTAAAACTAGATTATTTCCAACATTCTCTCCCTAATCTTGTTTTAGTAACTTCCATCATGTCGATCTTCTTCCTTGATCACTTTGACGTTCTCCTGCTTCTGCTTCTTCCTTGACCGGTCTTTCTGGGCTGGAGCACCTGCTCTCACAGCCTTTGCTCTCGCCGTTTTCTTCCTGCAACTCTGGTTCGCGCTTCCTCCACCAGCAACTCGTTTCACTGATGTGTGGCCTTGCTTTCGACCATCGTCCTTCACGCTGTGCTTTCTCCCGCCACCTCGGGATCCAAACTCCAGGCTTTTGACTGCCTTCTTTTGGTCTTGTGGGAGCTCCTCCTGAGACTTCATGTGATCTACGCTGACCACTCAAGCTCTTGTTGTTTCGACCTTCCTTTGCGCCAGTTGCACCTGGTACGACTTCACCTTGCTTCCCTCCATCTGCATGCGAGTAAGCACCTCCTGTCTCGTTTGCTACGACTTCGCCTGCTGTGTGTGGTCGATGTCGACCACCTGGGCCACCCCTTCTCTTCTCGGCTGCGGTTGCTACATGTGGTCCGTGTCGACCACTGTTTACTTCATGCGACCAGTGTCGACCACTCGGGCCGATGCTTCGACCATCCAGGCCGATCCTGTGACCTGTACGTGCAAGTAGTCGTTCGAAGTCGACTACTCGTGCACCGCTGGTTTGCTGGGGTCGTAATGTGTTTCGACCACATTCAAACCTTGTTTGCCATGGTCGATTGCCCTTTCGACCACGCTCGATCATCGTTTGCCGTAGTCGATTGTCCTCTCGACCACGTCCAATCACTTCAGCCGACTTGTTCGTTACGACTACATGCTCTTTTCTGATGTCTGCCACGACTTGCTTCTCTCCCGACTAGCTTGTTACGACTTCAGGCTGGCCTTCGACTACCAGTAGATGAAGTCGTTCACATTCTGGTTTCTCCAGAACCCTTTGCATGCCATCTGGTTTCCAGATTTTCAATGGTAGCCTGTACAACTGATTTGCTGACTTTTGTACCTTCATTAGCAGCCGCTCTCTGTTGTCGAAAACTCTCAGGTGATTATCTTTGAGCTCGATCCGGCAACCTTCTTCGGTCAGTTGTCCAAGACTTATGATATTGCTGCAAAGACTTGGTATGTAATGTACATCTGACAATAGTCTTCGACTTCCATCCTTGCACTTCAACAGAATTGTTCCCTTTCCTCTGATCTGTACGGTTGAGCCGTCTCCAAACTTCACTTTGCCGAGTACTTTCTCATCTAGCTTATGAAACAATGAATATGTTCCTGTCATATGATTACTAGCTCCATTGTCGAGGTACCAATCTGATTGTTCCTGAGACTCCTCTCCCTTCTCCATCAAACTAGGAAACACCTTCCCTTCATTCAGTAGCACCATTGTCGGTTCTTCAACAGTGCAGTGCGACAACAGCAGCGTTGGTTCTGTGAGTTCAGCGGTTTGAGCCATGTTGACTTCTTCGACTTTCTTCTTGCTCCTGCATTTTGCAGCATAGTGCCCATACTTCTTGCAGTTATGGCACTGAATGTGGCTTCGACATTCGGCAGCGTAATGGCCGAATTTTTCACACTCGAAACATTGAATGTGAGACTTATCTTGAAATCTTCCACCTCGACCAGTTCCACGACCACCTCTTCCGGACTGAAATCCACGACCTTGCTGGTCATATGAGTCTGTCTGGTCTGGATTGTCTTGATTCCTCATGTCCTCCTTGGCGAGCAACATTTGTTGGTTGTAGGACCCTTGCCCTTCGTTGTCGGCTTGGTAACTTTTCAGGAGCTGCTCGTGTGCTTTGAGTGCCCCAGTCACCTCCTCAATCTTCATCTTCGAGAGGTCCTGTGAGTACATAAGTGTAGTCACAACTGAGAGAAACTTCTCTGGCAGTACTCGCAAGTACTTCTTCACCGCCACTTCATCTTTTAGATCGTCACCGAGAGATTTGATCTCGTTTATGACTTCATTAAACTTCCCAGAGAACTCCTCCATAGTCTGGTTCTTTCCCATCTACAATGATTCAAACTCACTGCGTAATGTTTGAAGTCGAACTTCCTTCACTCGATCTACTCCTTGGTGCATTATCTGCAGAGTAGTCCAGACGTCTCTCGCCGTCTCCTTCCCAATCAATTGTCGCATAATCGAGTCGGGCACAGCTTGATAGATCGCTGCCATCGCCATCTAGTCGAGACGATCATCGAGGACCTTGTCCTTCTCCTTTGGTTCGACCGCACCCCAGACGCCTTGTGCGATCATGTTGACCTTCATCTTCATCGCCCAGACCGGATAGTTGTCCGAACTGAGGATCGGGTACTGCAGCGACACGCTCTGCTTCGCCGTGTCAGCCATGTTTAACCACGGCTCTGATACCAACTGTTGGAAGTCTTACGACCTCCCAGGATCTTCCACGACTGGTTAGAGTCATTTACGACCGGTGAGAATCAAATACGATCGGTTCAGAGTACTTACGACCAGTTCCGAACGCTTCAAACTCTTCCTGTCACTTTTTCAACGTGGTCGTAAATTTACTGTAGCAACTTACGACCACTCTACAATATCGCTGCCGCTGCCTTCCTTCAGCCGCTCGAAATACCGTGATCGAAACCTTCTACGATCACGCAGTGATGCTGGCGATCACTGTTCACCGTTCACTTCCTTCAACGTGATCGGAGTTGCTTCCGATCACGTACTGGCCTTCTCAACTTCGACTTCTGATTTCTCCTCCGTCTTGACTTCGATTACTTCCAAACTTTGTATGCGTCTTCTAAAACTAGATTATTTCCAACATTCTCTCCCTAATCTTGTTTTAGTAACTTCCATCATGTCGATCTTCTTCCTTGATCACTTTGACGTTCTCCTGCTTCTGCTTCTTCCTTGACCGGTCTTTCTGGGCTGGAGCACCTGCTCTCACAGCCTTTGCTCTCGCCGTTTTCTTCCTGCAACTCTGGTTCGCGCTTCCTCCACCAGCAACTCGTTTCACTGATGTGTGGCCTTGCTTTCGACCATCGTCCTTCACGCTGTGCTTTCTCCCGCCACCTCGGGATCCAAACTCCAGGCTTTTGACTGCATTCTTTTGGTCTTGTGGGAGCTCCTCCTGAGACTTCATGTGATCTACGCTGACCACTCAAGCTCTTGACCCCTTCTTTTCTCATCTACGCTGACCACGCAAGAGCATACATATTTTCAACATGAGATAAAACAGTAGTGGATGTGCGTATGTATTTTTATAATGAACAAGATTTCCCTTTGCAATTAGAGTAAAGGTTATTGTAATTGCACTTAATAATCATATACTGTAGTTTATTTGGCTACTTTGCCACCACTGTTTGCGTAAATACATATCTCTTAAAATGTTCACGTATCAATGCTTACTGATATTTCAGGTGATTGACTCATATACCTAACTCTAGAATTACAGTTTTGCACGAACGCCCACCCGGCCGCCACCCTCGGCACCGGCGGCATCCTCCTCCAGGCGTTCTTTCCTCCGAGCCATGATTGAGGTGGAGGCGCACCAATTGCAGATAGAATTTCGCCAAGCTTAGCCCAAGCACCATGTAGCTCAAGATGCGGCGCGGATGAAAAGTGCACAATTGCACAAGCAGCCTGGTCGTCATTCCAGCATCAAGCATCCGCATTTGTTGGTTTCTGTGATCTCTTGGTGCTTGCAGTCCGTGTGCCACGATCTAGTATCTTCGGTGGTAGAAAGGAAAGAACAAGGTAGGATGGTTACAGTTAAGAAGCAGCACAAGCTCCAAACAGGATTGAAAAGCAAATTTTTCGCAAACTTGTCAAACTTGTACCAATCCGGTGCCACTAAACTGAAGTTACATATCCGTTAAAACTTTGTTTCCTGCAACAAATGACACTCGGTAATCTCAACCTACAGAACTGTGCAAGCATCTCCCAACTCCGAGAGGTTCCAGAGCACGGAGCTCCGACGTCACTCAGGCCAGCGCGACCAACGCCCGGAGAAAGGAACGCAGGAAGAGATAGGAGGCGAGAAGGTTGTAATGCAACCGTCCACACCTATCTACTCCTTGCGCTGCCGGAGAGGCGGAGGCGCGCCGTATCCGTCTCATTCGCGCGGCCGCTGCTTGCCACCGCTCTGTAAAATGCGGCAACAAAAAAAGATCCCCCGCTGAGGAGTCGTCGGCGTCGAGCTGCTCGTGCTCCCGGCCGCCGCTTAGACGTGCACCCGCATTCCCGCCCCATGCACGTGAGACCAATTCAGCCCATTCGATGCCGTCCATCCATCCAACCTGCACCCGCGAGGCCCATATCGCTCACACGGCCGCGCTCGTGCTCCCGGGCGGCCCCTCGGACTCCCCAGTCCGCGCATGCTGATGCCCGGCACAAGCCCCCTCACTGTGGCGCGCTCAGTTTAACGGTAGTTTTTTCTTCATTATAGCTAACTTATTTTTTACTATAATTAAGATAGCTTATTTAGTGTAATTAAATTTTAAAAATAAAAATATAAAAAACAGGTTAACCTGTCACAGACAATACGAAGAAATATAGGAAAAAAGAAAAACCAAAAAGTCGGAAAAAAAACAAAATTAAAAAACAGCAAATTAAAAGACAGAAGCTAAAAGCTATCACTGAAATGAGCCTCTAAATGATGTTTAACAAAATCCCTAGGCATCATCCGGATGTTTTCTTTCTAACTATCATCCAAATTTGTGACCCTTAGATTAGAGATCAAAATGCCCTTGTTTATGAAGTGAGAAGATTTTTTCAAGGGGGAGGGAGTAGAATTCATGACCATTGGATTTTTAATCCAACGGTCTTAAATCTGAATGATAGTTAAGAAGAAAACATCTGGATGATGTTTAACAAAACCCCTAAATCAAATATCTCAATAGAAGGTGCAGCTTCAAGGAGGACTGTCGACTGTCGTCCATAGCAGGTCATATTCAACCAAAATGCCATGTACAGATAGCTTCGTTAGCTTATCGAATGCCGTGCAGTGTTGTTTTCCTTCTGGTTGTATCCAGAGCTGTCAAAAAGAGATGAGAGAGAGAGAGAACAAGAATTATTACTTCGTTTGTATAAAGATCAATTGTGTTCAGTAGGTTAATTATCAGTTTATCACACACCTCCAAGCAACTAAAAATAAAAAGATAACTATGGCTATAAGCCAAACAGTAAATAGAGGACTATCAGGATAAGTGTAAAAAATGAACATGTGTGTCTCTCTCTTCTCTCCCAACGCTATATATACATGGCCTTAAAATCTGATTACAAGGATGCCCCCTTACAGTGGCTCACTATGCTAGAGGTATAGATGTCCTTTTATATGCTTATTGGACCTCTTAGCTCAGCAGGCCGAACGGGTGTTGGTGGGGGCCACCCCCTACAACAGTAGCCTATCGTAGTAAAAGACTCCACCACTTGTAGGTCAAAATCATGATGTCTGACCTCTTTGTCCCCTCCGTCTCTTTGGCCTGTTGGGTGGTCGGCCCATAGGTCATCTGCTCCTGCCAATGCACGCCACAGTGCGTCGGTTCATTTCCCCGTGATGACACGCGGCTGCAGGAGGATGGCCCATTGTGCCCCCTTGGTTTGCGTGCCTTGTGGGTTCTCAAGACCCATCCCAAAAAGGTATGTGCATTAAATGGGTGCGTCCTTCTTAACGCATGGCTCATCAGCCCGTGCTTCTTCCTTGTTTCTCCCTTGCTCTCTCTTGCTTGCTCTCTCTCTCTGGCACCAGTTGTCCTTGTGGCTATTGCTCGTTCGCTCCCCGTCGACGCTGCATGTGCCCCATGGTGCTGCTTCGTTGTGTGTACTGCGTGGTAAGGATGGTCCATGGTGGTGAGCGGTGCTCCCGTTGCAGTGTCGCGGGCGGCTCGTCTACCCGCGGCGGTTCGTCCAACCGTGGTGGCTCGTCTGCCATAGTGGCTGGTTTTGAGCTGATGGAGTGCGACTCGTCAACGGCGAACAATCGTTGGAGCGTGGCAGAGAAAGTGAACGGCGCTAGCGTGAACACCCTGGAGCCGACCATGGTGACAGAGCTGCCTCCGGTGATGTGAGCCCGAGAGGCTGACCGAGGCTAGCTTGCATGATGTGACTGGCCCTAGAGATGTGCCGGAGGGCCGGGATGATCCCGGCAAGGTGGCAGAGGATCCTTCGCCAGAGGTCCACGAGGTATCCCCAGCCGAGCACCCTGCGAAGCGCACTCAAGTATCACCTCCGGCGGCAGCCCCTGGAGTGAACTTCTGGCTGGCCATGACAGTGCTGGACCAAGACTACAATTCCGAGTCAGGCACCCCTCCTCTGGTCATTGCGACATCTGCACACTCAAGTAGTGCGACCTCTTCGAGCTCGATTCATGTTCTCACGGAGGTCACCCCCCTCCATCGAGTCCTTCGAGATGAGCTCTAGGTATGAACAATTCCTTCTCCTCTCAAGACTTCACCAAGCTCTCTTCGATCTGCTCCCTAATGCTGTCACCATCATCAGCAGGCCCACCTTCTCTGGGGCACACGCAAAGACTCCAGTGAGGGACTTGGGCCCCGCTCGGTTGGGCTGAAAAGTTGTGGCTTATGGCTGAAATTGCACTGTAGCGGATGAAGTTTTAATGTATCTGAAGGTGGCTTATTTAGCGTAATTAAATTTAAAAAATTTAAAAATAGAAAAAAAATATGTTAGCTCATTACCGACAACGCGAACGAATACGAGAAAAAAGAACCGGCAAAAAGCTCAAAAAAAGCTAAAAGTTCAGAAAAAACAAAATTTATAAATAGTGAAAAATAAGCCAGAAGCTGAAGCTAAAATGAGCGGAGCCTTGGTCACGCACCGTGCGGTGCCACCGCAGTTGACATATCTTTGGGTTCGAGTAATTCAGCGTGTGGGAGTGGTATGAAGCGTTCTGCAGTGGCCACAATGCTTATAATGCAGCGGGTGTCGGCGGCCACAGAGAGGCGGTTCAGGTGTGCGTCTCTCGCGTGAGAACAAGGAGATAGGGCGAGCTCTGCCGCCGCGCAGTGAACAGGGGCGAGGTGGCACTGTTGCCCTATAGAAATTGATAGAGGTTTGACCTCGGGTACAACACGGCATGAACAGCGAGCGAGCGAGCTGCGTTGCGGCGAGAGTAGTGAGCGCGCGAGCGACGACGTGCGAAGCAAGGGAGGAGCAGGAGCACGAGGCTGACTGGTGGGACTGCATTGATAGTTGGATGTGAACGTGCAAGGAGCGGTGGCCACAAACCAGCGAAATGAGGGAGCAGTGCGTGGTCGGGGTGAACAGGGAGGCAGTTGGCGACGACGGCAACGCGAGGAGGAGCCAGCGCAGGGAGAAGGCGGAAAGGGCGAAAAAGGAAAGCACAAATCCAGGGTAGCTTGCCAAATTGGGAAAGGGGAGAGTAAAATTAAGCAAAATTTACTTAAAATTCAAAATTTTTGAATTTTGAGGTTATTTCAGAGGCAGTGGTGGGGGAAGCTGTAGGCGGGTGCATAATGATGATGGCAAGGCGCTGGCTTGACGACGACTTCGAGATCATCCATCCCCCATGTGCCGACCGCGGCGGTGATCAGGCGGTCGACGCAGCCGACGTTGTGCGTGGGAAAGAACTCGAGCCGGAGGCTCTTGGCGCGCCGGTTTGCGTGCCCGTCATAATCACCATGACCGCCATCCGCTTCCAAGAAGCTGGTTACTCCGCCGGCCAACGCGCGCATGGCGCGGCGCTCGTAGCGCGCGATGAGGGCGTCGAGCTCCTCGGCGGCCGCCCTGCCCTGCCCCAAGGCGCGGCGGCGGAGGGCGAGGCCCCGGTGGCAGCGTTGCGGGAGAATCTCTCTGACCCTGAAGTCGAGCGTGGGGAGCACGCGGGGCAGGCACGCCCAGCGCCTGGCCAGGACGGACGTGGAGAGAGCGGTGCGGGTGTCGAGCTGTTGCAGGATGAGGTGGAGCAGCTCGTCGGGGAGCGCGCTGAGGCGGTCCTCGCCGCCGGCCGCCGCGCGCGGCCGCACGCGATGATGGTGCGGCCTAGTGGTCCTGGACATGGCAGCAGACTCAGTGGCCTGCGATCTGGGAGAGGGTCGAGACTGAATCGTGCAGCGGGTGCCATTTCCTTCGCCGATGCCTGTATAGGAGGGCTCGCCGGAGGAATTCGATTCGGAAGCGGGAAGGAAGAGGCGGCGCCGGTTTGTCATCGTATTGACGCCAGGGATTCTCTGACTTACCCGAAGGTAAGTCACGGTCTAAATTATTTCTAACTTTTTTTTAGATTTTGATTTTTAGATTTTTAGTTTTTAGTTTTTTTACTTTTATCTTTTTTTAGCTAAAAAGATGAAAGTAAAAAACTAAAAATCAAAAACTAAAAAAAAGCTGAGATCCGCCAAAGTCACCGTGACTTACCTTCGGGTAAGTCAGAGATACGCGTCGTCGTATTGAGGGGGTATTGATTCGGACTCCTGAGATTGGAATGGGAGTAGGAATCCGATTCCGATTTAGGTGGGCCTCGGGGCTTCGGTTTAACGGATTTGCTAATGCACATCAATTGAAAATTTCTTAAGTTTTTTCTTAATTTTCCTCACCCTTAGATCGGCGTGGAGATTTATGCACGGACGAACTGTTAATGATCGGATTTGCTAGCTGTTAATGATCGATGTTCGATAGCCGATCGTCCTGCGCGTCGTGGTATGTTGGCGTACACACACTTTGCCCCCTATGTGAGCAAAACCTGGAAACAATAGACCGCATCTTGGTGCTCTGCTCTTGGGTGATGCAGGCCTGGGCACAGTTCTTGCATCTCTCCGGCTTACATCGCCCATTGCCCATTGCCGGATCTGCTATAGGGCAAAGGTGTTCAGCCAAATACCCAAATTTTTTTATAAAATACCAGGTATATAATATGTATATTAGATATATATACTATTAGTTGTATTAAAACTATATTTTATGCCTGTAAATAAATTCAACCTGTACTCCCTATATCTCGCGCACAGCCCATGTAATACATTAGACTAATTTTTCTTTGCACTCAGCCCTCCTCACGCCCAAAGAGATAAAGATATAAATAAAATCCTAACATTTATTCTATTTCTTATCTTGTGGCTGTCTGTGTGGGAGGCGGCTTTGGCCTTCGAGTGGCGAGCGGGCGGAGGTGCAGGCTAGAGGCGAGTGACGACCGGCAGAGGCGGACGTGGTGCCATGATGTGACAATAATCATGCGTGAGGCAGCGCGTGGTGCAAGGTGAGCGTGTAGCAGTACGGGCGAGCAGAGAGGTGTCACAGGCAAGCTGGCAGTGGCACAACGAACACGGAGGTAGGGAGCGGGTGACAGGAAGGGAGCAGCGCGGTAGCCGGGAGGGAGCGTGGTATTGGGAAGTAAGTAGCACCTCTAACTTATTATCATGTTCTCTCTTCAGATCTAGATGTGCTTCACCCCACTCCACTTATTTACTTTCTTGGTCTTTTTTGCTCCATGAAAGGAACATGCAATTTCCTTTCAGATGGGCAGTTCTTGCTGGTAGGGAAATAGCAAAAAAAGTAAGATCAACAAGATATACAACTCTCATTTATCTCTATAATTTATTGTTTAATTCATATAATTATGCTCGCCTTATGTCGCACATTTCCTCATAAGAAATCATTAATTTCTGTAATTTATGTATTTTTATTATATCTACATACATGTATCGTTGTATTGGTGTTTTAGGGAAGGACGGTGTGCTACGGTATCGACGTATTCGAGCAACTTAAGCTGCGAAATTTGAACACCCATTCTAAAAATCCTGGGTCCGCCACTGCCGTTGCCAACTTCTTTATTGGTGGTTTTCGCAGCGAAATCAAGTCCCAAGGCTCAAAGAAAAGGTTTCGACTCGATCATCATTCTCTTCCTTTGAAACATTTGGCGTGAACGCAAGCTGTATCTTCGACAGCATCAAACTGGATATGGAAGCAATTTTGGCCAAACTCATGCAAGAAATAACATGCTGGCGCTGGGCAAGCGCGGAGTCGTTACTCATGCCTATGAGATTTAGCACTTTGTTTCCCTCCCTCGCAGTCCTACTGCGTCATTTGGGGTGTGTTTGGTTGCCTGCATCTCTTTTGTCCTGGATGGGTGGATCCGTATAATCTGAGAAAGAGCCTGTTTGGTTGCCTGTATGAGCGGATGCAAAAATACGCTCTCATCCTGAATGGGTGGATACCTGGCAACCTGTAGTTTGGGTTTGTTTACTTCCGTTTTCTTTCTTGTCGTTCACTCGTTCTCCTTTATGGTTTCTCTTTTTCTTTTAAAGTCTGTCCCGAAAAACTAGTCTATCTAGTGTTTTGTACTAGTTTCAATATTCTTAATGCAATGATGTGTAAATCTTTTGTATGTTTTCTAATAAAAAGAAAGACCTGACAGAGCTATCCCATTCCTTGAGAGAGGCGCTCCCTGACAATGGAAGGTACAAATTCAATATCAGAGGTGTGAATCTCTAATTTATCATTTGCGTATGTACTTGGTATCTTTCTGTTTCCTTAACTAGCTATGAAAATTTCACCTAAAATTTTCTCTTTAGATACTTCATTACAACATTACATAGGCATGCACACACGCTATTTGCATTCATGTCGCTTTATGTTTATCTCAATTAAAAACTGTACTCATAAGAACTACTGTTCTCCCGGTTCAAAAAAAAAACTACTGTTCTATTTAGCACAACTGAGTGAATGGATGGAAACATCATAGAAATAGGTGGAATTCTAGGTTTGTCAAATTGTGTGTTGGCTAATCATACCTTACATGACATTGCTATTTCCACTACAGGTGCTGGAAAGAATAATGGGCAAATTATGTGTTGGCTAATCATACCTTACATGACATTGCTATTTCCACTACAGGTGCTGGAAAGAATAATGGGCAAATTATGTGTTGGCTAATCGTACCTTACATGACATTGCTATTTCCACTACACACGGAGGAGCCCATTATTGGCCTTAGAGCATCTTCAAGAGATGCTCTTTCTCACCCCCTATCTTAAAATATTGGGTATGAAGCTAAAAATAAGCCTCCAACAGATACTCTAAAACACGCCCAATAATTTTGGTACTCTAAAATTGAGGTGGATCACCATCAAATATACAGTGCCTAGATGATAATTTTAGGGATCCAAGTTTAGAGGAGCTGCTGAAGGAGGGGAAAGATTTAGAGGACAATTTTTTTAGGAAGGCTCCCAATATGAGATTTTAGAGGATAAAATATTGAGTCTCTCTTGGAGATGCTCTTAGTTCAGTAGTTCACAAATATGTAGCATCGATCTCGAAGACTTTGCCCGAAAACTAGAGCATGCTCAGATTAACAAAAGATCTGTGAAGAGTCTTGGCAAGGCACTGAATGTGTAACATCCTAAAAATATGGGAATAGTGTATTTGCTAAAGTCTAAAACCTTTTGTCGATTTCCAATATGGTTTAAAAATTTTAGCGTTTATTCGAGGTTCTTGTTTTCAATGTGTGCTAAATAATTTAATTAAGGAAATAAAAAATCTTGAATCAAGAACTAGGGCTGTGAAAATCAAATTGGAAAGAAATTTCAAATATCTTTTGCTAATATCAAATTTCAAATTTTAAAAATAGAAATTGGAATTCCCAAAACCGATAATAGAAATTGAATCAAAAGTTAATATTAAAACTCTCAACTAATTGTTATAGCCATAAAAAAAATCAAACTTAAGCTTGTCTTCAAAACAGCTTTTCAAATTTTGTTCGAAAATCTCAAAATACTCAAAAATCCTTGGGCCCTCGGCCCATTTCCCCCCTTCGGCCTGCCCAGCCTTTTCTTTCTCCCCTAGCCTTTGACCCACCTGGACCAGCCGACCACCTCCTTCCTCCTCCCCCTGCTCTGCTTCTGGTGGCACCCAGTGTAACATCCCAAAAATTTAAATCTCGAAAATGAAAGCTTTTGAGTTATATGCGTGAAGTATTTTCTTGAAATTTGGATTTTTACGGTATTTCTTAAATTTTGAAGAAGGTTTCAATAATAATAACAAGTCTAGAATTAAAAATGCCATAAAAGAAAATACGGAAGTAAAAGAAAATTTTAATCTTGAATTCAAAACTGAAACTACAATCCAACATAAGTAGGGAAAAAAATTAATTAAGATTAAAGCATAACAATTTTCCATACTGTAACAAGTATTATAAAAAGGGCCTAGAAAGATGTGTAAGACCTAAAAAGTATTTATACAAAAAGAATATAGGCATAAGAGGAATATGTACAGGTATACAAAATGAATGTGCAGATAAATAAAAATATATATATATGTATATATATGTAAATAAAATAAATATATACCCATACAAAATAGAAATAAATAGAAACAAGTATATACCT
Organism: Dendrocalamus latiflorus; assembly: GCA_017311315.1. Lineage (NCBI taxonomy): Eukaryota > Viridiplantae > Streptophyta > Magnoliopsida > Poales > Poaceae > Dendrocalamus > Dendrocalamus latiflorus. The sequence continues at coordinate 34,206,149 of CM029630.1, forward strand.
GTATATATATCTGTAGGTATACATATGCAAATGCATGCAATAAAGAAGCAAAATGGAAATACAATAAAAATAAAATTAAAAATAAAAAAAGAAGGAAAAGAAGCAATGGGAGTCAGGCCGGCCCGGCCCAACCATCCCTCTTTCCCGCTCCTTTTCCCCCGCACAGCCGGCCACTCCACTGCTGTCACTGTGCTGCGGGTCCCGCACCCCGCCTGCACCTCTTCTCCCGTCGCCGCGTGGCCCGGCGCTGGCTCCTCCTCCCGACGGTTCCCTCTGGCCAACGGGCCCGCCTCCACCCCGCGCCATCCCTCTGCCAGCGGGCCGAGCGGACGCACTCATCCCTCTCCTTTCCCCCGCCCGCATCCTTTCTTCTCTCTCCCCCTTATCTCTTCCTTCTCGCGCAGGCCTGCGCTCCCTGCTCCCGAGTCGTCCCATCGCCCCTCCCTTTTTGCGCAGCTTCGTCGTCACCTCCGCTCTGCACGCGCCGCGCCGACCCGTCACGTCCCCGAGCCGCGCGCCCTACACGCCTCCTCGCGCCGAGCCCCACGCCGGGCATTGCCCCACGGTTCTCCGCCGCCTCTGCCCGGTCCTCCGCACCTTCCTCGCCTCGCTGCGGCCATAAGAAGCCCCCAAGCTCCCATGGCCTCCTGCGTTCTTTCCCCTTTCCCTATTTCCTCCCCAACTTCTTTTCCCCAAATTTCCGGCCACCGCGCCATTCCTATCACCGCCGCCTCCTCGGTGGGTCCCTCTTCGATTCCGCGTCCTGGGAGTACCACGACGACATCCCGAACCTACCCCAACCACCAGCCGAAGCCCATCGCCACTCGATCTCTTTGGCCACGGTGACCTCCCCAAGTCGCCGCCGCCGCTCGCCGCCGGTCCGCCTCGACGCTCCCTGGGCCTCGTCGCCACCTCGGTCGGCATCCCCGCACACCCAGCGTTCCATTTCAGTCGTCCCCGGCTCCCCTACGGCCGCCACTCGCCGGCAACCCCGCCGCCGGACACCGCCCCCGGAGTGCTCTGTTCTTCTGTTGCTTCCTCCCCTAACCGTCAGGTAACCCCCAGAGAGGCAATTGGTTAGCCCAGCTCGTACGACTCCAGAGACAATGCTAGGATTTAGCTAGGGTACAAATGAGCTTAATAACTAATTAACTATGGACTAAGTAATACATGCTGATAGCTAATGTGTCTTGTACCCTTTAAGTTAAAGGTTAATTCCCAACCAAGGCATAGTGAGACATCAGCAAAATTGTATAAATTGTGCTCTCATGATGATCTAGTGCATATATATTGCTAAAACAAGTGCTCAACCTTCAGCATACCACCATCAAATAAACACCAATGGTAGCTCTAATTAATCAAATAGCAAGCTAGGCTATCACCTAAATGCATGTATATACAATCTTCTTCTGTAAGACTTAATACCTAGTTAATTGCTACATAAGTAATTAGCATAGATTAAATATTTCCTAGAGGGCTAATTAGCAATTAAAGGCATTAATAGAATATGATTTAGTGTATAGTCAAAAGTTAATAAAAATAATAACAGTAAATATATATATATATAATATAGTTAAATATATACATATACATCCGTAGAAGGTACAAAATTTATTAAGATGTACACATGTATAGCAGGCTCGACTTATAAAAAGGGATAAAATGTCAAGTATTAGTAGTCATCAAAGAGCACTCGAAATAAAGGGGTCATAATCGTAAACAGATGCTAGTATATAATAGCCTAGGTCATCAAATACCAAAATGATATCACGGATATATATGTATATACCATAAAATACATGTGTAACCATTAACCCGAGCAATTAGGTTTGCATAAAATGATACATATCAAGCAATGCTCATTTGCTAAGTTTAAAATGGAATTTGAAATAAAGTTAAGCATAATATTATGCCTAATAGTAATTAAAGTAGAAATAAAATAATAATGGTATCATTAATCAAATCTTAAAAACTAGATTAACAAATAAAAATGATGAGCATGAAATAATAAGGTATGATTAGTGACAACTAAATGCACATCAAATGTCACCCTACAAAATGATATACACTTACACTCTAACATTTATTCGGTAAGCCACAATGCCCTGAAAAGTAACGTTTGACAAAATGATACCTACTCATAGGTCCATTCTAGCTCTTGGAACTTCCCTAATAAATATAAAAATAGTAGAAGAAGTTCGTGATAAAAAGATCAAGTTATTATATGCTATTACCAACCCTACCTCAAATCACCGAATCACCCACTAACTCAAATAGAGTAAAATTGAGTTTATTCGGATTTATTTGGATCTCCTGAGTTATTAGCTTTTATTTTGATTCAGCTATTTTGCGCGTAATTAGAAATGGGAGTCCTGAAGAATCAAGGTAGCAAGGGTGATCAGAGCAAGGTAACTAGAAAGAACAGAAGCTCAAGAGAAAGCATCGTGTGAGCTCAAGACGGCAGAAAACCGCGCCAGGCGAGTCAATACTTTGATCATGTTGAACCTACTTTTTCTGCAAATTATTTTGTTTAAATTATCAAATTGCATGCTGTTAATTTATATGCAAATACATGCTTAATTTAAGATTCTAGGTATATGCCCATTATTGACTTGATTAATATTACATCTCCTTTGAAATATTTGGGTGTGTGAACCTTGTCGCCCTAGCAAAATTGTAATAGTAACATTTCGAAAATAAGTCCGTAATTGTACGCCCTGCTTAGTACTGCATAGATAATCAGGGGCGCTGAAATGCCCCAAACATCATGTTCACTTTTAATCATGAGAAATTGGTTTTGGACAGTCATGGTGGGAATGACTGGTATATTTTGGCATGATTATTTTATACTCCCGAAATCCCCCAACTTGCTTAAATATCTGGGCGGATTGGATCGAGGGTGTGAGTGTGGTGCAGTGGAAGCACAAAGTGGGTTAGTGGTAGACCGCCCAGATACCGCTAAGGACCGAATCTTGTCATGACCTCCTGTGTAAAAACAGTGCAACCACAAGTCTGTAAAATACAACTTGGCTAAGTAAATTTATCGAAATCCCCGGACTCATCTCACTGGTACTGGATAGAAGTGGATATGCTATGGCAAGGGGGCCTGAAGGGACACCAGTGTAGGGTGAAGTTTTTCCCAGATGTTCTAAGCGTTGCGGGGACGAGAAGCCCGGCTGCGTTAGTAACTGTAGGGGAAAAACATCCCGCGCATAGATGGGACCCACCGCAAATGGGCAGTTTCCCATAAGGTGAATGAGAAAAGGGACTAGATACTTTGAAAAGTCACTGTGATGGTCTGCTCAACCACATGACTAGGGAATAGTGTGGGGCAACGAGTTGATTGTCTCTTGTGGTGAAAGTGTACAAACTCTGCAGAGTCAAAACTATTCGAATAGCCGTGCCCACGGTCAAGGGCGAACATGGGAACTTAACCAGATATAGTTCTATTTCAAAAACTTTGTGGGTGGGAATGGAAAAGTGGAGGGCAGTGGAAAGCCCTGATTTGAATTGTCCTGGGTGTCGTCCCAGTGGTAAGATAAGCGGCTATAACGTTGAAAGATGCTATATGGTGCGGATGCCATGTAACGGTGGATGGAATCTGGATCGCTATTATTATTGCATATTCTTGAACATTATGTTTTTTGTTCAAAACTGCTAGGTCTCAGGAAATTTCTATGTATTATATTTTTAAACATTGGTAACATTTCTCACAAATAAAATATCAGAAAGAATAAATAGAGTTGTAAGAAAGGAAGATGACTGTTTATGGTAATCACATAAAGAAGTTGGTGGATTCATGATTGATCATATGAGGGTTAATGATAGTGTGGAGTCTAGGAGAAATAAATGGGTGGAACCCAAACGGATTTATAGACTAGATAGAGGAATTATATGATTTTTGGAGTATTAGAAAATGCGAAGGTAATGGTTGGATTACAACACCGATATGAGATATAAATTCTTGGGAGATGTTGACAATATTGGGATTAATAGGATTTGAACAATTTCTAGATGGATGAATTGATTTTCTGGAAATTTGGAGGTATGAAAATAACTATAGGAGATTAGATTTGATCAATGATATTCTTGGTGCATTTATATATTAGTGAATCATAGACCTGATCAAAGATATTCTTGGAGGATATTTAATAGAGAATCCTAGATCTGATCAATGATATTCTTGGTGGATGTATACTAGCGATTCGTAAACTTGATCAATGATATTCTTGGTGGAAGTACAATAGTGAAGTAGTTAGAGATGGATAATGGATAATAATGTTGATAATTGGGAGAGCAAATTATGGTTGTGGATCAATAACAAAAAGGATTGGATTGTTAGGGATTAGGATACAAAAGATATTGGTGGATTTATTAAGTGATATTAGATAAAGGATGACATTACCCGTTTGGGGTTCTAGGCAGCAATCGATCGGTGGATTATATAGATCATGACACTCGCTGATTGGTGATTTGGCAGAAATTGATTGGTGGGTTGTATAATTAATGATTGTCACTGTTTAGAGTTTTAGACGGCAAACCATATAGAGATTGTATGATAGGTGGAATAATTAAATGATGTCGCTCACTGTTTCGAGGGACAGATAGTAATCAATATAGAAAGAAAGAGAACGGTGGTACCTTGGTGGATTAAGTCAATTATGGCAATTGTTGTGTGGAGTTTAGGTATCAACAATAATACCATAACTAAATCATGATAATGCTACCAAAAGCGATTTTTGGCAAATAAACCAACCTGAGCCTCTCCTTTGTTAAGCCATGCATACTATTTATTTGCATTCTGTGTATTGGCTCGCGGAGCACGGGGTCGGAGTGCTCACGCTCGCTTTTGCGACAAAATTCAGAATCAGGAATCAAATCACCTCGCCTCAGCAACCAGATTGGACAAGCTGGCAAAGAAGATGAAGATGTCAAGGGCTAGGTCGCGAACCTCCAGTTGGCTGCCTGTGGGCATGTCCTGAAGGTCCCACTTGTGTGCTTCGTTCTTCCGCTGCTGCAATTTAATGATTCCGGCCTAATCGGCCCATGAGCAAGTCTACTATTATATTTACGTTTCCGCATGATATGTATTTTGATATTCATTACTGTAACTGTGAGCACTATCTACTGATCCAGGGAATAGTGCAGAAAATCACAGAGGAATCCGGATTATAAAATCTGGGTCCTTACACCCAGGCCGACCACCAAGCCAGCTAGCCCCGGCTGCTTCCTGCCACGCCTTTGTTCCAATGACTGCGCGCCAGTTGCCCCGTGCCAACTGCGCCCCATGACCGCCTGTGCTGCCACTATGTGCGCTGCGCCGCACCGAACTAGCATCGGCCGTGCCAAAACCGCCCCCACTTTTCCCCCCTTGCGCTGCCGCCCACATTGACTCCACCCCACATCAATGCTGCACCCGCCCTCTATGCCCTAGCCCTGTTGTGCGTCGCTTCTCGTGTTCCCTCGCCATAACCGGCAGCCACCGTCCCCAGTTTTCCCTTGCACCGCATTGACTCTGTGCTAGCTCCACCCTAAAATCGGACTACGCCTGCACACCCCCAGCTCCCGCGTTAGTGCCGCGTCGCGTCGCCAGGCCTACGTCGTACGCTGGCTAGTGCTGCCTACCTCGCACCGCGCCCTCTGCGCTTGCCGCACCATCACTCAATACATCCAACAGCCTTCTCCCCTCCGGCTCCGCCAACCATGCTGGTGAATCCCTCTTGCCTCACTCTTCCTCATGCTCAGCCAGAAAATTAAGAACTTAATCCTGTGTTGATCTCCTCATGTAAAATAGTCCAACTATAAGTTGGCAAACTATAGACTTGACCGAATAATTTACTAGACCCTTTAAGTCATCTTACAAATAGGAGAAAGGAGGGATTGTATAGGAGAAATAAAAATCTGGCTTAAATGGGACACTGAGTAAAGGTGATGTTTGCTAGCTACGCTAGACGTTGTGGAGAGTGGAGTCCAGCTATGCTAGACGTTATGGTGGAACTTTCCGCACAACTTATGGGACCTTCTACATGAGATATAAGCCCATATGGGTGGGATGATGATAGGGCGAGGTATTGTAAAGATCTCATAACGATCTCTTGATCTACATGACCAAGGAATCATGTGAGTCCATCAAGCTAATTGTCTATTGTGGGTAAAGATGTACAGTCTTTGCAGAGAATAAACTGTTCGAACAGCCGTGCCCACGATCAAGGGAGGATATAGGAACTTCCTCGAGTTAGTTCTATTTTATAAACCTTTATAGATGGGTTGAAAACTCGTCGGGCTGAGGTAACCCTGACTTTGATTTTTCCTGGAGGAAATTGTACTCCAGTGATGAAAACTAGCATTTGGTGGAGGTAACTATGCACTATAAAAGATGGATGTAACCTGTGCTACAATTAATATTGCATTTTCATATCAACTTTAGAAAATCTGTTTGAGTTAAAATTGCTAAGTCTCATAAACTTTTCTATTTATTATACTGTCAAAATAATGCTTTCAAAAATTAAAAAATCACAAGCCTCATTTGACAGTTTTGCATCTATTATTATTGCATTTTGTGTGGTAGCTTGCTGAGTACCGTTGTACTCACTCTTACTTAATTACCATTACTCAGTCAATAAGAAAAGAAAGTCAAGTGTTGCTTTGCTTTAAAGGGATCAACAAAGCTGAAAGATGATGAGGCCAAAAACTAGGTCGCGAACCCCAATTGACTGCCTGCGGGCATGTCTTAAGGGTCCCACCTGTGTGAAGTTTTCTGCTGCTGCATTCTTTGCTTTTGGATTAATCGACCCATGAGTAAGTTATTACTGTATTATCTACGCTTTTGGTATATGGTAATGTATCTATTAGCACTATCTACTAATCCATTGAATAGTGCAGTGGAAACATAGAGGATCTGAATTTGCTAACCTAGGGTCCTACAGAATACGAATACGAAACCAACGGTTCATTGTCCCGGATCAGGAGGGTGATAGTTGAGCAACTCATACATATGATGGAGAACAATTCTCGTTATGCGGACTGTTTCAACGAATGACGGATGATGGAAGCTAGCACTCTTGGTTGTAGAAGAGACAGCCTCAAAAATTGAAAGCTACAGGCTCTTCGTGGGGAATGCGGGACTCCTGGAGTACAGCATACCACTCTCCAATCTCGTGGCTAGAGCAAAAGAAGAATTAATGCGTTATGTGACATGGTTGGCTACAAAGCATCAGCATTCAGCGATGTCAACTAGCACTGTATGTAGGTGCTGCGATTGTCCTATCCACTCCAAGGAGGAGATCCGATGAATTTAGAGGTGATATCAAGAATGCAAGTTGTGGTGGGGGCAAAAGAACAACCAGTCTAAATTCAAGCTTCGGGCTAAGCCAGTTACTCTTAGATCAACTCTTAGATTAACTTTTTTTTTGTGATTTTTTATGAATTTTACATGGGTTTTGATTGACAGGCCTCGGGCTATAGCCCAAATAACCCAACGTCTGATTCCGCCAGTGGGTCAAACCATGGATAATTGTAACCTAGAAAAACAACAACGGATGTATGTACAACCTTCTTAGGATGAACAAGACGTACTTTGGTTTGCAGTGAGAATAAACAACATTGTAATTATTTATCCGTGTTACTACAATTAATTGTTCAAATAATAAATACATATTCAATTGCCTTCAAATGTTCACGAATAAATGGTTGTGGATGTTTCAGGTGATTACCACACCTGGTCCAAGGGCATCACAGTTTTGGCATGAATTGATATCATAGAATTCACAGAAGTTTGGTGCGGCACACAGAAACCACGTGTATTTCAAAGTAAAGCTGAATATCTGTGTGTGTGCAGCGTGCATATGTGTTCTTGAAATATAAATTGAATATATTCAAAAGAAAGTTGAATATATGAAGCTCAGTGTTCTTTGTCCATGAATGAGAAGGGTGATAACTGAGCACAGCATATCCATGACAGAGTTTGTCGCAGGATGAGGGAAGCATGTCAAATACTCTTAGGTATTATAGAGCCCCTCGAGGGCTGTAAAGTACCGGCTTTCTTAAGCAACAAAGGGGTTCAGAGTACAATAGCATACATGTCCTCTCTTTCAGCAAAAGCAAAACAGTTTATGCTCGCCCATTCAACATGACAATCATCAATCATAGTTCATGTCAACATGCATGCCCTGTTGAGTGGTGCGAGCAACATAACGGATGGTTGCGTTGGCGTTGTTAGATCATGTATATTTTCTTGAAACGGTAGACCATGCATATTTTGGAGACATAATAGTATGCAAATGGCTATTTTAGGAAGAAGATGATTTCGATTTGTGATCGAACTTGAAATGCCATACAATCCCATATTATCCTAGCAACTATGTTGTGTTTCAAGAACTAATCCAAACTCAAAAGCCTGTACACTTAAAATGTGAGATTGACGCTCTGTGTTGTTTGGTATGAGATTCTAGATCCTAAACAACCAATAGTTTTTTTGCTACTAATTGGATAATGATGATCTAGAGATTACGAGCTCCAATACTTGCTCCCAAAAGAATAAACTCTTACTTGTAGAGGAAAAGAAAATCATGCAGTTAGTCGTGGGTTGGGAACCCCAGAAGAAACAATTTTAACGACGAACAGAGTCACACCAAGCAGTAAATTTGCATCTTATTCCAACGCCACAAAAATTGAATTCAGTACTGCCCACATCGCAATTGACCAATAAACGACAGTCACTACCCAGTAGAAATCACAGAGCCCACCAAGAAAAAGATTCTACATCCATAAGCCGCATCGCAGATTTGAGCAGAAAAGGTAGAGCTGTAATTTGTAAACCCCAAACGTGGGCACCAAACGGTCCAACGGCTCTCAGGCGAGCGCGCGGCCGGCGCCCGGAGAGAGGCGGCGAGCGGAGAAGGGAATACAAGAAGAGATGGGGGCAAGAGAACCTGCCGACTTGCTCCTTGCCCTGCTCACTGGTTTTACCCAAATTTACGCGTGCAAATCGAGTTGGAATCCTGTCGCATCTTGGCCCACGTCGTGGCTTCCCCAACGAGCACTGCGTCGCCGTTAGTGCTGCAAACAAAGCAAGCATGGTGAAGTGGCATCGCTGCCCCCACTCGTGAGTGGTTTGTCTTCGAAACGTCGAGTCGATTCAATATCCAATAGGTTTCTATTTGGCTTCCAATAAAGCTGGACCCTAAGTGGTCTTTGTTCTATAATGTCCGATCATCGAAGGCCCTAATATTCTGAAGTTAATTGAGCCACCGTGGGAGCCAACAGCACAGTTGCGTGTCGCGGGTCTCGCGTTCAAGCGATGGCGGACAGCAGCGGCGCAGACGGAGAGCTCCGAGTCCAGATACCGCCGGCTCACGGCGCAGGGCAAGCCAAGGTAGTCGCGCCAGAAAAGCAGATGAATTGGTTCGTTCGCTCGGTCGCGCTGATTGAAGGGCTGGGCAACTCGCTCGGCACTAGGCCTGGGCATATTACCCGCTACCCGAAATCCGAACCCGAAATACTCGGACTCGGACCCGAAATAACCGAACCCGCACTACCCGATATCTAGTTCGGATAGTAAATCCTATTACCCGAATTTATATTGGGTAATTTGGGTAACAACACCCGGTACCCGAACTACCCATATAACAGGAATACCTCTCGAAGGCCTAGTCAAAGCCCATCAAATCTCCTCGGCTTCAGGCTCCTTAACTCGTCTCGTAACTCGCCGCGTCTCGTCTCCGCGACTCCGGAGTCCCCGGCGTGGCGGCGTCTCCCCGCCTCCCCGAGACCTCGACTCTCCGTCTGCCGTCTCCTTCAAAACCAAGCCATGAGCCCGCTGCGCGCCACACTCCCCCGTCTCATCTCACAGCGCGCGCGCGCGGCCGACGCTGCGAGTCCACGACGGCCAACGGTGGCACGACGCGACGCCGCCCTCACTCCCTCGGCGACTCGGCCCTCACCAACTGCTGCTCCCGTCAGGCCACCTCACGCCGCCGTACGTCAACTCGTCGGAGAGGAATCCGGTGCCCAGGGACTGAAGATTGAAGGACGGCTGCAAGCCTGCAATATAATGTAAGTATTCCTATTCCCTAACCCTAACACCTATGGACCTATTTTTCTTAGTATTTGATCCGTGAATCATTGAATCTCTGGTATGTGGGTTGCTGTTGCTGTGTGATACATTGATCCGTGAATCATTGAACCTGTGTGCGGATGTGCCAAACTGCCAATGTATATGTAGTGTATGTGTAGTATACACTACACTAATCTATTACTGTTTATTTGATATGTGATTTTTGATATATGCTGATTTTACAGAGATAGCGAGGCATATGATTCAGTTTATTTGTTATGATCTGATAGTTGATATGAGCTGTGAATTTTTTTATATGTTCTTATGTATTGTTTTTTTAGTTTCACTTATTTTCATAGTGAGCAGTGACTGATTATGCCATTTGGTGCCCTTTTTATTTTTGTAGATGACTGAATTTCGGGTATATTGGGTATACCGAACCCGAACCCGAAATTGCGGGTACCCGAATTTGCGGGTAACGTTTTTTTGGGGCTGGTATCGGGTAACAAATCTCATTACCCGAATTTTTGGAAACCCGAATTACCCGACCCGAACTAATCGGGTAACCCGAACGCCCAGGCTTACTCGGCACGCTAGCGTTCACGTGGGCAACCGTTGTCCTGCTGGGCGGGTATCCTACGGTGCTCCGTTCCAAGGATGATTTTTGTTTCGCGACAGCCATGGTTTTCCTAGAAGCTGCAAGGTATGCGCTACTATTTATGGGTGCGTCTAGTATTATCCAGAACAATCATTTAAATTTAGAACCGTTGAATTAGAGATCCAAGAAGCCTTTTTTTAGAGGGAGGGGGAGAATTCGTGACTGTTGAATCTCTAATCCAATGGTCATAAATTTGAACGGTAGTTAGAAAGAAAACATTGAGGTGAAGTTTATCGACACCCTTTTACAATTATAAATCTGCAATTATTCCAAAAAAAAAACATGCACACACACGATGTGTAAGTTTAAAAAGTGCAGTTCTTCGCATTAAACTGTCCTTTGTCATTTATTCTAACTCATATTGAGTTTGAACTTGATTTTTGTGGAGTGTGATATGATACTTCGTGGGCTATCTGTTCAATCTTCTTTATAGTTTTCCATGCTTACATCTAAATTATGCTGTGCACTCGATATGTTACGTATAAGCATGTTGTTCAAAGACATAAAAGAAAACATTTTGCAATTGATTCGAATACTACAAAGCACACATCAAAAGTCTCTCTCTCTCATAGTAGACAATTACTAGTTGAGCAGACTACATCGTGATCTAGAAACATGTCCTGGGTTTCTGGATCGTATGCTGTCCTGTTTTATTTAATGGAACCATATCTTCTTCAGGATGTTCAGCCGCAACAACAGACTGGATTACCAACTGTTCTTTAACACCAGAGGAGCTTTTAGACCTCTTGGTGGGAATGGGCTGATTGTGATCGTATATTATTCTGCTGGTCTCAATGGCCAACTGTTCCTTTTATATCATTTCGTTGAAAGTATACAGATACAATGGATACTGGTGCCGGTAATTATGGAGACGGTAATGCTACTTGCAATAGGCCAGCTGCTGTCCCGAGGAGCTCCAAGACTACTCACATGCGATTCGCTGCGCCGTGCCATATCACTATGGAGCCCCTTAGTTGCAATCCTATTATTTCTGGTTGTCTCTATATTAGATCTCCATTATGGTGAATCTGAGGCCAACATGATCTTAGGGGCCATCTGCACTGTGTTCCTAGTACTATTTGTGGTTGTGCTCCTACTGACAATCAGCAGACTGAGGTTCCCATGTATCATCAAACTAGTAGATACTGCTCTGGGCAGCAAACTAGTACTTTGCCGTCGAGTTATCATAAACTTGTGCATGGTTGTTACAATAGTGATGTTCATGCTCAAGCTTAATCCAGACGACAAACTTGTGGTTATAGTGTTCGAAGTATGTGCTGTATTGATAGTGTCATTTGGCAACTTACTGATTCCAGCAGCTGTCGTGCGTGTCGTGCTCGCACTGTTGCGCCTTATAGTGCAGGACTACAAAGATGATGGAAAAGATCCTAATAGCGAGGCCAAGACAAACCTCGTACCATCTCTAAATATCTTCTATGGGATGGTGCTTGGCCAAGGAATACTCTACATTGTGGCCTGCATGCTCGAGTTCTTTTCCTTCATCCCTCGGCGATCCCTCATCCGTCGTGGTGGATTTACAGGTCAATGGGGAGTGGAATCTGTCAATTTGTACTATGCATACTCCTTCGACAAATGCATGGAAGGGGGCGTGCTTGCTCCAAAGAAGATCAGCCTCAGCACCTTTGCCATGGATTCCCTAAACTCAGACTCACCGAAGAATCAGTTCTATGGGATTCGGATGATGCACAGCTTTCTGCAAAGGGAGCCAACAAAGACCCAGCTCCTTTCAAAGCTCGCCACTTCTGAAAAGACGATGGCCAGATTAATCAACATGTTGGACTGGACAAGTCCAAATTATAAAACAATCAGATTATTTGCTGCTAAGGTTACCGTTGAGCTTGCAACGAACCTCCGAGTTGTCACTATCCCTGGGACAATGCAGATTGTGTCTGCGCTTCTAGATGATGATAACAAACGGAAAAGAGTAAACCCACTTCTGGACAGATGATGATCAACAAGAGGAAAGGCAAGACACAGTTCTAAATACAACAAATAGCCTGGAGGAAAGACATGATAATCAAGGGCAAAGACAACACCCATTTCGGGACACCGATAACCTGATGGAAACACAAGCTCGCTCGACCCAACAAGTTGGCATGCACGAACAAAACTCCTGCATACTCAGATGCTGGCAACGAATTTCAGGATTCTGGTCAATTCCCATTGAGGAGCCGTTGGCAGACAAGGATCTCCTCCCAGCACTGGGCATGTCGATTCTTGATAGTCTTGCTGGTTGTGATCAGGACAACTGTGTGGAAATCAGCAAAGCAACTGGCCTCATCCCAAAGATAATAGGATTCACAATCTACAGAAGTGACATGATGAATAACGACGCACAACAAAAGGTCCTGGTGAAGTCATCACTTAAGGTGCTGCAAAGGCTCACAAGCATTGATGGGGAAATCGGCATAACACTGCGAGAAAAGATATCAAAACATCCCTTCCTTCTAAGAAACCTCGCAGAGATCTTGGGGGACAGTAGGAGCAGCCAGGAATTGAGAAAGCTGGTGGCAGGAATCCTTAGAAACCTTGCCATTGATGGGAACATGAGGAAGGAGATTGGTCGCATCCAACTGATCATTTCCAGGCTGACTCAGACATTTCTCAACACAGAAGAACCCACAGGTACAAATGCTGATCACTTGCTACGAAAGGTCACCGGGCAAGCACTGGCAATGCTGGCAATGGAGAGTTTCCATAACTGCTTGATTATGTTGAAGGAACCAGAGTTCATTAAGAAACTTAAATCGATGATCCTGATCCATGATAACAAGTACGTGGCGGCAAGCCTATTACATAATCTGTGCCTGCACGCTCGACCTGAGCTCAGAGAGTCGGACCTGAAGGAACTATCTCACAACTTGCGGGAGGTGAGCCCTACTAATTCTAGCAACAAGTGCAATATTAGAGGTGAATAATGTACTTTAACATTTGCATATGTTCTTGTCCGTTAGTTGTTGGTGAAAATTTGATCTACATTTTTGTACTGTTGGACATTTGCTTACTACTGAACAAATAACTATATTTTCTTTATCCAATTATGTTTTGCTAATCATGCTACATGACATGACATTGCTATTTCACTACAGGTGTTGGAAAGAATAATGGACGCAGAAGGGGCAGACCTAGAAGTCCTTATTGGCCTTAGTGCACGGATATGCAAACTCATTCCTGGAGACTTTGCCCGAGAAATAGAGCCCGATGATATTAAGCAAAGGTTTGTACAGAGGCTTGTGGACGCACTGAATGCAAATATGATACCCAGTGCTTGTTATCCCGGGACCAGGAGGGTGATACTTGAGCAGGCCATATACATGATGGAGTGCAATTCTCGCTATGCTAACTGTTTCAAAGAATGCAGGATGACCGAAGCACTGTCGTTGGTAGAAGAGACGCCCTCAAAGGCTGAGAACTACATGCTCTTCTTGGGCGACACAGGATTCATGGAGTACAGCACACCTCTATCCGCTCTTGTGGACAGGGCAAAAGAACTGATGGGTCCTGAGTAGCTACGAGGCATATAGGTTGTAGGCTGTAGCCAGGGCAGAAAAATAATACTGGCATTGGAGTCGCAACACGCAAGACCATGCATATTTTCAACATGAGATAAAACAGTAGTACGGATGTGCGTATGACCTTTTTATAATGAACAAGATTTCCCTTTGCAATTAGAATAAAGGTTATTGTAATTGCACTTAAATATTCCTATACTGTAGTTTATTTGTCTACTTTGCCACCACTGTTTGCGTAAATACATATCTCTTAAAATGTTCACGAATCAACGCTTACTGATGTTTCAGGTGATTGCTATTCATATACCTAATTCTAGAATTACAGTTTTGCACGAACGCCCACCCGGCCGCCAGCCTCGGCACCGGCGGCATCCTCCTCCGGGCGTTCTTTCCTCGGAGCCATGATTGAGGTGGAGGCGCACCAATTGCAGATAGAATTTCGCCAAGCTTAGCCCAAGCACCAGGGGCGGAGATGGGCCTCAGGCCGGTTGAAAAAATTATAGTGTAAAATTTTAGATACTATACCTCAAAAAAGTATTGTTTATTAGTTGGGCCTGACCCTTATTCCACGGCCCGACACTTTTTTTCGGCCGGCCTGAGCAATCAGACGAGAGCACCCCGCGGCCCATCACGCCTCCGCAGCCCATCACTCCCGGGCGCCCGGCCTACCCTAACCGCACGGTCGCGCTCGCACGGAGGAGCCCCTCGGCCTCGCACCCAGCCGCCTCCAGCTCCAGCGCATCTCCTCGACTCCGCTCCGTGCCTCCAGCGCCGCGCCGCCTCCAGCACCCCACCGCCGCCCGCCCGCCCGTGAGACCGTGTCGCCCCCCCCCCCCCGCCTTGGCGCGCGGATCTCCGCTTCTTCTTCTCCGCCTCGGATCCCCGCTAGCCGCTTCTTCTTCTCCGGCTCTCCACCGATCTCCGCCGACCGCCGCGGCACCGCCCCCCGGCCCCCCGCCTCCTCTCCGCCGAGGCCGCCGGCCGCCTCGGTGCCTCCTCTCCGGCTCTCCGCGACTCCGCCGTCGCCTCCTCAGCCTCAGCGGATCTCCGCCTCGGCCGTCCTCTCCGCCTCGGCCAGCGGCGGCGCGGCAATGCGGCACCGCCCCCCGCCTCGGTTGCTCGGTGCCTCCCCTCCTCTCCGCGACTCCGCCGGCGCCTCCTCTCTGCGGCTCAGGCAGTCCGCCGCGACGCCGGCCCCACTAGCCACTCTCGGTGAGGTTCTGTCATTCTGTGAGACTGTGACTGTGAATTTGTGATTGACTTGTCTGATTGTTCATTGTTGATTTGTTGCGACTTGTGAGTAATTCAATAATCAGTATGATTGTGAGATTGTCACTGACTCACTTATCTGTATGTATGTAAGTCTGTTAGTTTGTATGTCAGTATGTGTTCATAGTTCATTGTGAGTTGTCAGTATCATAGTGTTATTACTTATTAGTGTAGTATGTTTATCAGACTAGCAGTCTATTAACTTGCTATTTAAATTTTTGCGATACTAGAATTAGAAATACATGATAAAGATTTGATAGTCTCAAATGAATCAAATCTTTGTTAATTACGCAAAAATTACCTCGTGCTAGTGGTATGTTACATTCTTCTTTTTGTTATGTTTTATCTATTTTGTCGTATCGTTCAACATAGAATTCAAATTTTATTTTGATTATGTATTTGTATTGTACTTTTGTTATATCTCGGTACTGATAGTATTGTATACTAGTTATAGACTTATGTCTTTAGTTTTGAGCCCGAAGTTCCAATAAATCTTGGCTCCGCCACTGCCAAGCACCATGTAGCTCAACATGCGGCGGGATGAAAAGTGCACAATTGCACAAGCAGCCTGGTCGTTATTCCAGCATCAAGCATCCGCATTTGTTGGTTTCTGTGATCTCTTGGTGCTTGCAGTCCGTGTGCCACGATCTAGTATCTTCGGTGGTAGAAAGGAAAGAACAAGCGGTAGGATGGTTACAGTTAAGAAGCAGCACAAGCTCCAAATAGGATTGAAAAGCAAATTTTTCGCAAACTTGTCAAACTTGTATCAATCCGGTGCCACTAAACTGAAGTTACATATCCGTTAAAACTTTGTTTCCTGCAACAAATGACACTCGGTAATCTCAACCTACAGAACTGTGCAAACGTCTCCCAACTCCGAGAGGTGCCAGAGCACGGAGCTCCGACGTCACTCAGGCCAGCGCGACCAACGCCAGGAGAAAGGAGCGCAGGAAGAGATAGGAGGCGAGAAGGTTGGAACGCAACCGTCCACACCTAGCTACTCCTTGCGCTGCCGGAGAGGCGGCCGCGGCCGCGGCTTGCCACCGCTCTGTAAAATGCGGCAACAAAAAAGGATCCCCCGCTGAGGAGTCGTCGGCGTCGAGCTGGTCGTGCTCCCGGCCGCCGCTTAGACGCGCGCCCGCATTCCCGCCCCATGCACGTAAGCTCAATCCACGCGGCCCATTCGATGCCGTCCATCCATCCAACCTGCACCCGCGAGGCCCATATCGCCCACGCGGCCGCGCTCGTGCTCCCGGGCGGCCCCTCGGACTCCCAGACTCCCAGTCCGCCGCGCATGCCGATGCCCGGCACAAGCCCTCTCCCTGTGCCGCGCTCAGTTTGACAATGATTTATATTTTTATATATAACTAATTTATTTTTTATTATAGCTAAGCTAATTTATTTGGTATAATTAAATTTTTAAAAATAGAATAAAAAATATATTAACCTATCATAGAGAATACGAAGGAATACGAGAAAAAATAAAAAAAATAAAAAATCAGAAATTTGTGAAGTTAAAAAAAAGTAAATTAAAAGATAGAAACCAAAAGCTATCGCTGAAATAAGCCTCTAAATCAAATATCTCAATAGAAGGTGCAACTTCAAGGAGGACTGTCGTCCATAGCAAGTCATATTCAACAAAAATGCCATGTACAGATAGCCTGTTGAATGCAGTGCAGAGTTGTTTTCCTTCTGGTTGTATCCAGAGCTGTCACAAAAAGAGATGAGAGAGACAACAAGAATTATTATTTCGTTTGTATAAAGATCAATTGTGCTCAGTAGGTTCACACTCCCGAGCAAATAAAAATAAAAAGATAACTATTATGGCTATAGACCAAATAGTAAATTTTCCCAACGCTATATATATATATATATATATATATATATATATATATATATATATATATATATATATGAAGCCTCTTTTCTACACCCGGGTGTAATTATACCCTATGTCGTATCTCACTACGTAGGGAGTATCTCGCGTAATAAAGGGTATGTACGTGTAGTATACGAGTATTTAAGATCATCTAGATAGTATGAACAATTTTTCAGAGGTGGTATGTATATTTTTTAGACATACTCATTTTTATGTGTGTATATGAAGGTATTTACAAAATATGCTAAAAACTATGGTCTCCCTTGCAATTTTTTCGTGTGGTTCATATTGGAGTATCTTATAATTAGTATACGAGTATACCTAAAGTGATAACGGAGTATTTTAAGTTCGTTTAGGTGGTATATTAGAGGTGGGTGTAAAAGATATTTTTCCTATATATATATATATATATATATATATATATATATATATATATATATATATATATATATATATATATATATATATATATATATATATATATATATATATATATATATATATATATATATATGAAGCCTCTTTTCTACTCCCGGGTGTAATTACACCCTATGTCGTATCTCACAACATAGGTAGTATCTCGCGTAACGAAGAGTATGTGCGTGTAGTATACGAGTATTTAAACTATATAGGTGGTATGAACAATTTTTCAGAGGTGGTATGCATATTTTTTGACATACTCCTTTTTATGTACGTATATAAAGGCATTTATAAAATAAGCTAAAAACTATGGACTTCCTTGCAATTTTTTCATGTGGTTCACATTGGAGTATCTTATAATTAGTATATGAGTATAGCTAAAGTGATAAAGGAGTATTTCAAGTTTGTTTAGGTGGTATATTAGAGGTGGGTGTAATTACACCCAGGAGTAAAAAGTATTTATATATATGGCCTTATAACCTGATTACAAAGATGCCTCTCACAGTGGTTCACTATGCTAAGGGTATAGATGTCCTTTTACATGTTTATTGGGCCTCTTGGCTCAGTAGGCCGAACGGGTGTAGGTGGGGCCACCCCTACAATAGTAACCTCTTATAGTAAAAGGCTCCACCACCTGTAGATCGAAATCATGCAGTTTGGCCTCTTGGTCCCCTCCATCTCTTTGGCCTGTTGGGTGGTTGGCCCATGGGCCATCTGCTCTTGCCAATGCACGCCACAGTGTGTTGGTCTGTTTCCTCGTGATGACACGCGGTTGCAGGAGGATGGCCCATTGTACGCCTTGTGGGTTCTCGAGACCCGACCCCAAAAAGGCGTGTGCATTAAATGGGTGCGTCCTTCTTAACGCGGGGCTCGCCGGCTCGTGCTTCTTTTTGGTTTCTCCCTTGCTCCCTCTTGCTTGCTCTCTCTCTGGCACCAATTATCCCTATGGTTATCGCTCGTCCACTCCCCGTCGACACCGCTCGTGCCCCGTGGTGCTGCTCCGTCGTGTGTACTGTGTGGTAAGGATGGTCCATGGTGGTGAGCGATGCTCCCATTGCAGCGTCACGGGTGGCTCATCTGCCCGCGACGATTCGTCTAGCCATGGTGGCTCGTCTAGCATAGAGGCTGGTTTTGAGCTGGTGGAGCACGACTCGTTGATGACGAACAAGCGTTGGAGCGTGGCAAAGAAAGTGAACGGCGCTAGCGTGAAACCCTGGAGCCGACCATGGTGACAGAGGAGTTGATTAGCTCGCTGGCGTGCGATGTGAAGATCCTGGGCCGTGAAGCAATATGACTTCCCAATGTCGGTACTGCATTGCCAGTTTGAGAGTCAAAACTGGTGCTACGCTGCCATTATGAGAAGATCTAAAAATACATGTACAAGACCAAAAATGCTTCAGAACTTCAACAACACAAGTTACAACTATCTGACAATAATGATCGCCGAGGAAACTGTGAGCATGCAGTCTTGCATTGCGCTCGTAACATACATTTGTACCTTCATTCTCGATTACATACATCTATTCTCAATTACTTACAAAGTTACTCCTGGTCGTGGACAACTTGATAATGAAAATTTGTGACTAGCTTCTACATAGCTAGCAAACCTACAACTAGGATACTTTTAAAAACACAAATGAAAACCTAAAATATGAATATTTACTACCATTAGTTACCTCAACCAGGCACCATTAAGCAGTAGAGAAATACTAGAAAACAATATACTGTTCCAATGATATACCAATCCGTCGTTGGATCAATCGCCTCCGGCCACTAGATGGCCACCACTGGTGTTGCCCCTCTACCTCCTTCGTCAACTTCAGTGTCACTCTCCCTTCCTCCTCCACTTCTGACCGCGGATTTGCTGATGACAAGTTCACCGTGGCCCCCCCAACGTATAGGGAGGCTAGGGAGGTGGTGGTTTGGCGGAGGGCATCGGGTGATGGCGGAGGGCAATAGGTTGTGATAGAGGGAGGCACGATGACAACTTCACATTGAATATTTGGTTAGGTGGGGGGAGGGATGGGGTAACGGGCGGGGGAGGGAGAGATGGCGACCAGCTGACGGCGAGTTCACCATCGACTATGGTGAAGAAGGGTATGGTGCTGCTCCAGCGTCGGAGAAGAGAGAGAAAGGGGAAAGGAGTAGCGGCGCTAGTTAGAGAGGAGAAAGAGGGAAGAGGGAGGGAGACCGGCAACAGAGAGGATCTACATCGATAAAATGGCATCTTGATGACATAGCATGAGGTAGTAGTTATCTATTCTCAGTAGTAATCAACCCTGCGACACAGCCCGAATTCCGGCAGGTCGGCGCGGCGGACAGTCGGACACCACCCAAAGCCAAGTCGGCAAGTCCCACAAGGCACCACCATGAACCAACCCCGGCGCGGCCCAACTCCCCCACCCGTTTTTATTACCCACCCAACCCGTACTAAGACAAGTAGACAACCAAAGGCCAAAACCAAACACCCCGACCTCCTCCCCCAAATCCATCCCTTCCACGGCCCCAAATCTCAGCGGAATCCGGCGCTCCCGCCCCGATCGCCCCCCGATCCGGGCCGGATCCGATCCTCGCCGCGAGGGGCCAAAACCCTAGCCCGATCTCGCCGCCGATGGGCGCCGCCCGTGCCTGCCGCGGCGGCCCCTCCTCCTCTCCCCCCGCCGCCGCGGGGTGGCCCTTCCCGCCGATCGCCGCGTCCTCGCGGTCCTCCTCCCACGTGGCGCCGGCGGAGACCGCCTCCACGTCGGTGACCAAGACCGTCAACGGGTCGCACCACTTTAAGATCGCGGGGTACTCGCTCTCCAAGGGGATTGGGGTGGGGAAGTACATCGCCTCCGAGTCCTTCGCCGTCGGCGGCTACGAGTGGGCGATATACTTCTACCCCGACGGTAAGAGCGCCGAGGACGGCGCCGCGTACGTGTCGCTGTTCATAGCCCTCGCCAGCGAGGGCACCGACGTGCGCGCGCTCTTCGAGCTCACGCTCGTGGACCAGAGCGGCAAGGGGCAGGACAAGGTGCACACCCACTTTGGGAGGTCGCTTGAGGGCGGGCCGTACACCCTCAAGTACCGCGGCAGCATGTGGTGAGTCTCCTCTGCTTGTGCTATGACATTTGGATCGGGCTCCATGGGTTAGTTATATAAGTATCCAAAATTTATCTATTTGTGGCGCGTGCGAATTGGAAATTGCTAATTTGATCACGTTCTTGAGTAGGAACTGCTATATATGTTAAATTACTTAGGTTTGCTGGTGGAAATTAGTTCTTTGTGGGATTTTTTTAGAGTCTTAGATGTCAGATTGCAGTTTTTTGAAATGTTTAGCAGCTGAGTTGTGTTTATGGTTGTTTTTAATGTGCAACTTGAGAAGTGGATTATGTTTAGCACATAGTATAGAACAATTCCTTTTATTTTTGATGTTATCGAATTAGAACTACTGTTTGCTTCGACTAATGCCACACATGTGCTGTGTGCTTCAGTCTACTTATGTTTGTATGGATGAGATAGCTTGGTTGTTTGGCCGTAGATTTTAGTGGATTCGGTTCTCTTAGCTGACCTGCTAGGACTCAGCATCTACTTGTATCTATGCATGTTTGTACGTTCCGGAATTGTAGTTGTTGTCATATGTACTCTATTACTTAATGAAATGTTTTGATTGACTGCTGTTTTGTGCGCTGATTGCTATTATGTTTTGGTTTGTTGAGTGCTTTAGATGGAAATTTTGTTATCTGCATAGGGCACTGTTTGACTTGTCAGTTTGTAAACCAATGAGGCTGGGCATGGTCTTGTGAAATTATGCTGTGGGAACGTGGTTGGTCCCAAATTTGTTGTTATTGGTTGTGTTATACTTAGGATTGATATTTCTCTCAATTTTTTTGAATGGCATAGAAATTGATATTGATTAACCCATTCTCCATTCCAGTTTCCTTTGAGACTGCCATGTTAATTGAAACAAGCATTGGGTGAGCTTCTGAATTTACTTTTATTATTTTGATCAAATGATGATTTAGATGGTTTCGGAATGTTAGTTCGAGGTAGACTTTTTCTAGCATTTGCAGCCGAAAACAGGTAGTTGTGTTTGCAGATTATTGTTAGTGTATGAATCATTGAAATTATTCCTCCTTTTAATGTATGGGGCATCCAAGTCTCTATTATGTTCAATTTGTTCATGGGCATGAATATTGGTACTTTCATGGATCATAAATATTTAAGTTATTATTGTTCATGAGCAGCAGTGTCGGTACTTACTTTTGTGGATCATAAATATTTTAGGATATTTTAGTTGTGCTTCAAATTCTTTGTTAGTGCACGAACTGGTGTGTCAAACTGTCTTGCTATTTGACTGCTATGTAACTTTTGCGGTATCCATTAATTTGCATCATTTTGACCATAATGTAAAGCATTGATTGGACTACACATCTTTTGACACGTGGAAATTGGAACAATTGAAATCTTATTGACCAGTACTTGTTATGGTATAAAGTATGACTTTAAGTTGGGTACATAGGGCCACACCAATAACTACTAATTTAGTTGATGCTTCTTTCTTGATTAACTAATGGAATGGTTTTCTTCCCTTCTAAATTAACCATGTTAGATTGCATAATCATGATCTGTATATGATGGGAGTAATGTTGTAATTGTTCATATCAGTCACCACCAAGGTTTGGAAAACCGGAACCGGGGGGAAAACCGCCGGACGGCCGGTAACGGTTACCGGCCGGTTACCGGAAAAACCGGCCGGTAACCAAGAAAAAACCGGTCAAATTTTGTGATCCAAAATTCGAATTTGAAAATGGTAACCGGAAAAACCGGTCCGGTAACCGGAAAAAAACCGGTGTAAAAACCGGTGAAAACCGTTTGGGTGATTAGAAATTCGAATAATATAAATATTACATAGAAAGTGTTTAAGAAAGTAATAAGACCTGAAGTTGTACGTAAAAATAGCTCATTACTACCTTGATCACGTCATGAAGCCCTCTCCCTCAAGTGTCGTGACTCGTGAGGCATCCAAGCTAAGCTATGTTAATGTCATATACTCTACTATGGTCATGTTATGAACTTGTCAAATATATACTAGTATAGACTTACTATGGCTGTTTACAAGGCTATTTATAATAGTATAGCTCTTTACAAGGCTATTTTTTATGAATTAGAAGTTGGCTATATCTTCAAGAGCCATTCAATATTTCTTTCTCTTCAGTCATCATAGTTTTGGTGCTATTGTTATTGTCTCTCAAATGAAGATAAATGTGCTGGTATAGTAACTAATAGCGATAACTGATCTAATTTTGAATTGGGCATTGTTAAATCAAAGAATAATGTTGTAAAGTCCTTAGATTTACAATAAGAGGTCCTCTGCTAAGTTTCATGATCAAGTTACTAACACCCTTCTTTATGGTAGCACCCTTTTTTTTTACTTCCTACAATAGCTAATCAACCTAATATATCAAAAACAATACCCAAACTAATATACCCACTGCATTAGCAAGTCAAAAATTCAAATCTTTATTTAAAATTTTTCGGCCGGTTTTTCAAAACCCGGTTGCCACCGGGTTTTCCGGTTACCGGCGGTTACCGGCCGGTAACCGCCGGTTTTCTCAACCCTGGTCACCACACACTTTTGAGATATTCTTACAAGTGCAGATTTGGCCTGCTTTGAACATCTAATGTTCCAATCTGTAATTTTGGTTATTCTTTGGGCACCCTGAACAAATCTTGCTTTTTTTTAGGTTTTGGTAGGATTTTAGAAGTCAAAAGTATTTGCTTGCGGCAATATTGTTTAAGCCAGTGAAAGATCCATGAATGCAATTAAGGTGTGAAGTCTATGCTGCTGTCAAAGTAGGGCATGTTTGGTTTTTTGGCTAAGCAAGGAAACCAAACATGTTTTCTTGTCGCTAACCTTGCTACTTTGCTAGGCAAGGTTGGCAAGGAAACCAAACATGCCCATAGCTTGTAGTAAGCATGTAATTTTTTCATATCAATCGGGTCACATGCTTTGGTTAGGCTGCTATAGAAATGTAGGCATATTTAGATTGAACACATGCTGGCTTTGGTTTAGGATGGAATACTTCATGAGCATGTAATTTGGGTTTTGGCATGAACCTTTTGACCACTAAAAACTTTGCCTATGTAGTTTTCTACATAGCCTGTCCTAAGCTAGGAAAAGGAGGAGAGTTATGTTAGGCTCGGCGAGCCAACGTCAAAAAAGCCACTTTTCATGGAATGAAACCCAAAATTGTTGTTGTTTTTTTTTGTTGCAATCCGATTCCGACTGTAGATGCTTGCTGTTGTCTAAGTCATAAAAAATGCTGCATCTATAATTATATTCTGACATTACTGCTACCTTTTTTTTTGCGTCTATTCACCTTTTGTTATGACTGCATTGGAATACGATAAGGAGCATGCGATTTGAGCAAGGCGCTGAATGTTAATTTGTTTGTAATAACTAGATGAATGTGTGTTTCTTATAAGTTAGAAAAATTGCTTGAGGTAATATTTGGCATTTGGGGTATGTAAGTTGGTGCAATGGGAAGTTGGTTCATGCAAACACTTGCATTTAAATTTCATGTATGCGCTGATTTATCCATATTTTTGCTGTGCTTCCCTGATCACTCATTTATCTGTCAACCTGTTCGATTGGCTTCTTGGTTTAGTTCTTGGATATCACCACATGTATCTTACCTTGACTCTGCTTGTTGTCCACTAGTCATTACAAGTAACTTATCTTTCTATGCATCTTGCAGGGGTTACAAACGTTTCTTCAAACGATCTGCCCTGGAAACATCAGATTATCTTAAAGATGATTGCCTTTTGGTAAACTGCACCGTGGGTGTTGTTCAATCACATACTGAAGGACCAAAGATATACACAATACCAGTGCCACCATCGAACATGTCTCAGCATATTGGCCAGCTACTGATGAGTGGAAAGAGAACTGACATTACCTTTGAAGTTGATGGAGAGATGTTTCCTGCTCACAAGGTGGTTCTTGCGGCCCGGTCACCAGTTTTTAGGGCACAGCTTTTTGGTCCCATGAAGGATAAAGACATGAAGTGCATAAAGATTGAAGACATGGAGGCTCCAGTCTTCAAGGTTTCCCTGGTTCCCTGTTTATTTTGTTGAGTTTATGTTCTGTATGGTATGTTCCCTTTGATTTTGTTACTAACACAATGTCTCACTGCCGTAATGTATTGAGGCTTTCTCCTTGCTACTATCTTTATGTTACTTCATTGAAGTGGTAGTAAGGAAGTTATTTTTTTTAAAGCAACATTGTTGAAACATAACTTGAGTTAGCAGTCTTGGTGCATATTGCTATGAACAAAATAGAATGTGAAAACGTCTGGAATGGGAGTAGTCTGCGTAACTATGTCGCAACAGCATTTTCAGAACTCAAGCATGTTATATTTAAGAGTACCCGATGAACCAACAAAGCATAACATGCCGCTGATACGCTGTTCGTTGGCTACACTCTATTTGATGCATGTGCTGCTAGCAACCATTTCTCAGTTTTCACCAAATTGCTGTACTGTAGCCAGTGCAGTTCATCCAGTGTTAACTTGGTCTACTATGTTCTTACTAACATTTGCATTCTTTTAGCTCTGCACAAATATGGTTTATCTATTTTCCTTGCCTTTTTACCTCAGTATTTGTTTATTTAATCTGACTTTGTACACATTGTATTTTGCAGGCCTTACTCCATTTTATATACTGGGATGAGTTGCCTGACTTTGAAGAGCTTACTGGTCTCAATACAACTTGGGTGTCCACTTTGATGGCTCAGCATTTGCTTGCAGCTGCGGACCGTTATGCGTTGGAGAGACTAAAATTGCTCTGTGAACGCGAGCTGTGTGAAGATGTTGCAATAAACACAGTTGCAAACACTTTGGCACTGGCTGAACAGCACCACTGTTATCAGCTAAAAACTGTGTGCTTGAAATTTGTGGCCTTGCCTGAGAATTTGAAAGGTATGTAGAATATTTTTGAATTTTAACTTGTGAGTATGTTGATTTCTCCAGATATCGGTAGCTTAGGATATGGCCTTTCTTTTTGCTATAGAAATTCTTTAGCATATGAATAGAACAACCTATTCTAGGATTACTCTATATTATTACATGTAGCGGTGGTTTATTTGTTTAAACTGGAACATGCTGTAACACTAAATACCACAAGGGGGATACTTATGATGCATCGAGGTCCTATGACATTCTGTGACCACTCAGGCATACATACTGCATGTCCATTTTTTTACTTTGCCTTGATTCGATGGATTCCTGAGGACTGAAATGATGTAGAATACAAATATTCGCTAAGCCTATATCACAGTCTTCAGGATAACAAAAATTGCAGTTAAAATTTGTTTAGGTTTTTGACATAACCAGCCAAGATTCCTTGGTTAATTGGCTGGTTTACTATAGGGTTAGGGCTTTATGGTTGTTTGGGGCTACAAAGTGATTCTGACTGAAGTTCACAGTAGTCTTGTATGTGAACATAAGGTTCATTTGGAAATCATGCAAATAAGTTGTTTCAATATATTTTGAAAAAGAAGTTGAGAACTTGTCATAAACGAGCAAGCTGAGTCTGAATCAGCCTGTGTCCAACGCTTTACTGCTACTTTTTGGCTGGTTATTGGTCATATCATTTGCTGCGTGCAACGTTTGCTATGATGTCTAATCCAATAATATGTACCATTGACCTTGTAGTATTGTGTTCTCTACCAGGCTACTAGTGTTTTTTTCTTGGTTTCTATGCAAACTGTAAAGCATCATGCAAATTGATATTCTTTTATTGGATACATGTAGCATGTAATGTGGACTGTTTTACTGCATATCACCTGTATGATGGATCATAATTGATAGTTGCTCTTAATCTATCAATATCTATTTAACCGTGTTCTTTCTTGTGCAGCCGTCATGCAAACCGATGGGTTTGATTATTTGCAGCAAAGCTGCCCATCCCTTCTCACCGAGCTTCTGGAGTATGTGGCCAAGGTAGGCGAGCACTTGGTCAGTCCCTGCTTATATTCAAATGAAGTCCTTGATGGTGGCGATGCCAACGGAAGACGTGTGAAACCAAGAATTTAACGGCTGCCCCGATAAGCCTAGCAGGAGTTCCTCGTGTCTGTTCGGTGTGAAGTGTTTCTATGACGGTGCTTTTGTGGTGCCATAGCATGCATGTTGTAGTGTGTGTGTGTGTGTGTGTGTGGTGACTACTTCGTCATATTTCTTCCTAGCCCCGTTGCTACTCTGGAGCGAGTTATTGCTAATATATATTCTACTGACTAGTGTACTGCAAGTGCATTGCTGCAAAGCCTGGTACTTTGCAGTTTGTGATCACAAGTGCACTCAGGGGGCACGGCAAAGATGGACTGGTACAAGGTTTGATCAAGTGGAGATAAGGGCGCGGAATGTACTTACAGAAGTTACTTTGTGCTAGGTCAGCTTTGTCGATTCTTAGTCGTCTGAATGGCTGTCTATTCGATTGAAATGATGAAATGCAATGAAATGTATCGGTTGAATCATGCTTGCGTTGTCTGTTACTTAAAAGTGTGTTTTTTTTTTGTCGTGGCAGAGTTGTATACCACTTGCAATTGATCTGATTGCAAGTATTAAGTTCCCGTTTATTTCGATTTGAGCTTCTAGTTTCTGACTTATTTTTTACTATTCCTAAATTTTGCCTTTTTCTGACTTTTTTGCTTTTTTGCTATTTTTTTTCGTATTTGTTTGTGTTGTCCGTGATAGACTAATCTGTTTTTTCTATTTTAAAATTTAATTACGCTAAATAAATTATCATCAGGTATAATATAATTTTAGTTCAACCCAGTGGTACATAATTCTAACCTTATCACTTTTGCTTTTCGAACAGCGATTGTGTCATTCCTGAGCACAAGTTGGATCCATTGTGCACGTGATGTTTGACGGAAAAGAAATGAACACTAGCTCCTAATGGTAGGCATCAAAACACACTTTCTGATGCCTGATGCTGAATCTACCAATATTTCTTTTCCTTTTTTGGATCTTGTATCTTGGCGTCGTTGATGCTTACTAATTATCCATCGGATGCTAAGTGTTATTAGCCCTTCTCATCCTTACGGTGACACCAAACCGTCCCAAGTACAAAATCGCACATGTAAAATCAAAATAAACGAGATGAATATAAAATCATATACACTACACCTTTATCATCCGGTGCCGTATAAAAAAAAGGCCCAAAACGACCGGTTCGTACCTAAGCGACTGTTCACGAAACTTCCATCAGTATAGGCTTGGTATAGACTGAATTCTGCTGGCCTGTAATATAACTTCCGATAACGAAATCTATAAGTTAATTACTATATCGATTTTAGTTATACAAGATAAAATTATATATTACTACTTTTTTTAGTACTTTCTGTAAATAGCTAGAATTTAAAATATATAAACAAAAACATAAGCCGTTAAAAAAACCCACCCTATCGACCCCACGAAACCAGCGATCCAATTCCAAACCCAACGACCTGCTTGCTTGCTCTCCACTCCCCCTGTGAGGCTTCTTCCTCCGCTGCGATCCGAGAGGACCGAAAGGGACAGAAACCCAGCAGATACGCAGCCTCCTGGTCGATAAATCTCTGCAGCAACTGCGCGAGCCGGCGGATCTCGTCGGGCGGCGGCCACCACGATGATGAGCAGCTCCCCTCCGCCGCCCTCGCTTCCCTCCGGGGTACCGCCTCCCCCCCCCCCTCCCTAGATCTGGGGTGAATGCCTTTGCCTTTCTGTTTCGGACGCTTCTAGATCCTTCGATTCGGGCGCCTGTCGTGCCGTGCGATCCGATGCGCGTTCTAGAATCATGCGGTTTCCTGTCGCGTTTGTTTCCCGAGAGGCCGTCGCGGAGAGACTGGGCGCGAAACTCTACGCGACGATGTTTTGTCAAGTATATGCTTGAAAGTTGCAATGCGTGGTTGCGTTCAGTGCATTTCTGCGATTGCAGTGCGCGGATCTCGCTAGAGCATTGGGTGGTTCACCAGCTCTGTTTGCATGTATGCTAACATGATGTTATTTCTAAGATAGATTTAATTTTAAGTGCGTTTGCTTGTTATCCTTGGGAATATTAGCAAATTCGATGCTCGCGTGTGTTGCACTTGCACCCTGATGTATGTTGGCTAGTAACTGAATTACATCTGCAATCTCTGGGCATCTCATGCCGATTTTGGTCACTGATGTATGCTGCGTCTCGCAAAATGCAGGGTGGAAGCTTCTTCAGAGGGTACACAAAGTTGTGCAAGGGACTCACTGTTATACTGCTTCTCGTACACCTCTTGGTCCAGCTGTTTCCATCAGCTGTCACCTATCTCGCGCTTATTCCCTCAAGGTAGCGACTCAGATCTTTGTTGCATTGGAATCACATATTCGTTAAGAAATTTTAGTGCCTGATCTGAATAATGATGAAAGTAGTGGTTATTGGTTAAGTTGAACAAGACTTAATTTCTTTATTTACTGAGCTTAGCTGCTTGTTTGCCTTAGAGTTATCTTAACAGTCAGCACCGTCTGTTTTAAGTTCTTATAGCATAGCAAAGTTCTTGTGATGGCAAGGATTTGTAGCGCATCTAATATGCCTTCCGAGGACAAATGCTTCTACCGGTCTACCCTATAGTCATGTGCTAGTACCTACTAGGTTAGCACAGACCGGTACATTAGAACTAATACAGCTAGTCAGCATGCCCATTTAGTGTGCTAGGTTTAAATGCAATTTATTGTGGTGGTCATAGTTTAACAGTGCCACGCGATGTGTGTGGCACTGATTCTTATGAAGTTCTCAATTGCAATGTGTTAGATTAAAGATGTGTTAGTCTAACCGTTAGATTGTATTCAGCATTACATCTCGTGCACATAAAATTAAGCTATTCATCTTACTTGTTATGAAATGAATTACCATTAGTTTTTTTTTAAAAAAAGCCATCGAATGTTAAATATGACTTTCAGATGTTACCCGCTCTAACTTAAGCATGTCGGATGTTTTGCAAACTTCTCATGAAAAAAATTTCTTCAAAGTTGTTTTAACTAATTTATTTATATTTTTCCACAGGACAATCCCTTTTGCCTGGAACCTGATAACTGCTGGCTATGTTGAGCAAACAATTCCAGGGGTAGGTTCTTCCTCCCATCATTTATCCAGAGCACTGTGCTCTTATTTGTTCTTTTGTCTGCCTCATAATCTCTTTGTACTCAGTATTTTTTGTTCTATTTATGGAAGTCAAACTAAATCTTCCTCAAAGTAAGGAACCATGGCAACCAAAGTGACTTTACATGTCAAGTGGTAATACCAGTTACATTTTTCATGTGTTGATTTATTTACTGTCATGTGAGAGACTACCTCTTCCAAATTACGTAGACGAGGTGACAAAGCTTTAAGATGGTTAGCTATAAAAATGAAGCAGCTAACTCAAACCAGTGATAAACTGGATGAGATTTGGGTAGGGAGTGGAGTAGAGTATGGTTGCTATTGTCTGGCTGGTTGTAGGTAAGTGGTGTGGCATTGAATCGAGTCACGTACTCACGTTTAATAAGCTGGAATGCTTACTATATTCATTTATGCTAACCAAGATTCGCAAGGCAATTGAGTGGAAATATCTGTGAGAAGTGAGAACAAATGTGCAGTGTATGACATGGATTTGGGTAAAATGAGCTATCTACGGTACTTGCCACAGTCCACAGAGACTTCTTTGTGTGCATTTATTTTGATATCATGTTAAGCTTGTTAACGAATGACAAAGAGTACTGTTCTCCTTCATTGCTGTTTCCCCTGGACTATTTGATCAGCTGGTTCATATTTACTGTTTGCATGTTAAATTAAAGACGCTGTCAGATTTTTGGTTCACCTTCCTTAGGACTTTAGTGTCAACATATCATGTTTGCTAGGATTCCTATTTACTTAAGCTCCCTCAACTCACATGGACAATGTGCTTCCAGGTCATCATCAGCATAATTGGTCTCCTTTTATTTGGGAAGTTGTTAGAACCTTTATGGGGTGCAAAGGAGTTATCGAAGTTTGTTTTTATTGTCAACTTTTCAACTTCTGTGTGTGTCTTCATAACTGCTATTGCTTTGTACTACATAACTCAACAAGAGAGCTACCTGTAAGTAGTGTATTTCTATACAAGCGTATGAGCATAACTATTTTGATGTTTCATATTAGGTAGACTAATGGGTGCTCTTACTGTTTGACTTTTCAGCTATACACCTCTTTCTGGATTTTATGGAGTTCTGTCGGGATTGCTGGTGGGCATGAAGCAACTTTTGCCAGATCATGAGCTTAATCTTTTTGTGCTGAAAATTAAGGGAAAGGTTTTTATCTGCTACTGTTAATAGAATAACTCTGTTTCACGTTACCATGTGTTTGACCTGACACATTTATTTTCCTGGCTACCCAGTGGGTTCCATCACTTGTTGCACTGATCTCAGTTGTTGTAAGCTTCTTCTTAAAGGAATTGGTGTCTTGCCTCCCAATTATACTGTTTGGCATTTATATGAGTTGGATTTACCTGCGTTACTTCCAAAAGAGGCTAGAGACAGGTCTGAAAGGAGACCCGAGCGAGGAGTTCTCTTTCTCAAGTTTCTTCCCTGAAGTTCTAAGGTTGTACATCTTCCCCTTTGTATAAGATCCTGATTGTTTTGTAGTTTATGGAAGGGTATTCTGACTAATTTATTAAAACATGCAGACCAATTCTGGACTCAATAGCTTCTATATTTCATAGGCTTCTTTGTGGAAGTATATTCTGACTAATTTATTAAAACTTGCAGACCAATTCTGGACCCAATAGCTTCTATATTCCATAGGCTTCTTTGTGGAAGATCTGATAGGGCTGATGCTAGGGGCCAGACATTGGATACCTCACCATTGCCTGGTTCAGATTCTATCGAGGCAAACAGGAGGAGGTTAGTTTTTGTGACTTTGTCTTAATTAGGGCATAATTTTGTCCTTACTTGAACCTACATCTAGTCAATATGCAACCTTTCGTACCTTTCCCCTGCATCTTTGATAATTAGCATACATGGAGAATGCTCAAATCAATTCTGAATTTATGTTCTGATACTGTATCCCACCTTAAGGATTCTTTATACCCCATGGATGCAGTTCCTGTACTCGTGCCAAAGTGGAATTGAGTTGGCATTCCATTTGTCCGTGTTGATTATCATGTTCTTAGTTTGGGTTCTTTTGTTGCAGTAATAAATGGCTCCATTTGGTGTTTCTGTTTCCTGCATGTGATGCAGTTAAATATTCGTATAGTTCTGCTGCTAGTTGCATGCATATGAGCTTGTATCCTCGATCTTACTTGACTGAGTTGTTGATCTCACTGTAGGGAAAGGGGTCAAAGGGCACTCGAGCAAAGATTAGCTGAGAAGCTGGCTGCAGTGAGAAGCTCAGAGGGCACATCGCACGACGCCTCTGACAAAGTTTGAGTCTTCTGTGCGACGGACTGCATTTTGCGAATTCCCGGTGCTGTGTTGTCCAAGTGATACTCCCGGGAGGACAGTAGAACATCGTCGATTTCTCTGTA
The DNA here is from genome assembly GCA_017311315.1 of Dendrocalamus latiflorus. Classification (NCBI taxonomy): domain Eukaryota; kingdom Viridiplantae; phylum Streptophyta; class Magnoliopsida; order Poales; family Poaceae; genus Dendrocalamus; species Dendrocalamus latiflorus. Next base: position 34,238,489 of record CM029630.1, read on the forward strand.
CCATTGAGCAGCCCCAGCCTCACCGCAGAGCGCTTCCTCTTTCCATTGTTTCTCCTATTATCATACGCAAGCACTTTGCGGAGCATGGGGATGGTGGCACGAGAATTTGAGGTTTACTGATTTAGGGAGCCATACTTCGCTTTGTACGATTGCATGGTGATTCTGAGGACAAGTTGGTTGCATGCATAACCGCCCAGCATGTGGTGTTCTTTTGCTCGATTAAGAGTTTTCACTTCACGTTTCTGAGGTCGATAGCAGTTTACAGGAACAAATTTATGTAAGGAGTTAACGCTTAATTTGTTTTTTGTGATCCATTTGATTCTATTTGTTTGCATTATGATTATCGTGAGTCGTGATGAAGACCTGAGAAAATATGGCAGTGCAGATTTCTGGACCGGGCCTCTATGATTCGTAGGATTATAAAAACACAGGAATTAGACAGGAAGGGATCTGCCGAAGGATTGAAAAACACAGAATCTTATTGGATTAAGTATTTGATTCTTAGGAAGAGGAAGAAAAAGGAGGTGAGAGTGGATATTGTTTTTTCTTTGTGTTTTCCTCTAGAATGGTGGATGTAGGAAAGTTTGCACTGTTTTTCCTTTGATCGATTCCTACAAATTAAACGGATAAATAAAGATCAAATCCTATGAATGAGAATCCTATGTTTTTCCTCGAAATCAAAGAGGGCCTAGCCCGGTAATGATCTGGTAAACGCCCCAGGCGCATGCGTGCGACTGATTTACCTGTCCGTAAGTGCGACTGACATACCTGTCTGTCAGCAAATTTATAAGACTACCTAACCTAAGTAAATGAATATATGTCGACGTGTGATTAGTGGTTGTTGACAGGGAAAAAAATATGGGCAGAATGCTATACATCTGTGAAGGAAACAAAAAGAAAAAGGAAATAAATACTGACAAAGCAAATCGCTCATTTCATGTAGCCAGCCATCTCTCTATTATCTTCAAAAAACGGCTCTATCATTTCTTTTTAGTGGATTCGTACATTGGTTTGCATGTGATGGATCCTAATTGTGTTCTCTGCGTGCAATCAGCCCAACTTCTCTTGCAAATAACCAACCATTATTTTAGAAGCATCGAGACATCTTTGTATATAATCAGTCATTTTTCCCTTAGAGCTCAGACCGTCTCACAAGCACAAAACTGAACAACGTAAACTTCAATTGCTCTCCACACTAAACCCGATTACAAACTGAGCTCCACTCAGAGAAAACATAAGGCCTAATGCATAATGCCAGCATTATTTCCTTCAGGCTCATGCGTGTTGACTTCTACTTCTAGTTTATTATTAGAGAAGTTAGAAGTCAATATGAACATTTAGCTTTCCAAAGTGAGTTCTCTACTCCTCTAACTTCTGTTTCACTCTAGAAATAAGGCAGTAGTCTACGGGTGTATCACGTATCCTACTCTTCTCGCTCTCGCTTTGTGTATGTATTTCTCTTATTTTTCCTATCATTTACGTTTACTTATAAAATTTACATTTTTCAGATAGTACTATTTATTTCCAATAAAAATGACAGTCAATACGACACCGCTTTAGTAAGCTATGGATGCAGCCCGTGCGTGCGAACAAACAGGCGTAGTTGTGTACTTGCAGCTCCCTCGAAGCCCATAAACGCACCTTAAAAAAAGAGCCCATAAAGCCCAGGCCCAATGACATGGTTTCAAGCTCCCTCCCCTTCCCACCAAACCGCCGAACCCCTCGAGAGCACACACAGATTCAAAGCAGGCAACCGCAACGCGCAAGAAGAAGAAAAAAAGGGCACGAGAAAATCAAATTAAAAGAGAAAAATCTCGAAGCCTAAGCCGCCTCCCCCCCCCCCCCCCCCCCATCCCCACTCCGGCACTCCATGCCTCCTGCCTCCCTCGCCGCCGCCTCCGCCGCCACTTCCAAGTCTGGACGCGCCCCCGTCCCCACCTCCGCCGCACCCCCCATCATCCGGCGGCGCTGCCGCCTCAGGCGCTAGCCGCAGCAGAGGTCCCCTCTGACCGCCGGTGGTGGGTCGGCGATGGCGCCGGCCTGGAGGAAGCGCGCGGCGGCCGCCGCCTCCGCGGCGCAGTGGAAGGTGGGAGACCTCGTGCTCGCGAAGATGAAGGGCTTCCCGGCGTGGCCGGCCGTGGTGAGTGCAGCTGGCCGCTTGTTATCTCTGATCTGGGGCTCCCCTAGTGTTTTAGGTAACGTAGAGTTCGATGATTCGTGCTATGAGTTGGGGAGCTTGTTTAGGGTTCGGTTGGTTGTGGAAAGTAGTTTATATTTAGTGTACTACGACGATTCACACTAAAAAAGAGGTTTATAGGTAGCTGATTACAGTGATTTGGCGCCCCTTTTATTAATCTCTGCTGCTATTGTGGTTATAGTGGCGCTTCTGGTGAGGCTGGCATGTTTAGGGTTCTAGGTACTATGGAGGTAGGTGATGGGTAGCTCGGCATGAAAACGCTGCGACCTTTTCTATAAGTTCCTGCTAATTTCATGCACTAAATTACAATTTGTTATTGCAATCTGATGTATTTCTCCCAATATTGATTGCCGTGAGAGGTTTAGTGAATGATTATCGCAATTCAGATTATGCCCTTCAGCTCAGGTAATTGGTGCTCCGTAGAGTTTGGTTTGCTTTGGACTCGGGTTTATGAGCTTGGTTGGTTAACTTGGTTTTGGTACTGATGATGTGGTGGATAAATTTTTTTTTTTGGGGGGGGGGGGGGGGGGGGGCAAAACTCAAAAGTTGGTGCTTCACTATCTAAGTTTATTACCGCTATGGTACAATTTCTATATTCTAAGTATGCTGTTATCTTCCCACCCTTTGGCGAATTCTGAGACGTTAGTTGCTTGGTTGCAAGTATCAACATAGAACGTGGCTTCCCTGTTTCCTTCTCCCTGTCCCTCTCGTGTTCAAATTGACATAGCGGATATCCAGAGCACTAGGGGAACATGACTTTGCTTAGGTAGTTGGATGACTTTGCATAGGGTTTTCTACGGTTTCTGGATGACTTTGCTTAGGTAGTTGGATGGGACATGCTGATAACCTGGTTGGCGAAGGAGAATGCCATCTCTTTGGGATTAAACTGTATCTTAAAAATTATAAGCTGCCGTTTAATATAGTTATTATGATGTCTCTTTAGAGCCCTTGCTTCTTATACTTTTCTTCCCTCGCCTGTACAACGGGTGGCATATTGGCAATATGAAGTTTTGAATGGTTGATAATTGATTTCGTTAGCTTTGATGCTCACATACTGGTTTATCTCCTTAAATTGGTCTCAGCAGTTGGGTCATTCTAATGGTTATATACGTGCTTGAAGGTTTGGCAGCGATTTATGATGTTTTGTTTGCGGAGATGGTAATATAGTTAAGACGATTGGGCAATTCTTAAACTATCTTCACATGTGAAGGTGCCACAACCTTTCACTTATCTCGATGTTCATTTTTATGTTTCCTGTAGTGCGATTTAGCTCCCTGGTGATTTGGGCTTTAAGGCTGGTGGAGCACCATTAATTTGGTTAATAAAATTCTCTAGGTATTCTTTACATTCTCCATTGAATGATAAATTTTCATTATAAGTCACAGTTTCCTGCTTTGCTTTTCATTTGATGCATCAACGCCTCAAATATTTGGTCCATTTCAGCATTTTTATAAGCATAGCTGAGGTGTAGGTGTTGCTGGTAAGCTTCTCTAGCTGCGGCATAAAAAGACAAGATACAGAAATTCGATTTGTATCAAGGGATTATGTTTCTTGAGGATTAACGAGTGAGGTTGGACAACGGTCTTGCCATGATGGACCTTGACGCCTTGTTATGTTTTGGAAATCAGCATGAGATGGGAAAGTTAGCACTTAGCACTATCCACGATAGAATGGTGTATGCTGGGATATCTGTTAATTTAAACGCATCATCTTGATCTTTTATGTGGTTTGTCCACATTGGCATTGGGACCTCTAATAATATGGATTTCTCTAGGCTAGTTTGTTTTATGTGGTTGGCTTGCTTCTCTTTTTCCTATTATATTTGTTTTATGGATTTCTTGCTTTTGCTTGTCATCTAGGTTTTGGAGGGGTGCATATACTTATGTATTCTATTAATTAGGAGTTAATATATAAAAAGATATCCTTCTTGCCCATTGCTAACACTATGTTTACCCGCTGTCCTAAATTTTGCTATGAGATGTTCATGAGCCGTACTTGATAGACAAGTAATTCTCCTGCAGTCCTGCTCTTCAGCTATTAAGCATTCCTCTTTTTTTTTTTTCTAAAACGTTTCTTTGTATGATGACTCCATTCTCCAAGATAGTCCCTTGGTGCTATTTCAGTGAACCTTGCAGTTAATAAATCCTAGAAAAGTGGCAACACCTGCCCCTGTTTTAGCTTCTGTTATGGTGTCTCCATGTGAGAAGCTTCGCTTGCTCCCACTACTCTTGTTGAGAGAATAGACCCCCACTCTCTTTGGTGGGGTTTCCATTTTGCCATTAAGCTAGGATTTCTAGGGTGAAGCTGGTTATAGTCTTTCTGGTTTCGATTTCTACTTGTCCCATTCCTAGGTCTGATTTGTTTGCTGGGAATTTCTATTTGTTGGGGTCTGCGATATTTGTTTCAATTGAAACTGAAACATCCTTAATCATCATGAGCACTTCAATTCATGAATATAAATACTGTTACAGATAAGTGAGCCAGAACAATGGGGATATTCTTCAGTTAAAAAGAAGTTGCTGGTCTACTTTTATGGAACTAAACAGATGTAAGTAACTTAGTATTACTTTGAATTTAAGATTGCCCTTTTGGATTTACAATTTTCTGTTGATGCATCTTTTGCCATATGCACCATTTGCTTGAATCTAGTAGCCTATCTGTTTTGCTATTGATTATTCAGCAACAATTTGGATGTTGGTCCTCTTGTTACATGAAATGGGATAAGACAGGTACATGCCTCATTGCCTCGAGATGAGGACCATAAATTGCATCGCAGTGCTTCTTTTATTTGCATGCATGCCATGCACTTTTTCTGTGTGATTCCATAATTTATGTAAGGGTTTGTTAGATCTTTCTTGTCATGGTGAGCGCATGAGGGGCTCTGAGCTTATGGTGCACTGAAGGTGCTTGCCGTTGGACTATCAGTGATCTGACCTAATCAAAAGCATGTTCTAGTTATTATGTAGCACTGTGCGTATAAATATTTTTTTGATTCAGTATTATAACATGGCAACACTAGGGTAAATCCAGGACACCTACTTTAGATGAGATAAGGACTTCATGCTGTTATTTTCAGCTTTCAGGATTTTTTTTTTGCCCTAAATTTTTAGGTGTTGCTTGGTAGGTTCTTCAACCAAATTTGTGGGATCTCCTACTGCGACAGGTTCTATTGGTTTTCCCTCTTTGAATGTGTTGGTGCTAGCGTGGTTCATCTCATACCATGAACCAAAACATCCCATTCTTAATTAAGAGCATCTTGCTTTTGGGCAACACAAAGGATTTGGTATGACAATGTCCTATGCTTCCCATCAAAAACAGCTTCCAATGCTTATAAGTTTTAGACATTATGTATTAATCAATTTCATGTGACCCTACGGAGTAATTTCTTCCTTTTTTCAAAATAAATCCGAATTATTTCAAAATATGCTTGTTAGCACTTCTTTTGGTATATTTTGGGCATAGAAACAAGTCAAGTACATACTTCGCTCCACCTTGTAGAAACCTATAGTATAGTGCCATCAAATTCTGCTAATGAAATGTGTTAGCCTAAGACGTTGGTAACTCAAAGCAGTTGCACCGCCTCATGATGGTTATCATATCTACACATTTTATTCTTAATCCAATAATTCTCAATTCTAGAATATTTAATGCTTGTCTCTGACATTATTTCTTAATATTGTAGTGCTTTCTGCAACTATTCTGACCTTGAAGCATTCACTGAAGAGAAAAAGAAATCTCTACTTGTTAAGCGACATGGCAAAGGTGCATATTTTGTCCGAGCCGTTAAGGAAATAGTAGAGATTTATGATTCTTTGAAGAAAGAGGATAATAATAAGAGTGGTTTGACCGGAAGAGATGTGGGGTCAGATGTCGAAAATGTTGCCAACAATAGCAGCAGTTTGGACACTGGAGGTCCTGGCGAAGGTTCTGATCTGGTCAATGGCAATAAACTGGAGGACCGTCCTGCCTCTTCCATGGATCGCAGCATGGTCAGTACCCCTGGGTCTAATACTGCTGCAACGGTGAGTGAGCGCTGCGTTGTTAATTCTGCACCTGATGAGCTTACTAGTTCATTTTCGAAGAAGAGGCAAAATGATGCTCAGCTACAAGATTCTTGCACTCATGGTAATCTTGCATCGCCACGGAGGTTAAGAAGTTCATTAGGTGCTGAACTTAGAAGAACCCATGATTCTTGTGGGCTGACAAATGATACCAATCTGTCTTCTGTTGATTTTATCTCTGATGATAAGCAGGAAGATTCTTCTTGGCATAAATGCATAGGTGACGACAAACCTAACTCAGATTCCCTTTCTGCTACAAAGGACGTTGTGTTGTTGCGATCCAGTCGAGGCACTTGCAGTCAACCTGGAGCCTCTGGGATCAGTAATGATGATAAAAATTCAAGTTCTACTAACAATGTACAAAGTACTCGTAATATGGAAGTATCTCAAACTGGAGTCATGGATAAAGAAGTCAAACTGAATGGAACATATGATCTTTCCATGAGCACAACAGTAACTTTTAAAAGAACAAGAAAGCCGAATACAGATCATGTTAATAATCCGATCATTAGTGTGGATGAAGAATTGCAGCCTAAGTCAAGTGGAAACCTTGCAGATTCTCCAAATTCAGGGAATGAAGTCAACAAGTCAGATGGAGACGAACACTTGCCATTGGTCAAAAGGGCAAGGGTCCGGATGGGAAGACCTCTGCTGGAGGACTCCGTAATTGATGAGCCTGATATTTCTGATAACAAAACAGAGCTGGCTACACATTCCGATCAATGTTATAATCATGACCTATCTGCAATATCTGGACAGGACCATTCAGCTGACGGCGTGTCCCCTTGCATAGATCCTTCACCCAAAGTAGACCTGCCTGTGCTGTCAGGAGAAGTTCAGACTGCTTGCAAGAACAAAGAATACCAACCAAAGGTTTTGACATTGGATGGAGAAGCTGCTTTGCCTCCATCTAAACGCCTTCATCGTGCCTTAGAAGCTATGTCTGCTAATGCAGCTGAAACTATTAGCAATTTACCTGAAATGAAAAAGTCAAAGGAGTTGATCCTGAAATGTTCCACAGCTTCAATAGCAAGATCCCGTTCTAATAGCTCTGCAGATGCACTTGTCAAAAGTTCAAAATCTGTCGTAGCTAAAAGCCCCAAAGTTTCTTCGAGTGCACATTCTTTAGATACCCCAACTGGGCAAAAGCATATGTCACGACCAATCATATCAGACAAGGATTCCCCCTCTACTATTTCTTTGGAATTGAAAAATGATAGAAGTCATAATCCATCAAACTACAAAGTTTGCACTAGGATTGATAATGATGTATGTGGAAAAGCTCCAACCTATTCCATGGAGTTGAAAGAACCTGCCCTTGTACCTATGCTTGATCAATTACCTTTGGGGAAAGAAAGTGGAAAAGAGCTCATGGAACCAATTGGCAGCTCTGCTTATGATTTTGGCAAAAATGTTGATGAATCTGCTGAGCCAGCTAGCCAAGAAAAGGCTGTTGCGTCAGGCACTAATCACAATTGCAATTCTGTGCCACATGATAAGACTGTTTTAGCTGAACCAACGGATAATGTGGGTGACAGAATAAGCGCTTCTTCTTTGGTTACTAAAGCTTCATGTATTCAATCTGATGCAGGCACCCGAAGATTTGAAGCATAAGCCTGCTATTTTCCTGTCAATGCAATTCTTCCATTTGTTAGTTATATAGGCAATATAAGAAATCTAGTCTTGCTAGACACATTGCATATCTCCGCCTTAATCAACTAACTGCAGCAATTTTATGAGTCATGTGTTTTCCATTTTAACCATGTTCCTGTATCCAAATCTTTGCATCTCAGCAGCTCAACATAGACTCCCCTTCCATGTAGTGTAGTGTACTGCTATTTACTAAAAGTAATTACTCTATTTCTTACGATGCAGTTACAAAATTGCTTTAACGTATTGATATGTACTGGATATTTACTTTGGCCTGTATCTTTTTGGTGCATAGAGAACACGCAAACAGGATTGAAATTTGAAGGTTTTATCATTTCTGCACTTCCTATGGTTGGGTGTCATGGGCGTGAGCCTTAGGCCTATCAAGTTTATTATTAAGAAATAGAGATTAGTTTCTAGTTAAGTTATAGATTAGTTTTCTTTTGTTAGAGATATGATTAGAGATATGATAGTAGTTTCTATATTTGTTAGAGATATGATAGAAGTCCTCGATACTACCCCATTGCTTTCTTACTTTCTTGACTGAACATCATTGCACTATTCTTAGTTGGAATGTGCGAGGTTTGAATAGTGCAGCACGATGGGACACACTCAGGTAGCTGCTTGAATCTACTCGATGCTCTGTTGCCTACATCCAGGAGACAAAAATTTAGCTTTTCGATCAACAGACCATCCTACATATCGGCAGCCAACGACTCTCAAGCAATGTCTACTTGCTAGCCAATGGAGCTAAGGGGTGTGTGCTACTCCTATGGGATGAAAACATGGCCAAAATTACCTCGCCTATTTTAGGAAATCACTCTCTGACAGCTACGGTTTTCCTTTGGCAATACAACACCAGTTTTCTGCTGACCACGGTCTACGACCCATCCGAGAACAAAACCAAGCCATGCTTTCTTCAAGAGCTCAACTCTGTCGCGCCACTAGCTTTGACGTCATGGATAATCCTTGGAGATTTTAACCTCATATATGAAGTATGTGACAAAAGCAATTCAAACCTAAATCGGAGGCTAATGGGATGGTGCATACTCAACGTCCTCAGCCTATCGAGCACATTTTCTAGGATCAGTTCGAACCTCATATCAAGCCATCATTTGGAGATCTTGGGCGCCCTCGCACTGCAAGTTCTTCGCTTGGTTGGTGTTGCAGGACAACACCTAGACAGCCCAGAGACTGCAGGTTTGAGGATGGCCAAATAACTATTTTGTCAAATGTGCAATAGAAACCTCGAAACTACAACACACCTCTTCATCGACTGCCCGACAATTTGGCGGACATGGACTGAAATAGCAAAATGGCTACATCTGCCGATGCTCGACCCAACAAATTGGGGCCCACCAATGACAATTCAACACTGGTGGCTCAAGCAGCTGGACTACCTATCTTATCTAGCTTAACAAAGGCCGCGAACACTCATCATCCTTGTATTCTGGCAATGGTGGAAGGAGAGAAATAGATGCATCTTCGAAAATAAACCTTCGACACAACTTGAGATCTTAACGCTAATCAAAGACGAGGCCAAGCTCTGGGAGATGGCTAGAGCAAAAAACTTAAAATAGTTAACTGAAAGGGCAAGAAATGCCATGTAGCACAAAATGCAAATCTCACCTTGTCACTCCCTTAATCCGTTGTGAAGAGTAGTTTTTCTTCTTTTTTTTCTCCGCCACAAGCACCACTTGTGCTTCATGTAAATTGACTAGACCCGTTTTCTCTTTCTAATATATCATCCAGCATCTACTAGCTTTCAAAAAAAAAAAAGAATTTGAGACTAATGGCGGGTTTGCACGTCGATTCAGCACAGGGGTTTAGGAAAAACTGGGTAGAGGGGCGCTTGTCTAATCATCTATGGGAGAGAAGGTTAGGTTGAAACTAGTCTTAGGTCGACGATTTATCATGGTAATCATGGAAGCATGGGTGTTTTTAGCTAAAACATCATGTATGTGTATATGAAGCCTCTTTTCTACTCTTGGGATTAGTTACTTGCTATGTTGTATCTCACAGCGTAGAGAGTATATTGTGTAACGGATGGTTTTTTTATACATACTCCTTTTTATGTGTGTGTATATGAAGGTATTTGTAAAATACACTAAATACTATATACTTCTTTGCAATTTTTTAATGTGATTTACATTGGAGTATCTTATAATTAGTATATAAGTATACCTAAAGTGATAAAGGAGTATATGTGGTATATCAGAGTTCGAAATAACTACACCAGGAGTAGAAGGTATTATATATATTTATAATACATATAGGAAACCTTTTTTCTACTCTCGGGTGTAGTTACTCCCTATGTCGTATCTCACAATGTAGGGAGTATCTTGCGTAACGGAGGGTATGTACGTGTAGTATACGAGTATTTAAGACCATCTAGGTAGTATGTATAATTTTTCAGAGGTGGTATGTATATTTCTTTAGACATACTCCTTTTTATATGCGTATATAAAGGTATTTACAAAATACGCTAAAAACTATAGACTCTTTTGCAATTTTTCGTGTGGTTCACATTGGAGTACCTTATAATTAGTATACGAGTATACCTAAAATGATAAAGGAGTATTTCAAATTTATTTAGGTGGTATATTAGAGGTGAGAGTAATTACACCCGGGAGTAAAAAATATTTTTCCATATATATATATATATATATATAGTATAAATAACAGGGGCACCATGGTATATATATATCGCGTGCTAGGTGTTTTATGTGGACTATGGATTAGAAACAGGATGCGTGATGATAGGCAATCACGTAAGACAACTGTAATGATGTGCAGGAGGAAAGACGTAGTTGTGCTGGTTTCTTGCACAGAGACGATGGCACACACTATTTCATTTAGCAAACAAGTGAACATAACGCTGTAAGACAATTGATGAGACTTCACAACTGTCGGTGGACTAAGTTCAAATAAATCTTGTGGACTAAGTTCAAATAAATCTTATAGGAAGACATACTTAAGGCCAGGGGCGAAGCCAGCGGGGGGGCTTGGTAAGGCTCGAGCCTCACCTCCCCCGGCAGTGGCAACACCCCCGCGCCCCGACGAGCGCCCACGGCGGCCGGCGGCATCGACAGTCATAGGACCAAACGGCAAACAACAAAAAACCAACCAATTCCCCCACCCCGCCGAGAGCCCACGGCGGCCGGCAATGTCAACAGTCAGAGACCCAACAAACAAACAAAAAGCGGAGACGCCGCCGCCGGCGAGTCTGGGCAACACACGGCGCCGCGGAGGAGCACCAGGCGGCGGGCTAGCGCGGAGGAGCACCGAGCGAGGAGCGGCGGGCCGACGCGGAGGAGCACTGAGCGAGGAGCGACGGACCGGAGTAGCAGAGTCATGGAGAGGCGGAGACGGCGGAGTGACTGGAGTCCGAGCGAGGGGCGATGGGGCGGAGTAACCGGAGTCCGAGCGAGGAGTGATGGGGCGGAGCGAGCGAAGTGAGGTCTGAGCGAGTGAGTCTGAGTCTCTGAGAGATAAGTGAGAGAAGTCATTAACTGAGACAAGCGGCGAGAGGCATCAGATCAACAGAGGAATAGGGTCGGCCTAATCTAGAGACTACAGAGTAAGATTTTTCCAGTTGTTTTCTTATTAATTTAGTATTTTAGAGTTTAAATTTTATACTTTCACATTTAATTTATATAGATAGTTTAGTTCTTATAATTAATTTATATATTTATACCTTTGTATTGACAGCAATTAAGAATTTATTTATAGATTTTGCTATAATAGAGAAACGAACTTTGTGTAACTATTTCACAATTAATTCAAGCAGTATTCCTCCAACCGATGAGAGCGCAACTCAACCAAAGAAGCCTCGTGATTTAATTTTGCGTGATAAGGGTATGTTATGTTTTTCTTTAATGCTCTCGATCATTTACAATTAGATATTGTATCATTGATTGTGGTATTTTTAATATGCAGATGACTAGAACCATATTTATATATTTTCAAGATGCGATTTCTATTACTGAGGTACTTCTGTTGTATTTATGTCTTTTCGATTATGTTTCTCTTCTATTCATGAATGAATTTGAATTGAACAAGAGTAAATAACTGTGTTTGTGACAATTAAGCTTAGTGTCTTAGCCCACCCTCTATTTTATTTCTGGCTTCGCCACTGCTTAAGGCCACATTCCGTAATAATAAAAAACCTTTCATCTGTTAGCCAAAAACTAAGATGAAAAGTGTAAGATATTTGGGTCAACAATTCTTATCTAGATTGGATGTGTAAATGAGAAAGTAACAAATATAATCAAATTGGAACGTGACTGAATAGCATGATAGACTTACAAAATGAATATCAGTTTTTACTGAAAAGGAAAATTTGCAACGAAGAGCAGAGTCAGACTTGCAATCTTGAGGGATATCCTTTGCAAAATGAATATTGATGTATAACCGCTCAGCAATGGACTTTAATTAATATCGAATACCGACTAACTTTGATTTAAAATCTAATTACAAGGGCTAGCTAGGACACCTATTTCTTTATATATTGTATTTAGATATCCTCCATAATTGTATTCTAACATTATATTTACTTGAATTGGTATTTTAAATCAAGTCCTAATGGCTTGCTAATGATCTTTATTATCATTCTTTATTTAGACAAAGTTATATTTTAACAGTGTCTTTAATTAGTACTTGAATTTTAAAATAAATATTAATGACATCCTATATATACATAATTATACTTTAGCATAACATTTAATTAAAATTGTAATTTTTGCCAAGTGCTTAATGACAGATTAATTAACTACATTACTTGGCCATTAACTACTAAAGACCCAATGGTCATTTGCCATTTATATAAAGAACTAGGTTTTAATTGAGACACCTATTAAATTTGTAGTTTAAAAATAAATACTGATGACACTAACTAACTTTAATTAGCATCTACTAAATTTTAGGATAATCCTTACTTAACTTTGTATTTCTAGGCAAATATTGGTGACCTACTAACTAAATTAATTTAATTATCATTTAAAGAGGGGCCATCATGACTTTTGAATTATATAAATAAATATATTTTGCATGGTTTAATCCTACGCTATTTTTTAGCCATTAATTAATTCACTAATCTTTATTGACATGAACTAATCAAGATTTAATTTTTAAATATTTTTAATTTACATAAAACCTTACTCTAATTCCATAATTAATTTTATCCTTATTTTTATTTATAACTAAATTATATTTCATTATATTTTTTTTCTTTAACATTTTCTTAAATATTTTGATTTCTCTAAATTATTTTCTAACTAGAAAATGGCAATAGACGGTGATAGGTGGAGCCATAAATAGTACTTTGGCCCGCTGGTCATACAAAGAGAGATAGAGAGAACAGACACATGACAGAGACAGGAGGAGAGGTAGAGCCGAAACATGGGAGGGGCATCACACGGCCGTGGCAAGCTTGCTGGTGGTGAGGTGGCCATGGCAGGCAACGCCGACCATAAAAATGGAATGCTATGGGGAGGAAGCTAGGGGAGGCGGCGGTGTGGCTCGGGCAGAGCATAGGTAAGCCAACGGTGGTGCAGGGTGGTCGGTGCAGGGGAGGGAAAGGGTGTGGTGCATAGAGTGAGATGGGGAGGAAATGAGGGGAGCACGAGTAAGAGTAGGGTGGAGGGAACTTACCAGACCAGATGATGGAGGCGGAGGAGCTGTGAGGTGGTAGTGCTCCTGAGGAGAAGTTGTGCAATTGATTGGGTGGAAATGCAATTGGAGGTGTGAAACACACTTTGACATGGTTAGATCTGGGAGGGGCTCGCCAAGTTGTCTGGAATGGCAAGGGAGGCAGTGGTTGGAGTAGGGGAGGTCGGCTTGAACTCGATTTCTTCTCCAAGGCTCGGTGTGGAGGATGGAGGGGAATGGAAGAGGAACAAAGGAGTGTAGAGGAGCAACAAACAAGCCGGTTGGGCTTTATAGACGGAGCAAGTGGTGAGTTGCTGTTGGTTAGTAGTGTGGCACAGGCATGGCCGGCGGTACGTTGCATGAGGCATGACACAGCAGCCGAGGGCGACACTAGGACACGGCTTCATGGGTGCAGCGCGTAGTGTAGGCATGCATGGCACAGGCTGTGCACACGTGTGGCACGACGGGTATGGGTGCCTGCCATGGGCGTGGGCGTGTAGCTCGGAGTAGGTGTAGGAGCGGGTCGCGTGTGCTCACGTGACACGGCGTGATTGGTGAAGTGTCACACCAAGCGAGCGCATAGGCATAGCGTGGGCGCACATGGCGGCGCAAGGTCAAGCGCACAGCCAAGGATAGAGAGAGAAAGAGAACAAAGAGAAGAAGAGTGGGGAGGTGGGCCGGGGAGAGAAAAGGAAGGGGAAAAGAAATGGGCTAGCCCAACTTGGATTTAGAAAATTTTCTTTTTTGGTTTTCAATTCCTGTTCAAATTTGAATTTCACTTATCAAAATTTAAAAAAAATGTACAAGTCCACTTTTATTCAAATTCATTTCAACCTTAGGTTTGATTCAAGTTTTGGGTTTAGCAGTTTCAAATTCAAATTTCACTTCTCTTTTTCTTCTCATATTAGTATTTTTTATTTTTGTTTGCTTTGTTTATTGCCTGGCTCTTAGTCCTAGGATTTGATATTATTTTTATTACTTGATTTGATTGACAGAAAATCCAATCAAGATTTTTGAATAAAAACCAGAAAAATTCAAGTAACACCAAAACACAGTAAAAGTTTTAAAATTTTCAAACATTCAAACTTTGGGATGTTACAACTTCAGACAGGAGACCCAATTCTGTTCTTAGCTTATAAACTCAATGCAACTTACCATCCTCTTTAAATAGGTCTCCTGACAAATTTATCTAAAAGATAATGAGTAAAGCCAACAGAGATAAGAAGAAAACAATCTGAACGCTAATAGATACACATGTTCTGTAAAGCACAAGTTGGCTTGATATATCTTTAATTTGAGATGAAATTTTCTAAAAGAAACGTGGCAACAAAATGTATCGTAATTAGGGGTGGAAACGGATGGAATATAAATCAAATAGTGTCCTTAATACATTCATATTCACATTTTGTAAATAAATACGAATATGAAATAAAATATTTTTGAATACAAATTCAAATATGAATTAAATATTTATTCGATTCGATCGGATCCAAATATTTTTATAACTTATGTATTATGAAGATATTGACATTTTATCCTCGTACAATCATGCTTAATCATTCTATTTCATTTACTTTATCTAAAGAAACTTGAATTCACATTGAATTAAAAAAACATGTCTTACTAATTAGTCGTATTACAATAAAAATATATATTATTTTACCAAATATAGATATGGATATAGATACGAATAGTCCGGATAAAATGACATTTTGGATGGTAAAAGTCTATACCATATTAATATCTATATTTTTTAGCGAATTCAAATACAAATACAAGAGAAATTGTTAATCGGATAGAAAAATATATACTATATTGTACCCTATCGAGTACAGTAATCGAATAATACGGATAATTTATATTCATTTCCATCCCCTAATTACGGAGTAATTACTCATAGCCATTCGTCACCATACCTATGATTGTACCGTGGTTAATGCCGATATTCCCAAATGGAAAGAAACGAACCTGTCAGTGCGAACACTTGCTCGTACCGCTGTTGGCTTCGTTAGGATCCGGCGGTTCTCCGGCTCAATTTAGGAAGAAAAATCGTGTAAAATTTTTGCTTTTTAGCCCAAAATTTGAAAGTTTTTTTATATACGAACCCCTAGAGAAAAGATTTACAAAAATAGACTCTTAGCACGACGCCAAAGGATATGGCGTCCAGGGTACATAGCACGGCGCCATATACTTTGGCGCCGTGCTTGGACACGTAGTAGCCACGGTGGCATAGCACGGCTACAAAGCCCACGACGCCGTGCTATGTAACCACGGCGCTAAAGGCCGTGGCGCCGTGCTTTGGGACTTAAGCCTAAGCACGGCCCCCCACCCCCTCACTCATCCCTGCGATTTATGTGGACTATGTAATGTATGTTTGTATTGGGTCGTAATGCTATGTGTCGTGCTTATTCATTTGGTGGAATGTGAATTAATATTGTTTGCGCGAATGGAACGAAAGAACTGGCTGAACTTGCAACGGCGCCAAAGGACCTGGCGCCGAGGTATTCAACTACGACGCCAGGGTCTTTGGCACCATAGTTGAATACCTCGGCGCCAGGTCCTTTAGCGCCGTTCTACCTAAACCTGCAGAAAAATAGCAAAGTGTTGTTTTTTGTGCATATACAAAACACATGCACATACACACATACACATACATTCACATATAAAACAGCTGAACACCTAAATAACAACATCACATAAGTCTCAATAACGTAGAACAACATCACGTAACTCTCAATAAGTCTCAAAACATCACACGGGTCTCAGCGCACAAAATAGAGTCAGTTTCGCTGCCTCTTGGCTCTTCCCTTGCCCTTGGCCAGAGCATCAGTCCTGGAGTATACGTGCTTGGGGGACGGGCCGAACGACGAGGCCGCTGTGAAGACTAAGTAGATGGTGCGTCGGGCATCTGCGACATCCCAATCTCGTCGTGGGTAGATGCCCCCTCGTCCTCGTGCTCCTCCTCGTCGTCATCCTGCTCCGCCTCATCGTTGTCGTCATCGCCCTGACTGAAAGTCGGAGAGCGTGACAAGCTCCTTGTGGACTGGCGCCTGCTGACGAGGTTGCAGCGGCTGAGGCACTCGAGCACTGGGCGGCCGCCGGTACGATCACGTCCGCCGACGAGCATCCGCGGCAACCACAACGACCTGCCGCCCGACTGATGCGACGTTTAAGTCTCTGCAAGTAATGATATGTCATAATAGTATACATGCTGAATGGGTCTAACTTAACGCTGCTAATCTGACTGGAACGACGTTGACACGTCCGTGAATTGTGACCCATTAGACCACAAGTACCGCAGTGTGTCTCCTGTGGGTCCTCAACGAAGGGATTTGCCCTATCCCTCTACCTCAGTCGTATCGGCCACAACAAAAAAATGCTATAACTATTAATGAAAACCGATATACCATATCGGATAAACTAAATTACTAATATTACTAATCGCTAATTTCTCTCCAACATTCATCACTTCTACCAATTTTTCCTATTTCTAAACCTAAAAACGAATCTACACCTATACCTATTTCTAAACAAGCAAACATACCTATTTCTAAACAAGCAAACAAACCCTAAAAACATACCTATTTCTAAACATTCATCAACCTCACTCAAATCAAACCCTAAAAACGAATCTACACCCATGACTGCTCTTACATTACGCATATATATTGCAAATCCAACCTAAAACAGAGCCAAATCTAACTAATTTCATCTAGGGTTTCAAATCTTGCCCCACGAAATGTACCTCAAATAATCCATATCTATTGAAAAAAAATCAAGGGAGGGGAGGGAGTTCACCTTGCTTCCTTGGTTTGGAAGCAAAATCGAGAGAAAAAGCAACGGATTGGAGTGGATTTGGAGGGGGAAGAGAGGAGTGGTGGCAAGCTGCTGTGTTTGAGTGAGGGGGTGGGGGGGCTGGGGCCTGTGCTCGGGGTTAAGTCCCAGAGCACGGCGCCACGGAAGTTAGCGCCGTGGTTACAGAGCATGGCACCATGTGCTTTGGCGCCGTGCTATGCCACCGTGCTATGTACTCTAGGCGCCATATACTTTGGCGTCGTGCTAAGGTTCTATTTTTGCAAATCTTTTCTCTAGAGGTCTATATGAAAAAAAATTTTAAATTTTGGACTAAAAAGCAAAAAATTTACAAAAATCGTGCATCCATCTTACGCCTATTAATACGTACGCCACTTGATTGGATCGACTGTACAGCAGTCTAGCGTTTGACAGCAAGTTTTCCACGGAGCCAAGTGGCCGAGACACATGGGGGAATGGAGCCATCTTGCCCCCCTCTTCAGTCTCCTCCTCCTGCTGCTCCTGCTGTCCACGTCACGTTGAGCTCCCCATTGGTGCCGGTGTCCAGGACCTTCACCGTGGATCAGCAGGGAGGAGGGGATTTCAGGACGGTGCAGTCGGCGGTGGATTTCGTGCCGGACGGCAACCGTGAGTGGATCAGGATTCATGTCAAGAATGGGAGCTACAGGTCTTCTCCTCTATCTATGTCGTACGCTCGTAGAACAGGTTTCATGCTAAGCGATGTAAGCAAGTCTGTTGGTACGCGTACGTGCAGGGAGAAGGTTACCATCCCAGAGAACAAACGGTACATCTTTCTGGATGGGGATGGCTCCTGGAAGACGGACATCACCTTCGACGCTTACGCCTACGCCGGCATCGACCAGCTGGTGAGCCTCCGCAACGTGAGCAATTCGTCGACGTTCCACAGCGCTACCTTCACCGTCCTCGCCGACAACTTCATCGCCCGAAACATCGCCTTCAAGGTACACACGCATGACACGTTAGTAAGTGCATTCACGATGAATCATTTCGACGTGGTGTGGCTAGCTTGCACATATACATGCAGAACATGCACAACGCGTTCGACAAGAGCAAGTCAGCCCAGGCGGTGGCGGCGCTGGTGGGCGGCGACAAGATCGCCTTCTACGACTGCGCCTTCTACGGCTTCCAGGACACGCTCTATGACTACCGTGGCCGGCATTACTTCCACCGCTGCTTCATCACGGGCGGCATCGACTTCATCTTCGGCTTGGGCCAGTCCATCTACCAGGGCTGCACCATCCGGTCCAACATTCCGCCGTGGTCCAAGCAGCCCGGGTGGGTGACGGCGCACGCCAGGGTCAACGCCGGCAGCCCCGGCGGGTTCGTGTTCAAGGACTGCACGGTCCAGGGCACCGGCCAAGTGTACCACGGCCGCGCTTGGAACCGGTACGCCACCGTCGTCTTCTACCGGACGTACATGAACAACACCGTCGTGCCACAGGGGTGGCAGGCGTGGGGCGCCGGCACTAACGTGTAAGCAAGCAACTCACACACGTCCTGACGTCCATGAACACACGCGCTCTACTTAATTAATTAGCTTAGACATTAAGTACGTAAGAGTCTATACATATGTTTTATGTTGTCAGGGCGGATGTCACATTCGCGGAAATTGGGTGCACGGGGCTAGGATCCAACAAGGCCAGAAGAGTGGCCTGGGAGAAGCACCTGCAGCAGGGAGGAGAAGTTGAGATTTGTGGACAACAAGTTCATTGACGACGGTTGGATATCGAAGCAACCATGGAGTATATAGCTAGCAGGCCAGGAACTAAAATCGCAAGTACTTTCATACATGACATAGGCGAGATGTATCAGAACGAGTTCGTACCAATGCTGGTTTCCTCATGAGCCAAAGATTGGCTATTTTGCTTTAGGGAAAGAATCGGGCCTGTTCTTTTTGGCTGCGGCTTATGGCTTTTGGCTGAAATTTTTGAATTTTGGCTGTTTACGGTACAGATTACGGAGAGATCGATACTCACTTGCGATTTTGACTGGTACAGATATTGCGCTTTTAACGTGTACTACGTTTAACTTATAGACCCCGTCTTGAAAAAATACCCCGTTTAAAAGTTAGGTACTGTAGCGGCTGCGAGAAGCGGGCGGCTTCTCACCAACCGAACACCCCCGATAGTCCATCCATCTGCGAAATTGTAGTTCTTCTATAGCAAAAATTAATGGATATGCACTTATGCTTACACCAGCGTTCACATGATGCATTAATCCATTAACTGGGACGTGGATATCCCACGACGACCTCGTCCGGGTCGCCGGCATCTTCCGGGGAGGTCCAAACACAATACGGCGGCCTTCCTCCAACCCAACGTTCCCCGCCTCGCTATCTTCTTCTTCCCAACTTAGATCTGTACTCAAAATAGTTTTTTTAAGTAGCTTATTGCTGAAAAACACTATAACTGACTGAAATTATACTGTAACTAATAGTGACTTATTTAACGTAATTAAATTTAAAAAATTTTAAAAACATATTAGCCCATCACGGATAGTACAAACAAATACGAGAAAAAGGAACAAACAAAAAACTCAAAAAAAGTAAAAAATCATAAAAAGATAAAATTATTGAATAGTAAAAAAATAATTAAAAACTAGAAGTTTTAAGCTGTTTTGAGCAGGACGTTATCTTCTGGAAACATCGTTGTGACATTGTTTTTAGATCGCAGGGACCGTCTCTCTGGACTCCCGCTTGAGAATCTTCAAGGAAGCTGCTCTTCTGTGGGCCAGGGCGCCAGGCCTCCCTCCGAGCCGCCACCCAAGCCTGCCAACTTTAGCATAACCTTTAATCAAAGTTGTAATTTTAGCCAAGTACTTAATGACAGATTAAGTAATTACCTTACTTGGCCATTAATTACCATGGGCCCAAGTGTCATTTGCCATTTATCTAAAGAACCAGGTTTTAGTTGAGACACTGGTAAAATTTGCATCTTAAAATAAATACAAATGATACTGACTAACTTTAATTAGCACCTACTAAATTTTAGGATAATCCTTATTTAACTCTGTATTTTTGTGCAAATATTGGTGACATACTAACTAAATTAATTTAATTATCATTTAAAAGGCCCTCATGATTTTTGAATTATATAAATAATTATATTTTGCATGGCTTAATCCTACACTAATTATTTTTAGCCATTAATTAATTGACTAATCCTTAATGACATGTAACTAATCAAGATTTAATTTTTAAATATTTTTAATTTACATAAAACATTACTCTAATTTCATAATTAATTTTACCCTTATTTTTATTTATAACTAAATTATATTTCATTATATTTTTATTTGAATTCTTCTGAAATATTTTGATTTCTCTAAATTATTTCTTAACTGGAAAATGGCAATAGACACTGACATGTGGTACCATGAATAGTGCTTTGGCCCACTGGCCATACAGAGAGAGAATAGAGATAAAGACAGGAGGAGAGGTAGAGTCGAAATAGGGGATGGGCGGTGCACGACCGTGGTGAGTTCATCGGAGGTGAGGTGGCCACGGCGGGTCCGGCCGGCGTGGCAGCGGATCCGGCTTCGAGCCGTGCTAGCGGCGGTGGATCCAGCGGCCGGACTCGGTGTCGAGCGAAGCGCCGGCCGAGCGGAGCTCGGCGGGGCCAGCGAAGTAGCGGGTCCGGCTTCAGGCTGTGCTAGTAGCGGCCGGCCTTGGCGTTGAGCGAAGCGGCGGCCGAGCGGAGCTCAGTGGCGCTTCCGGGCCGGCAGATCCTCGGGCGCAACAGCGGGCAGCGCTTTGGGGCTGGAAGCCGAGGCGGCGGTCGGTCGTGCGGGGTTCGAGGCGGCAAGGTCGGCGACCGTGCGGGAATCGAGGCGACCGGGCGGTGGCCGTGCGGGAGCCGAGGCGGCACGGTCGGCGGCCGGGCTGGAGCCGAGGCGACGCGGGCTGCGACCCCTTGGCTTCGAGGCCAGGCGGCAACTTCGAGGTCGAGCAACGACTTCAGGGCAGTGCCGGTGGCCGGCGCTTCAACGACTTCGGGGCGGAGCCGGCGACTGGCGCTTTGGCGACTTTGGGCTACGCGTGCGGGGCGGCGCCGGTGGCAAGACGGTGTGGAAGCCGAGGCAGTCCCAAGCAGTGCGGTTGAGCGGCCGGCGGCGGCTTTGGGCCAGCACATCGGCGCGCGCGGCGGCACATGGGGAGGAGGGCTAGCAGCCGTACGGGCCAGCCGTGCAAGAATTTTTTTCTTTTTTCTTTTTTTTTCAATCTAAAGTGTAATCAACATCTACTCTGTCACGTAATCTACCGATCGGCATTGTGCCGGCGACTTCAAGTCTGCTCGCGGTAGATTAGAGCGGATTTGCACCATAGAAAAAATAATCTAGAAAGCAAAATCTGCGAATTTAAAGTGATCTAGACATAGACAGTTCAATCTACTAGTGCTTCAATGATTACCTTCGATTCACCAGAGTGATTCGTGCTGATTACGTGTTGAGGAACCGTCGCTGGCGACCAGTCCGATCGATTCCTCTGCTTATGCAAAACCAGATCAATCATAGAAAACAGAAATAGTAGATTGAAAACACAAAGAGGTAGAGAGAACTCCTGGTCTTTCTTTATTTTTTTCTTTCTGATTCCGTATACAAAATAGCCAATAGTACTACCTAATTAGCCTAGTGGTGAAGTGCCCACCATGGGCCAAGGCTTCAAGCCCAGACCCAGGTTTCCTAACAGATGGCTGCAAGGACTGGAAAGCAACCAGAGCTCCCACTTAACCCCTTTGAGGTGCACGTTGGACTAGCCGATCGGCCCACGAAGGCAATAGCTCAAAGGGAGCCAATTGTCTCACCAGGGCACTAATCCAAATAGCATCTAGGTCCAACGCCAAGGAAAATAGAAGTTTGGCCCAATACCTTGAGGAGACCAAATTACCATCTGGCTGGAAGCTCTGCCATGTTCTGGGGATTCAAAGAATTTTTAGTTAATCCTGGAAAGGCTTGCCACGATACCAGATATCAATCGTAGCACATCAAGTGGAGCGACTCAAGACTACTTCTCTAGGTGTTTCTTCTAAAATACCCTAGGGGTAAAAGTTAGTGTTAGAGGAATAATTTTACCCTTTCACTAGTGGGATCCGCTATATAGAAGACACATATATACAGATCACAAGAGTATAATTATGCTTAGAAAGGACAACAATACCCATCACTTATACCTATAGGCTAGTTATCTCATTGAGGGGCATTCCAGTCATTTGTATATGCCCACGAGCCAATAAATACCTTATCTATCTCTCATTTGTAAGGAGGGCTCTCAAAAGTAATAAAGAAGTATATTCACATTGGTGAGCCCTCAGGAAACCCCTCCCCAAAGGTAAACCCCCGTTTGCTCACCGACAGTACTAGGGTGATCCTCTCAGACCCTCAAACCTATATAAATTTCCATGTTATTTTTACTCTCATAGACAATGGCCCGTCAGATGGTTATCACCTACAATAGGTTCTATTCACCCAGGGGAAATCAAAATTAGGGTTCTATCTACCCCTCATGTTTTTTATCCCATTACAAAGATTCTTTTGTAAAATAAACACTAAATCGAGTAAGTTCCCATGCCCTCCCTTGATCGTGGGCATGACTGTTTGAAAGTTTTCACTCTGCAGAAATCGCACACTTTACCCATAAGAGATGACCAATTTATTGCACCACCACACTACCTTCGGTGTGAGGCTTAGATGGTCACCACAAGGCATTTACAATGCATCTTTGCAATGTGGATACACCCACTGAGGTTTTCACCACCGTGGGGTTTCGTTCACCTGCTTCGAAAGCCCCCTCTTGCTCCGCACTTCAAGGCCTCTGACCGGCACTCTTGACCATGTTTCACTAGATGGCGCACCAGTGCTAGGTCGATGAAAATAAATTGGCCAAGTTATATCCATTATAGAATTATGGTTACACTGTTTTATCTTAGGAGGTTATCACAAGATTCAGTCCTTAATATTACTTGGATGGTTCTACCAGATACCAAGCTCTCGTGCTCTATTCGTACTAGCCCAACTTACCATCCACCTAGGTATGAATCAATTTTAGAGTTTTGGATTCCAAAATTTCCTTCTATTTATCTAAAGAACCAGGTTTTAAATTAGCACTGCTTAAATTTGTAGCTTAAAAATAAATATTAAAGACACTGACTAACTTTAATTAGCATCTACTAAATTTCATGATAATCCTTATTTAACTCTATATTTCTAGGCAAGTATTGGTGACATACTAACTAAACTAATTTAATTATCATTTAAAAGGGCCCCTCATGACTTTTGAATTATATAAATAATTATATTTTACATGGCTTAATCTTACACTAATTATTTTTAGTCATTAATTAATTCATTAATCCTTATTGGCATGCAACTAATTAAGATTTGATTTTTTTAATATTTTCATTTATATAAACCTTACTCTAATTCATAATTAATTTAATCCTTATTTTAATATATAACCAATTATATTTTATTATATATTTATTTGAATTTTTCTTAAATATTTTGATTTCTCTGAATTATTTTCTAACCGGAAGATGGCAATAGACAATGATAGTTGGGGCCATGAATAGTGCTTGGGCCCACTAGTCATATATAGAGAGAACAGTGACAGAGATAGGATGAGAGGCAGAGTCAAAATAGGGAGAGCCACAAAAAGGAATGCTAGGGGGGGAGGAAGCTAGGGGAGGTGGTAGCATGCGCGTGGCTCGCGTTGAACAGAGGTGAGCCAGCACAGGGTGGCTAGTGTAGGGAACGAAAAAAGGGGCGATGGCGGCCTTAGTGAGACAGGAGGAAATGAGAGGAGTATGAGCAGAAGAGGGGTGGAGGGAACTCACCAGACCAGACGGTAGAGGCAGAGGAGCTATGAGGTGGTATGGCTACGAGGGCCAGGGGTGGCGCAGCAAGCTCTGTGGTGCTGGTGACCTAGGGTGAAGGGGAGAACAAATTGATGATTGGGAAAGGAAGTGGGTGATGTGAAGGTGCTCAAAGAGAAAGAAATCGGATAGAGGCTTACTAGAGAGGGGAGGGTGGTAGCGGTGGTGGCTTTTGACCGAAATCGAGGGAGAAAGTGGTGGACGGTGCTTTTGAGGAGAAGCCATGCAATTGACTGGTGAAAACGCAATTGGAGGTGTGGAACACACTTTGATGTGGTCTGATCGGGGAGGGGCACACCAGGTTGGCCGGAACGACAAGGGGAGGCGACGATCGGAGTAGGGAAGGTCGGCTAGAACTCTATTTATTCTCCAAGGCTCCGTGGGGGGATGGAGGGGAATGGAAGAGGAATGAGGGAGTGTAGATGCGCAATGAACAAGCAGCCAGGCTTTATAGACGGAGCTGGCAATGAGCTGCTGTTGGTCAGCAGTGTGGCACAGACATGGGTGGCAGTGCGCTAGGTGTGGCATCACACGGTGGCCGAGGACAACACTAGCGACGCGTGTAGTGCGTAGTGCAAGCACACATGACATGGTGGTGACCGCTTAGTATGGGCGCCTAGCATGGGCTCACAAGTGTGGCTCGGAGCAGGCGCGGGAGTGCAGCTCAGAGCAGGCATGGGTGCGGGTTGAGCGTGCACGCATGGCACGGCACAAGCGGCTAGGAGGCGCGCCGAGTGGGCGTGTAGTCACAACGTGGCATGCGTGGTGAGCTGCAGTGCATTGTGGCGCGTGCGACAGGGCCAAGTCGATCACACGGTTGGGGATAGAAAGAAAGAGAAGAGAGAATAGAGGGGATGTGGGCCGGGGAGAGAAAAAGGAAGGGAAAATAAATAGGCCGGCCCAACTAGTGTTTGTAAATTTTTTATTTATTTGAATTTTTGTTTTGGTTTAGAATTTGAATTCAAATTAGAATTTCACTTGTCAAAATTTTGAAAAATGTACAACTCCACTTCAATTCTTTACAACCATAGGTTTGATCCAAGTTTTGGGTTTAGCGGTTTTAAATTCAAATTTTGCTTCTCTTTTTCTTCTCAGATTCGTAATTTTTATTTTTATTTGCTTTGTTAATTGCACGTCTCTTAGTCCTAGGTTTTGGTTTTATTTTTATTAGTTGATTTGATTCACACAAAATCCAATCAAGATTCTCGAATAAAAACTAGAAAAATTCAAGGAACACCAAAACACACTAAAAAGTTTTAAAAATTTTCATATTTTCAAACATTCAAATTTTGGGATGTTGCAACTTCAGACTGGAGATTCTGTTCTTAGCTTATAAACTCAATGCAACTTACCATCCTCTTTAAATAGGCCTCCTGACAAATTTATCTAAAAGATAATGAGTGAAGCTGACAGAGACAAGAAGAAAACATTCTGAACACTAACAGAGACACACGTTCTGTAAAGTACAAGTTGGCTTGATACATCTTTTATTTGAGATGAAATTTTCTAAAAGAAACGCGACACCAAAATGTAGGGTAATTACAGAGTAATTACTCATAGCCATTCGTCACCATATATACCTCCACGATTGTACCGTGGTTAATGCCGACATTCCCAAATGGAAAGAAACGGAACCTGCCAGTGCGAACACTTGCTTGTACCGCTGCTGGCTTCGTTGGGATCCGGCGGCTCGCCGACCCAATTTAGGAAGAAAAATCGTGCATCCATCTTTTACGCCTATTAATACGTACGCTACTTGAATGGATCAACACAGCAGTCTAGCGTTTGACAGCAAGTTTTCCACGGAGCCAAGCGGCCGGAACACATGGGGGAAATGGAGCCATCTTGCCCCCTCTTCAGTCTCCTCCTGCTGCTGCTGCTCCTGCTGTCCACGTTGAGCTCTGCCTTGGTGCCGGTGTCCAGGACCTTCACCGTGGATCAGCAGGGAGGAGGGGATTTCAGGACGGTGCAGTCGGCGGTGGATTTCGTGCCGGACGGCAACCGTGAGTGGATCAGGATTCATGTCAAGAATGGGAGCTACTGGTCTTCTCCTCTATCTATGTCGTACGCTCGTAGAACATGTTTCATGCTAAGCGATGTAAGCAAGTCTGTTTGTACGCGTACGTGCAGGGAGAAGGTTACCATCCCAGAGAACAAACAGTACATCTTTCTGGATGGGGAGGGCTCCTGGAAGACGGACATCACCTTCGACGCTTACGCCCACGCCAGCATCGACCAGCTGAGGAGACTGATCCACAACGTCAGCGATTCGTCGACGTTTCTCAGCGCCACCTTCACCGTCCTCGCCGACAACTTCCTCGCCCGAAACATCGCCTTCAAGGTACACACGCATGACACGTTAGTAAGTGCATCCACGACGAATCATTTCGATGTGGTGCGGCTAACTTGCACGTATACATGCAGAACATGCACAACGCGTTCGACAAGAGCAATCCAGCCCAGGCGGTGGCGGCGCTGGTGGGCGGCGACAAGATCGCCTTCTACGACTGCGCCTTTTACGGCTTCCAGGACACGCTCTGCGACTTCCTCGGCCGGCACTACTTCCACCTCTGCTTCATCGAGGGCGGCATCGACTTCATCTTCGGCTACGGCCAGTCCATCTACCAGAACTGCACCATCCTGTCCAACATTCCGCCGTGGTCCACGCAGCCCGGGTGGGTGACGGCGCACGCCAGGGTCAACGCCACCAGCCCCGGCGGGCTGGTGTTCAAGGACTGCACGGTCCAGGGCACCGGCCACCAGTACCTCGGCCGCGCATGGAACCGGTACGCCACCGTCGTCTTCTACCGGACGTACATGGACAACATCGTCGATCCACAGGGGTGGCAGGCATGGGGCGCCGGCCCTAACGTGTAAGCTAGCAACTCACACACGTCCTGACGTCCATAAGCACACGCGTTCTACTTAATTAATTAGCACGTAAGAGTCTATATATTTTTTTTGAGTGTATAGATATCAGATGTTTTTTTTTCTTAATTATCATTCAAATTTATGACCTTTTGATTAGAAATCAAGGGGTCCTTATTTTTAAAAAGGTGGATTTTTTTTTCAAAGGGGAAGATGTAGAATTCAAGAGGAGGTGGGAGAATTTATAGCCATTAGATCTCTAATCTAATGGTTTTAAATCTGAGTGATAATTAGGAAGAAAATGACGTTTAACAAAACCCTATTTTTTTTTATGTTGTCAGGTCGGATGTAACATTTGCGGAAATTGGGTGCACGGGGCCAGGATCCAGAAAGGTCGGAAGAGTGGCGTGGGAGAAGCACCTGAGCAGAGAGGAGGCGTTGGGATTCGTGGACCACAAGTTCATTGACGACGGTTGGATATCCAAGCAACCAGTGAGTATATAGCTAGCAGGCCAGGAACTAAAGTCGCAAGTACTTGCACACATGACATGGGCGAGATGTATCAGAACGAGTTTGTATCGACGCTGGTTTCCTCATGAGCCAGCGATTTGCTATTTTACTTTAGGAGAAGTATGGATCATGCATCCATCTGCGAAATTATTGGTTTTTATAGAGCAAAAATTAGTGGATATGCACTTGTGCTTACACCAGCGTTCACATGATGCATTTATCCGTTAAATGGGACGTGTATATCCCTCGACGACCTCGTCCGGGTCGCCAGCATTTTCCGGGGAGGTCCAAGCACAATACGGCGGTCTTCCTCCAACCCAATGTCCGGCAGGTGTTTCCCCGCCTCGCTATCTTCTTCTGGAAACATCATACTTTAGGCTTGTTATTGTTAGCTGAAATTTATGGATTTTGGCTGCTACTTATGGTTTTTGAGTTGTTTGTGTGAAAAATTACAGAGTAACAGAAACTCACGTGTGATTTGTATCGAATAAATGAAGTCGGTACTGTATATATTACAATTAACTAGTAGATCATATTTTAAAAAGATACTTCATTTAAAAGTATATTTTAAAAGTTGAAAAAAAAACATGGCCTTTAGATTACCGGAACCGTCTCTCTGGACTCACCCCTGAGAATCTGCAAGGAAGCTGCTCCTGTGGGCTAGGCCTCCCTCCGAACCGCCTCCCATGGCCCGACAGCCCTGGTGTTTGAGAATGTTTCGGTTGTGATGAATTGAACCGAGTGCTTCAAGACGTACCAATGGTTTGACTCTCTTTTTCAACACGAATGTTTTAACCCATGATGCTTCAGTTTGTGAGTTGTAAAAGTGTTCCAGTTGTGACCAGTAATGAAATGAATTGACGAAGCAGTGTTAACATTTTCCCTTTCCCTTTCCATGATTGCACGCCGATTCGGCGCAGGGGCTTAAGAAAAACTAGATAGACTGCGCCCGTCTAATCTTATATGGAAGAGGAAAGGTTGAAAATGGTCTTGGGTCAACGATTTGTCATGATAATCATGGAAGCATGGGTGTTTTTATCGAAAAACATCATGTGTGTAGACGTACCAAAGTTTTAAATGCGTGAATTCAATTCAAATTTAGGTATATTTTTCTAAAAATTTCAGTTCTAGAGTATATACTCATCTATAACAATTCAAATGAAATACATACCTTTGAATAAATATACTCAAATTCAAAGATTTTGTATGAATTTAGATCACATATTTCGCTGATTTTTATATAAAATCAGCACATACCTACAATCAAACTATCAACAAAAAAAGCAATTGCGGTTTGAATTCCAGTACGAACATGTTTGAACTAGTTAAATTTGACATAAAAAACCAAATTTTTTGCATATAATATATAAAGGGAATACTTATTTTAAATTATAGTGCCCTGCGTATGTGCTAATTGTTTCATGTAGACTATGGATTAGAAAGAGGATGCGTAACTATAGGCAATCAGTTTTGACAATTGAAAAGATGTGCAGGAGAAAGGACGTAGTTGTGCTGGTCTCTTGCAGAGGTACGATGGCAAGCATTTTGACATATCTGGATCAACTTCGCATCAGAGATGACCGGATCTAAGGCTCCGTTCAATCCGATTTTTTAGTAACTTTTGATTTCTAATTATTCGTTAAAATTGTACTATAGCAACTATTAACCATTTTAGAGTCATTCAATTAAACAAAAATGAAGAAAAATAAAAAATACCATTATATCTCTATGAACAATGTAAAGGAAAAAAGGGCAAAAGACAAAAAAAAAGGGACATTTAAGAAGATGACATTGTTTGAATAGCCCTAAAATTTCAAACCTAAATTTTCTGTGAATTTTTGCTGATTTTTGGGGAAAATTTGAAAACTTTCCCTTTTGGGAAAGTCCCCCCTCTTGGCCGCTTTCCTTTCTCGGCCGGGCGCTGCCCCCTCCTTGCTGGCGCCCCGCCAATTCCCGCCTTCGCCCGCTCCCCAGCGCCTCCCTCCTTCTTCTCCTGTTGGCGCCGCTTCCCCACCCCGTCTCCCTCCCTTCCCAGCGCCTCCCCGCTCCTTCCTCCCCGCCCACGCCTTCGCTCCTCCCCGCCTTCTTCCTCGCGTCTGCACCAGTGGGTTCATCCCCCTCCTTCGCGCTGACGCCACCGTCTCGACGTCACCGCCGCCGCGCGTCGCTGTTTCCCCGCTCAGCCCCACTGGCCAGCCTCTCCTCCCTTCTCCCCGCCGCCTGGTTCTTCCCCCTTGGGCGCCCGATTCCTTCCCCCTGGTCGCCCGTGCCCCCTTCCCCGCAATTTCCCCTCCCCCTCCGCCGGGTATAAAACCCGCCCCAGCATCCTCACTTCCCCCTTGCTCCCCGATCTCCTCCACCCCTCCCTCATTTCCCAATTGCGTGCGTCCAGAGCTTCTACACCCTCCCCCACACCCATTGACACTCTCGCCTAGCTAAGAGAAGCTCCGAGGAGCTCCGGCGTCGAAGGCCGCCGCCGTCCGAACCACCCTCACCGTGGCCAAGCTTCTCCGCAGCTTCCCAGCCTCCAACTCCACCACCAGTGTGAGCCTCGCACCCCCGTGAGCGTGTAACCGCAGCCAATTTGGCTCCCTCACCGCCGGTGAGCTCCTCCGCCACCGCAAAGCCGAAGCTCTCCCTTCTCCCTCCTGCCTTCTCCATTGACCTCCTCCCCTCCCAAACTCCACCAATGGATTCCCCGTGTTGAGACGCACCCGGCGGTACCCTCCCTTGCCGTCGGAGCCCCTCGCCGTTGCCAGAGGGCGGAGCCCCGCCGTCTCTGTCCCTCCGCTGCGTGAGGCCGGCGAAAGGAGGAAGACGATGGACGTGGCTCCTCCTCCGCCGTCCATCTCGCCCATTGCCGTCTAACACGGAGCGTCGGATGGCCACCCCTCCTCGACCGTCCGATCTTCTTAAACTTCCCGTCCCGCGTCCGTCGGATCTTCCACCGTATCGTTTTGCTCCGCCTCATCCGGCCGTTCACCCGAGCCACGCGTCGTCCATCCAGATTGCGTAGGCGCGCGGGAGTGGGCCGCGTCCCGGCCTGCTTCGCTCGCACGCGCGCGCGTTGGGCTGCGCTGGCCGTCGGCCGCGCGGGCTGATCTCCCGGCCGGGCTGCACTGTTGCACCAGGCCGGCCCATTACTGTTCATTTGATTTTCCAGATGTTTTTCCAAATTCCAAAATCCAGAAAAATCCTAGAAAATCACAGAAAATCCCAAAAATTCCCAAATTTCACCACTTTGCTCCAAATATTATTCTAGACCCATTTGTAACCTCCATTTCCACAAAATCATCCCAGATAAATTTCTAAAATTCCCCATTTGCGGATTTATGCGTTTTACTCCTTTTTGAATAGTTTATTTTTCCTCGCTTGATTAGTCTCAAGCTGGACCTTATTATTTTATGTGTTTGCGCTAGTTTCGGAGATTCCGGAAGTTCAAGTGCAAGCTCAGGATCCAGGCGTTTCTACGTTCGAGCTAGCCGAGATCGTCCAAGTCAACGGCAAGTCCCAAATCCTTTGATCATGTTGTATCCCATGCCATTTAATTATGTTATTATATTATTTGCATTGAGCTAGTTCTGAAAAGTTAGTTCAAAGTAAAATAAAATGGTTCAGAATGACATGTTATGTAGTTAAACCTACCACCGACAAAAGCCATGTTAAACTTGTAGCCATGCCTTTGTAACCCTAGAAATAATTATCTGTTAGTCTAGATAACTGTAGGTTATTATTATCATGCAAAGTCTTTACACTGATAAGGTCGTGGCTGCAGGCCAATAGAATTTAGAAAACCCGACTCTAAGGTAGGGTGGTATGAGACACCGTATCTTAGAGCGGAGAGTGCCGGCGTGCACAAGGTAGGGTAAGGGTGTTGTGGGGCGCCGCGAGACGGCTTTCGCCCACCGCTTACCCTAGGATTGAGGTAGGGTAAGGGTGTTGTGGGGCGCCGCGAGACGGCTTTCGCCCACCGCTTACTCTAGGATTGAGGTTAGGGTAAGGGTGTTGTGGGGCGCCGCGAGACGGCTTTCGCCCACCGCTTACGCTAGGTTAGGTCGCGGGCCTGGCGAGGTTGCGGATCAGGTGAAAATATAAGGACCAGACCCTTACGCTGAGCAAATGACATGGTGACCGCTCAACCACAGGAGTTGACTTGTCAACACTGGTTTAGTAACTGCTCAACTCGATTGAAACTCTACAGGTGTTGTGGATAAGGTGTTTGGGTAACAAAGGTTAGGCAGGCCGTGCTGCGGGTGCCTAACAACGGTAGAGTTCACTCAAAGCGGACACTGGTTTTCTTTCTTTGTGGCGTGTGTGTGTGAAGTCCAGACCCGAGTGAATTCTACCGGGTAGAGCCTATATAAAGAATTGAGCAGTGAAACGACCTGGCTTCCTTAACTCTGTCGCGGGAGTTAAGGAATCGTGTGGGTAAAGCTGAGCAAACTCTGCAGAGTCAAATAAATGGTATTCGAATACGCCGTGCTCCCGGTTATTGGAGCTGTGTCACTTGGGTGATTCCAGCAGCAAAGCTTAAGTAGTTTTGTACATGCTTTAACTTGATTAGTTGGTTAATTAACTTTTATTGAAAACCCCTGAGATCTTAAGAAGTAGTTTTGAGTCCATCTTATAAAATATTTGCAAATAAAACTGCATCCACCAAATGTAATAAACCAAGTATATTCCCTCCTTTGATGTTCCGTGCATGTAGTAAGATAGAGTCCCTTTTGGGACTTGCTGAGCCGGTTGTTTGGCTCACGGCTTGCTTAATCCACTCTTTAGAGGATCAAGACGAAGGTGAAGGTCTCCCCGTTGAGGAAGTTCCGGAGGATCTCTTCTTCGACGAGGACCCGTGGCTTTAGGTCTTCGCCGCGCTCGAAGCAGATCTTGGATCTTTTTGTAATGTAATTATACTTTGGGCTTGCACGCCCCGCTGTCAAAACGGATGTTATTCCCTATATGAAATATATGTTGGACTTTTGCTGTAAGCATGCGATGGTATACTCTTGCGCGACACTCCGTAACTGTTCATGCGTGAATAGTTGCGGAATGCCGTGTCCGTACACGCCCCTGGAAACGGGGCGTTACATTGTTCATTCTTACTTCTGAAGGTTAGAAACCAAAAACCGATACCAGAATTAATAGGTTAAGTTAAGTGAGGTTCTAAGTGGTACCACGGCCATATAAGCCTTACTTTAGATTTCCAAGGAGAAAAGTAAAGTTCATGCACTGCACTGTTATTACAATCTATATAGCTTATGTTGCGGATGTACTTCTAATTCTATTAAATTCATAATAGAAATATCTGTTCATCATTAATTCTAAAGTAACAGCATGAAGATTTTTTAAATTATATATTGTCTTAATTTTGTTGTAACTACTTCAAATTATGCAATCTTTTTATTTCTAATTGCCTGAATGTGTATTATAAATTCTGGAACAATTAACCTAGTGAGCACAATTGATCTTTATACAAATGAAGCAATAATTCCTGTTCTTGTTTATTGTATCTCTTTTGGACAGCTTTGGATACAACCAGCGGCGGATCCAGCGGTGGGGCGGGGGGGGGGCTCGAGCCCCCCTACCGCTACCGGACCCTTGGAGCCCCCCTGGAGCCCCCCTTAAATTTTTAGCCATGGATGTATAATGTAGAAGGGGCTGAGGTCAAGCTGAAGGTACTTCAACCCCTCCAAAAAATTTTCCTGGATCCGCCACTGGATACAACCAGAAGGAATACACCTCTGCACTGCATTCAACAAGCTAACTAAGCTATCTGTACAATGCATTTTTGTTGAATATGACCTGTTGTGGACGACAGTCCTCTTTGAAGCTGCACCTTCTATTGAGATATTTGATTTAGAGGTACTTTTATTTGCCTGCCTTTCCTCTCTGCTATTAGTTTAGTGTGTTTTTGTTTCGAAAATAACTTAGGTGCAAACATTTCTTTTATATTCAATTTTTAGAAATGCTTCCACCATCGTGTATACGTCCTCCTAAGTCATAGTGGCATATAGAAATAAAAATAAGTGGCAATCCTATTCACTGCCCTTTTTTTGACATGTTGTATTAACAAAGTCACCATTTTTTTTATATAGATTTGGGAACATCCATGCATAGTGGACAACGAGCCAAGACGGCAAACTTTTGGGGAAGTAACAAATCCTTCCTGGAAGATTTCTAAGTTTACTCATTTTTTTGATATCAAATCGAAACATCAGGCAACGAAAGATCAATTACACGAAGCCTATAAGTCAACCCTGCAAAAATCAAGCCCAAACACTCATTTGGCAGTCTGACCATGAGGAGGTGACGGTCTAACCGATTGGCTAGTATGACCGCAGGTCACGGCCGGTTGGACCGCTAGGCCGATCTAACCGGTGCCTTGGGCCGGTCTGATTGGAGCTCAGGTAGAAGCAAGAGCAGCTCGGGTTCAAATTTCCAAAAGAGGCAATTCAAAACCACGGCTTCAAATCTTATGAAACTTGGTACAAACATTCACAATAAAGTCAGGAACTTATTCCAAGTAAAGATCAAGAAGATCAATACCAAAATTTCAATATTTATCCAAAACAAGGAAGCTTGCACCAATACAGGGCCAAAATCAAACTTGTAGTCAAAGGCTTGCTCATGGGTTAGGAATGGTCAAGATGACCTTGGATCAACTCCCACACATCCTAGCAAACAAAAACATGGCAAGAATCACAACAAAGACCCTAGAATCAAAATCTCTTACTGAGGGCCTCAAACCAAGCTAAAATCGAGCAAACTCAAGAACATTTCATAGAATATGCCTAAATTTATGGAATTTGGTCTCCAAGAGATATCTTCACCACCTATATGTCTTGGCACCAAGAAAGATCGAGAGGGAAGAAAGAAATGTAAGCAAAAAATGCAGAAACTATAAGATCGTTTAGTACACTTTGGTTCAGCCAAAAAGTAACCTTTATGCTATAACGCACTGACCCATCCTGTGACATACTAGCTCCTTGCATATCAAGTTTTGTCTCATATCTTCCTTTTCCTTTGTTTCTCTCGCGATGATCAAGGAACTATAATGTGTGTGTTTCCTTAATCTGATTTCTCTACTCAAGTGTCACCTCCCAAAGCCTCTCTATGTGCTTATATACTATACACAGGAGCTCCATTCAACAAACTTAATTCCAAGTGAAACAGTAGCTAGCCTTAATGGTTGTTGCATGTTGGCTCCAAAAAACCTTGAAACATATACCTGGATTAAGCACGAAACTGCAGGCTTAATGCATGCATGAACTGGCACATCCATTCTTATGATAGCCATGTGCATACAACGATTTATTATTTCCTATTGTATGCACATGTCCGGGAATACAAAAGTGATGCTCTATATTTAACACATCAAGAAGTAACACTAAAAATTCAAACCAGTGTGCATAAAACAAAAGAAATTTGAAGGGAGAGGAAAGGGAATTTAAACCCATGATTCTTAATCCTTTAGTCTAATGGTCGGTGCGAACCGCTCACCAACCATGGCACCGATGTGTCGCTACCATGGGGCCGGCAGGCCTTTGACCACTGGCCTTTGCACACCAGCTGCAGCAGTTGCTGCCGTCAGACTCCTTTTTCACTTGGTTGCTGATGTTGCTTTCTTCGGTGCTATTACTTTTCAACTTACTTGTCATTCCCCACGGACGGCGTCAACTATTGTGGTTACGGGCCAAACAGTAGAAGAGGGAAGTATGAGAAAATGAGCTATGCCCTCCCTTGTTGATCCAATGAAGTATATATACATGATCATAAGGTCTTATTACAACAACACCCCTACCATGGGGTACTATTCCAAGGGGACATATGTCTTTATACTTTATTGGGGCCTCTTGGCTCAGCAGGCCGAATGGATACTGATGGGGTCATCCCCACAACAATTGTGTTTCTTATAGTTTATTTTGTTCCTCTTTTTTACAAAATATCACATCATTTTTTACATAATTTAATTTATGTATTTATGTAAAACTAGTATATATTTGATGTAAGAAGACTATAAATAAAAGAATAATATGTATTAGAGCATTTCTCCATGTATCACATCACATGCTAATAAGCAAACTAGTGAATGGAGGTAGATATGCATCCAACATCCAAAAAATTAAGTACTCTTTAACAAAATAGAACTCAAATAGGAGAAAAACAAAGGCAAAATGATTTTATCAATTAGATCTAATTAAGTCTCAAAATTTAAGTACTATTTAACAAAAAACACTTAAGTTCTCTCCCGACACCACCAAAATTAAATGACATGCTCCGACACTCGCTAATACTGTCTTTCTCAGCATTAAAATCTTCGACAAGCATAAAACGTAACGTAATATAGATACTCCCGATTTAATCCAATGGACATTCTACCACTACTCCTAATAACCATATTACACTCAGATCGACCAAATGCCCTTTATTGGCTTCTATTCATGGCTTCTGCTTAAAAAAAAAAAAGCTAAAACAAATACCTAACTTTTTAAAGCAGTTTTTCCACTTCTCTCACTATTGTTAAACTCCGAGGATAAAACAGAAGATCATAAGTGTATTACCAACCCCACTCCTCGCACTCCCGTTATATGCACGTATCTTTCTATCACTTTTTACACCGCTCACCTTGTTCTTCTAAAAACCATTTATTTAAGCTACTATTATTTATTTTTAATCAAAAATTATAAGTCACAGCTAAAATCTATCAATAAAAATCAATACAAACGTCGCCACAGTTAATTGCATCCCCTGTCTTGCCAGGCTCCTTCACAAAGATGGGTCCACAAGAAAATATGTTCAAATAAGATTCAGGTAAACTAATTGAGCAAGTCACACAAAGAGCTGCTAACTCGTGCTAACAACACAAGTGAACAATATGGTATATGGACAAGACCGATCCAACTCTCACACCACGAGAATGAAGCACCTACAACTCATCACCCACTTTCCTACTCCCAGTCCCATCCTTACATAAATCCAGCAAGCATGCAAAGAAAAACCCCATGAATCTACTCCCTGAACAACGCTCTCACAACCATAGATCTATAAGAACGTACTAAGTAACCACACCACAAGTATACCATCCAAGAAGTAGTAAACTAAACTGCTCCATCGAGCTTGCCTCTCTCCTGCCCTAGCCAGCCATTTCCAGCTAATGGCTGGCTCAGCACTTCACGTCTCGATACTCGCCGCCGTCCTCTTGCTCCAGTTCGTCAGCGTGCCGGCCGCGGCGCAGACCAAGAAGTTCTGCCTCAGTCAGTTCGCAACCGCGAGCCAGGCGTGTGCCATCCTGCCGCCCTCCAGCCCGGACGACTGGCACCACCACCATCACCACGACGACGACGACGACGACGACGACGACGATGACAACGATCACCATGGTGGTGGTGACGACGATGACAACGGTGGCGGCGGCGGCGACCGTGGCCGCGCATCGATGATCACCATTGAGACCGATGTAGCTGACGACGACGACCATCGCAACGGCAGTAGCCGCCACCGCGGCAACCACACTCGAGGTGGCCACCACCGCAGGTACCGCCGCGTTCGTGACGGGGACGACGACCATGACAAAGGCGGCGGAGACGATGACCACAAGGATGATGATGACCACAAGGACGATGATCATGGCGACCACGACCACGACGACGATGACGACGACGACGACGATGACGACGACGACGACCATGACGACGACGACGACCATGACGAGCACCGCGCGTACAGGGACTGCTGCCGGTGGCTGAAGGCCGTGGAGCCGGGCTGCGTGTGCGAGGCGCTGCTCCGCCTGCCACCCTTCCTCGTCAAGCCGCAGCACAAGTACACCGTCAGGGTGGGGAGGAGCTGCAAGTTCACTTACAGGTGCGGTGGCGTCTAGGGTGCCATGCTTGCGTTGCATGCATGCATGGCGAGTGAAGTTACAGTTACGGATACTCGTGTCGTCATTGGTTCTCTTCAGAATCATTACTGGTAAGTAAGAAGTCTCGTCTTTTGCCGTGTTACCGATTTACCTTCAGTCGTTTAAGACTCTAAGTTGGTGTTTGTCAGGTAAGCATATAAGAATGGGGAGAAAAAGAGAAGAGTTTGGCTTAAGTAGTTGATCTAAGAACACTGTGTACCTAGATGGTGTGTGTTTTACTCGAGCATACATGCATGCATGGTTTGGAGAACCACCAGTGCAAAGCTCGGGTCCTATGTACCGTATACAGATAAGAAAATTGTGCACTCGTGTTGTTTTATTAGGTTGTCTGCAAGATATCACACACACAATACAATACATATGTTGTAAAATCCAAAGTCGATTTTTGCAAGCGTTTCGATGATGATCTTGTGTTAATTCAAGTCGAGGTCCGATGATCAAGTGCAAATAACTCAGTGCTAGCTAGCATACAGCCAATGCCAAAAAAGTGCTATTCAAGAGTTCTTCAGGAGCTGATCTTAATTATCTTATCGGGAGTGTATAGGTATCATCCGGATGTTTTCTTCCTAATTATCATCTAAATTTATGACTTTTGGATTAGAGATCAAGAGGCCCCTTGTTTTTAAAGGGAGAAAATTTTTTTCAAAAGGGAGGAGGTAGAATTCAAGGGGAGGGGGAGAATTCATGGCCATTAGATCTCTAATCCGATGGTCATAAATTTGGATGATAGTTAAGAAGAAAACATCCGGATAATATTTAACAAAACCCTTATCCTTAAAAGGTCTTGACGAGGGAAAGAAACAACCAAAGATCAAGCCTTGACATAACTCGAGGAGATCAAGCCTTGACCGCGCCAGAGAACTCCAAAGCCCAAAAGCTACTGTGCAATCCTTGCCGCTGCATGTAAGGTACCCTCGAAATGACCAGTCAAACTTTCTAGCTATGGAGTGCATTGCCTAGTTGGTGCTCGAGACGGGGTGGGAAGAGAACAGTGTGGCCACTGGCCAGAGTCTGATCTCACATGCCATGCATGCATGCATGTCCAGTTTTCGTACCAGGCGCGCTTCACCTGCGATGCGATGCGAGGCATCAACTTGGTGCGATGCGTGCGATCAAACAACCGATGGGACGGACGTCGCCGAGACGCCGCCGCGCCTTCGGTTCTTTTCTCGATCGACCAG
Organism: Dendrocalamus latiflorus; assembly: GCA_017311315.1. Taxonomy (NCBI): domain Eukaryota; kingdom Viridiplantae; phylum Streptophyta; class Magnoliopsida; order Poales; family Poaceae; genus Dendrocalamus; species Dendrocalamus latiflorus. Next base: position 34,277,224 of record CM029630.1, read on the forward strand.
TGGGCACGTACGGCACGTCTGCCTGATCGAAAGCACCGTTCCTTTGGCTCGAACAGTGCGGTTGCCTTGGGCCTGTTTGGTTCACGTGCGAGTAGAGCCTGGCTCGTATCTGAGAGCCAGGCTCTCGTGGGACAGGTTGAGCGCATGCAATGCTGTCGTGTTTGGTTCATGTACGAGTAGAGTCTGGCTGAGAAGAGATATTGTTTGGTTGCCTGTACAAAGATATGTTGCATGAGATAAAAATAATATAAGATTATGATTATGATTATGAAGATATGTTATATGAGATGTTTGTATCTTATTATATCTTAAACTTCTTCAAAACACGTTAATAATACTTGATATTTACTAATATACACTAATAACATCATCAACTGACTAATCACCTGCATCCCGCGAGCCTGGCTCCCCAGAAACGCCCGATTCCCACGTTTCTCCAGAGCCTGGCTGCGGGGGGAATCTTGCATGAGCAGAGCCAGGCTGAACCCAGCGACCAGGCAACCAAACAAAGAGACCCTGCATCCGGCCAGCCTGGTTCAACCGGATGCAGGCAACCAAATAGGCCCCTTGTTGCTGCGGCCCTGTGCCGCGCGCGCTTGAACCGTTCTGCAACTGGCCAGCGTCCGGGTTCGCGACGTACCCCGCGTGTACCCATCAAGCGCGCTATAGCGCTCATACGCTGTAGCTACAGTGTTGCAGTAAAAAACTTTGAATATACATTTATGAAATGAGAAAAATGCACATACTAATTGTGTTAAGGAAAAGTCCGCATGCTACCTCGGGCCACAAAGACTTTAGCGTGATAACACACATGAGAAATCTATTCAACCTTCTTGGCGATGTCTTGATGGTGAATGTATGAAGACTAATTAGGTGATGAGTCTGAATTGTAGGGCCTGTTTGGGAGAGCTCTACCAGCTCCAGATTCACGAAAAACAGTTCTACTCCACGAAATTTTACCCAAACGCTCCAGCTCCGCGAAATCTGGATCCACCACAATCCTGGATCTGAGGGCCAGATCCATGGATTTCATGGAGCTCCTCAAGAGGTGCTCCACCGTGGAGTTGGGTGGTAATTACCCACCAATGCCACTGGTTACACACCTCATCCCACCAAAAGTGGTCATTCCCACCAAAACCTCAATTTCGTGTATCTGGAGCTGCTGTACAAGTCAAACACTCCACGGTGGGATCCCAGATCCACGATGGAGCTGCTACTCCAGATCTACATTTTCAGTGGTGGAGCTCTCCCAAACAAGCCCATAGTACGACATCATCTCATACTTGGCGTGGCCGAAGGTGGAAGGCATCTATGGCGTTCGCGTTGGGACTTGAGAATAAAGAAATGTATATAAGAGAAGGTGTTTAAAATTGTTTTCAAATTAGTGCTGTTACTAGATGTCATCATAACCTAAAAAGGTCTTAAGTATGGGGGTTTGAGCGCTCTCCCGTAGAATTTTTTCCTCTCTCGCTCCTCCCACAAAAAAAAAGGCGACAAAAAAATCGAAGCAACACGCCACGCAACGCGCGACGCGTGCTCGACGGGAACCCCCCCGGGTCTCTCCCCCTTTCGCTCGCTCGCGCGCGCACACCAGGTGTTCGATGAGTTGCCGCGGCGGGGGGGCGTAGCGGTAGACGAGAGAGCAGCAGCAGGAGGAGGCGGCGGCGGGGGCGGCGGAGGGAGGCAGATCTGGGGGCAAATTTGGCAGGCGCGGCGGTGGGGCTGCGGGCACGGGGGAGGGCGGGGGGCTGGGCGGACGGCGGGGAGGAAGGGGAGGACTGTAGGCTCAGGCCCTGGCGGCAGAGGCTGCTCGCGTCCATGTCCCTCTCGTGGCCCTCGGCCATCCGCCTCGCCGTTGCCGCCGTCCTTCTCGTCGCGGTCGGTGTCGCGCTCTTCACGCTCCCCGTTGAGAAGGTGCGCGACTCATCTTCGAATTGGTTGGTGATTGGGATTTAGTTGCCTGGTAGATGCGATCATGCGACGTGTGCTTGGTTAGCTGTACCGCTTAACCTGGTACTGTGGTGTCCTCCGGATTGCCGAAATGTTGCTTTGTCCCGTCTCCTGATTAGATGTATTTTATCCCTCGATTGTATACTTAGTTTTGTCAGACTTTTGCGAAAATAAAAGTTTTTGGTTTGGCATTGTCATATATGGCTGGAAATTCTTGTCACATGGACCTAATGGTTTTCTGTATCAACTATGCATTCGAAAATTCAGATGTTCAGAAATGTAGGGTTGTGTAGAGTAGACTGGACAATGCATTATAATATGGTATGGTTTTTTATACATACCGTGAAGATATGGGGGTTCACAATTGTTTTTTTCCTCAAGAATACGGGGCTTCGCAAATTGTGCAGAAAATTGAAATATGTTTCCTGTCTAGCAACAGAATTTCACAAGGATTATTCATCACATCCCTTGTTGGGTGCCAATTTAGGTTGGGTAAAATCAGTTGCAGGCAGAAGTAATATCATCTATGTAATTATTATTTTTGCAATGTATTTAACCATGTAAATGTGTATTTGTCAAGGTTCTAAAAATCGGTAACTGGTATTCGTTGGGCCACCCACCTAGTAGTGATTATACTTTATCACAGCATAAGGTGAGGCGAGGCGCCTGACTACCGTCACACCTTTTAGGCGAGTATGGCATGCAGCGAGGTGACGCCATACTCACAGCCTAACTTTTTATGACAGCAAAATTGTTGAACATATAGTGTAACTATTTTAACTATGTAACAAAACAAAGAAACATAAATAATGGCACAGCAAGGAAACATGAGTGTTGAATGGCATACCTTGATGACATTGTCCTTTATTTTCTCTTCTCCTAAGTAGCATGCAGCTCCCATGAGTCCCATCCAACAGCATTGCTGCCATGGAGCAAAACATACTATGTTAGTACAACACATGACGGCATTATTTTGGTTCACTATTTTGTACATACAAAATATGAAAACAAGACAGCAGTAACAATGGAAATTAAATATGAGTACATGAAAAATGATACCATAGTCCATAAGTCCACAGCAATAACATCAATAATTCAACAGAGAGGAAAAATATAGCAACATCTAGCAATCAACAGTCAAGATTCAAGAACTGTGCCTAATGCACATGAACAGATGAACTAGAGGCTAGAACAGAGTAACATCTAGCAATCAAACATCTAGAAAATAGAATGAACTAGAGACTAGAACATCACTATCAGTAAGCATTAAGCAATTCAACAATCTAGCAACTATACCTAAATCCTAATGCACATGAACTAGAGGAACAGAGCAGAGACTCACAGTCACAGCAAAAACAGGGGACGAGGCATCAGAGAAGAGGGGGGAAGAAGACAGAGGAGAAGAATAGATCAAGACTCAGAGAGTAGAGGAGGGGACAAGACTAGCTGGAGAGGGAGTGGAGAGAGAGGAAGGCAGGAGGCAAACCTGGAAAGGTGGACGACGGCGTCGAGGAGCTGGCGTGTTGCGTTGCTGCTGTGGACGGCGGATTGAGACTCTGCAGCGCTGTGCCGCACCGGGCTGAGGAGGAGGTGTGGAGGGAGAGGCTATGACGGCGGCGCTGGAGCTGGACATCCGGAATCGACCAAGCGGCGGTTAGGTTTCTATCATTCCTGCTCCCTCCCTCCTATCTCCCTCTCATTCCTGCTCTCTCCCTCTCTATTCACTCCCTTTTCTCCAATTCCCACCAAAACCTCCCACCCTCCCTCCCTCTCTCTTCATTCTCCCGCGCAGTATGCACGTAAGTCACTCACCTTGCTTCCTGCGGCAATGCGGCACGGTATGGCAACAATTAGGCAACGCCATAGCCCACAAGGCAGACGCCCCATGCCTATAAGGCGAGGCAACGGCCATGATGGGCACCCAGGACCGGCTCGACGCCAAAGCTATGCATTAATAACCAATATACCCTCTAACTGGCCCAACTGTGCGGCCTAAATTGGCAATTATACAGTAACAAGTAAGGGTACCCATTCCATGTATATGGCCTTGTGGAGACGTACACCCATTTCTGGAACAATGGTATTTATCGTATCTTATTCGATTCTGAATACATCCTTATTGTAATAATTAATTGGCATACACAGATACACACTGTAATGCTGGGAACCAGGATAATAATTTTCAAAGTGGAATCATTTCCTTATATATTGTTTTTCCATGTTACAATTGTATTTAGCTGGCCATAATTAATATTCTGCATATTTCTCTATTGATTGCACTCATCCTTAGACAGATTTGCCTGCTACTGTTCATATTATGTGATACAATGGTCTTTAGGTAGATAATACTGATATGGGAGTTATATTGGGAGTTGAAAACGAAAATATGCTGACTCCTAACATTGACTTTGCTTTGGTTCTGTTGTGGTTCATTTGATGGTATCCCTCTGTCAATCAAATATCAGTGTTAACCCTTAGCTTTTGTTTTCTCTAGAATTTGTTCAAAGTCAAACTTATTTTTTGGAAATTTATCTCCAGTGGATTTCACTGTCTCGTGTAGACCATAACTCCATAACTCTGCGATAGTCCTATCTTTGTTAGGTCCATAGAGCTTTACAATTATTGTTTTAAGACTATAAACTCTTCTAGCCCTTTGTATTCTTTCATTCCTTTATTATCTTTCTAGCTGCCAGAATATAATGGTTTTCTTACCGTAACAATCTTTTTTTTTTGCTTCAAATGCTTATTCTTCTCATTTTTATTCATGATGAATTTCCCTGTGACATTGACAGATTTTGAAGGACTTTCTGGCTTGGATAAAGGAGAACTTGGGTGCATGGGGTCCTTTGGTACTGTAAGTATCAACTCTCTGTCACATAACTGGATTGGTATGGTAAACCCAATGTTCCCCCTGCCATGCTCACCACTTAGGCATTATTCCATTTTCCGCACTCGCACCCACCTTCCTAGCACACTTTGAGTGGACCCACCTTGCTATCGCACCCTGAAAAAAATGAAAGCCCACACCGCACCATACCACACACACATACACACACTTGGAGGGAAGGAGTTGTCTCATACTTGGTTTGCAGAGCTGGAATGTTGCTCAAGATCAAAAGTTCAGTTCCAACTTCGAAATAACATTTTGAGATATAATGTTAATAATTGCCATGCTGTACTTTACAGGGCCCTTGCTTACATCCCTTTGACGGTCTTAGCTGTTCCAGCATCAATACTTACAGTAAGCACGATTACCATTTTTCTTTTAGCAATCACTTATGGTGGAACTTTTGTCTGCTATGTTCTCCTATTTATTTGATGGTGAGAGTATAGTACGGGTATTTTAATCGGTTGACTAGTCTGCATTCTCTACTTGCTAGCTTGGAGGTGGTTACCTATTTGGCCTGCCTGTTGGTTTTGTTGCTGATTCCATTGGAGCAACAATTGGCGCAACTGCTGCATTTTTGCTTGGTAGAACGGTAAAGATGATTTTAAATTCCTTTTATAATTTAAACTGTTAATTGCACATTGTCACAGATGAACATTGCACATGGTAAGCACCAACTCATCAATTCATTACAGCTTTGTCTTCTCCCAGTAATTGCTCTCTTATATGTTCTGAAGCTTATATCGTATGGTGCATAACTCTTTTTATCTTGTGTTTCAACTGTGATTACATAAAAAAAAATCTAATAGAACATATGTGCCTTGCTCATATGGATAATTTGTCCCCTCAGATCTTTAAAGACTGTTTAAAATTTTGCCTCTTAGTTTCATCATACATTTGCATTATTTACTATTTTTACATGTTATAGTTTTATAGTACCTTTGCAGATCGGTAGGCCTTATGTTCTCTCCAAGTGCAAAGATTACCCCAAGTTTCAAGCAGTAGCTATTGCCATCCAAGGGTCTGGCATCAAGGTAACCTTTTGCAGCCGTGTGATGTGAAGAATAAAATAACATCTTGCAAAATAGTATTCCTGTTCCACATGATTGGTAAGGTTAAGAACATTAAGACTATTGCTAGGAAGAATTTACAAGGATGATACTAGAAACTCTGGATTTCCAAAATACAATTATCTAGCAAGCATGTTTACCTCATTCATATGATTCCACTAAGGCAATTTCTGTGATTCTGGGGTTTGAAGGTGCTGGTACTTAGGTAGCAATTTATAAATTGCCCAATGACTTCTATATAGTTTGAGCCTTGCAGGAATTAGGAATATGTAATTTGATTGTTTCGCAGTATTAATTCTTGTTGTATATGTTACTGGAATTATCCATGACAGCACAATAAACATAACTATGTTTGACTTATCATATTTATGTTCGCAGATTGTGTTACTACTAAGGCTTGTACCTTTACTTCCGTTTAACATGCTGAACTACCTGTTGTCTGTCACCCCTGTTGGCATTGGAGAATACATGCTGGCTTCTTGGCTGGGGATGATGGTATGCTTCAAGTTATTTTCTTAGTTATGTAATTTTCAATCATGGTTTTAGTTGAGCAATTGTCATGAACCGGGGTAAACACCACCAAGAAGATGGCCGGATGGCGTCGGCGTAGAACGAGAGGGAGAGAGACTAGATGTTTAGGCGAGGAAGACTATGATAATTCTCTGATTGATTACAATAGCATGCGGTAGCCCCCTTATATAGATGGCTCCCCCTAACAGATGGAATCTAATCTCAATCATATCTCTAACAGATATAGTAACTAATATCATATCTCTAACTATATCTCTAATACAAGGAAACCAATCTCTAACTCAAATAGAAATCAATCTCTAATTCCTAATAATACCCCAACTAGGCCTTGGGCCCAAGGCCCACACCCCTGACACTACACCCCTCTCGGACATGCAGCTCGTCCTCGAGCTGCTAGGCGGCGATCATGGCGCCAATGGACGACCGCTGACGCCGGTGTAGAAGATGAATGGTGGCGTGTCCTGCAGCGGATGAAGATGACCGGCCCGATCCAAGCGGAACAGGGCTAGACGAAGTGTAGCGCTGTCGGCTGTACGATGCCTTTGCAAAAAAAAAAATTTGATTTTTTTCCCTTCTTTTTTTTATTTATTTTTAAAATATTTTTTTTCGTTTTTTTATTTTTGCCTTAACCATCCGGTCGGTTTAAAACCGACCGTCACTCCCTGACCGCATCGGACCGGTTCCGGGCGAAGCACCAGGCGGAGCGAGCGGGCGGAGGAGCGGCGGCGCCGCGGCGGAGGTGGCCCGGTCGGAGGCGGACCCATCGCCGGCACGGCGTAGACGGCCCGGGCGACTGCAACCCAGGCGGCGGCGGCGGTTGCGACGCGGCAGAGGTGGCCCGGACGGAGGCTGCAGTGACGGCTCGGGCGGAGGCGGAAGCAGCGGCGGAGCGGGCGGCCGGCGTAACGGCGGCCTGTGGATGCGGCCCGGGCGGCGGCGTCGGCACGGGCGGGGACGGCCCGGGCGGCGGCGACGGCTCGGTGGCGTTCGAGCGGAATGATGGAGCCGAGTGGCGGCGGCCCGCGGAAGCTGAAGCCGAACGACTCCGGCGGATCCGGCGGCATCTGCGACGGCTCCGGCTCTCAGAGGCGGCGGAGGCGGAGCTTCCTCGGTTGGCATCGGCCGATTCGAGGCACGGCCATGGAGACGGCGGCGCAGGAAGCGATGACGACGACAGCGACCTGCGTAAATCCAGCAGCGGCTTCGACTGCTTCTCCGGCAGACGACGATGACGCGAGGCAGACCTTGGCGGCGGCGACGCGGGTGGCCCGGGCTGCAGCGGCAACGGCTCGGCGGAGACGGACCGCGCGGCGGCGGCGGCTGGAGACGGCTCGGCCGGCAGTGGCAAGGAGCGGCGGCCGGGGCAGACCGGTGGCGACGGCGGCGGCTCTGACGGAAGCGGAGACGGCCCAGGCAGGCGGCGGCGGCGCTGGCAACGGCCAGGTCTGGCGGTGACGGCTCACGGGCAGGGGTGAGTCGGTTGGCCCGGGTGACGGTGGCGGAGGCTGCAGATGGAGGCGCTGGAGGAAGTTCGCTGGAGGAGACTTCGTCGGGATCTAGCGATGCTTCAATCTCTTTCTTTTCTGTGATTTCTCCCCCACCTCCTGTTGTATCATGATGCGCCTCACACACTTGTGGTTTCGCCTTCTCCCGCTCCTTCAAGTGCTTCTCGAAGACGGCATGCATGTTAAGGAGGAAGTCCGCCCACTTTTTGTCGGTGCTGGCCGCCTTATCAGCGCTAGCTTTTATTATGGCCATTGACTCAGCGAGAGGACGAATCGCAGGAACCATGGTAGCAGAAGTCGTGGGAAGGGATCGACTACTCTGATACCAAGTTGTCATGAACCGGGGTAAACACCACCAAGAAGATGGCCGGATGGCGTCGGCGTAGAACGAGAGGGAGAGAGACTAGATGTTTAGGCGAGGAAGACTATGATAATTCTCTGATTGATTACAATAGCATGCGGTAGCCCCCTTATATAGATGGCTCCCCCTAACAGATGGAATCTAATCCCAATCATATCTCTAACAGATATAGTAACTAATATCATATCTCTAACTATATCTCTAATACAAGGAAACCAATCTCTAACTCAAATAGAAACCAATCTCTAATTTCTAATAATACCCTAACTAGGCCTTGGGCCCAAGGCCCACACCCCTGACAGCAATATTGTGGGACCAGGATACTGGCACATACTGGTTGGCCCAATGAAACCTCATTTTTGTCTACATAATTGAAACCATGTATTCACTATCAAGCTTCAGTGTAATTTGCTGTCTAATGCTCTGTTAGACTGTTATATGAGTAGATGCATTATTCTCGTTCAGAAAATTGGTACTTGATTACACAGTTCCTTAATCAGCATATGAACATATTTACACAGAAAACTTGGTCACTGATAACAGGATACTCTACCATTTGCTAACTTGCAGCTTACTTTATTACCTTTTACTTAACATGCTGATATTAAACTATCAGGTGTTTGCGACTATCTTTGTTAAATCATATATTTTTTTGCCAGCCAATAACTCTCGCTTTGGTATATGTTGGAACAACACTAAAAGATCTATCTGATGTGACGCATGGGTGGAGCCAGATCTCAACTACCCGATGGGTGAGTAATTGAGTATTATAGCATTTGCTTACATTTTGTTGGGCATAGATTCGGTTTGTGTTTTATCAATTACTAGTTGATAGTAAGTTTCTGCATATACTATATAGTATCATGCTTTTTGAGAAAGGAGAATTAAATTATTTGTTGATATTTTCTTTGTTGCTTCGCTTGGGTTTTTCCTTGAATATTGTGACATGTTTTTCCCTGTAAGCCGTGTGCTGTTTATTGTGCACAATTTAGATGAATGAGATTTTATTCATAGAAAGTATGTAGTATACACTTCCTTTGCATCTGGCCTCATCTGATGTTTGATCAATGGACTTCTGCAAGTTAAGTTGCATGCATGGACATAATCTATATAGGTTTTACAGTTATTGATTTCACTTTTACATTTGAATGAGTGATGAAAATTTCATGACAAGATGCTTGATAGTTGATTCAAACTTGCTGTGACTGTTAGCCTGGTACTTTATATGTTGTAGTGGCTTATTGATGTATGCAATTTGGCCCATGTGTTTGATTTTTCGTGGTTGCACTACAAAGCAGTTGTCTATATTTGATGTTAGTTTAAGCTGAGATGTGAACAGAAAATGTTAAGCATCTAACGTGAACAAGTAGGCAAAAGTGCTACAGCAAGGCAAAATTTTATCATTTAAGGTCAAGAAATGAACGGTAAAAAGTCATATTTTCCTGATCTCCAGTGATTCAGATGATGTCCTGTCCTCAAGCTGTTTCTCATTGTGTCTTTTGAAAGTAGATACCGTTGTTATAAACAACTTTTAATGGCTTCTGCTTGATTCTTCTTTACAGATTCTCATAATATCTGGCTTCATAATGTCTGGTAAATGCTACTACTTTTCCCCACAAACCTTACTGCCGCTTGCTTTTTTCTAAAAAAATCTTTTGTCACTCTTGCTTACATAGTTACATTTTAAATGGTTTGCTGAAGTTACAAGGGCTATTCTTGCTGACTCTACTCAATTTCGATGCTTTGAAAATTGATGCGCCTGCTGCTTGAAATTATGAGAGTTTATTCTCAATAGAGTAGTATTTTGTGTGCATTAGTTTTATTTTTGTGGGGCATTCTTCTTGTTGCATCGAAATACACTATTGAGCAAAGCTATATCTTGAGTTGAGCTGTGCTTTTATTCAATTTCTAATGTTTTCTTTTTTAAAAAAAACAAATTTCTTATACATTTCACCCAAGAGAGTGGCTTACATCTAGTCCAGAATGTATCTTGGTCTCAATTATCATATAAACAGGGAACTTCTAGGTGATTTGTTCATTAGAAACACTTAGATCTTAGTTGCCTACTATGATGCACGGACACGGATATGTCGACACCGACACGAGAATTCGCCGTTTTCCCAAAAATACCGATACGCTGACAAGGCTATATATATTTAAATAATAAATAAATTATATATATGTATTCTTTTCTATGTTTCCACATGCTTATTATCTAAAATAATGTAAACTTGTAAACTTGTAATTTATAAAGTGTATACTCGGAATATGTACCTCATGAATTGTTTTGTTAATCCTGGCGACAATTGTTAATGTGAATACCATTTCTAGAAATAAGAACTCCATTAATCTGGGAAAAAGTAACATGATCAGATCGGCAAGACTACACGGGAGGAGATGTGGGAGCCGGCGACGCACGGGAGATGCAGTCGGCGGCGAGACGCAGGAGATGTAGTCGGCGGCGAGATGCGAGAGATGACGTCGGCGGCAAGATGCGGGAGCCGGCGGGCAGAGGAGATGCGAGTGAGGAGATGGAGGCGGCGGCGAGGTGCGGGAGCCGACGGGTGGCGGCGAGATGCGAGAGCCGACGGGAGCGGGCGGTGGCGAGATGCGGGAGCCGGCGGCGGCGCAAGCGGCCAATGCAGAGAAGCACGAGCGAGCGATGGGAATGATGCGCTTGGGAATCAGCGCTTATGGTTAGGGTTAGGGATGGGCCGGCCTAGGCCGGCCATGTCCTGGGCCATTCCTGGGCCGACTATGTCCAGGCCGTGTCCGACTCGTATATTTACTGTGTCCGACACGTGTCGAGAATTTTAATAATTAAAATTAATTCCGAAATCGGCCGATACATCGCCGACACGTGTCCGTGTCCGACACATGTCGGACACGGATACGGTGGTTTTGACATGTGTCCGTGCTACAGAGGTTGCCTAACCTACTTATAAAGAATAACACTACAGAGATCAGGGATTTCTGTAAAGCATATGTTCCGAGTATGGATGACTAGTGAATACTTTGAGGAGACTACATTTTGGTTCCATTATTTTATCCAGAGGTTGTCATCTTGATATAGCTTCAGGCCTTCAGCAACAAATAAACGTAATATTTAACTGGCCCTATTTTCCAATGTGGAAGATCAATTAAAAAAATAGTTCTCACTCTTATAGTCTTATTAAGAGAAAGCTAGAAATCAAACATAACCTCAGTGAGAGCTCAGAATTCTAGGTATGCTTCTCAACTTAATGAATTTCTATCGTACTTCAAAATATTTAAGACGATCTTCAGTTTGTAATCCTTCTGATGAAATCTAATGTAGAGGATTTTTCTCTTGCGTCATTTTCAGTCATACCATTGCTGGCTTAATGGCGAGGCTTTCCTCCCTCATTATATACTGACAGATTTCTTTGTGGCGCCCCTGCAGTTGTCTTGATTATATGTGTTACAAGAGTTGCAAAATCTTCTTTGGAGAAGGCATTGGCAGAGAATGGTGAGGTCGACGTAAGAACTCCACAACTTCCTGTGGTAGCCTCTCCCTCGGATCTGCAGCAACCTCTTGTAATCAAGATAAACACATCAAATGAAGATCACGACAAGTAAACCTATTGTTTACAACTTTACATGCACATTCTTTGGTTGTTGAATCTGTAGCACTGTATTCCATAGTTATGGTCTGAGGTACATCAAGGCGGTAAAAGGGTAAAAAGCAAAAAAAGGGAAAAGTTTGAGAATGTGAGCTTGACTCGGGTAATACTACACAATGCACGTGCTACCTAACCTTTGATGCAAACGCAATTGTAGTTTTACTTTCTTTTATTGACGTGTACAAGCTTGAAGGCTTTAATTATCAATAACTAACCATCTGTAATCTGTTACGTCCCTACTAAGCACGACAATTGAATTTGAAATCGCTGGTTCAAGTTGCATTTATCTGACAGGCAGTAGAGACGCGTGATTGCTCGCGCAAGTTCAGGCTGGGCACTAGTTTGATACAACCAAGAAAGGCGAGGCAGGCCAGTGCTTATGGACGGTTTCTTCCTCCGACGGAGACGAGCTTTGCGGTCATTGGGCGTCACGTCCTCCGCCGTCCGGTCAGTACTCTCGCCATCTGCCCGTCTGCCACCGGTGCCCAGTTGCGGACGCAGGAATTTTAGAATAGGTGTTTAAAGTTGTACAAAAAATTTTTAGTACAAAACATAAAGATCTACAGTAAGAATAGTTAACATATAATAGTTTATAGCAGCAAAAGTACTCACCGGTCGTCGGTCATTGGAGGCTCGGAGCGGCGGAGCTAGACTGCTGCCTGCTGGACGGTGGGTCGGCTACCGCAGGTGGAGTAGAGACACCGGAGGACGGAGGCGTGGTCACGCGGTCCGGTCAGCAGTCGGCCAATCGTGCGGCGCGGAGCCGGTGGAGCGCCAGAGGCCGGAGGCGCGAACCGCGTTGTTGACGCAGGGTCGCGGGCTGCTGCTCGCCTGCTCGGGCAGCTTGGCTAGGGTTAGGTATTGGGCAAGATAGGGATCAGATGAATCGGGCCATCGGGGAGATAGGGACGCCGTTTCTATTGCGCGAATTAGTGTGCTGGGCCGCAGGCCGCGGTGTGTTTCCGGTCGGGCCGGTCGGCTGGTTGAATAGTGATGGACTGGAGGCTAGAAATAGTTATTTTGGTTCAATTAAATATATGTATATGTATTATACCTTATATATACTAGTTTTTTGTCAAAAAAATTGGATGTTCAACTGAACACCCATGACATACATTAGATACACCCCTGCCGGTGCCGCTGCTTCTCGTTCGGCGACGCTGCGTCGGCCGCCTGGTGCACGCCCGATGGAGGGAGCACGGCGCCTTCTCGCCGACCTCGACCGCGTTCCCGTCACTCTCCGAGTGAGCACGAGTTGGACCATCTTGTCATCTCATTGTGCTGTCCTAGTAAGTAAACAAGCAAGAACTGAACGAACGGCAAGGCAAGAGAAGTGAACAACGCGCGGCAGCAGTGACGAAACGGTGGCAGATGGGACGGGCTGGGAATCGAGAAGGATTTCGCGCTCGATCGCTCGTTCGGGACACACGGATGGGACTGGCCGGTCTGATAGTGTCACAAGTCCGGCCGGTACACATGTTTCGCCTAGGCACGTCACTATGTCACTATCCAATTCGTCTTTTCCGACATAGGTACACACACGGCATGCAATCCCACGAATCAAGTGTGCAACTGCGCAATACTTTTAAGTGTACTCGCCGTACGTGATACGTCATCGTTTCTTTGGGCTCTCCTCCGAAACACACTACAGGTTTTGTCCATCAACGCGTCGGTTCTTCCACAGAATACAATAACAAGGAAACAAAAATAACCCTCCCTGAAAACGCAAGAACGGCAACAACAAGAACAAATTATAGTAACAAATCAAGCCAGTCGCAAGGAGTGATCTGATGATCTCGTCGTACACTGTATACACAACTACGTCAACTTTTGCCATTGGGATGTTTGTACTACGGTGTCATTGTGGGAAAATTCAAAGGAAATCAGGTCTCCTCAACATCTTGATCATCAGGTGGTCCTTAGTAATGTTTACAAATGAAATCACGGAGTAATCGACGGAGACGCACTAGTTCCATCGAATCATCGATTACCACTTTTGCTTGATTTGACAGGTACTTGGGCGAGCGGTGGCGATGACCAGCCCGGTCACAGGTCAGTCAAAATGTGAAGACAGCGGTGCGCGGCTACTAATCAAGTTAGGTAGTGACACGGTGGTGTTCAACCTAACCATTGTATCTGCCCGCGGGGACGGGCTGGGGACAAACTCCCTCTATTGGGGGACGAGGATGAGATTCTGTTATTTTAGCGAGACGGGTAGAGACAAGCTCTGTTAAGATACTAAAATATATTATTTTATTTATATATTATAGTTTTAAACATAAATTTTTTATATATTTAGACTAAATGTATATCTATATATATATTATAAATTATATTTTGAAGGTATAATTTACGGAAAAATATACCTAAATAATTATAAATTAATGAATGTAGTCATACAATATTTTAATATATATATACTATTTTCAAACCCCATGAAAATCCTTACGGTGTTTGGGTCCCCATTGGGGACACAGACAGGGGTGTGCTCTTCCCCGTTAACCTTTGCATGGTGAGATAGGGGGAGGTTGACAGGGATCAGAGTGAGGGCGTAGGGCTGCCCTGTGCAATCCCCGCCACGTTGCTATCCCTAGCCGCAGCTTTGCCCTCGTGCACATCAATTTCCCTGTGCATCTGCCGCGGTTCATGCGCTTCACGCATTGGCCAATCGCCTGCCCCGTTCGATGCGCCTGTGCGGCTGACCGATCGCTGCGACGGACTAGGTGCTCGCACGGTCGTTGTGCAACACGACACGTGCTAGCTGGCTGGTACCATGGTAGCATTTGTCACTAGGGGTGGAAAACGGTAACGGATAATTCGTTTTATCCGATATTCGTATCCGAGAAAACACAAATGTGGTAAGCAAAAATCCGTATTCGAAAATATTCGTATTCGTATTCGAGAATATTCGTATCCGTATTCGTATTCGAGACTATTCGATTTGTTTCTAGAACTTATGAAAAATTCGTACAAATTTTGTGATTCAAAATTTGAATTTAAGCGGTTTAAAACCGGTAACCGGTCAAAAACCGGTGAAAAATCGGGAAAACCGCTAGGAATCCGTTTTATCCGATATTCGTACCCGAGAAAATCCGTATTCGAAAATATTCGTATTCGTATTCGAGAATATTCGTATCCGTATTTGAGAATATTCGAATTCGTATTCGTATTTGTTTGAAAAATATGGATTCGTATTCGTATTTGAGACTATTCGACCGTATCCGATCCGTTTCCACCCCTATTTGTCACGTTATGTTACCGTTATGACCCATGTGAACTTACAGGCATGTCTTATAAGCACATGAGAAAACCTAACCAACGGGACATTGTTGAATAGCAAACCGATGGTACAGACAACCTATGCATGTGATCAGACCGCAATCACCACATCCCCACATCCCACCTCCCCCACATGCACCTCCCCTCCCCAGTTGTCATCAACTCTATTTCTTCATCCAATCCAACACTGCTCCTCCCTTCCCCAACCTCCTCCTCGTCCCTCTCTCTCTCTCTCCCCCCCCAATCCAATCCAACGTAGTAGCGATTCAGCGACTTGGAATACTTGAACTTGGATCACAAACTGCCTTGGGCGCCCTTCTTTATTACACCGTCGCCCCGTGAGCGGGCGCTCGAGTAGGAGGTGCTCGTATCCTTCCCGGCTGCCTCAATGTCTGAGCAGCCACTGCCGAGGAAGCAGCCCGGCCGAAACCGGGCGTCCGTACTCCCAGCTGGACTAAAAGAAGGTAGGAATTAAATTATGTGCACTGTCTGGCAAGAAAAATCTTGGTTACTGTATATTTTGTAGGTTGTTTGGGGAGAGGACATGAGCTAATGCAAACTAGTTTCTATACATATTTGATGCAGCAAGTAAGAGGAGCCAGCTAAAGAAAGAGGTGTGCGAGGTGTCGGTGGCTAACGACAGCGTCTCTTAGAGGCTGTGGTCAGCAAGGGCAGTGTCGCCAGTGGTGCAGGCGAGCACGCGGCCGATGTCATCGTAGTGGCCTGGGCATGGAGGACGAGTGTAACATCCTAAAAATTCGAATTCGAAAATATAAAGTTTTTCAATTATTTTTGCAATATATTCTAATTATTGGATTTGGATTTTATGGTGTTTTCTCGAGGTTTTGGTTAAGGTTCCCAAAATTTGAAATAAAAAGAAAATATACAATTAAAAGGAAAATTCAAATTGAGATTAAGAATCTGAAAAGATGATCCAGAAATTAGGGGAGAGGAATTGAAATAATATCTGGGGGTTTATGCAGAAAATTGTGCCAAAGTTTAACCAAAATATAGCAAGAAATAATAATAAAAAAATGAAATGGAGTTGGGCTAGCCGAAGCCAGCCCAACCCCACTCCCATCAGTCGGCCGAGCAGCCAATCCGCAGCGCGGCCCAGCCCAGCTTGCGCAGCGCGCCCGCGCTCTCTGCCAGGCGGGCCACGCCTCCTCTCCCCGCCTTCATCCATTGCCCGCGGGCCCGGCGCCTTCTCCCGCGCTCGCGTCCGCGCTCTCCCTCTGGTCAGTGGGCCCTCCCACTCGCCCGGCTCTCTCTTCCCCTCTCCCTCTCCCGCTGACCGGTGGGCCCGCCCTGTCAGCTTCTTCCTCCCCGCTCCTTTTCTCCCCCGCGCGGACGCGCTGGCACCACGGGCAGAGCTTTTGCTCCCCGTGGCGCGCATGCACGGCCTCGCCCCTGCCCGCGCCGTCCCGTCGCCTAGGTGGAAAGCCTGCGACCCCCGTCGCCCTTGACTTGGCGCCACCGCGCGCAGCTTTCCCCCGCTCCGTCACTTCGCCCCGCTCGGTCCGCTGCCGCTTCACGCTGGCAAAAGGGGGAGAGGAGGCAGCAGCGCTGAGATAACCACCCTGGGCGTAGCTGCGCGTCGTAGCTTCACCGATAGACAGGCATTAATCGCCGCCTGCATCCCTACCTGCCTCCGCCACCAGCTCCGACGCGACCGCACGGGCTGTCGCCCGTTGCCAGCCCCGCTCGCGCGCCTATAAATGCCGCTGAGGGCTCCACTGGGTTCCCCACGCACCCCTCTTCGCTCCCTCACAGGTAATTGTCCAATCAAGCCCCGTAGCCACCGAGAGCCCGTTCTTCCCCAACTCCGGCGAGCACACCGCCCCGCCGTTCCCTAGCTCTAGCGTCCGATTCCCTTCGCCCACACCATCCCCGGAGCACCGCGAAGCGATTCCCTGCCTCGCCCGAGCTTCCCATCGGCCGTACGCCGCCGGCACCGCGGACCTCCCCGAACCGCCGCCGCCGCACGACGCCAACCGCCACCGTGCCCCCTCGGCCCCTGCAAAGCTCACCACCGGCACCCCCGAAGCTTGAGGAACGCGTCTAGCTTCTCCACCGGACCTCCCCGACTCTCCTTCGCCACCGGCCACCGTCACCCCGACTCCGCTACCTGACCCCGCTGCAGACCAACCTTAAGGGACTTAATCGCCCTATAGAGGTAGGCAAAGCCTCCCCGCTCACTTGGCTATCAGCGCTAACTCTCGATCCCCCCCCCCGTTCCCTCGGCCGCGCGCGTTCGAGCCTCCGGCTCCGCAGCGCGCCGAGGTCGAACATTTCTTTTGTTTCCATCTGACAGGTGGGCCCCACATGTCAGCCACGGTAGCCAGAGCCGAGGCTGACCGCTGGACCCCACCGGTCAGTGGAACTCTTACACCAAACCCGTACTGACATGTGGACCCACATGTCAGTGGCACAGAGAAAATAAAAGAAAAATAAATGGGAAAACCAAATAATGCCAGAGAATGACAATGGGCCCCACACGTCAGGATTTAATAATTCTTGGATTTGACCGAAACAGAGGACTTTGACCAATCATAACTTCTTCATTTTTGCTCCAATTTGAATGAAACAAATTTCTAAATTAGTCTAAATTCAAGATCTATCTAATGGAATCAGAACCATAATTTTTGGAGTTCATTTGAATTTCTGGTGATATTTTGTTGATTGGTTGCTTTCCTTTTATTTGGGTATTTCGCACGATTAAATAGCATACGAGGCTCAGGAAGAGGAGGTTGAGGCAGCTAGCTTGGAAGCTTCCGAAGACCCAGACCAAGACCCCCGCGAGCAAGGCGAGTCAATACTTTGGTCATATTGAACCCAATATTGCAAAGTTATTTCCTTTTTAAATTAACAAAGTGCATGCTATTATTTCATGAGCTATGTTATGTCCAATTTCAGCAAGCTAGTTATGCCCTGTTATTGCCATTGTTTATATTAATCTTCTTGCCATACTTGACGTGTGAACCTTGTCGCCCTAGCAAAAATTACGATATTAACCTTTTGAAAATAAGTCCGTAATTTATATGCCATGCTTAGTGTTGTTTAGGTAATCATGGGCGCGAGAACGCCCGAACATCACTTTAATCATGAGAAAATTTTGGTTGGGGCAGTCATGGTGGTAATGACTGATAAATGTTAGGTATGATTATGTTGTGATTCCAAAAAAACCCCAACTTGCTTAAATATCTGGGCGGATGGTTCGGGGGTATGGTGCAGTGGTGCACGAGAGTGTGGTTTGTGGTAGAACCGCCCAGATACCACTAAGGACTGAATCTTGTCATGTCAACCCGTGTAAAACAGTACAACCACAAGTCTGTAAAATACAACTTGGCTTAGTAGATTTACCGGACCCTGAAAGTCATCCTTCCAAGAGGAGGTGTGGGATGGTGCAAGCGGCAGTCTGTGCGACGGCTTGAATGGGACACCAGTGGAAGGTGAAGTTCTGCTGTGGCGGGCTAGCAGGGGTGGGGAGCCAGCTGCTAGACGTTCGGAAGGAGAACATCCCGCACAACGTATGGGACCCACCGCAAGTGGGAGCGACCCATAGGGTGAAATGATGGAAGGGGCAATGTACTTTGAAAAGTTACTGTGATGGTTGGCTCAACCACACGGCTAAGGAATCGTGTGGGGCAACGAGTAAACTGTCTCTTGTGGTGAAAGTGTACAAACTCTGCAGAGTCAAAACTATTCGAATAGCCGTGCCCACGGTCAAGGGCAGACATGGGAACTTAACTGGATATAGTTCTGTTTTAAAAACATTGGAAACTGGGAATGGAAACTTGAAGGGCGAAGGACTGCCCTGGTTTGGAATTGTCCTGGGTGTCGTCCCAGGGGTAAGTTAAGCGGCTATAACGCTGAAAGATGCTATATGGTGCAGATGTCATGTAATGGTGGATGGAATCTGTGTCAATTATATGATCAACTTCCTTTATAAACAAAAGTTTTGAGTTTAAAATTGCTAGGTCTCAGGATTTTCCTATAATTGTATTCAAAAGCACTCTCCGCAAAATAAAATGAGCCCAAACCTTCCTTTGATTAGCCAGACATGTTTAAATATTGCATTCTGTGTGTTGCCTTGCTGAGCACGGGGTCGGAGTGCTCATTCTCGCTATTGCGATAAAATTCAGAAACAGGAGTTCAAGGACACTACGCCTACGAGGAGGCCCCTGCCAGCATCGACGGAAGCAAAGGCGATAATTAAGGCGTAGGCCTCGGTGGTTAGGCATAGACAAGTAGACTCTAGGCGTGTGTACATTTATGTTACCAGGACCCTGGTGGCATATATTGTGCACATTACCCTACTGGTCGCTTGCCTGTGGATTTGGGTTTGCTTTGCTATAATTTCCACTGCATTTGTGTAATGAAGGCATTTGGCCAAAGCGGCCCCCCTTTGTAAACACTGATCACCCGACGCGGTGTATTTCAATTTATGTAATATAATGAATGATTATACGATGTATGAAATGATTCAGTAATGTTACTGTGTGCACAAACTACTGATCCAGGGAATAGTGCAGTAGACACAGTAGATTCCGGATTGAAAAATCTGGGGTCTGACAACGAGCCAGCGCAAGGTCTCCAGCATGGCAAGTAGCGCAATGAATTTATGAAGTTGAACTTTAAGTTTCATGAGGTTTAATAAAGTTTCAGAAGGTTTCATAACTAAGTTTTATGAGGTGTTGAATTAAGTTTCATAAGATTTCATGACTAAGTTGACCAAGTTTTATAAAGTTTTATGTCTACGTTTCATGGTGTTTCATGTGGTTGCATAAAGTTTCATGGAGGTTTTGTGACTAAGTTGACTACCTTTCATGAAACATATTCGGAATTCTATGAAACTTTGTAAAACTAATAAATTTTTGATGAAATCTGATGAAACTTGGGTATACAATTAGAAACCTTTCTAACGATATACTATGCTCTAGCCCTCCCCCCCCCCACCCCCCCCCCCCCCCCCCCCCCCCCCCCCAAGCACATATGTAAAAGGCTGTCCAGAATTCAGAAATGGGAAAGAAAGATCACAACGCAAGAGGAAAGAAAGGGTTTGCCGAATGAAAGACAAGCACACGATCAAACCAATTTTGCGGAGGCAACTACACGAAGGCACAAGCACACAAGGGTTGCAACTAGAGATCAACCGTCGTACTAATCACAAGTGGCACATGTTCCACTACATAATTTGAACTCAAATCAACAGCAGAAATCAGTAAAACCACACAGGCTACACTTACACGCGCACGAGCATCAGGTAGAAGCCGGCGCCGCTTACTAATCAACGAACGCGTACTGCTCATACCGCACGCTGCAGTCCACAAGCACGGCTCTCGCGCCGATGGCGTCGCCGCAGGTGCCGTTCATCTGGCTCACGGCGGAGCCGAGGCAGCTCGCGCAGTCCGCGCCCGTCAGGCCGGCGCGGCACGAGGCGTGGCCGTAGGCGAACGCGTTCGGGTACGGGGAGATGTTGTACAAGTCGTGGCCGGCGCGGGACGGCGTGACGGCCAGCAGCTCGGACAGCACGTAGGCCAGGCTCGTCGCGAAGGGGTCCCCGACGCCGTACACCGCGCCGTTGCACAGCACCGAGAGCGCGGCCGTGTTGGGCGCGCCCCCGGCGGTGCGCAGGGAAGAGAGGAGGACAAGCAGCGCTGCGAGGGGTAGCTGTGCGCTGGTTAAGGACGCCATGGTGATGGCCCTTCTGTTGGTTGGTGCGTATGTTTCTTGGTGTTGGCTTCATGAGCTTGCGAACGGAATTATGCAAGGGATAGGACAGACAGGCCGGCCGGCCAATGGTCCTTGTCATGGCCTGATGCTGGGAGACCGACTGGTTGTTTGTTTCTTTGCGAGCTAGTTGAGACAACACAGGTTTTTACCTAAGGGTAATAACCCTAGTCAACGGATTATTATTTGTTTTAGCTGATAGAACATCGCTCTAACAAATAATAAGTCTATCATAATATTACAACAAAACAATAATTAGAGACAGAACTTAATATTGTACACATATAGCCACACAGGGCTAGGACTGATACAAAGTCACAAAGGCTCGAATATTACAATATTAGAAAAGGAAATGTTCTAACTACCAACTATACAGAGATAAAGTCTAAAGTATAACCACATCCTTCTGTACTCGGGTTTGCCAAAACGACTCTAGATAGCTGCCTAATCAACCCCTCCTTCACATAGGACGCCCGCCTCATAACCGTCATATTCCAAGTCTACGGCATTCCATTAAGGGTGGTATCTAGAGTCATCCAGGTAGTTTTCACCAAATCCTAGCAATTCTTCGGACTGACATACTCCTAACAAGGGAAAATAATAGTAAGGTTGAGTACGAGAGTAGTCAGTAAACGTTATTAGCAAAAAGCACTAAATGCCCATCTTCTAACTTTTCTAGGAACATCCAATCCAATCCCATCCTCATTTTGATGCTCACTTTCTTTCTCATTCTCATTCTCTCTTTCTCTTTCTTATGATAAAAAAAATAAATGTTATGTTGTTAGGTTTTGAAAAAATTTCATATTATTAATTTGAACCGGTGACCACGAATGTTGAACCCGGCATTTCAAGCTTCCAACTCAGTGGCGAAGCTGCATGTACTGAACGTCACCCTGACGACGGCGCACAGGAGGGACGGCCACCCGTCGATATACAACGTCAATGCGACGTCGAGGATGCCGGTGGGGCGAAGGGCGGACTGCAGCCACCGATGCCTGCCAGGCGTGCCGGACGCATGGAACGAGCTCCTCTATGCTGTAATTCTCAAGAGGTAGGTTTTCGTGATGTTTCTAGCACACGTGTGTACGTACATGTACTTGGCAGTTGGTAAACACAGCGGAATGAATCATTGTGGGATGGAGTGAGCAGACAAGACAGAATGCTGTCCTGCTCTAGTCATGCATGCATGTCCTCAGGTTCAGAGATCACTAGAATATGCGATTATGTGACTTGAGAACGCGCCATTTTTGAGTATTTCCGGAGTTAAGGTCAGTGCATGTCAACTTTTGCCATTGGGATGTTTGTACTACGGTGTCATTGTGGGAAAATTCAAATGAAATCAGGTTTCCTCAACATCTTGATCATCAGGTGGTCCTTAGTAATGTTTACAAATGAAATCACGGAGTAATCGACGGAGACACACTAGTTCCAACGAATCATCGATTAACCACACGGCTCATAACAGCGTATTATTACTAGCCTAACAACTCATCTTAAAAGGGGTAAGGGTCGCCTTGGTGTCATCCTTCGTGGCTCTCGAGATACCACACGAGATCCCTCAATGCGGAGGCTGAAAAGGTGGCAAAGGTGAAGAACTGCTTTACGAGAGGCGTCTTGTCTGGCTGATTCAAACGAGTATCCATTTCCCTTGAAGCGGAGACGCAAATTTCCTTGTCCAGTTCGCTTGGTGATGAGTAGAGTGAGGTGATGTCCCATCGTTCGGTGATCTCCATGGCGATCTTCTTTATGCAAGTAGAAGGCTCGGCGGTGGAAACCCAAACGACGAAGCAGTCGATGAAGGCCCCTACTCCATCTATCATTTGGTGCAACATCGAAAGTGCTCGTCTACAATTGTTTGAAAGGAGAGAGAAGTCAAAAACGTGTTTTTGATAAGAATAAGCATTCATATGTATTAACCAAGGCCTGCAACATCCGTATGAAGAAAACCAAGGACCTGCGTAAAAAGAACGGCCGAGGGCGGCATGCTTTCGTCGCCCTGGGGCGTGGCTGAGGACGTCGAGCAGCTCTTGGCGTCGTTAGCGACTACCCGCCGGCCGCGTCGCAACGAGCCGCGCCGATCAGACGGCAGGCACGGCAGCTCGTTGGCGGAGCCGCGGAGGCGGGGGAGCACACCGACGAGTGCTACGGGGTTGGTGTCCCTCCTGCTCGAGTGGAGGCGACGGGCGCGGAGCCGTCGGTGCTGTGATTTATGTGGCCCGAACCCCGAAGCCAAAAACAAATCCACACAAACCCACAGTATTTTTCGGTTTCGTACTTTGATGAACTATCCTAACCCGACTCGGTATATACAACCAAACGGAGCCCAGGCCACGCTCCACTGCAGCCCAACCCTTTATGCCATCCGTATAGACAGAAACTCTGACGAAACACTTGTCTCTCGGCCCAGTCACTCACGCGACCCAACCAATGGCCACATAAAAAGGTTTAGCTTGCAGGCATCAAGTTTCTAGATGGATTGCTCCCTCTGTCCCGCGCAATATAAGTACAAACTCAACTATAGTGGCATTCATTAGATCTTCACCTTCTAGTTTTAGACATCTAGCTTTTTAATTTTATCTTTTTCTAGTTTTCTAGTTTTACTTTTTTCTTATTTTTAAATATTATCTGTGATAATATAAACTTTTTTATTTCTTTAAATTTAATTATGCTGAACAAACTCCAGCATCTACAACTAAAAAAATTACTATAGTGTAAAATAAGTTATAAGCTTAGGCTTAAAAGTCAGGATGAGTTATTTCTTTAAATTTAATTACGCTGAAAAAACTCCAGCATCTATAGTTAAAAAATTTACTATAGTGTAAAATAAGTATAAGTTTAAACTTAAAAGTCAGAATGAGCACAACCTATATATAAAGAAGAAACACTAAATATAATAAAATATTAATGCCGTAGGACCATTCATATCACTACTAAATGTTACACTATAACTAGTTAACCGATTTTCTGTATTAAAGCAAAGATATAGAGTAAAATTATTGCAATAACTACACTTTGATGATGTGGTAGCTCACTCAGGAAACAAAGGATGTGTTGTTGTCGTTTGTACAGATAAATTTGGCAGGTATATCACGGCTAGTGCAGTCGTTTGGGAGGGTATCAGCGATGCAACGAGTCTGGAGGCTCTCGCTTGCAGTGAAGCTCTCTGTCTTGCAAAGGACTGTAATACCAACAAGATTTGTGTAGCTTCAGACTATCTCGAACCTCGAGGTAGTGAAGAATATCATAGCAATGCCACAGAGCATGCACTACGTGATTTCGAAGGAAATCGAGGTTTGGCGTTGCTCTTCTGGACAGTAGCTAAATTTTGCATGTACTTTAGGCCATCCATAATGCTCCAGGGTGGATAGTAGCCCTGAGGTGCCACTTCAGAGGCGAGCTTCAGTGGAGAAGAGAAAGCGTGAGGGTGGTGGCTTGCAGTGGTGTCAGAGGAGCTTGGCAGAGCTGCAGGTGCCCAAGGAGGAGCAAGTGGTTTGGGAGAGAGAAAGCTCAAGGAGGGAGGGAAAGTAGTACCAGGGGAGGAGCCAGATGGGTAGCGGCAGTGACAGGGGGGCCTCGCCGGAGGCCTGTAGTGGCCGGAATGGCGTCAATGACCAAGAAAATGGAGCAGCCAAGAGGTGAGGTGGCCAAGGAAGGTGGCGGCGCAGCCAGGTAGGCACATGGGCCTGCAAGCCCAAACTATAAATCTTAGAAATCGAGAGCACTATGAGGCTAAATCGAAAGGAAAATGGTGATGGATAGCACCAGGGTAGCAAGGGGATTTGAATTCCTGTGGTCAGTGTCAAGGTCTGCCGTCGTCGGCGGCATATTGGGCGGTGGCAACTTGGGCAAAGCAGAGAGCAGTGAGGGGAACAAAAGCAGAGCAGAGAAGGGAGTTGTGCTAGTGACTGACTTGAGCGAAGAAAGGAGCAGGGGATTAGATTATAGAACCCTTGGGAGCCACACCACAACTCATGTAGTGCTAGGGGGCGCTAAGCATTCTTAGATGAACGAAGTTGTAGCCTACATTGAATGATTGAGGTCTATTCATTTTGACTTGAGTTTCTGGCTATTGATTTATTTTTCATTATTCATAAATTTCATTTTTTTTGACTTTTTAGCTTTTTTAGCTTTTTTGCCGGTTCTTTTTTCATATTCGTTTATATTGTCCGTGATAGGCTAACCTGTTTATTTTATCTTTAAATTTTTTAAATTTAATTACATCAAATAAGCCCCTATCAACTACAGTGCAATTTCAGCCAGTTACAATGCAATTTCAATTATAAGCCATCTTTTTTTTAGCCTGACTAAGCGAGCCGTAAGTTATAATTGCAACACAAGTAGTACGTCATAAAAATAATGTTGAACTTTAGGTAACCTAATGCCTGCTTAAGGTCAATACTAATGGAAAACATCGTGTTTGATTGCACAACTGACCACATGGTGTATGGGGTTGCTCATTTGGTTTTTTTTATGGTTTATGGCTTATTTTGCATTGTAGCTAGCTTATTTTGCACTGTAGCTGGCTCGAGAAGGAGAAAGAAATGAAAGGCGAGAGCAATGGAGGGCAATGGGGTGTCTATGTATCTAGTAGAAATTACATATTTTCTTACATTTTATTTTAGGGGTTGATGTGTACATATTTTTCTTGGTCTAAGGTTTCATATGTAAAGTTTAGGCTTTCAATGTAAATTACAGTGATTGGCAATAGCAGGTGGCCGGTGCCCTATGCCGACGTGGTTCGGCTAGCCGAGACACGGCCGAACGTGGGTTCACGCAAGAGTTTTGCTAGCCTTGTAGGGGACATTACTCGCGTGGTCAAATGGGCGCTGTCAGGCGAACAGTGATTCGCACAGCAAAATCTTAGCGAACACGATCTTTTTGGGCCGAACAATCTCTTTCCGTCCTTCCATGGTTTTATCTTAACCCTCATCTGATTCTCTTCTATCTTCCCCATCTAGGTTCACATGTGGCCTTTGAGGAAATGTTCAAATAGTTGTGCATCTCGGATCCTTCGTGTAGCAAGTCCGCCAAATGTGCTCAAGACAATACCTCGCAGCCGTAACTTTTCCGTTCCACATATCACCTGTTCCATGATTAACTATAGCCACTGCCATTGAGTAAAAATATCATGTTTTAATGCTTGCCTGGTAATAGACTGCTAATACAATATTTATGCCATGTCGATCTAGGTTATCCGGTTTTACATGCTTTTAGGCTTATGAGAATGCTCAGTTAATTATGTTCTAGAATTTATGCTTTTATTAGTGATTTAGAATTAATGTTTCAATCATTAATGGAGGCTAACATATGAACATGTTTAATTTAGGTTTAAAATTATTAGCACTCGTTTTAAATTAGGGCTGCTACGTTTTAGTTCCTGATACCATGATCCATTAATTGTATGATGTTGTATGTAAGCCATGACAGATTTACATTTATATGATGTCTGTTAATCTGACTAATAATCACTTGTCACATAATAAAACTTGGATGATTACAACCCTTACGTAAGCTATGTTATAATACACCTTTTAGATTAATTCCTATATCTCTACCACCTTATTTTCATTCCATACCGCCCCTCTTATTGGGAGTTATGCTTTCTGTTTCCAATCTCATTAAATCCTTCAACTTATAGTAGCCTTATCTTCGCCATCCCTTGGTTCCCTTAAATTCATGCTATATAATCTGCCTATAATGTAATAGTTGCCTTTATCACCATATTATCATTTCACATCGCCATATCTGGTATTAGGCCCTTTCTATTTTCAATCTTGGCAAATCATTCCGCTTCCCATAATCTTGTCTTAGTCTTTCCTTAGTTTCCTTAAACTCACTCCTTACAATCTGATAATAATATAACAGTTACCTGCCCTAAAGTTACCCATACAAAGGGGAGATTACCACCTACCTAGTAATGTACGGAGAGCCGTACACTTTCGTTACTTAGGATATTACACCCTATCTGCGGTTATACAGTCGACGACAGTGATATGTCTAACTACTCTCGTATAACCGGATATGTGAAAGTACTTGCCAGTGCTATTGCCATAACTTGTTATATAACAAATATCCTTATTACCACTGTTCATGTTACCTCTATCTCTGATCCTTATCAGTATTTCCAGTAACCTAGTTTCATTGCACTTAACCCGTGTCAATTACTTACTTGCATTATTTGTCTTTTACACATCTTGTTTGCGACTGTTGTTAGATACTTACTGAGATTTCTAAATCTTATGCTTATTGTTTCTATTCTCAGGTAAAAGGTTAGTGGCGTGATAGCAACATACATGGGTGGAAGTACTCGAGTTTTCAGCACCGTGACTTGCCACTATTTTTATTTTCTTATTTACTCTTATTTGGTTAGAAGTGGACATGTCCCATATTTCAAACATTTATTTCAGTTTTCGCTGGTTCTCTAATAAAGTATCCTGAAGCTTTAATTCCTTGCGATTTGTATTGTTGCTTTTGTTCTTTACTTTAGCGATAACGTTCCATAGTAGTATCTCATATTGGTATGTGTGATGCTATAAGACATTCGTATATGATTTTGATCGATATAAATAAAATCACTACAGTGTCTAATATAATTTATTAGTAAACTCTATTTAAAAAATATTCTATATAAAAATAAAAATATTTACTATAGAAAAAATGGGTTTTAGAGATCAATACGAAACGAGGCCGTAACGTGGTCTGAGCGGTCAGGGAGATAGGGCGGCGGCCTCGTTCGTGCGTCACGATGCTACGGCCCATGGGCAGAGGTGGCGCCCCGCAACGTGAGTACGTGACAAACAATTGGATAGAAGCTTGTCGACGAGCGCGCACCGGGCAATCCTTTTCCGTCCTTTTCTCTGGCTCAAGATGGTGCATGGACGCTGTGAAATCAATGGACCAAGCCTATATATATCATTCGCTAGTAGAGGCCATAATCGCAGCAAATTACGATATTGTGGTCTCATGTAGACATTGGACCGTACCATCTCCAGTCTCCGGAAGTTGATGTAGCGCTCTCAGCTAGCTACACATGTTTCAGAGCGTGTGTGCACTATCATTTGTAAATTTATAGTGCTTCACCTGGCCTCTTTTGCAAAAACAAGACTTGAATTTCACCCTTTCCTTATAGGTGTTCCTCATAGAATTATATCCATCGAAATGAAAACCCGTGCTGTTCGTTTATGGGTTATTTCAGCTGAGTTTGGTAGTTGTTTCCTTCCCTGTGCCACCACACCTCACTCGGCAAACAAGACCAAGCCCTATAGGTGTGACATTTATACTGACCTACTGCTCATCAACCATCCATTATTGCATGACAAACCTGTGCAAAGCTGTTAATGCCCCATCCACACAGCACTACACCAGACTGGCCCACTATATGTTTTGTTCAGATATTCTATGCCCTTCAACTATAAGGTACGGTTCGTGATCATCACGCATCACAACAAAAGAGATCGACATGGCCACAGTCAAGCACCAAAAGGATAAGTTTAGAAATATTCACAGGAGTTCCCTATAAATGTAGTAGCAACTAATTTGTTTACACACCCGAAACATGAAATATTCAGGCATCTCATTTCCACTAACAAAAAATGGAGATGTCAAAAGAATGGAGGAAAATAAAAAAAATCTAGTATTAGACATAGGAGAACATCAACTCTTATCCCGACTGCCGAGCTGATGACACTTCGATGTATGTATGTATGTATATCGGCCATGAGATTCCTTGTCCAATTCTCCAACTCCAGTTGCCTTCCATTTACGCGACAAGCCTGAAGTCTCATCTACCGGATCACCGGATCAACTAAGGCCCTCTCATTAGCAGTTCTGGTTTTTTTGTTTTTAAAAGCTGGCTTTAAACGAACTAATTCTACATGATGGTTTCTATAAGTTAATTATAGCAGTCACTACAGAAACCACTTTAAACGGAATACATAAATATTCCTTATTCACTCAATCTCTCTCACAGTCGACAAAAAGCAAAAGCACTTAATCAACATTAGCTAAGATGAATGAGCTCACTCACTCCGGTTTCGGTCCGAACCCAATCCCACCAGTGTGTTTTGCACGGATCTCGATGCCTGGGATTCGGTGGGCTGGATGAGTACGAGGACAGCGGCCGGGTCAAGCGCCGACGTGCTGGTGCGGGAACCGCGGCGTCGGCACGAGCGGGTCGCGCCCTTCCTGCATCTTGTGTAGCCGCTCCGGTACGGTGGAGTCGAACAGCCGCGACCCCGGGTTCTCGGCGTAGCACACGTAGTAGCACCCCACGCACGCCTGCGGCAGCGCCATTCCGATCCGCGTCTGCAACGAACACAAAACCACACGTCAGAAACGTCGTTAGCGCGACACAAAAATGGCACTTTTTTCTTTTGTGTGTATTAGCATCACATGGCACAATTAGAGAGATGGGTGAATAATTGTTTCTGTTGTTGGAACAAAAAATCAAAACTAAAAATAGAAGAAAAATAATCTAAATTACCGGATATAGATTACGACTGTAAGACGTTGGTTCGCTCGCCCGTGCTCGATGAACGCTATGTTCGTCTAACCACTTCCTTCAATCGCTCGCTATAACCGCCGACGCACGTAGGTGTAATCTCCCTCTGCTCGAAGACTTCAGCCGCTCAAACGATTTGATCGCTCAAACGAGTACACAACGGAGACAGAAGACAAACGATACTCAGAAAACACGTCGCCGATGCCAGCAAAATTTTCTTGGAATAGGTCTAATCTATTATTTCTATACTATAGATGCGATTACAAAGTGTCCTCACGACACCCCTAAAAGCTCTCTCAACGAAAGCCCTCTAAAACCCACACAAGATTTCTCCACGAAATCTCTAACAAAAGCCACATAAAACCACATGTTAGCCCTTAGCCTCTCCCTGCTTTATAGGCTAACGTCTAAGCCGTGTATGCCCCAAACATAAACACATAAATCTATCTCTTCCTCAAATTAAGGGACCCGAAACCCATCCTAACACGGGTTTTACCTTCCCGTTACAGACTTCTTCTATAATGTCTCCAATCTCACCATGTGACGAAACCTCCAAGACGAACCTCTTGTATCTCTATCATGCATCATCAACTTTCGTGTCGAAACCTCCAGGACCGCACCTCCTTTAACTTCTCCACGCATCATTACATGCTCTAACGTGAGCCCGATCAACTCACGTAACATCTTGACCGCCTGGACCTCAGATTACCTCCTTCTAGTCCCGGTCCTCCTCGTCACCGACCGTAACCGTCTCCACACATCATCCACCTTTGATCTTCATACGCACAAGCATGAGCCTGACCACCTCGCGTGACATCCCGACTGCCTGGACCTCATATTTCCCCCTTCCTAGTTCCGGCCCTCCTTGTCACTAACCATAATCGTCTCCACGCTCACCTGCACATACAAATACCAAAGAAACTTTTTCCTGGCACAAGTTCTCTATAACTTAACCGACATTAGCGCACACACTCACACCACCTTTATCCATCCATAGACAAGAACAAAACTATCTATGACCAACAACCAGGTCGTCCACGATCACACATCCATAGACAAGAACGTAAATGATGCATCATGAGTTGATGCATGTCAAGACTATGACTCAAGCCAAAGGTATGGCTAGTTATGGCTAAAGATGCGTTCCTAATCATTTATCGGTCTTGGTGTTTGGTTGAAAGATTGGGTTGCTAGTATAAGTTACCGTACTATTAAAACGAGTCACATCTAATAGTTTGAGTCTCATCATGTGTTGATAGTTCAACCTCACTTACTCTAGCCCTCTTTGGCATGAGCCTTGTATTTGCGAATATGTTTGCAAATAGTTAAAACTCATGTGTTTAATCCTTGTCATATGGGATTATATATTGCAAATGTGTAGTGTTTGAAATCCATATTTCCATTCTTTGTAGAATGAGGCTTTTATTTGGACATGTGTTTTGCAAATAGTTGAAACTCATATATATAATCGTTGTGTCATGATTTTAAAAGTGTGCAAATGTATTTTGCAACTTATTGGAAATCATGGATAATCCTTGTGTGCATGATACTGTAGATTACAAATGTGTTTTGTAAAATCTGTTGACATATATGTACTTCTTAGGGAAATCAAAACTATTGCAATGTACTCCGCGGTACTACTGGTAGTCAAAACTACCGGCGTTGTAATCACGAAATTACCGCATTTGTTGGTAGTCAGAAAACCAGTGTGGTCGAGAACCATTATGGTCAAACCAATGAGGTCGAAAATCTGTGTGATCGAAAATCAATATGGTCGGAAACCAGTATGGTCGAAACCGACGTAGTCAACCCAACATGGTCAAAACCGACATGGTCAAGATCTGTATGATTGAAACCGGTGTGGTCAAAACTAACATGGTCGAGATCTGTGTGGTCGAAGACCAACGTGGTCGGATCTGACATGGTCGAGATCTGTGTGATCAAAACCAACATGGTCAAACCGACGTGGTCGAGACCTTGACGTGGTCGAACTGACATGATTAAAACAATGTGGTCGAAAATCAAACGAGTAGTCAGAGATTTGTAAGATCGAAGACTAACATGGTCGAAAATTGACATAGTCGATGTGGTCGAGACTTGAGTGATCGAAACCAATGTGGTCGGAGATCAACATGGTCAAAGACCTGTGTGGTCGATCCAGATAACATGGTCGGAGACCAGCATAGTTAGAGACCTGTATGATTAATCCGGACAACGTGGTCGGAGACCAGCAGGGCCGAAGATCAGTGTAGTTAGAAACCTATGTGGTCGATCCAGACAACATGGTCGGAGACTAGCGTGGTTAGAGAGCAGCGTAGTCAGAGACCTGTATGGTCAAACCGAACAACATGGCCAGAGATCAACTTGGTTGAAGACCTGAGTGGTCTAATCATCCGACGTGGTCGAAGACCAGTATAGTCGATGATCGGTAATTTCGACCAGCTCTATGTGAGCGGTCAAATCGGCTCTGTGTGAGCAATCCGATCAGCGAGCTGTACTACCGACTCTGTGTGAGTAGTACGTTTTCTCCAGAGAGACACTTGTGTGTGGTCTTCTCATCCCTGAGGAAATCATTAGTTCCACATGCGTGTTGTGATACTTTCGATTATCAGTAGTACCGAACTTTGCATGACGGAACTACCGGATTTGCCTGCAACTGCTAGTTTTCTGACCGTTGCTGAGGGGAGCGGAAGTACCGGTCATTTGCCTGTGATACTTCTTGAAATCCTGTTTTTCTGTCCCAACAGCTAGTTTCCAGGTGTGGGGTATATATACCCCCTTGTGGCTAGTTGGAGAACAACTTTTGACACTTCATTTCACTCCCTTAGAGCTAGTGTGAGGTGCTCCTCTCTATTGTGCATGTATTGCACCTTGTGAGTAAGGAGAAATGCTCTAAATTGTATGTGTTGTATCTAGAGGTGGATTGTATATCCACTCGAGTTTGTCCATTCGTTGCACATGGTGAGTGTCAAGCAAGAATCTTGACTTATTACTCTTGAAGTTTGCTAACTCCTAAATGACGTTGGAGGCGTCGTGCGCGGTGATCTTCTCACAAAAGGTTGTGAGAAGACCCGGCAAACTTGTGAAGGTTGGAGCTAAGAGCTACCTCTAGTGGATTGAGATGTTCCGGCTTAATTCGTGGAGCCGGTCCAATTTGTTTGGGTTAACCTCAACGTAGACTAGGGGAGACCAGGAAGTCTCCGAACACCACGGTACAAATCAACCGTGTCAATTATGGTTTGTTTTCTTGTGCTCAAGTTATATTCAAGTAATTTACATTCATAGAATTAAATTAATTGTTTGTAATTCTAGGATAGCAAACCTTGACATAAGCTTATCTTGTTGGTGCACTTAGGTGAACCCAGTTATTTTAGGTGTTATTTGTGCTAAACATTTTTAAGTTAAGCTTCTGCATTATTTGTTTGATTTAGCCAAATAGAAATTAATAATTAATTAGAGAAGAAATTTTTGACCGTCTATTCACCCCTCCAGTCGGCTTCCTCGATCTAACAAGTAGTATCAGAGCTTGGTTTCTCATTTATTATGTTTAACCGCTTAGAGAGTAAAAGAATGACGACTAGAGATATAGTGCATATGTAAAGACCAAAGAAACTTTCTCTCAACACAAGTTCTCCACAACTTGACCGACATCAGCACATACACTCACACTACCCTTGTCCATCCATAGGCAAAAATAAAACCATCCACGACCAACAACCAAGTCGTCCACGATCACATACTCTATCGCATTCTAGAAAACCATGTTCCGACCACTAAGCACAAGCAACAATTCTATAACTTTCTAAAACACCAACTTCAGATCACTCATTACGACCGCTAGCTCAACAAGTACTCGAAAATCACAAGTTCTCAGGAAATACTATCGCTCCGCCAAAAACACTCGAGAATAACAAACATCGCTACCAACCAGAACCATGAGTACCGACTACCGAGTACCAATCACATACTACAACTCTCTGACAACCGATCGCAATACCTACAACAACCGATCAGCAACCATCGAGTATTGAGACCTTCCGACTACTGAGTACCACGACCACCTGACCGCTATGCACCAGCCAATCATCTAACTGGTATAGCATAAGTACTCAAAGTACTCGAAGATCACAAAAAGTGAAGCACTCGAACCGACAATGAGATCTACGAGTACCGATCGCGAAGCCTATGGTAACCGATCACAAAGCCTTCAACTACCGAAGATAACTATAGTAGACTGCAAAGTCTATGATTATAATAGTAGTCCGCAAAGTCTACGACTATTGATTGCAAAGCCTTCGACTATCGATCAGTAAAATCTATGATAATAAAAAATACTGTAACTACGACTACGAAAAAATACTATAGCTACGATTACGTTCAGTGGTTGTTCTGTCATGGTCGAAGTCGAACGTGGTTGAAGCCGGATGTGGTCGAAGTCTGTCGTGGTCAGAATGCCGTAGTCGAATTACCGTGGTCGAAGCCAAGCGTAGTCGAAAACAGACGTGGTCGTTCTTCCATAGTAGTGTTGCGGTGCTCGTACTGCCGTGGTCGAAAGCCGCAATGGTCGAAGTCCATCATCATCACAGTTACATGGTCGTAAATAACTCTGAGTGATCGTAAACATCAGCTAGGCCATCACTCTTTGAGGTCGAAGGTAGCCGTGCGATCCTTCGATGCTTACTCGAAAACTGTCCGATGCTACTCGGAGCAAACTAAAACCACTCGGAGCCGGCTGAAATCACTTGAAGTAGAGCAGAACCACTCGAAACCGTTCGAAGCAGGCCAAAACCACTAGGAGCCAACGAAAACCACTCGAAGCAACTCAGAACTGAACGAGATCACTCGGATTCAAAACTTTTGACTGCGATCGACCAAAACTTTCACAAACGTAAATTTTAAAGTAATCTAAATATCAATTATTTATTATCACTTTTAATCACGACTAGCATATGATCTAACACTAATAGTGTGTGAGAGAGAGGGCAAGCAGCGCGTGCGCACCATGAGGTATCCGACGAAGAAGGCTTGGAGCGACACGGTGGCCGTGTAGTGCTTGTGCGTGGCGAACGTCCACGAGCCGGCCAGCGCCACGCAGAGCGCGCCGCTGGTCACGCCGGTGAGGAAGCACACCGAGCTCGTGATGTCCGAGTCCACCAGCGCCGGCATCCCCTGCAGCCGCTCGAACTGCCCCCACGTGCTCCGCGACGCCTGCACGAAATCCCTCCCGTACGCCGCGATCTGAAATGGTATTCACCATTGCACGAACCATGTCAGTACTAGGATCAGAGGCAGGAGTAAGAAATGGAGGAGTTCAGACAAGAACAAAGGCTTACATGGACGAAGGCCCAGCTGTTGCCGTGCTGGAAGATGGCGTTCATGACGTTGAGGCAGCAGTGCGCGCAGGAGAACATGAACTCGTCCTCGCCCTCGAGGAGGTTGAGGCCGCGGGCGAGGATGCGCAGCGCCTCGATGGTGGGGACGAAGAGGGAGCCGAGGCAGGCGCTGCCGAGGTTGTACGACAGCGCGCGCTGGAAGCTGAACTGCACGCTCGACTGCATGCCGCGCAGGTAGTAGAGCGCGATCACCCGGCTCGCCGTCAGGTTCGCCACGTTCCGCATCACCTCCGCCGTCCACGCCAGGCTCAGTACCAGCGCCAGGATCGTCAGCCCCGGGAACCGGAAGTTCACCGCGCCTATCACCGCCACGCACCACACGGAGATCCACACGAACCCCGCCGCGACCATCAGGTAGGCGGGGCCGTTCAGCCCGCGGAACTTGTCCACCGGCTGCACCGCGCGCTCGAACACCCGCGCGGTGAAGCCCACGCGGCGCGTCACCCAGCACGCGTACAGCCCCGTGCCGATGGAGAACACGACCATCGCGACGCCGAGACCGACGGTGGCCGGCATGGAGAAGCACATGAGCAACGCGCCCACCGCCAGCGTGGCCCCGAAGCTGGACCAGAGGATGACGCGGACCATGGCGCGCGGCCACGCCCGCACCGCCTTCTGCCACGCGAACGCCAGCGCGATGCTGAGCGCCACCGCGCCCTCCACGGGGGGCAGCCAGTCGCGCAGCAGGCTGCGCTCGCGCCGCGCATTGCGGGACCGCGGGTGCTGGACGATGTCCTTGATGGCCGTGAACACGAAGAACCCCACGGCGAACGCGGCCGCGGCGAGGTGGAGCAGGAAGAGGCACAGCGAGATGCGGTTGGTGTACACGCGCGAGTTGAGCGACGGGAGCGCCACCTGCCACGCCAAGTGAATTTACTCCATTAGCCCAATTGGATTAGTAGGTCATTAGCTAGCTGCTACAACTTGAAGCTTAGTTTAGTACTCAAAACTAACGGGCTATTGTTAGGTAGTTAGGGCATGTACAATGGAGAGACAGGAGTCCGTCTATAAGATGCTGAAATATGATATAGAGATAGTGAAAAGACAGTTCATACAATGGAGTATTTATTTTAGTCTCTTTAAGTAATTTAATATTTTGCATGTGGTTAAGATGAACTTGGAGTCTCCAACTCATACAACGTCTTCTTTGTTGTCTTTAAGCCTCGACTTCAGCGTAGAGACGAGCTGTTCACCGTCTCTTCGTGAAGAGACGGTGAGGCCGTCTCTTGACCATGCAAGGGATATTTTGCAAAAAGTATTGAGATGGAGACGGCTTGAAGAGACCCATTGTACATATTTTAAGACGAAAGCAAACGCCACTGTCAGTATCAAACTATTATACTACTATTTTTTGGGAGTAATTTAGTGCTCATCATGTCAATGTAGCATAGCATAATCCACAACATATGCACATTTTTTAGGTAAAGAGGTCAAGTCGCCAAACAAAATTATTGTACCAGCGTGATACAGTCAATCGCACTCCACACACACCCACGTCCTAAAAAGTATTAATATTAATACCAGCGTGATACAGTAATTGGGCATTTCCTAGTACCTGCGGTGGGGTCTGCATGACGGGCTGGTAAGTTGCCACGGGCGGCGGCGGCTCCACGCCGCCGGAGGCCACCGACATGGGCGGCGGCGGCGCCTGCGTGGTGAACTGCAGCGGCGCGACAGGCCGCTGCGCCTGCAGCCTCGCCACCGACGGCGGCGGCTCGTCCACGACAACCACCTTCACCTCCTGCTCCTCCCCCTCCGGCGCCGGCGCCCTCCCTCTGCCCCTCTCCGTCTCCTCCTGCCGAGGCGCCTGCACACATCACACGGACGCAGCAACCAAGAACCCCATGAGCCCGGCCACACCAAACGGCAAGAACGACAGGACAGATTACTCAAAGAAACAATCTTTCCGGCGAAAGAAGAGCCGTACGGCGTTATCGACGGCGCCCATGTCGCGCACGTGGCGGCGGCGGCGGCCCGATGGAGCTCAATCGCAACCGCAGCCTCTCTTGTCTCTCTTGGCGTAAGCGTAATGGCGAAGGAGGACGAAGAGCTGTGGGGAGTTGGGGACTTGGCGAGCGAGACGACGAGACGAGCCCAATCTGTGACCGTTGGTGTGGCCTTTTCGGTCCTGCGACGGGCGGCAACTCACGTGACAGGGTGTGGTGGGGCCCACACGTCAGTGGTGGTACGCGTACGGGTGGGTTCGCTGTGTGTACGCTTTTTTAATTCGACGTTTTGTTTGACGATTTTCTTTTCGTTTTTCCTTGTCCTCGTCAGCATGTCAGAGTGTAGACGAGGGGGAGTGTTACAACCAGAAAATAAAGTAACCAATGTACAGACACCTTTACTGTATAGACATCTATTCATGTAAAGGCACCTTCTTTGCCACTCCCTCATCATCTATATATTCTCATGTACATGTACAGAATAAAGGTTAATCAACAGTCCATTTCTACTGTCCATCACTTGTCTCAATACATCTTGCAACACGTTATCAGCCACGTTTCTCTCCAAATCGAGCAACACGCACACATACATTCACATACAACAGAGAAGAACAAGGTAACGGCACTACTCTGGATGTTCTCTGATGGATGTTCATGTGCAGTAAAACAGCGAAGAACACAAGGTATGGATAAGCCTGGATGTTC
Organism: Dendrocalamus latiflorus; assembly: GCA_017311315.1. Lineage (NCBI taxonomy): Eukaryota > Viridiplantae > Streptophyta > Magnoliopsida > Poales > Poaceae > Dendrocalamus > Dendrocalamus latiflorus. The sequence goes on from CM029630.1 coordinate 34,314,725, forward strand.
TTGTATTGATTGCTTCCTCGCGCGAATCGCGGCAGCGCCTCCTACCACACCCGCGCCCAGCGTCACAACGCGCGGCCGGCCCGGCGGTGCGGCGCGTCCTCACGACGCAGCACGGCGCACCCGGCGCACGGGGCAGCGAGGCCGGCGAAGCCCTAGGCGGCCGGCGCTCGGCGAAGCCCGGCCCTCGGCCGGCGAAGCCTGGCCCTCGGCCGGCGCTCCGCAGACCGGCGCGAGTAAGCGGCGTCGCCAGACGGCCAGCGGCGTCGAGGAGCCCAGCAGCCCGAGCCCGGCGCGGCCGACGCTCGGCGCGGCCCGGAGCGGCCGGCGCATGGCCCGGCGCGGCGAAGCCCGACCTGGCGGAGCCCGAGCCCACGGCCGACGCGGCCCGCGCCCGCGACGGCGCGGCGGCAGCACGGCGGCGCAACACCCATGGCCGGCGCACCCTTGACCAGCGCAACGCCCGAAGCGGCAGCCCCGCGGAGACGGCGCGGTCTGACGCGTCCTCACGACGTGGTCCGGCGCGTCCTCACGGCGCGGCGCGGCCGGCGCATGGCACGGCCTGTGCGGCCGGCGAGGCCCGGCGCGAGACCCGGTCCGTGCGGCCGGGTGGTGCAGCCGACGAGGTCGCGGCGGCGCACGTGGCCGGCGGCGCCCGGGGAGGCGGCTCCCCACGGAGGCGGCGCCCGGCCGACCGACGGCGGCACGCGGCGCGCGGCGGCGCAGCCCGAGGAGGCCCCGGCGCGGGCGGCGGCGACTCCCCACGGCAGCGGCGCCCGACGGCGCAAGGCGCAGCGGAGCCCAAGGCCGGCGGCGGGGCCCAAGGCCGGCGGCGTGGCGCGGCGCAGCCCGGCCGGCGAGACGCGGAGGCGCGGCGCGGTCGGCGCGGCCGGTGCAGCCCAGCCCGGCGCGGTGGCGTGGTGCGACGGCGCGGCGACGCAGCACGGGGGGCGGCGACGCGTCGGCCGGCGGCGGCGCTCCAAGGGCATGGCCGGAGCTTGGCAGTTAGGGTTTGGGGGGAACCCTAAATCCCCCCATTCCTCATATATACATGCTGCCCAAAAAATGGGCTTTGGCCCAAAATCACCCCACCATCCCTCATGGGCCGAATGGCCGAATGGGCTTTAGCCCAAGTTTTCGCACATTTGCAAAAACCCCCTCCATTTATGATAATGCAGCATTTTATGTTTAAATAAAATTCCTATTGTAATATTTGCAGTATAGTCCTTATGCTAAAATAAGTTAGCATTTCAGTCCCTACAGGATTTGAAAAATTATGTAATTGTTCAAATAAATGTGCATGCACATTTCTATAACTTTTACATATGAAGGATTATTTTATTGTAATTTTATTTACAATATGGAATGCGACCATATTTAAATTTGCTATCTTTCGCAAATTTAAAAATTAAAATTCCCATTTAGTGAGTACCATTGTACTTAATAATTTGGGATTTTTTGCAAAATATTATACCTACCATAAATACCACAAAATCACAATTTATGGCACTTTGCTACATTTATTTGTACGCTATGCCATACAATAAATTGCTGTTCACCACCAATATTGTGATTATACGGTATTAAAAATATAACCACATGTTATATTTAATTTGGGTATATTTTCATTCGGATTACAATACTTATATTGTTTTCCACATATTTTGCATTTTATTACAACATTACCATACACATTAATTTACCCCATGTAAATTAATCATTTATGGTGTACTTTTCATGTAAGTTTTTAAATAGCTTACCATACAAGCACTTAATATTTTTTTTATGCAAATGCCTTAGGTTGATTTTCTTTCGTTTTGGAATAACACAAAGTTTCTTAACTTTGATATTGGCCATACACAAGGTAGTACCATCGTACTACTGCGGGATTTATTCCTCAACGTGCGTACCCAATACAAGTTTTGAAACATTTTGGTCTACACTTTTGGGTGACTACCTTTATTTATTTTCAAATTGGCCATACACAAGGTAGTACCATGGTACTACTGTGGGATTTCATCCTCAACGTGCGTACCCAATTTGATTATAAATTATACAAGGTCTACACCTAAGTGATTACCATGGTTCTTTTTCACATTGGCCATACACAAGGTAGTATCAAAGTACTACTGTGGGATTATCATCCTCAAAGTGCGCACTCAATGTTGAAAAATGAATGAAATAATGTTAATACCATTGGTGATTAACTATGTTATTCCACAATAGGAGAATGTCCCTTTATGTATGTCAAGTTTACCTTGATTACTTGCATTTCGCATTACTTATTTAACATTGCCAAAGATTTTAACAAATCTGTGGTCCTACATATGTAGGCACAATGGCTACTAAAGAGTTTGAGGCTCTCGCTCTTGACGGCCACAACTTCCCCACATGGGCGATGGATCTCAAAGTGAGTCTATCGTTGCGCGGAATGTACCAGGCAATTGCAGCTCCCCAAGAGGGTGTAGCTCCTTTGGCTGAGCCTCTCAAGTACAATGTCTTATTTATCATAAGGAACCACATCCATCCTGATCTCAAGGCTGAGTATCTGATGGAAGAAGACCCACGCGCTCTGTGGCTTGCTCTTCAAACACGGTATGAACAGCAGAAAGCAGTCATCCTACCGGAGGCTGTCAATGAGTGGAACCACATCCGCATACAGATTTTAAATCTGTGGGAGAGTTCAACCATGCTGTTCATATCGAACATATTTGGTATTGAAAATGAAATTTGTATGTATTCTACATACTACTATAAGAATTTCATTAAATTCTTCTTTGTGTATATAGATTTTTGGAGTCAATCCAATAGAGGAGGAATTATGCCTTGTGGATAGTGGTACCACAAACTCTATACATAGGGACACAACATATTTCCTAACTCTTACTAGGAGGAAAGGAAATGTTTTAACAATCGCTGTACGCGATGCAACGATAGTAGGCTCTGGTCGCGCCTCTATCACTCTCCCTATGGGTACACAATTGGAAATTGAGGATGCACTCTTGTATCCCGATTCAACACGTACCCTACTTCGTTATAGAGATATCCGTCAGAATGGTTTTCATGTTGAAACCCGAAATGACAACAAAGAGGAATATCTCCTCTTAACCAAACACAACGGATATGGCAAACAAGTACTAGAAACAATTCCATCTTTAAACTCCGGATTGTACTATACATACATCAAACCCGTTCAACATATTGCGTACACAGTAATTTTCCAAAACACTAACACATTCCAAACATGGCATGATCGCCTTGGCCATCCAGGCATTGGAATGATGGGGAAAATTATTAGCAATTCAATTGGTCATACATACCTCAAAACAAAATTTCCGGAATCCTCAGATTTTGTGTGTACTTCATGTGCCACCGGAAAATTGATTTTAAGACCCTCTTATCTTAAAATCAGAGCTGAACCACTTAAATTCCTTGAACGTATTCAAGGAGATATATGTGGTCCTATACAACCATTGTGTGGACTATTCAGGTACTTCATGGTTCTAATTGACGCATCTACTAGATGGTCACACGTGTGTCTTTTATCCACACGAAACCATGCATTTGCTAAGGTAATTGGTCAAATTATCCAATTACGAGCACATTACCATGAATATCGAATTCAATCAATTCGAATGGACAATGCTGCTGAATTTTCATCCCATGCCTTCAATGACGATTGTATGGCTCTTGGGATGCAAGTTCAACATTCTGTTCCATATGTCCATACACAAAATGGTTTAGCCGAATCTCTTATCAAGAGAATCAAGCTCATTGCAAGACCATTATTACAGAATTGCAACTTCCAATATCATGTTGGGGTTATGCAGTTTTACACGCTGCTGATTTAATACAATTGCGTCCAACTGCTTATCATAGCACTTCCCCGCTACAATTAGCACGTGGAAATCCACCAGATATTTCCCATCTGCGAAAGTTCGGTTGCGCTACATACGTACCGATCTCACCACCGCAGCGTACCTCAATGGGACCTCACAGGAAACTTGGGATCTATATTGGGTATAAATCTCCGTCAATCATAAAATACCTCGAGCCCCTAACAGGGGACCTGTTTACGGCCCGGTACGCTGATTGCATATTCAATGAGGAACATTTCCCGGCATTAGGGGGAGACAACAAGTACCAAACTGAATGCCAGGAAATTAATTGGAACGTTTAACGCATTCCTACCTCAGACCCACGTACCAGAGAGACTGAACTTCAAGTTCAGAAACTCATTCATTTGCAAAACATTGCAAATAACCTGTCAGATGCATTTACTGATTATAAGGGTGTCACAAAATCCTATAATCCTGCCAGAAATGTACCTGAAAGAGTGGAGGTACCGCAAAATACCACTCGACTCCTAGTTCAAAATAAGAGGGGGAGAAGTACGGTACAAACGGCGGATACAGCTTCTAACAAGCGACAAAGGAAACAAAAGAATGTAAATGCAGATCAACCTCAAGTTGATAGACACCAAAGGATCCTTAAACCCAGATCAACAGTGCACTCAATTACTGATCCTGGGACATCGGAATACCCCGACTCACATGTTTTGGGAAATAACATTGAGTCATCAGGGGTCCAAGAAATTTCCACAAACTATACTGATTCTGGAGAATCATACGATCGTAAGACTACAATTGTCGACATTTATTTCTCCACAACAATTGCAAACAACCTTCAAAATGATCCAGATCCCAAGACCATGGCAGAGTGCAAACAGCACTCGGACTGGAATCAATGAAAGGATGCAATTCAAGAGGAGTTAGCCTCGCTCAAGAAAAGAAATGTATTCACCAATGTGATACATACACCTCCCAAAGTATTCCCTGTCGGTTTCAAATGGGTTTTCGTCCGCAAACGGAATGAAAACAATGAGGTGGTGAGATACAAAGCAAGGCTTGTAGCACAAGGGTTCACGCAGAGACCCGGCATTGATTTCAATGAAACTTATTCTCCAGTAATGAGTGGAATAACATTCCGATACTTAATATCATTGGCAGTTAAAAATCATCTATCTTTTCAGTTGATAGATGTAGTGACTGCATATCTTTATGGGTCACTTGATTCGGACATATACATGAAAGTTCCCGATGGAATTTCAATTCCGAATCCAAACGAAAATCGCAATATGTATTGTGTAAAATTAAACAAGTCTTTATACGGCTTGAAACAGTCGGGTAGAATTTGGTACAACCGACTAAGTGAGTTCCTAACCAAAAAGGGATACTCCAACAATGATGATTGTCCATGCGTATTCATCAAAAGATCCTCAACACACAGGATATAGATGAAGCACGTAATCATCTTATGACGGAATATTGAAATGAAGGATTTGGGTAAAACCAAATTTTGCTTAGGTATACAACTTGAGCACCTTCATACATGCATCATAGTGCATCAATCAGCCTATGTCCAGAAAATATTGGAGAAATTCAATATGGACAAAGCATATCCATCGAAAACCCCCATGGTTGTTCGAACTCTCGACAGGGACAAAAATCCATTTAGACCCCGAGATGACAATGAAGAGCTATTGGGACCCGAGGTTCCATATCTCAGTGCCATAGGAGCGCTAATGTACCTTGCAAATTGCACCCGGCCGGATATCGCATTTGCAGTAAATCTACTTGTTAGATATAGCGCTGCTCCAACCAAAAGACATTGGTTAGAAGTGAAGAATATCCTTAAATATCTTCAAGGCACTAAAGATCTCGATCTATTCTTCCAGAAGAATAAAAATGTGGATTTAATAGGATATACTGATGCTGGCTATTTATCAGATCCCCATAATGCCAGATCTCAAACAGGCTTTGTATTTTTACATGGTGGAACAGCCATCTCTTGGAAGTCTTCAAAACAGACACTAGTGGCTACATCCGCTAATCATTCTAAAATAATTGCATTATATGAAGCATCACGTGAATGTGTATGGCTTCGCAGAATGATTAACCACATACAACAATCATGTGGTATAGATGCTATTGCATCACCTACCATTATCTACGAAGATTAGGGGTGGGCAAAATACCCGCTACCCATTACCCGTACCCGAATTACCCGAACCCGAACCCGAAATACCCGAACCCGAGGTACCCGATCCCAAATTCGGATAGCGATTCTGATTACCCGAAATTAGTTTGGGTAGTTCGGGTAATATCCCCCGGTACCCGAACTACCCGAACTACCCGGTAATCATGTCACTTTATTAGTAATTTAGTATATGATTCTCTCTGTTTGAACAACTGCCTGTGATATATTATTCTATGCAAATTGTGTTGCAAGATGTATTGAGACAAGTGATGGACAGTAGAAATGGACTGTTGATTAACCTCATTCTGTACATGTACATGAGAATATATAGATGATGAGGGAGTGGCAAAGAAGGTGCCTTTACATGAATAGATGTCTATACAGTAAAGGTGTCTGTACATTGGTTACTTTATTTTCTGGTTGTAACACTCCCCCTTAACCAATGTGTCTTCATATGATCACTTTGATTCATCATCTTGGAAAACTCCTCTAAAACCCTGTAGGGAAAAATATGAGGAGAACCTATAAAGTAGATATGCCATGAAAAATTCCTTTAAAACCCAGTGGGAAAATTTAAGGAGAAAATTTGATATGGCATATATTTGATTATATCTCCTTAAAAACCCCTGTGGGGAAAATAGAGATATAATATATTTATGATTACGTTGTCATATTGCCTCATTAAAAACCTTAATGAGAAACCTTAGAGGGAAAACTCATAAAGGGAAAAGAGTACAATATTTATATTGAACGGGTTAAATCTTAGGAGATTTCTCCCCCTGATATCTGCAAATCACGTAGTCTTCGCATACCAATTTCACAAACACATTTCTGAAATGTGGAAGTTGGTAATGACTTGGTGAATAAGTCTGCGAGATTATCACAAGACTTAGTTTGCAGAATATTTATTTCCCCACTCTCTTGCAATTCATGTGGGTAAAATAATTTAGGTGCAATATGTTTTGTGATATTGCTCTTTATGTAACCCATTTGCATTTGAACAACGCAAGCAGCATTATCTTCGTAGATAATGGTAGGTGATGCGATAGCACCTATACCACATGATTGTTGTATGTGGTTAATCATTCTGCGAAGCCATACACATTCACGTGATGCTTCATATAATGCAATTATTTCAGAATGATTAGTGGATGTAGCCATTAGAGTCTGTTTCGAAGACTTCCAAGAGATGGCTGTTCCATCGTGTAAAAATGCAAAGCCTGTTTGCGATCTAGCATTATGGGGATCTGATAAATAGCCAGCATCTGCATATTCTATTAAATCCACATTGTTATTCTTTTGGAAGAATAGACCGAGATCTTTTAGTGCCTTGAAGATATCTAAGGATATGCTTCACTCCGGTCCAATGTCTTTTGGTTGGAGCAGCGCTATATCTAGCAAGTAGATTTACCGCAAATGCAATATCCGGCCGGGTGCAATTTGCAAGGTACATAAGCGCTCCGATGGCACTGAGATATGGAACCTCGGGTCCCAATAGCTCTTCATTGTCATCTCGGGGTCTAAATGGATCTTTGTCCCTGTCGAGAGATCGAATAACCATGGGGGTTTCCGATGGATATGCTTTGTCCATATTGAATTTCTCCAATATTTTCTGGACATAAGCTGATTGATGCATTATGATGCATGTATGAAGGTGCTCAAGTTGTATACCTAAGCAAAATTTGGTTTTACCCAAATCCTTCATTTCAAATTCCGTCATAAGATGATTACGTGCTCCATCTATATCCCGTGTGTTACCAATGATATTTAGATCATCAACATACACAGATATAATGCAAAATCCTGTCGAGGATCTTTTAATGAACACGCATGGGCAATCATCATTGTTGGAGTATCCCTTTTTAGTTAGGAACTCACTTAGTCGGTTGTACCAAATTCTTCCCGACTGTTTCAAGCCGTATAAAGACTTGTTTAATTTTACACAATACATATTGCGATTTGCGTTCGGATTCGGAATTGAAATTCCATCGGGAACTTTCATGTATATTTCCGAATCAAGTGACCCATAAAGATATGCAGTCACTACATCCATCAACTGAAAAGATAGATGATTTTTAACTGCCAATGAGATTAAGTATCGGAATGTTATTCCACTCATTACTGGAGAATAAGTTTCATTGAAATCAATGCCGGGTCTCTGCGTGAACCCTTGTGCTACAAGCCTTGCTTTGTATCTCACCACCTCATTGTTTTCATTCCGTTTGCGGATGAAAACCCATTTGAAACCGACAGGGAATACTTTGGGAGGTGTATGTATCACATTGGTGAATACATCTCTTTTCTTGAGCGAGGCTAACTCCGCTTGAATTGCATCCTTTCATTGATTCCAGTCCGAGCGCGATTTGCACTCTGCCATGGTCTTGGGATCTGGATCATTTTGAAGGTTGTTTGCAATTGTTGTGGAGAAATAAATGTCGACAATTGTAGTCTTACGATCGTATGATTCTCCAGAATCAGTATAGTTAGTGGAAATTTCTTGGACCCCTGATGACTCAATGTTATTTCCCAAAACATTTGAGTCGGGGTATTCCGATGTCCCAGGATCAGTAATTGAGTGCACTGTTGATCTGGGTTCAAGGATCCTTTGGTGTCTATCAACATGAGGTTGATCTGCATTTACATTCTTTTCCTTTGTCGCTTGTTAGAAGCTGTATCCGCCATTTGTACCGTACTTCTCCCCCTCTTATTTTGAACTGGGAGTTGAGTGGTATTTTGCGGTACCTCCACTCTTTCAGGTACATTTCTGGCAGGATTATAGGATTTTGTGACACCCTTATAATCAGTAAATGCATCTGGCAGGTTATTTGCAATGTTTTGCAAATGAATGAGTTTCTGAACTTGAAGTTCAGTCTCTCTGGTACGTGGGTCTGAGGTAGGAATGCCTTGTACATTCCAATTAATTTCCTGGCATTCAGTTTGGTACTTGTTGTCTCCCCCTAATGCCGGGAAATGTTCCTCATTGAATATGCAATCAGCGTACCGGGCCGTAAACAGGTCCCCTGTGAGGGGCTCGAGGTATTTTATGATTGACGGAGATTTATACCCAACATAGATCCCAAGTTTCCTGTACGGTCCCATTGAGGTACGCTGCGGTGGTGAGATCGGTACGTATGTAGCGCAACCGAACTTTCGCAGATGGGAAATATCTGATGGATTTCCACGTAGTAATTGTAGCGGGGAAGTGCTATGATAAGCAGTTGGACGCAATTGGAGTAAGTCAGCAGCGTGTAAAACTGCATGACCCCAACATGATGTTGGTAAGTTGCAATTCTATAGTAATGGTCTTGCAATGAGCTTGATTCTCTTGATAAGAGATTCGGCTAAACCATTTGGTGTATGGATATATGGAACAGAGTGTTGAACTTGTATACCAAGAGCCATACAATCGTCATTGAAGGCATGGTATGAAAATTCAGCAGCATTGTCCATTCGAATTGATTGAATTCGATATTCAGGGTAATATGCTCGTAATTGGATAATTTGACCAAGCAAATGCATGGTTTCGTGTGGATAAAAGACACACATGTGACCATCTAGTAGATGCGTCAATGAGAACCATGAAATACCTGAACGGTCCACACAATGGTTGTATAGGACCACATATATCTCCTTGAATGCGTTCAAGGAATTTAAGTGGTTCAGCTCTGATTTTAAGATAAGAGGGTCTTAAAATCAATTTTCCGGTGGCACATGAAGTACACACAAAATCTGAGGATTCCGGAAATTTTGTTTTGAAGTATGTATGACCAATTGAATTGCTAATAATTTTCCTCATCATTCCAATGCCTGGATGGCCAAGGCGATAATGCCATGTTTGGAATGTGTTAGTGTTTTAGAAAATTACTTAGTACGCAATATGTTAAACGGGTTTGATGTATGTATAGTACAATCCGGAGTTTAAAGATGGAATTTTCTCTAGTACTTGTTTGCCATATCCGTTATTTTTGGTTAAGAGGAGATATTCCTCTTTGTTGTCATTTTGGGTTTCAACATGGAAACCATTTTGACGGATATCTCTATAACTAAGTAGGGTACGTGTTGAATCGGGATACAAAAGTGCATCCTCAATTTCTAATTGTGTACCCATAGGGAGAGTGATAGAGGCGCGACCAGAGGCTACTATCGTTGCATCGCGTCCAGCAATTGTTAAAACATTTCCTTTCCTCCTAGTAATATTTTGTGTCCCTATGTATAGAGTTTGTGGTACCACTATCCACAAGGCATAATTCCTCCTCCATTGGATTAACTCCAAAAATCTATATACACAAAGAAGAATTTAATGAAATTCTTATAGTAGTATATAGAATACATACAAACTTCATTTTCAATACCAAATATGTTCGATATGAACAGCATGGTTGAACTCTCCCACAGATTTAAAATCTGTATGCGGAGGTGGTTCCACTCATTGACAGCCTCCGGTAGGATGACTGCTTTCTGCTGTTCATACCGTGTTTGAAGAGCAAGCCACAGAGCGCATGGGTCTTCTTCCATCAGATACTCAGCCTTGAGATCAGGATGGATGTGGTTCCTTATGATAAATAAGGCATTGTACTTGAGAGGCTCAGCCAAAGGAGCTACACCCTCTTGGGGAGCTGCAATTGCCTGGTACATTCCGCGCAACGATAGACTCACTTTGAGATCCATCGCCCATGTGGGGAAGTTGTGGCCGTCAAGAGCGAGAGCCTCAAACTCTTTAGTAGCCATTGTGCCTACATATGTAGGACCACAGATTTGTTAAAATCTTTGGCAATGTTAAATAAGTAATGCGAAATGCAAGTAATCAAGGTAAACTTGACATACATAAAGGGACATTCTCCTATTGTGGAAAAACATAGTTAATCACCAATGGTATTAACATTATTTCATTCATTTTTCAACATTGAGTGCGCACTTTGAGGATGATAATCCCACAGTAGTACTTTGATACTACCTTGTGTATGGCCAATGTGAAAAAGAACCATGGTAATCACTTAGGTGTAGACCTTGTATAATTTATAATCAAATTGGGTACGCACGTTGAGGATGAAATCCCACAGTAGTACCATGGTACTACCTTGTGTATGGCCAATTTGAAAATAAATAAAGGTAGTCACCCAAAAGTGTAGACCAAAATGTTTCAAAACTTGTATTGGGTACGCACGTTGAGGAATAAATCCCGCAGTAGTACGATGGTACTACCTTGTGTATGGCCAATATCAAAGTTAAGAAACTTTGTGTTATTCCAAAACGAAAGAAAATCAACCTAAGGCATTTGCATAAAAAAAATATTAAGTGCTTGTATGGTAAGCTATTTAAAAACTTACATGAAAAGTACACCATAAATGATTAATTTACATGGGGTAAATTAATGTGTATGGTAATGTTGTAATAAAATGCAAAATATGTGGAAAACAATATAAGTATTGTAATCCGAATGAAAATATACCCAAATTAAATATAACATGTGGTTATATTTTTAATACCGTATAATCACAATATTGGTGGTGAACAGCAATTTATTGTATGGCATAGCGTACAAATAAATGTAGCAAAGTGCCATAAATTGTGATTTTGTGGTATTTATGGTAGGTATAATATTTTGCAAAAAATCCCAAATTATTAAGTACAATGGTACTCACTAAATGGGAATTTTAATTTTTAAATTTGCGAAAGATAGCAAATTTAAATATGGTCGCATTCCATATTGTAAATAAAATTACAATAAAATAATCCTTCATATGTAAAAGTTATAGAAATGTGCATGCACATTTATTTGAACAATTACATAATTTTTCAAATCCTGTAGGGACTGAAATGCTAACTTATTTTAGCATAAGGACTATACTGCAAATATTACAATAGGAATTTTATTTAAACATAAAATGCTGCATTATCATAAATGGAGGGGGTTTTTGCAAATGTGCGAAAACTTGGGCTAAAGCCCATTCGGCCATTCGGCCCATGAGGGATGGTGGGGTGATTTTGGGCCAAAGCCCATTTTTTGGGCAGCATGTATATATGAGGAATGGGGGGATTTAGGGTTCCCCCCAAACCCTAACTGCCAAGCTCCGGCCATGCCCTTGGAGCGCCGCCGCCGGCCGACGCGTCGCCGCCCCCCGTGCTGCGTCGCCGCGCCGTCGCACCACGCCACCGCGCCGGGCTGGGCTGCACCGGCCGCGCCGACCGCGCCGCGCCTCCGCGTCTCGCCGGCCGGGCTGCGCCGCGCCACGCCGCCGGCCTTGGGCCCCGCCGCCGGCCTTGGGCTCCGCTGCGCCTTGCGCCGTCGGGCGCCGCTGCCGTGGGGAGTCGCCGCCGCCCGCGCCGGGGCCTCCTCGGGCTGCGCCGCCGCGCGCCGCGTGCCGCCGTCGGTCGGCCGGGCGCCGCCTCCGTGGGGAGCCGCCTCCCCGGGCGCCGCCGGCCACGTGCGCCGCCGCGACCTCGTCGGCTGCACCACCCGGCCGCACGGACCGGGTCTCGCGCCGGGCCTCGCCGGCCGCACAGGCCGTGCCATGCGCCGGCCGCGCCGCGCCGTGAGGACGCGCCGGACCACGTCGTGAGGACGCGTCAGACCGCGCCGTCTCCGCGGGGCTGCCGCTTCGGGCGTTGCGCTGGTCAAGGGTGCGCCGGCCATGGGTGTTGCGCCGCCGTGCTGCCGCCGCGCCGTCGCGGGCGCGGGCCGCGTCGGCCGTGGGCTCGGGCTCCGCCAGGTCGGGCTTCGCCGCGCCGGGCCATGCGCCGGCCGCTCCGGGCCGCGCCGAGCGTCGGCCGCGCCGGGCTCGGGCTGCTGGGCTCCTCGACGCCGCTGGCCGTCTGGCGACGCCGCTTACTCGCGCCGGTCTGCGGAGCGCCGGCCGAGGGCCAGGCTTCGCCGGCCGAGGGCCGGGCTTCGCCGAGCGCCGGCCGCCTAGGGCTTCGCCGGCCTCGCTGCCCCGTGCGCCGGGTGCGCCGTGCTGCGTCGTGAGGACGCGCCGCACCGCCGGGCCGGCCGCGCGTTGTGACGCTGGGCGCGGGTGTGGTAGGAGGCGCTGCCGCGATTCGCGCGAGGAAGCAATCAATACAAGAACATCCAGGCTTATCCATACCTTGTGTTCTTCGCTGTTTTACTGCACATGAACATCCATCAGAGAACATCCAGAGTAGTGCCGTTACCTTGTTCTTCTCTGTTGTATGTGAATGTATGTGTGCGTGTTGCTCGATTTGGAGAGAAACGTGGCTGATAACGTGTTGCAAGATGTATTGAGACAAGTGATGGACAGTAGAAATGGACTGTTGATTAACCTCATTCTGTACATGTACATGAGAATATATAGATGATGAGGGAGTGGCAAAGAAGGTGCCTTTACATGAATAGATGTCTATACAGTAAAGGTGTCTGTACATTGGTTACTTTATTTTCTGGTTGTAAAGATTCAGTACATTGAAATCCCCTTGAATATTATATTTTTCTTTAACCCTATCCCTTTGCCCTTATCTTGATTTGGTCGAACCAAACCGAATTTGTCCGCACCTGTCACTTGAGGCCTTATCCTCTTCTTCCATCTGCATCCTCTTGTGACGAAACCCTTGAGGCAGCAGTGGCGGAGAGTGGCGCTGGTGGCGGAGTATGGCTTTGTCCTTGCGGCACTCATCACGCTTTAGCTAATGAAGTTATGATGCATGAACCATTATCTCCTCTCATGGGTTGCCGGAGTCAACCAAAAAGTAAGAAGAAGGTATAGAATGCTATCTGGTTACTGTAAAGGCACATGGGAGGGGCTAAATAGAAAAAATTGCACATCGTTTTCTGCAAAATGTTCCATCAACTGCATTGAATCCTATGTACAACAAGTACCAAACTGAATGCCAGAAAATAAAGTAACCAATGTACAGACACCTTTACTGTATAGACATCTATTCATGTAAAGGCACCTTCTTTGCCACTCCCTCATCATCTATATATTCTCTGTACATGTACATGAGAATATATAGATGATGAGGGAGTGGCAAAGAAGGTGCCTTTACATGAATAGATGTCTATACAGTAAAGGTGTCTGTACATTGGTTACTTTATTTTCTGGTTGTAACACTCCCCCTTAACCAATGTGTCTTCATATGATCACTTTGATTCATCATCTTGGAAAACTCCTCTAAAACCCTGTAGGGAAAAATATGAGGAGAACCTATAAAGTAGATATGCCATGAAAAATTCCTTTAAAACCCAGTGGGAAAATTTAAGGAGAAAATTTGATATGGCATATATTTGATTATATCTCCTTAAAAACCCCTGTGGGGAAAATAGAGATATAATATATTTATGATTACGTTGTCATATTGCCTCATTAAAAACCTTAATGAGAAACCTTAGAGGGAAAACTCATAAAGGGAAAAGAGTACAATATTTATATTGAACGGGTTAAATCTTAGGAGATTTCTCCCCCTGATATCTGCAAATCACGTAGTCTTCGCATACCAATTTCACAAACACATTTCTGAAATGTGGAAGTTGGTAATGACTTGGTGAATAAGTCTGCGAGATTATCACAAGACTTAGTTTGCAGAATATTTATTTCCCCACTCTCTTGCAATTCATGTGGGTAAAATAATTTAGGTGCAATATGTTTTGTGATATTGCTCTTTATGTAACCCATTTGCATTTGAACAACGCAAGCAGCATTATCTTCGTAGATAATGGTAGGTGATGCGATAGCACCTATACCACATGATTGTTGTATGTGGTTAATCATTCTGTGAAGCCATACACATTCACGTGATGCTTCATATAATGCAATTATTTCAGAATGATTAGTGGATGTAGCCATTAGAGTCTGTTTCGAAGACTTCCAAGAGATGGCTGTTCCATCGTGTAAAAATGCAAAGCCTGTTTGCGATCTAGCATTATGGGGATCTGATAAATAGCCAGCATCTGCATATTCTATTAAATCCACATTGTTATTCTTTTGGAAGAATAGACCGAGATCTTTTAGTGCCTTGAAGATATCTAAGGATATGCTTCACTCCGGTCCAATGTCTTTTGGTTGGAGCAGCGCTATATCTAGCAAGTAGATTTACCGCAAATGCAATATCCGGCCGGGTGCAATTTGCAAGGTACATAAGCGCTCCGATGGCACTGAGATATGGAACCTCGGGTCCCAATAGCTCTTCATTGTCATCTCGGGGTCTAAATGGATCTTTGTCCCTGTCGAGAGATCGAATAACCATGGGGGTTTCCGATGGATATGCTTTGTCCATATTGAATTTCTCCAATATTTTCTGGACATAAGCTGATTGATGCATTATGATGCATGTATGAAGGTGCTCAAGTTGTATACCTAAGCAAAATTTGGTTTTACCCAAATCCTTCATTTCAAATTCCGTCATAAGATGATTACGTGCTCCATCTATATCCCGTGTGTTACCAATGATATTTAGATCATCAACATACACAGATATAATGCAAAATCCTGTCGAGGATCTTTTAATGAACACGCATGGGCAATCATCATTGTTGGAGTATCCCTTTTTAGTTAGGAACTCACTTAGTCGGTTGTACCAAATTCTTCCCGACTGTTTCAAGCCGTATAAAGACTTGTTTAATTTTACACAATACATATTGCGATTTGCGTTCGGATTCGGAATTGAAATTCCATCGGGAACTTTCATGTATATTTCCGAATCAAGTGACCCATAAAGATATGCAGTCACTACATCCATCAACTGAAAAGATAGATGATTTTTAACTGCCAATGAGATTAAGTATCGGAATGTTATTCCACTCATTACTGGAGAATAAGTTTCATTGAAATCAATGCCGGGTCTCTGCGTGAACCCTTGTGCTACAAGCCTTGCTTTGTATCTCACCACCTCATTGTTTTCATTCCGTTTGCGGATGAAAACCCATTTGAAACCGACAGGGAATACTTTGGGAGGTGTATGTATCACATTGGTGAATACATCTCTTTTCTTGAGCGAGGCTAACTCCGCTTGAATTGCATCCTTTCATTGATTCCAGTCCGAGCGCGATTTGCACTCTGCCATGGTCTTGGGATCTGGATCATTTTGAAGGTTGTTTGCAATTGTTGTGGAGAAATAAATGTCGACAATTGTAGTCTTACGATCGTATGATTCTCCAGAATCAGTATAGTTAGTGGAAATTTCTTGGACCCCTGATGACTCAATGTTATTTCCCAAAACATTTGAGTCGGGGTATTCCGATGTCCCAGGATCAGTAATTGAGTGCACTGTTGATCTGGGTTCAAGGATCCTTTGGTGTCTATCAACATGAGGTTGATCTGCATTTACATTCTTTTCCTTTGTCGCTTGTTAGAAGCTGTATCCGCCATTTGTACCGTACTTCTCCCCCTCTTATTTTGAACTGGGAGTTGAGTGGTATTTTGCGGTACCTCCACTCTTTCAGGTACATTTCTGGCAGGATTATAGGATTTTGTGACACCCTTATAATCAGTAAATGCATCTGGCAGGTTATTTGCAATGTTTTGCAAATGAATGAGTTTCTGAACTTGAAGTTCAGTCTCTCTGGTACGTGGGTCTGAGGTAGGAATGCCTTGTACATTCCAATTAATTTCCTGGCATTCAGTTTGGTACTTGTTGTCTCCCCCTAATGCCGGGAAATGTTCCTCATTGAATATGCAATCAGCGTACCGGGCCGTAAACAGGTCCCCTGTGAGGGGCTCGAGGTATTTTATGATTGACGGAGATTTATACCCAACATAGATCCCAAGTTTCCTGTACGGTCCCATTGAGGTACGCTGCGGTGGTGAGATCGGTACGTATGTAGCGCAACCGAACTTTCGCAGATGGGAAATATCTGATGGATTTCCACGTAGTAATTGTAGCGGGGAAGTGCTATGATAAGCAGTTGGACGCAATTGGAGTAAGTCAGCAGCGTGTAAAACTGCATGACCCCAACATGATGTTGGTAAGTTGCAATTCTATAGTAATGGTCTTGCAATGAGCTTGATTCTCTTGATAAGAGATTCGGCTAAACCATTTGGTGTATGGATATATGGAACAGAGTGTTGAACTTGTATACCAAGAGCCATACAATCGTCATTGAAGGCATGGTATGAAAATTCAGCAGCATTGTCCATTCGAATTGATTGAATTCGATATTCAGGGTAATATGCTCGTAATTGGATAATTTGACCAAGCAAATGCATGGTTTCGTGTGGATAAAAGACACACATGTGACCATCTAGTAGATGCGTCAATGAGAACCATGAAATACCTGAACGGTCCACACAATGGTTGTATAGGACCACATATATCTCCTTGAATGCGTTCAAGGAATTTAAGTGGTTCAGCTCTGATTTTAAGATAAGAGGGTCTTAAAATCAATTTTCCGGTGGCACATGAAGTACACACAAAATCTGAGGATTCCGGAAATTTTGTTTTGAAGTATGTATGACCAATTGAATTGCTAATAATTTTCCTCATCATTCCAATGCCTGGATGGCCAAGGCGATAATGCCATGTTTGGAATGTGTTAGTGTTTTAGAAAATTACTTAGTACGCAATATGTTAAACGGGTTTGATGTATGTATAGTACAATCCGGAGTTTAAAGATGGAATTTTCTCTAGTACTTGTTTGCCATATCCGTTATTTTTGGTTAAGAGGAGATATTCCTCTTTGTTGTCATTTTGGGTTTCAACATGGAAACCATTTTGACGGATATCTCTATAACTAAGTAGGGTACGTGTTGAATCGGGATACAAAAGTGCATCCTCAATTTCTAATTGTGTACCCATAGGGAGAGTGATAGAGGCGCGACCAGAGGCTACTATCGTTGCATCGCGTCCAGCAATTGTTAAAACATTTCCTTTCCTCCTAGTAATATTTTGTGTCCCTATGTATAGAGTTTGTGGTACCACTATCCACAAGGCATAATTCCTCCTCCATTGGATTAACTCCAAAAATCTATATACACAAAGAAGAATTTAATGAAATTCTTATAGTAGTATATAGAATACATACAAACTTCATTTTCAATACCAAATATGTTCGATATGAACAGCATGGTTGAACTCTCCCACAGATTTAAAATCTGTATGCGGAGGTGGTTCCACTCATTGACAGCCTCCGGTAGGATGACTGCTTTCTGCTGTTCATACCGTGTTTGAAGAGCAAGCCACAGAGCGCATGGGTCTTCTTCCATCAGATACTCAGCCTTGAGATCAGGATGGATGTGGTTCCTTATGATAAATAAGGCATTGTACTTGAGAGGCTCAGCCAAAGGAGCTACACCCTCTTGGGGAGCTGCAATTGCCTGGTACATTCCGCGCAACGATAGACTCACTTTGAGATCCATCGCCCATGTGGGGAAGTTGTGGCCGTCAAGAGCGAGAGCCTCAAACTCTTTAGTAGCCATTGTGCCTACATATGTAGGACCACAGATTTGTTAAAATCTTTGGCAATGTTAAATAAGTAATGCGAAATGCAAGTAATCAAGGTAAACTTGACATACATAAAGGGACATTCTCCTATTGTGGAATAACATAGTTAATCACCAATGGTATTAACATTATTTCATTCATTTTTCAACATTGAGTGCGCACTTTGAGGATGATAATCCCACAGTAGTACTTTGATACTACCTTGTGTATGGCCAATGTGAAAAAGAACCATGGTAATCACTTAGGTGTAGACCTTGTATAATTTATAATCAAATTGGGTACGCACGTTGAGGATGAAATCCCACAGTAGTACCATGGTACTACCTTGTGTATGGCCAATTTGAAAATAAATAAAGGTAGTCACCCAAAAGTGTAGACCAAAATGTTTCAAAACTTGCCCGAAGCACGGCGCGGCCGGCGGCGTGGAAGCGCCTAGGGGCAGGGGCGGCGGCTGCCATGCGCCTGGCTGGCTTTGGGGGTTAGGGTTGGAAACCCTAACCACCCCACCTCCTTCTTTTTATATGGCTGCTCCAAATTGGGCTTTTAGCCCAATATCCTTCCACCATTCCGCTTGGGCCAAAAGGCCGACTGGGCTGCAGCCCAGGTTGCCGGAAATTTGCAATTTCCCCCCTCTGTTTTCATGTGATTGCAGCATTTTATGTTAAATAAATTTCCATTGTATATATTTGCAATAAGACCCCTAATGTAACATTGTATTATATGTTCTCATGCAATGTATTATACATTAATTATTGCAATCTATCTTTTATGCAATTTAAATATTCCGTTTTCTAGCTTACCATTCAAGCACCTAATTTTTTTTATGCAAATGCTTTAGGTTGATTTTTTTTTCTCTCATTTTGGAATAACACAAAGTTTCTTAACTTTGATATTGGTCATACACAAGGTAGTACCATAGTACTACTGCGGGATTTATTCCTCAACGTGCGTACCCAATATCAAGTTTTTAATCAATTTGGTCTACACTTTTGGGTGAATACCTTTATTTATTTTCAAATTGGCCATACACAAGGTAGTACCATCGTACTACTGTGGGATTTAATCCTCAACGTGCGTACCCAATTTGATTATAAATTATACAAGATCTACACCTAAGTGATTACCATGATTCTTTTTCACATTGGCCATACACAAGGTAGTATCAATATACTACTGTGGGATTATCATCCTCAAAGTGCGCACTCAATGTTGAAAAAATGAATTAAATAATGTTGATACCATTAGTGATTAACTATGTTGTTCCACAATAGGAGAAAGTCCCTTTATGTATTTCAAGTTTACCTTGATTACTTGCATTTTGCATTGCTTATTTAACATTGCCAAAGATTTTAACAAATCTGTGGCCCTACATATGTAGGCACAATGGCTACTAAAGAGTTTGAGGCTCTCGCTCTTGATGGCCACAACTTCCCCACATGGGCGATGGATCTCAAAGTGAGTCTATCGTTGCGCGGAATGTACCAGGCAATTGCAGCTCCCCAAGAGGGTGTAGCTCCTTTGGCTGAGACTCTCAAGTACAATACCTTATTTATCATAAGGAACCACATCCATCCTGATCTCAAGGCTGAGTATCTGATGGAAGAAGACCCACGCGCTTTGTGGCTTGCTCTTCAAACACGGTATGAACAGCAGAAAGCAGTCATCCTACCGGAGGCTGTCAATGAGTGGAACCACCTCCGCATACAAGATTTTAAATCTGTGGGCGAGTTCAACCATGCTGTTCATAAAATCAGTTCTAAACTGCAGTTTTGCGAGAAAGAACCATCTGATGCGGAGAAAATTGAGAAGACATTGTCTACCATGCTCCCCGCACAAATGATCCTTCAGCAACAATACCGTGAAAGAGGTTTCACCGTTTATTCTGAGTTAATTAAAACATTACTTCAGGCAGAAAGGCATAGTGAGCTCCTAATTTGGAACTCTAATCTGCGCCCTTTGGGCACTAAGCCTTTGCCAGAAGTACATGCTAACACTCGGAACAAACCTAAAGGGAATGCCACTAACTCTAGCAATCCTGGGAACTTCAAAGGAAAGAACAAGCGCAAGAGACAGCGTCCGTCTAATGGTGCTAACAAGGGAAAGGATGTTTTTAAGTCGAAAAAGAACAAGTCTAACACTTGTGTCAATTGTGGCTGTTACAACCACCCGACTGAGAAATGTCGCACTCCCAAGCACTTGGTGGCGTTGTACTTGAATTCCGTGGGACGAGCACGCTCCAATCAAGGACGTTCCAATAAAGGTGGACAATTTGAAGCACACTTCAACTCCCAATCTGATGTCAACATGGAAGAATTCCTCCAACCTGACATTACTAAGAAAGATGCCCCTGGGTGCTCCTACTCTGCTCCTACAGCTGCGGAAACAAGCAACACCAAGGCACTACCTCCACTTGATGGAAACGTTGACGATATGGAGAACATGATCGTGGAGTTCACTTCTAACGATCCGTTTGGAGACTTTAATTAGGCTCCTGCACTTTGCGATACCTTATTTCATTATCCCTTGAATGTGGATGTCGTTTAATTGTGAATATTGTCATAAGCTAGTTGTTGTCCGTACTTCATTTACGCACAATGGGTATTGTAATTTGTATTAAGCACAATTGATACCTATATATATATTGTATGTATTCTATATATATTTGTTGAGAATGACATATTCAAATTCTCCATTTTGTATAGATTGTACGGGAGTCGATCTGATGGATGAGGAAATGTGCCTAGTGGATAGCGGTACTACTAACTCTATACTCAGGGAGATAAAATATTTCCAAACTCTCACAAAGAACAAAGGAAATGTTTTAACAATCGCTGGACGCGATGCTGTAATAGTTGGCACCGGTCGGGCCACTATTCTACTCCCTATGGGTACATCAATAACGATTGAGGATGCACTCTTGTATCCCGATTCAACTCGTACCCTATTGAGTTATAGAGATATCCGTAAGAATGGGTTTCATGTTGAAACTCATGAGGACAACAATGAGGAGTTCCTTCTCATAACAAAAGATCACGGATATGGCAAAGAAACACTTGAAAAATTTCCCTCACTCCCGTCTGGATTGTACTACACATACATCAACCCCGTACCACATGTTGCTTACAAAGTAATTTTCCAGAATGTTAACGCATTCCAAACTTGGCATGATCGCCTTGGCCATCCGGGAATAGGGATGATGAGGAAAATTATAAGCAATTCTGTTGGTCACACTTTAAGTGATGCAAAATTTCCCCAATCCTCCGATTTTATGTGCACCGCATGTGCCACTGGGAAATTAATTTTGAGGCCCTCTTACCTCAAAATTCATGCCGAACATCTAAAGTTCCTTGAACGCATACAAGGTGACATATGTGGTCCCATTCAACCATTGTCTGGGCCGTTCAGGTATTTCATGGTTCTAATAGACGCATCTACACGATGGTCTCATGTGTGTCTACTTTCCACACGGAACCATGCATTTGCTAAGATTGTTGCACAAGTTATCAAACTTAAAGCACAATATCCTGAACATCAAATCCGATCAATCCGAATGGATAATGCTGCTGAATTTTCCTCACGTGCCTTCAATGATTATTGCATGGCTTTAGGAATTCAAGTTCAGCACTCGGTCCCATATGTTCATACTCAAAATGGGTTGGCCGAATCTCTCATTAAGAGAGTGAAACTTATTGCAAGACCTTTACTACAGAATTGCAATCTACCAACATCATGTTGGGGTCACGCAGTCTTACACGCTGCTGACTTGATTCAATTGCGTCCAACTGCATACCATGCAACCTCCCCGTTGCAACTAGTACGTGGAAATACACCAAATATTTCCCATCTGCGGAAGTTCGGTAGCGCTACATACGTACCGATCTCTCCACCGCAGCGTACATCTATGGGCCCACACAGGAAATTGGGGATCTATGTGGGATATCAATCTCCGTCGATCATTAAATACCTGGAACCCCTTACAGGGGATCTATTCACTGCCCGGTACGCTGATTGTATCTTCAATGAAGATCATTTCCCGGCATTAGGGGGAGGAATTGAAAACCACAATAAATGCCAGGAAATCAATTGGGATGCCATAGACATCTCCAACTCTGATCCACGTACTTCTGAAACTGAACTCCAAGTTCAGAAGATCATTAATTTGCAACACATTGCAAATAACATGCCAGATGCATTTACTGATTATAAGGGTGTTACAAAATCCTATAATCCTGCGAGAAATGTGCCGGAAAGAGTAGAGGTACCAAATAAAACTACTCAACTCCCCAGTAAGAGGGGGAGAAGTACGGCTATTTCCACAGATGCAGCTTCTAGCAAGCAAAGGAAAGGGAAGAACAAATCTTCTAACGCAGTAAATGTAACTCAACCTTACGTTGAGAAACACCCTGTGGAGGTTCAACCTTCACATCCCACATCAACAGTGCACTCAATTACTGATGTTGGGACATCGGATCGCCCTGATGCAATCATTTTGGGAAATAATGATACATCACAAGGGGTGCTTGAAATTTCCATCAACTATATTGAATCTGGAGAATCATATGACAGAAAGTCTACAATTGTCGACATCTATTTCTCTGAAGCAATTGCAGAAATCATCCAAAATGATCCAGATCCTAAGACCATGGCAGAGTGCAGAAAGCGCTCGGACTGGAATCAATGGAAAGATGCAATTCAAGCAGAGATAACCTCGCTCACTAAAAGAGAGGTATTCACTCATGCAATACCTACACCTCGAGGAATCTTTCCTGTGGGATTCAAATGGGTTTTCGTCCGGAAACGGAATGAGAACAATGAGGTGGTGAGACATAAAGCGAGGCTTGTAGCACAAGGGTTCACGCAGAGACCCGGCATTGATTTCAATGAAACATATTCTCCAGTTATGAGTGGAATAATATTCCGATACCTTATATCTCTGGCTGTTCAAAATCGTCTATCTATGCAGTTGATGGACGTAGTGACTGCATATCTATATGGGTCACTTGATTCGGACATATATATGAAGGTCCCTGATGGAATCTCTATACCGGATCCAAACGCAAATCGCAACATGTATTGTGTAAAGCTTCAAAAGTCACTCTATGGCTTAAAGCAGTCGGGAAGAATGTGGTATAACCGACTTAGTGAGTTCCTTTTGCAGAAGGGATACACTAACAATGATGATTGTCCATGTGTTTTCATCAAAAAGTCTCAAACGGGATTTTGCATCATATCAGTATATGTTGATGATTTAAATATCATCGGCAACCCACAAGATATTGATGAAGCACGCAATCATCTAAAGACGGAGTTTGAAATGAAGGATTTGGGTCAAACCAAATTTTGCTTAGGTTTACAACTTGAGCATCTTCCCACTGGAATTTTAGTGCATCAATCAGCATATATCCAGAAAATATTGGAGAAATTCAATATGGACAAATCACATCCATCCAAAACTCCTATGGTTGTTCGATCTCTAGAAATGGAAACTGATCAATTCAGACCACAGGATGATGGAGAAGAGATCTTGGGACCTCATTATCCTTATCTCAGTGTCATTGGAGCGCTTATGTATCTTGCAAATTGCACCAGACCTGATATTGCATTTGCAGTGAACTTGCTAGCTCGACATAGCGCTGCTCCTACCAAACGGCATTGGACGGGAGTAAAACATATCCTCAGATATGTTAATGGTACAAGAGATCTTGGATTATTTTTCCAAAGGAACCCAGATCCTAATCTGATTGGATATACTGATGCCGGCTATTTATCTGATCCCCATAATGGCCGATCCCAGACAGGTTTTGTGTTCTTGCACGGAGGAACAGCCATTTCATGGAAGTCTACAAAACAGACTCTGGTGGCTACCTCAACAAATCACTCTGAAATAATTGCACTATATGAGGCATCACGCGAATGTGTTTGGCTTCGCAGAGTGATTAACCACATACAACAATCGTGTGGCATTGGTGCCATCGATTCACCAACTATTATCTATGAAGATAATTCTGCTTGTGTTACACAGATGGAGACAGGCTACATCAAGAGCAACATAACCAAGCACATTTCTCCTAAGTTATTTTACCCCCATGAGTTAAAACAAATGGGTGAAATAAACATCTTGCAAACCAAATCATGTGATAACCTCGCTGATTTGTTTACTAAGTCCTTACCAGCTTCCTCGTTCCAGAAATGTGTTCAAGGAATTGGTATGCGACGACTTCGAGATTTGCAAGATTCAGGGGGAGACATATCCTAAATGTTACTCTGTCCAAAGCATCATATTGTACTCTTTTCTTTGTATGAGTTTTACTCACAAGGTTTCTCATATAAAGTTTTTAATGAGACAATATTAGCATAAGCATATGTCGTATTTCCTATTTTTCCCATCGAGGTTTTTTAGGAGATATCAATGACATATATTGTCCTCTAAACTATCTATGAGTTTTCTCCTGCAAAGGTTTTTCTCATATGAGTTTACAATGAGACAATACTTATTATATGTTGTATCTATTTCTCCTTATTTTCCCATTGGGTTTAAAGGAGTTTTTAACAACGTATCTATCAAATATATCTCCTCATATTTTTCCTACAGGGTTTTGGAGGAGTTTTATTTCAAGATGATGAATCAAGATGATCATGTGAAGATACATTGGTCAAGGGGGAGTGTTAACATCAGTTACAAACTGCCCAATGTTGTACAGGTGTCTGTTCCATACAGACACCTTTACAACATTGGGCAGTTTGTAACTGATGTTAACACTCCCCCTTGACCAATGTATCTTCACATGATCATCTTGATTCATCATCTTGAAATAAAACTCCTCCAAAACCCTGTAGGAAAAATATGAGGAGATATATTTGATAGATACGTTATCAGCACTGAGTTCTGCCATTCACTGAGTTCTGCCATTCCCATCCGCGCACATACAACAGAGACAAGGAACAAGAAGGTAATGGCACTTTGTGCAAGCCATAAACAACTGTTTTTGGAGATCTTGGCATTAGTTGATTCCCTGCACGAATCATTCCACGCCCTCCTTGCTCCTCTCCATACGGGGTCTTCACCACCACCACCACCGGCGACCACCACAGTCATCGCCACCGGCCATGGTTCTGTACCGGCTCGTCGTCGTCCATGGGAGGCGCACGGCGTCTTCCCACCGGCGAGGACTTCGCGCTATGGCCCTTACCGGCGCCCGGCGCACGCCACCAAGGCGGCAAACCGCCGCCCTGGACTCCGCATCCGTACGGCCTCCTCTGCAGAAGAGGCCTTCTCCTCCACTTGACTCAAGAACAGAGGGGAGGGGGGCCAACGCGGCGTGGAGGCCGAAGGCGCGGCGCAACACGGCCCACTCGCAGCCGGCGACTCCCACGGTCGGCGCGGCCGGTGCAGCCCAGCCCGGCGCGGTGGCGTGGTGCGACGGCGCGGCGACGCAGCACGGGGGGCGGCGACGCGTCGGCCGGCGGCGGCGCTCCAAGGGCATGGCCGGAGCTTGGCAGTTAGGGTTTGGGGGGAACCCTAAATCCCCCCATTCCTCATATATACATGCTGCCCAAAAAATGGGCTTTGGCCCAAAATCACCCCACCATCCCTCATGGGCCGAATGGCCGAATGGGCTTTAGCCCAAGTTTTCGCACATTTGCAAAAACCCCCTCCATTTATGATAATGCAGCATTTTATGTTTAAATAAAATTCCTATTGTAATATTTGCAGTATAGTCCTTATGCTAAAATAAGTTAGCATTTCAGTCCCTACAGGATTTGAAAAATTATGTAATTGTTCAAATAAATGTGCATGCACATTTCTATAACTTTTACATATGAAGGATTATTTTATTGTAATTTTATTTACAATATGGAATGCGACCATATTTAAATTTGCTATCTTTCGCAAATTTAAAAATTAAAATTCCCATTTAGTGAGTACCATTGTACTTAATAATTTGGGATTTTTTGCAAAATATTATACCTACCATAAATACCACAAAATCACAATTTATGGCACTTTGCTACATTTATTTGTACGCTATGCCATACAATAAATTGCTGTTCACCACCAATATTGTGATTATACGGTATTAAAAATATAACCACATGTTATATTTAATTTGGGTATATTTTCATTCGGATTACAATACTTATATTGTTTTCCACATATTTTGCATTTTATTACAACATTACCATACACATTAATTTACCCCATGTAAATTAATCATTTATGGTGTACTTTTCATGTAAGTTTTTAAATAGCTTACCATACAAGCACTTAATATTTTTTTTATGCAAATGCCTTAGGTTGATTTTCTTTCGTTTTGGAATAACACAAAGTTTCTTAACTTTGATATTGGCCATACACAAGGTAGTACCATCGTACTACTGCGGGATTTATTCCTCAACGTGCGTACCCAATACAAGTTTTGAAACATTTTGGTCTACACTTTTGGGTGACTACCTTTATTTATTTTCAAATTGGCCATACACAAGGTAGTACCATGGTACTACTGTGGGATTTCATCCTCAACGTGCGTACCCAATTTGATTATAAATTATACAAGGTCTACACCTAAGTGATTACCATGGTTCTTTTTCACATTGGCCATACACAAGGTAGTATCAAAGTACTACTGTGGGATTATCATCCTCAAAGTGCGCACTCAATGTTGAAAAATGAATGAAATAATGTTAATACCATTGGTGATTAACTATGTTATTCCACAATAGGAGAATGTTGATATGCCATGAAAACTCCTTTAAAACCCAATGGGAAAATTTAAGGAGAAAATTTGATATGGCATATATATGATTATATCTCCTTAAAAACCCCTGTGGGGAAAATAGAGATATAATATATTTATGATTACGTTGTCATATTGCCTCATTAAAAACCTTAATGAGAAACCTTAGAGGAAAAACTCATAAAGGGAAAAGAGTACAATATTTATATTGAACGGGTTAAATCTTAGGAGATTTCTCCCCCTGATATCTGCAAATCACGTAGTCTTCGCATACCAATTCCATGAACACATTTTTGGAATGTGGAAATTGGTAATGACTTGGTGAATAAGTCCGCGAGATTATCACAAGACTTAGTTTGCAGAATATTTATTTCCCCACTCTCTTGCAATTCATGTGGGTAAAAAAGTTTAGGTGCAATATGTTTTGTGATATTGCTCTTTATGTAACCCGTTTGCATTTGAACAACGCAAGTAACATTATCTTCGTAGATAATGGTAGGTGATGCGATAGCACCTATACCACATGATTGTTGTATGTGGTTAATCATTCTGCGAAGCCATACACATTCACGTGATGCTTCATATAATGAAATTATTTCAGAATGATTAGTGGATGTAGCCACTATAGTCTGTTTTGAAGACTTCTAAGAGATGATTGTTCCACCGTGTAAAAATACAAAGCCTGTTTGTGATCTGGCATTATGGGGATCTGATAAATAGCCAGCATCAGTATATCCTATTGAATCCATATTTTTATTCTTCTGGAAGAATAGACCGAGATCTTTAGTGCCTTGAAGATATCTAAGGATATTCTTCACTCCTACCCAATGTCTTTTGGTTGGAGCAGCGCTATATCTAGCAAGTAGATTTACTGCAAATGCGATATCCGGCCGGGTGCAATTTGCAAGGTACATTAGCGCTCCTATAGCACTGAGATATGGAACCTCGGGTCCCAATAGCTCTTCATTGTCATCTCGGGGTCTAAATGGATTTTTGTCCCTGTCGAGAGTTCGAACAACCATGGGGGTTTTCGATGGATATGCTTTGTCCATATTGAATTTCTCCAATATTTTCTGGACATAGGCTGATTGATGCACTATGATGCATGTATGAAGGTGCTCAAGTTGTATACCTAAGCAAAATTTGGTTTTACCCAAATCCTTCATTTCAAATTCCGTCATAAGATGATTACGTGCTTCATCTATATCCTGTGTGTTGAGGATCTTTTGATGAATACGCATGGACAATCATCATTGTTGGAGTATCCCTTTTTGGTTAGGAACTCACTTAGTCGGTTGTACCAAATTCTACCCGACTGTTTCAAGCCGTATAAAGACTTATTTAATTTTACACAATACATATTGCGATTTGCGTTCGGATTCGGAATTGAAATTCAATCGGGAACTTTCATGTATATTTCCGAATCAAGTGACCCATAAAGATATGCAGTCACTACATCCATCAACTGAAAAGATAGATGATTTTTAACTGCCAATGAGATTAAGTATCGGAATGTTATTCCACTCATTACTGGAGAATAAGTTTCATTGAAATCAATGCCGGGTCTTTGCGTGAACCCTTGTGCTACAAGCCTTGCTTTGTATCTCACCACCTCATTGTTTTCATTCCGTTTGCGGACGAAAACCCATTTGAAACCGACAGGGAATACTTTGGGAGGTGTATGTATCACATTGGTGAATACATCTCTTTTCTTGAGCGAGGCTAACTCCTCTTGAATTGCATCCTTTCATTGATTCCAGTCCGAGCGCTGTTTGCACTCTGCCATGGTCTTGGGATCTGGATCATTTTGAAGGTTGTTTGCAATTGTTGTGGAGAAATAAATGTCGACAATTGTAGTCTTACGATCGTATGATTCTCCAGAATCAGTATAGTTTGTGGAAATTTCTTGGACCCCTGGTGACTCAATGTTATTTCCCAAAACATTTGAGTCGGGGTATTCCGATGTCCCAGGATCAGTAATTGAGTGCACTGTTGATCTGGGTTTAAGGATCCTTTGGTGTCTATCAACTTGAGGTTGATCTGCATTTACATTCTTTTGTTTCCTTTGTCGCTTGTTAGAAGCTGTATCCGCCATTTGTACCGTACTTCTCCCCCTCTTATTTTGAACTGGGAGTTGAGTGGTATTTTGCGGTACCTCCACTCTTTCAGGTACATTTCTAGCAGGATTATAGGATTTTTGTGACACCCATATAATCAGTAAATGCATCTGGCAGGTTATTTGCAATGTTTTGCAAATGAATGAGTTTCTGAACTTGAAGTTCAGTCTCTCTGGTACGTGGGTCTGAGGTAGGAATGCGTTGAACATTCCAATTAATTTCCTGGCATTCAGTTTGGTACTTGTTGTCTCCCCCTAATGCCGGGAAATGTTCCTCATTGAATATGCAATCAGCGTACCGGGCCGTAAACAGGTCCCCTGTTAGGGGCTCGAGGTATTTTATGATTGACGGAGATTTATACCCAACATAGATCCCAAGTTTCCTGTGAGGTCCCATTGAGGTACGCTGCGGTGGTGAGATCGGTACGTATGTAGCGCAACCGAACTTTCGCAGATGGGAAATATCTGATGGATTTCCACGTAGTAATTGTAGCGGGGAAGTGCTATGATAAGCAGTTGGACGCAATTGTATTAAGTCAGCAGCGTGTAAAACTGCATAACCCCAACACGATGTTGGTAAATTGCAATTCTGTAGTAATGGTCTTGCAATGAGCTTGATTCTCTTGATAAGAGATTCTGCTAAACCATTTTGTGTATGGACATATGGAACAGAGTGTTGAACTTGTATCCCAAGAGCCATACAATCGTCATTGAAGGCATGGTATGAAAATTCAGCACAATTATCCATTCGAATTGATTGAATTCGATATTCAGGGTAATGTACTCGTAATTGGATAATTTGACCAATTTAATTTAGCAAATGCATGGTTTCGTGTGGATAAAATACACACGTGTGACCATCTAGTAGATGCGTCAATTAAAACCATGAAGTTCCTGAATAGTTCACACAATGGTTGTATAGGACCACATATATCTCCTTGAATACGTTCAAGGAATTTAAGTGGTTCAGCTCTGATTTTAAGATAAGAGGGTCTTAAAATCAATTTTCCGGTGGCACATTAAGTACACATAAAATCTGAGGATTCCGGAAATTTTGTTTTATGGTATGTATGACCAATTGAATTGCTAATAATTTTCCTCATCATTCCAATGCCTGGATGGCCAAGGCGATAATGCCATGTTTGGAATGTGGTTGTGTTTTGGAAAATTACTTTGTACGTAATATGTTGAACAAGTTTGATGTATGTATAGTACAATTCGGAGTTTAAAGATGGAATTTTTTTTTCTAGTAATTGTTTGCCATATCCGTTGTTTTTGGTTAAGAGGAGATATTCCTCTTTGTTGTCATTTTGGGTTTCAACATGGAAACCATTTTGACGGATATCTCTATAACTGAGTAGAGTACGTGTTGAATCGGGATACAATAGTGCATCCTCAATTTCCAATTGTGTACCCATAGGGAGAGTGATAGAGGCGCGACCAGAGCCTACTATCGTTGCATCGCGTCCAGCGATTGTTAAAACATTTCCTTTCCTCCTAGTAAGAGTTAGGAAATATTTTGTGTCCCTATGTATAGAGTTTGTGGTACCACTATCCACAAGGCATAATTCCTCCTCCATTATTAACTCCAAAAATCTATATACACAAAGAAGAATTTAATGAAATTCTTATAGTAGTATATAGAATACATACAAACTTCATTTTCAATACCAAATATGTTCGATATGAACAGCATGGTTGAACTCTCCCACAGATTTAAAATCTGTATGCGGAGGTGGTTCCACTCATTGACAGCCTCCGGTAGGATGACTGCTTTCTGCTGTTCATACCGTGTTTGAAGAGCAAGCCACAGAGCGCGTGGGTCTTCTTCCATCAGATACTCAGCCTTGAGATCAGGATGGATGTGGTTCCTTATGATAAATAAGGCATTGTACTTGAGAGTCTCAGCCAAAGGAGCTACACCCTCTTGGGGAGCTGCAATTGCCTGGTACATTCCGCGCAACGATAGACTCACTTTGAGATCCATCGCCCATATGGGGAAGTTGTGGCCGTCAAGAGCGAGAGCCTCAAACTCTTTAGTAGCCATTGTGCCTACATATGTAGGGCCACAGATTTGTTAAAATCTTTGGCAATGTTAAATAAGCAATGCGAAATGCAAGTAATCAAGGTAAACTTGAAATACATAAAGGGACATTCTCCTAGTGTGGAACAACATAGTTAATCACCAATGGTGTTAACTTTATTGAATTCATTTTTCAACATTGGGTACGCACTTTGAGGATGATAATCCCACAGTAGTACTTTGATACTACCTTGTGTATGGCCAATGTGAAAAAGAACCATGGTAATCACTTAGGTGTAGACCTTGTATAATTTATAATCAAATTGGGTACGCACGTTGAGGATGAAATCCCACAGTAGTACCATGGTACTACCTTGTGTATGGCCAATTTGAAAATAAATAAAGGTAGTCACCCAAAAGTGTAGACCAAAATATTTCAAAACTTGATATTGGGTACGCACGTTGAGGAATAAATCCCGCAATAGTATTGTGGTACTACCTTGTGTATGGCCAATATCAAAGTTAAGAAACTTTGTGTTATTCCAAAACGAGAGAAAATCAACCTAAAGCATTTGCATAAAAAAAATATTAAGTGCTTGTATGGTAAGCTATTTAAAAACTTACATGAAAAGTACACCATAAATGATTAATTTACATGGGGTAAATTAATGTGTATGGTAATGTTGTAATAAAATGCAAAATATGTGGAAAACAATATGAGTATTGTAATCCGAATGAAGATATACCCAAATTAAATATAACATGAGGTTATATTTATAATAACGTGTAATCACAATATTGGTGGTGAACACCAATTTATTGTATGGCATAGCGTACAAGCAAAGTGTCATAAATTGTGATTTTATGATATTTATGGTAGGTATAATATTTTGCAAAAAAATTCCAAATTATTAAGTACAATGGTACTTACTAAATGGGAATTTTAAGTATTAAATTTGCGAAAGATAGCAAATTTAAATATGGTCGCAATTCATATTGTAAATAAATTGCAATAAAATAATCCTAAATATGTAAAAGTTATAGAAATGTGCATGCACATTTATTTGAACAATTACATAATTTTCAAATCCTGTAGGGACTGAAATGCTAATTTATAACTGTAAAAATTAACAGATATAAACAAGTAAAAGGACTATTCTGCAAATACTACAATATAAATTTATTGAAAATAAAATTCTGCATTTGCCATGACATCTAAGGGGGAAAATGCAAAAGTTCGGCAACTTGGGCTGAAGCCCATTCAGCCTTTAGGCCCAAGTGGGGAGGTGGGGGCGTTTTTGGGCCAAAAGCCCATTTTGGGCAACCACTGTAAAAGGAGGGAGGGGGGAATTAGGGTTTCCCCCCAACCCTAGCCAGCCGCCGCCGCCTCCATGGGGAGCCGCCGCCACCGGCCATGGGCGCCACCGCCGCCTGCGCCGCCGCAGGCCGCCGCCGGACGTCGCGCTCCACCGCCCCCCTTGGGCGCCGCCTCCACCGCCGCCGGGCTTGGGCGCCGCGACCGCACGGGCCGCGCGTCGGCCGCGCCAAGCCGGCCTGGCCGGCTGTGCCGCCGCGTCTGGGCGCAAGGCGCCGCCGGCCGCGAGCCGCCTCAGGCTTGGGCGCCGCCGGCCGTGGACCGCGTCGGGCTCGGGCACCGCCGTCGCCGCCGCGGGCGCTGCCGCCTCGGGAGGCGCCGTTGCGGGAGCCGCCGGCCGCCTCAGCGGGCTCTGACGCCGCCGGCCCGTGGTGCCGCGCCTCGCCGGCCGGCTACTGCGCCGCTCCAGGCCGTCGCCCACGGGCGCCTCCGGCTCCGGCCGTGCTGCATCGCGCCGCCACGGGCTGCCACGGGCGCCGCCATGTCACGGGCGCGGGTGCCGCCGGCCACGAGCGCCGCCACAGGCGCAGCATGCCGCCGGCGCTGGTGCCGCCGGCCGCGAGCGCCGCCACGGGCGCCTCCTCCTCGCCGGGCTTTCGCCACCACGGGCTCGGGCTGCGCCGCGTCGGCCGCGGGCTCGGGCTGCGCCGTGAGGACGCGCCACGCCGCCGGGCCTCGCCTGCCGCCGCGCCGGGCGCCGCCTCCTGCGGGCTCCGTCGGGCGCCGCTGCCCTGGGCGTCGCTGGCCACGGGCCGCCACGTCTTGGGCGCCGTCGGCCGTGATCCTCTTCGGGCGCTGCGCGCCACCGTCGGGGGCCACACCGCCGCGCCGCGCGGTCTGCGCCTCGCACCGGGCTGTGCCGCTCGCGCCATGAGGACGCCATGCGCCACCGCCGGTCGACGTCGTCAAAGCTTGAACATTCAGGAGTAGTTTCTTTACCTTATGTTCTTCTCTGTTGCATGTGAATGTATGTGTGCGTGATGCTCGATTTGGAGAGAAAGGTGCTGATAACGTGTTGTGAAGTAGATTGAGACAGTGTATGTGATGAACTATTGATGCTTTCATTAACATTAGTCTTCAATCTGTACATGTTGATACATATATATAGATGATGAGAAGTTGGCATGGGAAGGTGTCTGTTTGGGAAGACATCTGTACATTGGGCATCCCTTGTTTTTGATTGTAACAGTCTAGTGAACAGCGCATAAGCTTTTTTTTCGAAATTGATTTTTTTTGGTACTGGATCTTCGGATTTTGGATTTAACGCTCGTTTTTTTAAGGCTCTTCGGCTGGGCACACGAGGACGAGGGGATGGGTTTTTGAGTTGTTTTCTTACATGGGGTTTGCCTGCGTGGATGGTCCACGTGGACGTGGATGAGCCATTGCCACCTTTGGAACAAGGGGCCACGTCGTCTATGATGGTCCTCGCACGCTGACACCTTTTACACGATGTGATGCTTTTTTTACCAGTTTCTTTTTACTACCCAGCAAGAAAAATTGAAAAATTATATCATTGTGGCCTTACCGTGTGGGTAGTATGATACTGTGATCATCAGCATGCAGTTTAAGAAATCTTCGTCCTTCACGGAGTCAACTAATATCAATAATCGAGACAATCATTGTCTCTAAATTCTACTACATTATCGTTAGAGACAATATCTTCAATGAAATATATCTTGCACACAAAAGTTAGACACATTTTTTATTAACCACAAGCTACTCCCTCTCATCGTGCACTCCCTTTCATCTTATATCAATTGTTGAGTCTCCCCATGCCACCGGCCGTCGCCCTCTCTCCCTCAGCACCACCACCCACCGCCCTTTGCCCCGCAATCGACCACTGCACTCTTCCTCGCCATTAGTCGTCCCCCTCTCTCCTCAGTGCTGCTAATCACTGCTCTCTCTCCCTCGGCGCCACTACTCACCCCTCTCCTTGGCTGATGGCCGCTACTCTCTCTCCCTCATCGCACCGCTCTCTCCCCTCTGCTTGTTGTTGGTGCCTTCCTCCCTCACCGCCGTCATTCTCTCCCTCATGGCCTCATCACCGCTGACCACCCTTACCTTCTTCTAACTCTCTGCCATTGAGCGTCATTGGAGGCCAGATTTGACCGAATCCACTTCGCTACGTGTGAGATTGTTACCGCTGTCATTTTATCTTCGTCTACATCCCCATCACCGTCATGCCGATCAGCGTGGTCACCATGTGTGGAGGTTGTTGTCACCTTTGTCCCGGCTCGTGTCCTAGTTTGGCTGATGTAGGCATCTTCGCTCCAGCAAGACCCACAAACCGTGTGGACAATGGATGGCACTGCTCCAACAGCGAGTTGGTCATCTCTTCTCATATTGTTTCAGGAGCCCAAGTCCTTCATGTATGATTTGTGATTTGGTTGAGGTGGCAGAGCTAAAAGATGGCTAAGATAGTATTATTGGATATGCTCTCCTATGGATTAAAAACTGTGTAAAATGAACACTGAGATAATGTGTGTAGTGTTTTAATACCATGAGATAAGAATGCATACTGTACCTTGATACTGGTACTTATATTTTTCTTTCGAGAAGATAGTACTAAGAGCTTGATATGGTCAAAGGTCAAAACATGAGCAAAACATTGCTTCGTGTCCATGACTCCATGTGCATATCATTCAATTGCAAAACAAAGTAGTACAAGTACACGTTTGGAAGTAGCTAGGGGCCATTATTGCAGAGCTGCACTCCGAAGAAGATCTCCCACATCGAGCATAGCAAGTTCTTCTTGGCCTGAGATGTGTCCGTTCTCCATGCGATTAGACCACTGAAAAGGGAAATTTGATTGGTTGGTGTAGACAGAGGACCTGTGCCTGTGTCGTAAATACGCGTGTGTGCCGCAGATGTGGATGTGACGCCGGACAGATAATTTGTACTGATTGGATGGCAATCTTTCTTCTCGGCGATATGGCACGAGTTCACTAGTTTTTGATCGTCAGACACGTAAAATAGTAGCAGTGATTTCAATTTGCCATATGTAGCCTCGACAGCGACTCATGTCGCGATACAGTGTGTTGCAGAGATAAAAGAAGACTTTGGGTCCTGGTGGCGATGTCTCTTTGGAGATCACTGTCTAGTACCACGTACTATTAGGTCATGTCTTTTATATATATTTTTGGCTTTTATTTTTGTTTATCTGAAAGTCAAAATAAAATGACTTGATTTTTAAAGAGAATTCTTCAAATGACTTCTTGAATTTAGAATCGTACATATCATCTATATCAGTATCTCTAATACCTACTGCCGTATGAAAAAATATAATAAAAATTCATTAACCACAGTCCAAAAATACAGTGCTCTACTCTACACGAGATACACAACATATCTATGCCAAAACAATCAAGGCCTTACATGAATTGCTTCGAAGATTCGGGTCAGACCGATCACACGCTTAGCCACAGGTCCTAATCCATGTCCACTATAGCGACTGTAGATTACTAGTCCGGATGAGACGTAAGACCAGGCAAAGCGTCAAGGCCAGCTCATGTCTGACTCGTCCGAATTAAAGCCTGGTGGCGCCATTTCCCTTTCCCGGATTGCATCACAATTGCAGGGTGATCAGTTGGGCTTAAAATCTCATGACTTATGGCTGGAAACACTGTAGTTAGCTGAAAAAACACTGTAGCTGACAGAGACTTATTTAGCATAACTAAATTTAAAAAATTTAAAAATATGTTAGCCCAATATGTATAATACAAACGAATACGGAAAAAAAGAACCGGCAAAAAAGCTCAGCAAAAAGCCAAAAATTCAGAAAAAGACGAAATTTATAAATAATAAAAAATAAACCAGAAGCCAGAAGCTCAAGCCGAACCGATCAGGTCAATCTTGCTTCGAGTAAGAGAGGTCGCTTGGATCGTTCTACACGGTCTAGCAGCAGGATGTGCCATGGCCGTTTTCTGTGGAGGTCAGGAAAGATTCCCGGGTGATAATGCAAGCTGAGAGGAAAATATCGGAGCAAAGCCCACCATGGTTCCCATTCATTGTAGGCTTGGGCTCTTACCGAATGTTATGTATAGGTTGGGCCAAAACAAGGCCCTAGTGGAGTATCGAGAGTTGTTTTTTCTTTTCAGATCTTAGTGAGAGGTCAGGAATGTCCTTGTTCGAGTACAGTGCCGCACGAGAATGCTAATGAACTTCCTTCAGTCACAAATACACGATTGTTTTGAATATTAACACGGTTTTTAAAATATAACTTTGACTATTAATTTTTATTATATATAATATTATAAAAATACTTCTTGAGACAAATATATATATATAATTTTTATATATTAAATTTAAATATTTAATATATATCGATAGTGAATGTTATAAAAGTTGGCTACATATAATACAAAATAAAATATATTTGTGACTGGAGAGTATTATTTCACGTAGACCCCTTGGTCTACTTTGTCCAGATTTTTCGTTGCCACTATATCGAGCTCGAGATTGGCTTGTTGGGCTACACTCCAGTCTCCGTCTCTCCGAGGTCTCGAGCTCAAAGATTTTTATGCGCTGAACCTGTCCCACGGCACATGCGGCTGTCCGACCACTCGTAGCATCGGGTCCCCCCTCGCATGATCAATGATCGGCTTGCGAATCTGCAGGGCGTCGAACAAAGGACCCGTTTATTTGGTTTAAGTTTGTGACTTTCGATTTTTTAAAAATTTTACTTTTCTGAATTTTTAGATTTTTAAAGCTTTTTTATTGGTTTTTTTTCTCGTATTCGTTTGTATTATACATGCCGGGCTAACTTGTTTTTTATATTTTTAAATTTTTTAAAATTTAATTATGTCAAATAGTTATCATTAGCTACAGTATAAATTCAACCAGGTACAATAAAAATTCAGTCATAAAATAAAAAATAGCCTCAACCGAGCACCACCAGAACCTCTCCACGAGTGTCGGTAGCATGGCACCTGCAGCCCCGCATTGCAAAACCCGTCGAAATCAACCAAAAACCCGGCGGATTGCGCGCGTCGTGTTTTATTTTTTTTGCCGTTTTCGCCGCGTTCTTGCTGGAGCTGATGCTCACCCGCCCGGGGCGCCGGGACGGACAGCGATGCGGACGCAAACCTCAAGCTGATTGGCCGTTCGGCAACGCAAGGGCGTGACGCGAGGGGTTTTCTCCCGTCCCTCCCTTGTGCCGTCGCACGGCAAGACGACGCCGAAAGGAGGACGAGATCGGGGAGGGAGGCACAGGCTTGCACGCATTTGCGATGGCTGTAACTGTAAGAGTCCACCGGATGACCAGACTCGTCGTTGATGTGCACGAAATCTCTTTGTTGTTGGCGCCCATACATACCCGATCTCGATAGGCTTATCGCCAGAATTTTTTCTCTAGTAGTATAATGCGTTACAGATATGGAATGGTATACCCCTGTAGCTAGCACGATAGACAACATGCTCTGACAATAGTGCGTGTCCATATTTTGCTACTGGTGACACTTCAGAGGTTCATTTGTAGGAAGAAGGTAGCTACTTTGTTTACTAAGATGTCGCTCGGTTGGACTGAAATAAACTAGTTTATGGTTGAAATTGTACTGTAGCTATTTGAAATTATACTGTAGCTGATGGTGGTTTATTTGACGTAACTAAATTTAAAAAAATTTAAAAATAGAAAAAAACCAGTTTAGTCCATCATGGGCAATGCAAACGAATACGAAAAAAGAACTAGCAAAAAAGCTCAAAAAACCAAAAAGACAGAAAAAAGATAAAATTTAGAAATAGTGAAAAATAAGCCAGAAGCTCAACCTAAAATGAGCAGGGTCTAAGTGTCTTTTTTAAACTATGGTTTATTAGTCCAATAAAATAGTAGTTAC
This sequence comes from Dendrocalamus latiflorus, assembly GCA_017311315.1. NCBI lineage: Eukaryota > Viridiplantae > Streptophyta > Magnoliopsida > Poales > Poaceae > Dendrocalamus > Dendrocalamus latiflorus. The sequence goes on from CM029630.1 coordinate 34,353,234, forward strand.
TAGAAGAAACTAAAACTAAAAAAGATTGAAAAGCAAAAAAAGAATGGCCTTAATATTACTCTACAGTTTTTCCTTAGGATATTTCAATCATTGTAAAAAATGTATTGTTTAATAACCAATTAAGCATTAATGGAGGTGTTTTTTTAGGCTGCGATTGATGGATTTTGGCTGTGCTTTTTGACACAGCAGTGGACTGCGGAAATATCGACATAGATGACATACATGATTTTAAGCTTAGAAAGTCATTTGAAAAATTCGTTTCAAGAGATCATCCTATTTTGACGTTTGTTTTTGTTTAATTTTGAAGAAGCCAAAAAGCAAAAGCATATAAACTAAAAGCCAAAATAACATAACCAATCCGTGTACGACAGGATGAGCCTCAACGTTGCCAATCATTCAGTAGTCGCTCTATGGGCACTTCCACATGTCAACAAAATATCCTAGTTCATCACATGTAGGCACTTCCACTGAAAAACCAGAAGCAAATTATACAGCCCTTTCTCAGTCTGGGCGTTGCTACTTTTGCAGCTTACAACCAGTCAGGCTTCAGGTTCAGACATCCCCAGCCAAGCAAACCGCACGGGTAAACACAAACTAAAGTTTGAAACTGAGTTTAACCGCAGGGTAAAGATTGTAAAAACAAGCGGTAGTGCTCAGCAATTTGTGTCTCGGTATCTCCCTTCTCTTTTACTAGTTTAATCTCCTTTTCTAGTTTATGTTCATGTGTTGCAATGCAAAAAAATCATATGAGCTAGTATATCAAGCTGATGTTGAGGTCTTGATTTGTGCTACAATCTCAGCTCTGTTGCAACGCCTTTATCAAGCTTTGCTGCTGAGCTTGGTTTATATTACGTTTTCAACTAAGCATTAGTATTGTCATGTCGTTTATAGCTAAATTAGACTATATTGTGGCTAGTAGAGGTAACCTCACTTGATGGTGATGAACATGATGATATAGCGACATCAACGTCTGTTGTAATCTTATTTGTTGATGGTGACTAAAAAGCAAAGATACAAGGGGATGATCGAGACCCATATAAAAAAAATTATGAGAGGCAAAAAAAATGAGATCTATATAAAAGAAATTTATGAGAGGCAAAAAAAAATAGTAACTAATTTGTTTGTTATAAAGTGATTTTTTGTTAGAGATTTTTTAAGATAAAAAGAGAGACGTGGGAGGAGAGGTGGGAGGACGACGAGGAACACATCATTTAGGACACACCTAACTTCTTAAGTAGCAGTAGAGATAAGTCCTCGGAAAGCAAGGCTCTCTGTCTCCGGCCTTCCTGCTTCCTCCGAGTTCATGCAGACATGAAGTTCACAGTACTAGTGCTAGTACTAGTAGTAGCTCCTCATGTGCTCCTGACGCTGCCATTGGCGCAATGCTACTGGCTCAACCCGGAGATCTACAACACCGGCGGGCTGAGCCGGCGCGCCTTCCCCAAGGGGTTCGTGTTCGGGACGGCCGCGTCGGCGTACCAAGTGGAGGGGATGGCGAAGCGGGGAGGGCGAGGTCCCAGCATCTGGGACGCTTTCATAGAGATACCAGGTAAATCAGCTTGCTTCACTACGTGCCGGCACATGTGTATGCTTGTCTTCCGGTAAAGAAATGGCAATGGTGCTACTTGTAACTGTCTGTTCTTGTGGGAAAATTAACAGGGATGATCCCTAACAATGCAACCGCCGACGTGACGACCGATGAGTATCATAGGTATAAGGTGTGTCATGTGTATGTTGTATACGTATTCTGATCAGTATGCTTTTTTCCTGGTATTTCAAGTTGCAAAGTCTCTCTGATGCCTGACGGTTGTTTTTTCTTTGGAGGTGTAGGAAGATGTGAACATAATGAAGAATATGGGCTTTGATGCATACCGGTTTTCGATTTCCTGGTCTAGGATTTTCCCAAGTAGGTTACTTCATATGATTGCAGCAGTTTGCTACTTCTCGGTTTGAAATTTTGTTGGGTCAAAGGAGTCTGTAATGTAGGAGTTCTGTGTAAAATTTAGATGGAACTGGGAAGGTGAACCAGGAAGGAGTGGATTACTACAACAGGCTCATAGATTACATGATTCAGCAAGGTAACTTTCCCAGTAGACTTACTTAGACAGAGATTCTTTGCATCACGGGTCCTGAGTCCCGATTTGACCTTCTCATGGTGAATTAGGCATCACTCCATATGCAAACCTCTATCACTACGACCTCCCATTGGCACTCCATGAGCAGTACCTAGGCTGGCTAAGCCCAAAGATCGTGTAAGCATTTCAGAAGTGGTGTTTACATTTCAAAGTTGAATTAAGCATGTGTATGATGCAACTGTACATTGTACAATGAAGGGAGGCGTTTGCAGACTACGCCGATTTCTGCTTCCAGACGTTCGGAGATAGGGTGAAGAACTGGTTTACCTTTAATGAGCCGAGGTGCGTCGCTGCTCTGGGGTATGACAATGGCTTGCATGCACCAGGAAGGTGTTCTGACTGCACCGCAGGAGGCAACTCCACGACAGAGCCATACCTTGTTGCGCACCATCTCATACTTTCTCATGCTGCTGCAGTGAAGCGATACCGCGATAAATATCAGGTAAATAGCAAAATGGCAATTCAGTTCAAGGCTTACAAGTTTACACTACATAGTGCAATTTCGTCAAGTTATTTTGCTATCCCAGAATCCAAGAATGAACTGAACTCCTTTCAATTGAACAGCTTTACCAAAAGGGGAAGATTGGAATTCTCTTGGATTTTGTATGGTACGAACCATTCAGCAACGGCAATGCAGACCGGGCTGCAGCACAGAGGGCCAGGGACTTCCACCTCGGATGGTAAATTCTGAAAACACTTGATTCAGGATCCAATTTTACTTCAGAAGTTTAGGTGCAGCAGTGATACAGTGTAGCCACAAACTGTCACCCTTTTTTTTTCGAAGGGAAACAGAATCTGACACCATTATCTTACTACAGGTTCCTTGACCCTATCATCTATGGCCGGTACCCGCACTCAATGCTCGAGATTGTCAAGGCCAGGCTGCCGACATTCAGCGAGGAAGAGTCCACGATGGTGAAAGGCTCCATGGACTATGTTGGCATCAACCACTACACTTCTTTCTACATGAAGGACCCCGGGGCATGGAATCTGACGCCGGTCAGTTACCAGGATGATTGGCATGTTGGGTTTGTCTGTGAGTTGACTCTTTCACTCACTCTAAATCCTTCTCAGCATACTTCAGTTTCTTGTATTGCTGTGAACTGGATCAGATGCTCATGTAGTCATGTGTCTTCTGTAGATGAACGGAACGGCGTGCCTATTGGAGCTCACGTAAGTACTTGTAAATTTACTGTACAGCGGTATGTAGTACAGGACCACAGGTAGACAAAATTGAATCCCAGGTTGAATCATCTCGCCTAAATTGGTCGAGTTTATGCAGGCAAACTCCTACTGGCTTTACATTGTGCCATGGGGAATCAACAAGGCTGTGACCTATGTTAAGGAAACATATGGAAATCCTACAATGATCCTTTCTGAAAATGGTACTCACGAACCAAAATGGTCGTTCTTTCGTTGAATAATAGTCCCACTGACAAGGAGAGGATTTAATCAATGCTGTGTTTTTACAGGGATGGACCAACCTGGTAACGTCAGTATCACTCAGGGCGTTCACGACACAGTAAGGATCCGATACTACAGAGACTACATAATTGAGCTCAAGAAGGCGATAGACAACGGCGCCAGAGTGATTGGGTACTTTGCATGGTCGCTGCTTGACAACTTCGAGTGGAGACTCGGGTACACTTCCCGCTTCGGCATCGTCTATGTGGACTACAAGACGCTGAAGAGGTACCCGAAGGACTCAGCTTTCTGGTTCAAGAACATGCTCTCCAAGAGGAAGAGCAGCTAGGCTTACAGACAAGAGAATCATTTGCTTCAGCTGTCAGAACAAAGCTCACTCTAGCGTATGTTCATCCAAGAAACTGCAAATAACTATTGCCAAGATTAGTCGCTATGTTAGTTCTTACAATACATTGGCAAATTAAAAAATCTCCTTACAGTCTTGTGCCTCAGAACACCACAAGCAGATCAGTTTAAGCATACTGAAGCACAGAAAATGGTTCTTCTAATATCATATGACCCCAATACAACAACATACAGCTCACATTCACAGAAAAAGGCCAGACGAACAATTCATGCAAACAAGTGGATGAAAATTGAGCTCATTATATCTGATTCTACCAATTCGACAAACATGAATAATGAATGCATGATCACGAGATTGCTATGTATATGATTCTATCTGTCTATCTCTGTCCAAGAGCTTATCTTTACCAATGCTTTGCAAGCTCTTGTTGGCATGACAACTTTGATTTATATCCTATAGTTCCTATCTGTAGGAAGGCAAAACTGGAACATTAAGACAACAGGTAGTAGAAATTACTAGGTACTCTTTGAAAGTTTAACTTGGTCTCTCCAAAAGCTTTACAATTGCCAACTCCTTCGCTATAACACAACTTGGTTAACTTCACGAGGTCAGCCTGCGACCTGAAAATTCATCCAAAAAATTAGTACACATGATAAATCTGGGAGTTGGTAACTACAGTATGTATCCGACAAAGTTAGAGAAGCTCAGTATGTGACCAAAACAAGTACTTAAGGACCTCGGAAACTACTAAGTTGATCGTTAGGCATGACAACTGCTCCGAAATTTGCAGGCTCATAATTCAATCAACAGAGTTCCAGAATTATAAAAGTCCGGCTGATCAGTGGGACTACTGTAAACTTAAAAATCAGGTTTAACAATTGCTTTCAAATGTTCATGTTCCACTACTTTCTACTGGGTCACTGTGCAAAGTGAGAATCACTGATAACTCACTAACTGCATCCGAATTTGCACACTTACAAAGAGCCATACTGATTCAATCTCAATTTTTCTTAAGCTAACTTGAGCAATTTTAATTCAACAACTCAGAATATAGTTCGAATTTAGAATTCACATTCCAATTCAAACAGTTTGGCACAAATTTCACATACCATGTACACAAATGGATCCGTGCGGCCACCGGTGCCCGTACGACGCAAGCCTCCCTGCTGCTTCAGCAGCCTGCGATTTCAATCTCACACGGAGAGACGCACGAAGAAACACAGATGTAGCAATCAGACAACCATTTCAAAACCGCTTCAAATGAGAGTTGAAGGCAGCGTGCTACTCACCATCGCAGCGCCTTGCTGGTCTCGGCGTTGTCGCCGACGGCGGCGCGGATCGTCGTCTCCGTGGCCGCCACCGCTTGTGGCCGGGACATCCACTTCATGATCGAGGCCGCCCTCCGCGGCATCTTCCCACCATTAGCACTCGCACGCGGAGGCCGGCGGTATCTCCCAGACGTGGCCGTGGAGCCAGCGGACGCGCCGCCAGTGATGGTGCTCCCCTCGCTGGCCACCGCACTGCTCCTCTCGCTCTCGTCCTCATCGTCGTCGATCTCGATCCACACACCCTTCCGCTTCTTCGCCGCCTCGCCCTGGAACAGCGCGCTGGTCGCCTTTGAGAGCACCTAGAGCCAACGAGCAGAGACTTAGTACCGAAGAGCGAAGAGACTATGGGCAATCACTAATCAGCAGTTGCTGATTCCTTACCTTGGGGTCGATGCGGCGGAGGGAGGCGACGACGGCGAGCACGCGGAGGGGGTCGACGGGGCGGCTGCGCTGCGCCGAGTCGGAAACGCACGACCTCGCCGAGGCGCAGGAGTAGGATGGGGAAGAGCCCGAGTAGGAGGAGACCTCGTCGCTGCAATGCGGAGAGGCGCACGGAACGGTGAATTTGCTGCGCTGAAGCGTGCGTGCAGAGGACTGGAGTGTGATCGGAGGTGCGTGAGTACCTGAGAGTGGGAGGAGGTGGAGGCGGGGATGGCGCGGGCGAGGAGTCGGCGAGGAAGAGGAGCGCGCTGGCGCCGGCGACGTCGGCGAAGGTGGGGAAGGCTACTGCGGCGCTGGCGGGAGCTGAGCCCATCTCGCCGGCAAGGGAGGAGGTGGCGGTGGTGGGAGAGGAGGCACTGCTGGTGTGGGAATTTTGTTTGGGATGTGTAAAGTTTTGGGATGGTGTGGCTGATCAGGGAGGGATTTAAAACGAGCAGTGCCTTTTTGAATTTTCGAGCGTGTGGGAGGAGGCGTGCGTGGTACGACTACCTGCGAGTTTGGAACTCGTGTGCGGGCGTGTGGATTGTCGAGGTGGGGCCAGTGGGGTGCCAAGGAGGCTGACAGGTGTGGCTAGGTTTGTATGTCTGTTTGGTTGCCTGCAGGCTCCTCAGCCGCCGCGTTCCTCCTCAGCCTGGCTCCAGTTGTTTTTTTGTATCCGCTCGTGCAGGCTCTCTCCTCTCCGCAGCCAACCAAACACCATCTCCCTGCATGCGCTAGTGCGAGCCACCCGCATGCAGGCCCATACTGTTTAAACTAGGATGAATGATTAGGGCTGGCTATTGAGCTTAATGAGCTATTATCGAGCTTCTTTCAAAATTAACATAGTTTGACATAAAATTATTTTATTTATCATTTAAGTGATTATTTTAAATTTAAACTAACGAGCCACTGTCGAGCCGAGCCTTGTTTACATTTTTCATTCGAAATGGTCTCAGTTCAATTTTAAAATCATTAACTACTTTAATTGAAACAATTTTAATTTAAGCCTTAATGAGCTTTTTGCCAGCCGTATGAATAGTGAATAGATATTATTTATCTCTTTGTTTGTTTTAAAATTAGTGATATTCATATTAGAAGAGAAAAACATAAAAACACTATTCAAAAAGTCTAAACATAAAGCAAATGCCTTTCACTATCAGTGGGCTGGGTTAAGAATCCAAAGTCTTGGTGTCTTGCCCACCCCACCAAGAGTTGGCCCATAGTTAGGGCCGAAATGGCAAAAATCCCCTCCCTAGGGCCAAAATGGCAAAAATCCCCTCCCTAAACAACCCACTCCACGCGGACCGTGCCTTCCGGCCCCCTCGCCGACCGAACCACCTCACCGGGCTGCGCCACCGCGCGGCGCGCGCCGGCGTTGACTCCCGCACATCTACCGCGTACCAAGCACTATCACCAAGTCACCTCACCGCTCCCCCACCCAAATGCCGCGGCACGCTTCCCCCACCGCCGCCTCCGCCCCCGCCTCCGGTTCCCGACGCCTCGTCTACCTCCTCCTCGCGGCTCTCGCGGCGGCGCCCTTCCTTCTCCTCCTCGTCTACGGAGGCACCTCTCCGGCAGCCCTCTGCCTCGCTGCCTCCCGCTCGGCCCCCGCCTCCCGCCGCCTCCCCTACCCCTCCGTCCTCTGGTCCCGCGTGCCCCCTCTCTCCGCCCTCCCCTCCTCCCCTCTCCCATCCCTTCGCGCCTCCCGCTGGATCATCTTCACCGCGTCGCGCCACCACTCGCGCCACCGCCCGCTGTCCGGCGTCCCCGGGTGGCAGCTCCTCGCCGTCGCTGACGAGGTGACCCCACCCGACTGGTCCCACCCGGGCGCCGCGCTGCTCACCCTCGCTGACCAGGCCCGCCTCGGCTTCCGCTCCGTCGCCTTCCTTCCCGGGCGCGGACACGCCAGAAAGGCCGCCGCGTACCTCTTCGCCGTGCAGCGCGGCGCGCGCGTCATCTACGATGCGGAGGCGCGCAACGCCGTCATGGGCGGCAACCTCACCAGGCACTTCGATGTCGATCTGGATCAGCGCCAAGGGAGCGCCGTGCTATTGCAGTACAGCCATGCGGATCCTAACCGTACGGTCGTGAACCCGTACGTGCACTTTGGGCAGCCGTCCGTCTGGCCGCGGGGGCTGCCGCTGGAGAAAGTCGGGGAGGTGGGCGCGGAGGAGTTCTACACGGAGTTGTTTGGCGGTGGGCAGTTCATACAGCAGGGGCTGTGCAATGGCCTTCCGGATGTTGACGCTGTGTTCTACTTCACCCGGAAGTCATTGGAGATGGAGGCTTTTGATATCCGGTTTGATGTGGATGCCCCCAAGGTCGCACTGCCCCAGGGCATGATGGCACCAGTCAACTCCATTAATACACTGTTCCATTCACCAGCATTCTGGGGGCTTGCATTGCCGGTGTCAGTGAGTCCAATGGCGTCGGATATTATACGCGGGTATTGGGCACAGAGGATATTATGGGAGATTGGGGGTTACTTAGTTGTCTACCCACCGACTGTGCACCGCATCGATAATGTGCACGCTCACCCGTTTGATGATGAGAAGGATATCCATGTCAATGTAGGGAGGTTGATAAATTTCCTAATGGAGTGGCGGTCGAATAAGCGGACACTCTTCGAGCGTATTCTTGATTTGAGCTATGCGATGGCAGAGGAGGGGTTCTGGGGGGAGAAGGATTTGCAGTTCATGGTTGCGTGGCTGCAAGATCTGGTTGCAGTTGGGTACCAGCAACCAAGGTTGATGTCATTGGAGATTGACCGGCCGAGGGCGACCATTGGACATGGGGACAAGCAGGAGTTTGTCCCCAAGAAGCTGCCTTGTGTCCATCTAGGGGTTGAGGAGATTGGGGAAGTAAGCACTGAGATTGGCAATCTCATAAAATGGAGGAAGCACTTCGGTGATATTGTGCTTATAGTGCATTGCACTGGACCAGTGGACCGGATTGCACTCGAGTGGAGGCTGCTTTATGGTCGGATATTTCGGGCAGTTGTTATTCTTTCAGAGAAAGGCAATTCTGATCTTGCTATTGAATTCAGCAACTTGGCACAAGCCTACAAGTGAGTGAAATCTGCTTGATCTCTAACCAATCAAAAATAAAATCTTGCAGTACTCTTCAAGTCTTCGTAAATCTTACTGCCTTACTGGTCAATAGTGAGGTTTTATTTTCTTGGATATCAAAAGTGTGCGATTACTAGCGTCTACTGATAAGTTCTCATTACAGGATTTTGCCGAAGGTGTTTGATCAATTTGCAGGTGCTGAAGGATTTTTGTTCCTTCAGGATCATATGGTCCTCAATTATTGGAACCTCTTGGATGCTGATAAGGCTAAGCTCTGGATAACCAACAAGGTGCATACCCTTGTCCTGGTTTCCAAAATATATATATGAAGTATAAAACTTTTGAATTTTGTAATCTCATCAAAATAACTTATCTGGTTCTCCCCAGGTGAAGGAATCATGGTCAGATGTCCCTTTACGTGGTAATAAAATTGAATGGTTCATGAACCAAGGAGATATGGTCAAAGAGGCAGTTCGGAGTTTTCCATTTCATTATCAAGCCAATTACAAAAGAAGCGTTGGTGAAGATAAGATAATTCATTGCAGCAGTGAGATATTCTACATACCTCGACGGCACATTGGTGACTTCTCATATCTAGTTAAAGTTATAGGAAGCTTAGACATTCATCACAGTATTGCGGTCCCCATGTTGTTCCTTGCAATGGATTTACCAAGCAATTTTGAATCCAAAGCTTTGGCAAAACTTGTTTATAGGGCAAACTTGCCATCAAATACCACTTTCTCAGCAATATACACTGCTGAAGCACATGCAGTGTACCCTATGAAGGTCCAGAATGAGTTGGATTTTGTAAAGCTAATCAGGGTCATGGCTTCAGGAGATCCTTTTCTTATGGAATTGGTCTGATCTAGCATTCCATTAAAATTGTATACTTCGGGTTGGGAAGGGAAAACAAAACAAAAGATTATTGAAGATATTGTTTTGTTCCTCTTTGACCTCCCTTTGAGCTGTAAGCCTGTAAGTTCAATTTAACACCCTTTTTTTTGCGTAAGGATAATCTAGTGTTACTTGATCTCATTTTACATGTACAATCAGATGTCACAAACTTACTTTGTCAGGTTTGGGATGTTCAAAATTCAAGTACTAAGGCATTCTCATTTTTTAACTTCTTGGTGGTCCCTTCTGGCCACATGAACACCATTTTTTCCTGTCTGGTAAAAGTTTACTTTTTTGACAGTTGCAGTTGAATGTAAAGATTGGAAAGAAGAAATCTAAAACTATAATATTATTTTGTTAAAACAGTTGAAACTGATACTCCATTATGTGCTACTAATATCAAATACTGTTATGTAAATGAACAAGCGACAACAAGTAACAAAATTTGCAAAGAAAGAACTTCTACTCATGCTTCCTTTTTGTTCATTCACAACCACCCTCTTTGTTAAACATCATATCCTTTCATATTTCATGTTACAACTTTTATAAATCACACAAATTGTACAAGTCGCAATTCAATGATGCAGAAGAATTCCTTCTTTCTTCTTGGTTGAACGCCGGAACTGGTAGACCAGTTGAATTCACCGGTCAATTCCTTCAATCTTGTCTTCAACCTCTGAGTAGAGTTCCCGGAGCCTATCCAAGTTCTCCTCTGATGTCTCCCAGTAGCCTCTGCCACTGGCTTCTAGGAAGGTTTGAACCAGCTTCCTGAACGAATTGGGGTTGGTGTCCATGAGCCTCTTCCTCATAGCCTCATCTTCAATAAATGTGGCATTTGCCTCCTCATAAACCCAGTTGTCGACCTGTCCAGATGTTGCACTCCATCCGACAGTATTTGTCAGCCGCTTCTCGATCTCTCTGACTCCCTCGTAGCCACTTTTCATCATCCCCTCGTACCACTTAGGGTTCAGTAGCTTCGTCCTTGCGTCAAGACGCACTGTCTCTGACAGTGTCCGCACCTGTGCATTTGCTGTGGTTGTGTCTGCTATGTATGAGGAGGGTGTCCGCCCATCCTTGCGCAGTCCTTGCACCAGTTTCGTCGGGTCTGAGTCAAAGTAGTGGCTGACATCTGTCAGTGAGATCTCTGATGAGTCCAGGTTTTGGAATGTGGCATCTGCTGTTGCTAGAGCAAGCTCAAATGCCTGGCGTTTCTCTTGCATGCCTGCCCCTGGAGCATCACTATCGAATGCAAAAGACTTGCGGCTCAGGTACATGTCCTGGAGCTGCGTCTCGTCAGTCCATGATGCATTCTCCACTGCCAAGTTCACATTCGATGAGTACGAGCCTGATGCATTTGAGAACACCCTTGTTGCCGCCTCTCTTACCGAGACACCAAGCTCCTCTGCCTGCTCCTGGGCATGCTTGCGCACGTAGTTCATCTCTACTGGCTCATCCAGTTCGGCAACCATTTTCACTGCCCGGTCTAGCAGATTCATCTGCATCAGATGTGTTCCATAAGTGCATCAGTTCAGCGATGAATTTACTTCTCTGCAAAGCATCTAGTTCTAGTATCTACAAATCAAAGGCAAGAGTCAGTATTCATACCTGGTTGATGAAAAGATCTCTGAATACACCCGAGCAATTGACAACGACATCAATCCTTGGTCGTCCAAGCTCCTCAAGGCTGACAGGCTCCACACGGTTGACACGGCCAAACGTATCAGCAACTGGGCGGACACCGATCATCCACAGCACCTGGGCCAATGACTCACCGTAGGTCTTGATGTTGTCAGTGCCCCACAAGACAAGTGCAATTGTCTCAGGGTACTTGCCACCATTGTCAATCTTTTGCCTCTCCAGCAGACGGTCTACAACAATTTTGGCACTCTTCATGGCAGCTGCAGTTGGGATTGCCTGAGGGTCTAGAGCATGGATGTTTTTCCCTGTAGGTAGAACCTTTGGGTTACGGATGGGATCACCACCAGGGCCAGGCTCAACATAGCTTCCCTCAAGCGCAAGCTTCAAGCTGCCCAGCTCATTGTCTGCCACAACCAGCTTCAAGCACTCTCCCAAGAATGCAAACAAGGTCCTCAACTTCTCTCTATCTACCCTGATGAACTTGGTCTTGGACAAGTACTGCACCCATGGCTCTGAGAGACTAAAACCAAGAATGGTACTCAGTTTGTTTGCAACATCCACAACTTGCTCTTTGTTGTTTGTAGTCCTCTCAACAAAGGCAGTGATGGCACCACGTGAAGCTTCAGTAATCTGCCTCAGAAGTTCAACATCAGCTAGTATGCCCTTGTCGCTTCCCCTGTAGACATCTTCAATGTTCCTGCCCACCGTCTCAGCAAGAATGCCGGGCAGTGAGTATATGCCATCCTCTGGGCGGTCAAGGGCAGCTATGTTCACTAATGTGGCCACAGCCTCGATGGCACTTGGTGGCTCACCTATCACATGCAGACCACATGGCAGTAGCCGTGATTCTATCTCCATGATCTTTGCATACACCTTTCCAACGACAAGGTCACGCTCATTTGGTGGGAGCTCCATGCCTTCCTCAGGCAAGGGGACATCCTTGTCTAGGTTACACTGTTTTGCAGTGCTAATTATTGAGCTCACAATCTGCGGGCCACGTCCTGTGTCCTTGAGAGATTGGTAAGATGAGATTAGCTCTGACAGCTGCTTGAGCCCCTTGTAGAGACCGGCATTCTCAGCTGGTGGTGTTAGGTAGCTTATGGTGTTTGCATAGCTTCGGCGCTTGGCGACGGTTGCTTCCGATGGGTTGTTTGCTGCATAGTAGTAGATGTTGGGGATGTTGCCAATGAGACTGTCAGGATAGCATGTATCGCTCATCCCAACCTGTTTCCCTGGCATAAACTCAAGTGACCCATGTGTGCCAAAGTGCAGAACGGCATCTGCCTGGAAGATCTTCTCAACAAAGGTGTAGTATGCTGCAAAGCCATGGTGAGGGCTGGCAGATTTTGAGAACAGAAGCCGCATTGGATCACCTTCATAGCCAAAAGTGGGCTGAACTCCAATAAACACATTGCCATACTGCTTCCCATAGACAAGGAGGTTCTCACCATCAGAATTGAGGTGACCAGGTGGCTTGCCCCAGTTCTCCTCCAGCAAGGAGGCATAGGGAGTGAGTGCCTGGTACTCCCGCACGTTCATGCGGTAAGCAACATTGAGGTTGGGACTGTTGAACTGAGCCTCCTTGTCATGAATAACCTCCTCGATGAGGGCTTCAGGTGTCTCCGGAAGACCCTCGACATTGTAGTCATCCTCCTTAAGATCTCGGAGGACGGAGTAGATGGAATTGAAAACATTCAGATATGCTGCAGTCCCAACATTGCCCTTGTCTGGTGGGAAGCTGAAAACAGTTATTGCCAGTTTCTTCTCCTCCTGCAGCAGGCAATAAAAAAAGGTAACTATTTTTGTGTTTCTTGCAAACTTATACATACAAGAATTGAGAAATGAGAACCGGTATTTTCACCCACTAGGAATTTGTCATGAAAGTGCAGACTAGATCACATAATTTGAATTTAGGATTATGCACCCAAAGTATTGAATTTTGTCCTAACATGATGTATTGTTTCATTTGAAGGAATATAATGTCAGTCGGGTGGCAGCTAGACCTTGTAGTCTATTCTTGATTTTCATTGAACTTTGTGTGATCATATGCATTACAGGGATGCATTAGAGTTTTCATCATTTATTTAACCTGTCATTCTCATAGCAGGCTTGTGGATATGTTTAAGAAATTGTTCACAGTGAAGTTGTTGAGCTAATATGTTTATTACCATGTAATCTAAAATTTCCCCCACTTATACCTCAAGAAGAGATGGACCTCACAACTTTTGGCATGTAAAACTTAGTTGCCTTTGCTCTTTAGCAGGAAAAATCTGTACAGTACTTATATACAGCAACCGTGAGAAAACACACACCTTGGTTTTTCGCTTCAATTCTGCCCATCTGATTGCTCTAGTGCAGAGCTGCTCCACCCTCTTGTGCAATGCATGTGACTTCCCTGCATCAAACACAAGAAAGAACATTTTGAACTCAGCTTCAAGTACAGGTATGCCCACAAAACTACCGACTATTACCCTGCAAACAAACAAGACCAAGAGGAATGGAAGGGAGAAGTCGCTTGCCTGTTCTCGGGTCCCGGCCAGCGAACACGATGGGCTCCATCCCACCATCAAGCTCCGGAAGCGCAACCTGCAGCGCCACCTGAATGGGGTGAAGCCCCAAGGTGCTGTTCAGCCACTCCTCCGTCGTCTGGAACACTAGCGGCAGCGCGACGATGTACGGCACGTCGAGCTTCTGCAGCGCGGCGATCGCCCGGGGGTGATCCTGCCTCGCCGGCCCGCCGACGAGCGCGAACCCGGTCAGCGACACCACCGCGTTCACGAACGGCTTCCCGGTAATCGGGTCGACCAGGTACCGCTCGGTTGGTCCGGAGAAGTCGAGCCCACCGGCAAAGATTGGTATGACCTTTGCACCTCTGGCCTCCAACTCCATGATCACAGCGACATAGTGGCCGTCGTCCCCGGTGACAATGTGGCTCCTCTGCAGGACCAGCCCGATCACCGGCGCATTGGGGTCCTTGAGCTTGTCATCGGCGTCCCGGCGCGTGCCGTACCAGTTGAGGTACTCCTTGACATCGTCGTACATGGTCGGGGCGAGCGGGTGCCAGATGCCGGCGTCGAGGTAGAGCACGGGGTCGTCGTACTTGATGCCCGCTCCCTTGAGCGCCGGCACGTAAGACACAGCGATCATCTTGAGGAAGTTCTGGAGGTTGTCCGGCGAGCCGCCGAGCCAGAACTGGAGGCTGAGGATGTAGAGGCGCGCGTCCTGCGCCTTGTCGGACGGCAGGTACTTGAGCACCTTGGGCAGCGTGCGCACCAGCTTGAGCATGCTCTCGGCGAAGCCGCCGGAGTTCTTCTTGCGCTTGAAGAGCTGGAAGAAGGGGCTCTTGGACTGGCCGAGCTGCGACATGCTGAAGGAGCCGAGCTTGTTGAGGCGCATGACCTCCGGCATCGAGGGGAAGACGAGCACGGCGTCCATCCGGTCGCGCTCCTTCTCGACGGCGACCTTGACCTTGAGCGCCAGCTCCTCGACGAAGATGAGCGAGCCGATGAACACATTGGCGTCGGCGAGGTCGGCGCAGAAGGTCCCGTACGTCTCCTCGTCCCGGAGCTCCTCGACGAGGTAACCCACCACCTCGAACTCCGCGGCGCGGCGCGGGTCCGCGTTGAGCTCGCGCACCGCGGCGGTGACGGAGGACTGGTACTGCGCCTCCAGGACCACGTAGACCACCTTCACCCGCGGCACCCCGCGCCGCGCCCCGTCGCCCTCAGGTGGCACCACCCGCCGCACCTCGGGCTTGGTCTGTGTGAACAGCCCGTTCCCGGCCACCGCGCACCGTATCGCCGCGCGCCCTCTCCCGGCCGGCTGCCGGCGGCTCAGCAGGAACGAGTGCAGCGGCACGGGCGCCCCCAGCTTCTGCGCCCCGGTGGCCGTAGCGAATGGCGTCGACACTAAAGACGACATCTTTACCTTCACACAATAAAAAAACGAACACGCGCACACCAACACTACACGCGAGTCACGGAGTCAGTAAAAAACTACCACTGCAATTCTATCAATCCAGCACCGCTTCTCTCCTCTCGGCGAGGGTGGCCTGGTTCTTCCCGCGTCTTCTCGGTGGTGCCTCGGCGCGTTCGTGTCCGTTTCCCTCAAAAACAGGGAAGGCAAGAAGCAAGCAGGGGAGTGTGGGAGCTGTGAATGTATAGGTTGCTAGCGAGGAGAGGACGGCGGACGGAGGTGGCTGGCTGACTAGCGGCGAAGGGGGGTTTCGGGGGATTTGGTGGCGGAAAGCCGGGACACGTTGGCGATGACGGGGAAGATGTTTCTGCGGGCGCGCGCGGCGGTGGGTGGGGCAGGGGGGTGGGAGAGGCGGATCGCCATCGGCCGGGCGCGCGCTGTGATTGGCCGCGGGGGATTTCCTGGGCGCGCGCGGCCGGACGGAGGCGATGAGGGGGGCAGATAAGTAGCGGTCGCTGTTCGCGCCCTGCGCGTGGCGCCGACCCCTGCCTCTCAGCCTCCTGCAAGTGGGGGGTCGGCACCCCTTCCTTCGGCTGGTCTGGGTCGTTGCGTTCCTTGATTTTTTTTTCCTTCCTTTTTTTTTGCCCCTTCTCTTTGGGCCGTGCGTTTCGCTTGATACTACTTGATACTAGCCACATAGGCGTGGCGCAACGCCACGTCAGCCACCGTGTGGACCGAAGTAAAAGAGGGAAAAATTCGCAGAAAAAAGAAAGCGGAGGGGTTTTTTCGCAAAAAATCGTGGGCTTTTTCGCAATAAAAGGAGACCAGAGGGGTTTTTTTTGTAAAAAACCGAGGGCCTTTTCGGAAGAAGTAAGGGCATGTTCGTAATTACGAGAAACCTAGGGTCGCTACCCAGCAAAAAAATATGCAGGGGTCTATTCAAAAAAATACAGGGACCTTTTTGCGATAACGGAGGACCTTTACGTAATTATCGGAAAATGCGAGGAAAGTGCCTTGGCCGGCCGTACGCGAATTTCCTGGCCACGCGCCGGCCGGCCGAGCGCAGGGGGTGACGTGGAGGCGCTGCGCGGCCGGGAAGTCCCCCGTAAATGTTAAGGTGATTATTTGTGGGGGCTTTTCGGCTCGTGGACGGGGTTCGTTGGGCTTGGAGCAGGCGTGGCCGACGGTGGAACGATGCGTCGCGTCCGTGCGATAAGCGGGTGATATTTGGCTACGGGAATGATCTTTGACGTTACTATGAGTATTTATATGAATATAACAAATCCTGATAAGTTTATTTAAAAAATATTATTCAAATAAATTGTTTTAAAAAGATGGCTGAGAAATTATTTTTTTATTTATTCGAAAAAACCGTAAGCTGAAGAAGAGGGTCTAAATTCTATGGTTTATGTGTACTGAGGAAGGTTGGGGCTATGCATAGAGGTCCTAGGCCCAGGCCGCATAGGTCCCCACAATGCCACGCGGCTATGCTCCAGCTAGCTCCCTGGGACTGGCCTGGTGCTGTGGTCCGGGGGGGCTAGCCGATGCGTGGTATTGCGGGGACCTCATGCGGCCTAGGGGCACAACAGCTGACTACTTCATGCATCCCCCGGGTATAGCAGCTTCCGCGTGTGGGCCCCAGGCGTGGCATGCGAGTCGTGCGGCCACCGGGCACAGCAGAAGCCTCCTACAGTCCTCAGGTGCGGGAGGTGCCACACGCCACTCTCCCGTGCCAAGGCAAGGGGCCAAATGTAGCATTGTGAGCAACGAGGGGCCAAATGTGGCATTTGGACAACGTAGGGGACCAAAAAAGGCAAAGATTCTACTTCTTTTGGTTGTTGCCTCTATGTCTTGTGCTGCTGCTCCTATGCAATTCTTCCTATTCTCTTCCTTCCCAGACCTCCTTGCCGACCTAAGCCGCCGCATGGGCCCTACAGCCCTGCCCCCTGTCGCCCTCATCTCCTTGCAAGAAAATAGGGGAAAAATCTTGGGAGGAGGGAGAAGGGGGGAGTGCAAACGGTGGTGCTTGGATTTGGGGAGGCGGTGGCGATCGATTTGGGGAGGCGGACGGAGCAAGGAGGAGTTTGACACGGACTTGCGCTATGCAATTTGGGGATCGTGGGGAGGACTAGGAACCGGTGGGAAAGTAGCTTATGAATTGTACTTAAAAAAGGCTTGTTTTTTAACTGTTAGGGAAGTAGCTCTCACCTTAGTCTACTTAACCCACTAGAAAAAGCCTAAGTGTATATGTAATTAGAAGGCAAGCCTATAAAAGATCATGCCGAGAAAATAATGCGCTTACCATCACGAATAAAAAGCCTAACAAGAGTATTTATGTAAACATCCCTGCCTATGTCTTTAAACTCCGAAAGGGAGCTTGGTACCGTGAGCTTCTGTGTGTATTGCTACAACGAGGCCACGTGTGAAATGACAAGGTCTCGCTTTTGATGCCACACAAAAGCAGGCATTGTTAATTTGTTATGGTCTGATGGGGGCAGGGGCAGTCTTTCACTCACGGACCACAGAGGCACGCACCTGGAACCAGCACAGTGCTGCGAGTTCTGCAGTAACTTGAAGTTACTCTTGGCTACTGTTATGTTGCGGTGCAAACGGGATATACTGCATGGCATGGCATCTCGGCGTTTTGGCAGCCCTCATGTTTTACTTTTATTTTCATAAGTTTTACAAGCGTCATGTGCCCTATTGTGTTCCATTGGTCGTATTCTTACATTCTTACAAGAGAGTTTAGGTTCTGCTTCTGAAGCTACGCTCAAGAATATCAATTATTGCTGCTTCTTTACCTCTAGTTACACTCCCTGTGCTAATTCAAATGTTCTTTCGCTGCTCTGCTGTTTGTAGTTATGTCAGAAGATATGGTCGATGATGGCTAATCAACATTGACATCTCCTCGGTTGTAATTGAGATGATGAGAAAGAAATGCTTCAATGTTCCACAGCGGCAATGTATCCTTAATCGCTTCACCTTTCCCCTTTTTTTGGGAAAATGCGATCTACCATTTGTGATCTCCTTATGGCTTGTAGACATGCAAATGGATGTTAGGGATATGAGTATATTTTCCGATGAATCATTTGATTGTGCCATTGATAAAGGTATGAATTCCTACAGTGGTGTTCTAGCAAGTATTGACATACGTGTAATACCGCTTGTTCTTTTTTGTGCATTTCTTTTAGGTACTTTGGACTCTTTGATGGTAAGTAAGTAATCACTGTGTTTTTTCCTTACTTGACACTTCTTCAACATTGCGGTCTTGCTACTTCCGTAGTGTGGGGTGGATGCTCCTCTCAGCGCAGCTCAGATGGTTCTGGAAGTGGACAGGTGTTTAATATCTTGCTCGCCCATTGAAGTATCACTCAAGAGTCTCGTCTGCACCAAGATATCTCATAAATTTCAATATTCCTGCAGACTAATCAGTGGTACCTTTTGATGGTAGGCTTCTTAAACCAGGATTAGTCTTTATGTTAGTAGGCACTTTGAATAAGTTTCTTGAGTGCAGCTCTTAATCTGTTATTCCCTGACATTCATTATAATGGTCACATTTTATGTCTGAACTGCTAGATAACTTATAGTGATCCATGATTGCGAGTTCCTCATTTGAACCAACCAGGATGCAATTGGAAAATTGTACTATACATTCTGCGCACGTATAAATATTATGTTACTTTGATCCTTCTCTCTCTCTCTCTCTCCATGGCAGACTTGTTATCTGACAATAAGTTTAGTCCACCATGTTGGCAATTTTCCCTGCTTAGAGGAAGTCGTTGAATTTTTTCTGTATGAATGCTACACTAATAAAAATAATACTTTTGCTTGCTTGCTCATGAATATTGTTTGCCCCAACCCCTTATATAAAATCAAGGTATGACCTGTGACCTGTGTAATTGATTTCACTGAATTTGTAGAGTATTGTAATCCGTAAGAATTCTACATACAAAAGATCAATGCAGAAATTTCAAGTTTTTTAATTTGTCTGCGAAGGTGCTTTAGAGTTTAGACCAAAGTAGCAAATTTAGGTTAATTATACTCTTACATCAACCATGCACATCTATTCCCCATGTATATTCCTTTTGCTGGTTCATTGAGGCTTCTCCGAGAATGAAGTCTTTTCTCTGCTGACAAATTCGGTGCTCTTTTCCCTCAAATAGTGTCCTCTTAGGCAGGATACAAGGTCGATCCAGGCTTTTGGTTTCAGGCTTTGACAACTAAGGCGAAATAGAAAAAGAGATGCCATACTTCTCTTATACAGGTCCAACCTGGGAAACTTTTTGCAAACTGCAATGATTGCATTCAGATTGCATGTTGACTTAGCTAGCAACTTTTATTGTTCATCGTAAAGTAAATTGCACATAATTTTTTTTGTCCAATGTGAGATTTTGTGTTGTAGCGGTAGCGCTAAATACAAAGAGCTTGACGACTAAACAACTCTGGAAAAGTATCTCAAAAGACAAAAAAAAAACCTTTGTCCAGACTACTCCAAATTGTGATGAAAAGAGACGATAGAAAGTAGTGTGATGAAAGGAAAACAGATATTTGTCACAAATACTGGTTGACTGAATTTTATTTTTCTGTACTTGTGTGGACTTTATCATCGGCATTGTAATGTATTGCAGCAAGACCTGGGTTCAAAGGCAAGACAAGAAGGTCTATCTTGGATCCTGTTCCACTGACAGAGAGGAGTAGACTGCCTGATGGCGTTGTTCCGGAGGACCCTGACTCTCATTATATCCAGGGATAATTACAGATTTGCCCTATCTTTCCTTAGCAACAACTCATTTGTTCCATAGCTGATTTGAATTAAATATTTGCTCTATCTTTGATTTTTATTTGATGATTCGCTCTCTTCTGATTTTTCAGGTCATTTTGTATAAATACATAGAGAAAATGATCAAAGTGCCCCTGAGGTAAACTCCCATCGTTTAACCAGTTGAATGGATCCATCTCGGCCGTGCTCCGGTCCAAGCCACGTTCAGCGTTCCTGGGGACGGGGTTGTGCGGTGGGCACTTGGGGGCTTGCCCTGGTGAGGCCTCGCCTTCCCCTGCTCCGGCGGGGCAGCCATCGTCGCGAACGCCGGCGACCAACGGCGGAAGGGGGGAGAAAGTGTCAACAAGAGCAAAAAGCTCTCTGGCGGCGCCATTGCCGGAATCGCAATAGGATTCGCCTTGGGAGCCACATTTCTCCTGTTCCTTCTCATTTGCTTCTATCGCAGGTCGGGGCGCACCAAGACGTGGTCTCTGGAGATGCCGCCTCCATCTCCAACGCATGCCGTTGTCGCGGGCGGCCGGAAACCTGCCGAGATGACAAGTGCCGCAACCGTAGCGCCGATCGGCACTGTGGGCCATCCTCACGCCCCCGTCTGTCAGTCAACGTCAGGGACGAAGCTGGTTTTCTTCGGGTCAGCGGCCGCCGTGGCACCGTTCGTCCGTTCGACCTGGAGGACCTTCTGCGCGCGTCCACCGAGGTGCTTGGGAAAGTCGCGTTTGGGACGACACACAAAGCAGTGCTTGAATCTGGGGCAACCGTGGCGGTGAAGCGGCTAAGGATGTTACTCTATCCGAGCCAGAGTTCCGGGACTGTATTGCTGACATTGGCGAGCTTCAACACGAGTTTGTTGAAGAGCTAGGGCCTATTCTTTTTAGCTGAAGTTTATAATTTTTAGTTGTGGTTTATGATTTTTAGGTTGTTCGTATGAGAAATTACAGAGTAACAGGAACTCACGTGCGGTTTTTTTATTAATATAAATAAAGTCGGTACAGTATGTACTATAATTAACTAATAGCCCTTATCTTAAAAGGTACTTCGATTAAAAACTAATTACTGTAAAAAAAGCCGAACAATAGTTTTTAGAAGCTGAAAATGACATGACATTGTTTTGTGCCTCCTACTTTCTTTATTGGCTTGAATATTCATTTGCTGGTTGTAGAGTACTCTACAATTTGTCTTTTCTAAGGTGACTAAGCCATACCCAGTTTTGATTTAGGTCTTGTTTATTTGCTTGACATCCAAAGTACATGAATTTGGGTGATTATTTATTTGGTTTGCTATTACTTATTAAAATCACATCTAGTTTTTACTCTGATTTACTCATGCACTTTTGCTTCTTGTAGTTTGAGTGAGGATGTTTGAGAAGAGAATACTTGTAGTCGCAGCAAATTTCCCCCTTTCTTATTGAGTGCTTCTAATTGGCTCTTAATTCCAGAAAGTTCAAAACGCAACGCAATGCTCAACTTAATGGTTAACGATGGGAATTTGCCTTACTAGCACTTTCGTCATTTCTCCTGTGTATTTAGGCTCACAGAAATACAAAATGATCTGAAAATCAGAAGAGAGTAAATTATCAAATAAAAATTCAAAGATAGGGCAAATACTTAATTCAAACTACCTATGAGGTAAATGAGCTGTTGCAAAAAAAGGGTAAATATGCAATTATTCCTTATATCTGTGTCTGCAAAAAGGTGCAAGGATTAACAGGACAAGTTCTCCGACCAGGAACCATGTAGAGTCAGAGACACAAGACGTAGAGTGAACTTTAGGCTGACTCATTTCGCAACATTTGTGCATTGTTGTGATTTGTACAAGATCAGACAACGTGATGTTGCCAGTGCCACTATTATGGTGTTAAGTGAAGACGGATGGATGAATGGATGTTAGTTGTATTGTAGTAGTCCAAGGAATAAGTATATAGAGTATATGGGACACACATAAGATATCATATAACACTAAAAAATACCGTAAATACTCTTAACACTCTCTCAAATATAAGACATATGTAATAGAATTGCATTTGAAAGGACTGACATCAAAATACAAGAAATCCAAAGCCCTAATCCTGAAATCTGTTGTCGCGGCATGTAGCTCTTGGAAATGTGTCTGAGTATCAAATGATCTTCTCCCATTTGGGGTCGTGAGGTAGCCAATAAGGCACAAAGTGCATGGGTTGAGAAAGCAGAGGCAAATGGGAACAAAATCGATCGCAACAATATGATGAAGAAGATGAGGAAGTTGACACAAATAGAGAGAGCTGTCAAACCAAACTGAAGAAGAGTAGATAGAAGCATGACGATGCAAATCGAAGCTCGAGACAACGGCAACTCAGAAGAGAACCACGGAGGTCTTAGAAGCTCAAGACGGTAGCTCAGAGAAAAACAGAGGTATCATAAAGATTTTTACGATCTGCAGCGGCTCAAAAGAGTGGCGCGATGTGAATGAGAAGCGGAGCTAGAAAAGCAATCAACTAATTGATAAGGGATTTGTGGATTTGCATGGAATGAACGATCTCAAAGAGAAATAGCAACGAATTTGGATGGGCTAGAGATATATTAGGCGGGCGGCGTCGGCGGCTCTCGTCGCCTCCTTGGAGGCGTCGCCTCGGAGGTCCTTCTTCACGCACAGTAGACCGAAGGTTAGAGGGCGCGGTCGGAAAAGGATAGGGGCTTGGTTGAAAATAAGGACGGAGAAGAAGTTTTGAAGCTTAGTCTTTCTAGCTTTTTTTATAGTCCTTAAGCTTTATTTCTTGTTGTTTTTTGCTCCTCAGGTTTTGAGGATTTGAGCCTAAGTGCTCGTGTATCTGTTGGCTATGTATATCCCTCGTGGATATAGAGGCCAGATTTTATATCCTTTATCTAAAAATTAGCAGCAGCAGCAAGACCCATCTCCTCGTCCAACAAGCGAGCATCCAGCAGGACCACACATGCAGCCTAACAGTAGCATCATAGCTCAACACCAAAACACCATTAGCCAGCAGCATACCAAGCACCTAGCTGTTAATATGAAAGAAGCTTGAGTGTATTACAATAGTTCATAGGGCTTATATAGTACATAAGACACACATAAAACCTAAACCTTAGATAATAAGAAATAACCTAAATATTCTTAACACTACCAACGTAGATGCTAGCTGAAGAAGCTGCCAACAGCAGGGGCCTAATAGCAGTAAAAAATTGTAGTGCGCGGCTGCCCACATAGCAAGGAATGACAACCCAAATATATCAGAATTTTAGTAGATAGCAGTATAGCAAGGCTCTCTGCTCGCGTAAGGCAGAGAGCGGAGAGCTGGCGGACGGGCTTGGAAGAGCTCAGTGTAGAAGCTGGAGCGGTGGCGATGGCGGGAGTAGAGCAGGGCGTTGGCGGTGGCACGACAGCCTTGAGGCGGCGCGGCGCAACGATGGAGGCCAGATTCGGTGCGACGATGGCTCGCAGGTGGCCAACGTTGGTGCTAGAGGATGAGTCGAGGCCAGCAACGACAAAGATGGGAGGTCGACAACGAAGAGGGCTCGGGGCCGATAGTGGCGGATTTGGCTAGATCCGTCCAAATCTGGCTGGGAAGAACACAGGTGATGCAGGATCCGATGGGAGAGCTCAGGGACGACGTCCACGATGAAGAGGCTCACCAGGGAAGATGACATCGATGATGAGCTAGCAAAGACATCGTAGGGGAAGACAATGCCATGCCATGATCCGGTGAAGATGACGGCTCCCAGCGGTAGGGTGCTCGGATCCGGCACAGATCGAGCTCGACAATGACGAATTGAGGGCTGGCGGGGATGAAGACAAGCAGATCCGCCGCGGATTGAGGCCAAAGACTATGAGGAAGACCGATGATGGAAGATGATGGCTGCTGGACGATGCTGATGCTACTTGGTACTAAAACTACTACTACTACAGCTAAGAAGAGGGTGCCCTCGGGAATGGAGAGCTTCTCCTAGTGGCAGTGGCAGCGGAAGAACGTAGTAGACTAGGGTTGAAACCCTAGCTCTGATACTATATTAAATGAAGATGAACGGATGAATGGATATTAGTTATATTGCAATAGCTCAAAGAGGCAAGTATATAGAGTACATGGGACACACATATGACTAAACCCTAAAACACTAGAAAATACTACAAATATCCTTAACAATAGCCATCCAAAGATAGAAAGAGTGCCTTTGCATGTATTTATATTTTGGGTATTGATAAACATCATCCGGATGTTTTCTTTCTAACTATCATCCAGATTTGTGACCGTTGGATTAGAAATCCAAGGGCCACAAATTCTCCCCATCCCCTCCAAAAAAAATTCATCCCCCCGCCAAAAAAAATTCTCCCCCCTCTCAAAAAAGAGACCGACGGTCCGAAATTTGGATGATTGTTGGGAAGAAAATATCCGGGTGATACCTTATATTTTTTAACTGATCTTGTAAGAATCAGCGAGTCATTGTATTGTGCTACCACTGGTTTTTGTGTTGTGTGGGAAGGCACAACAGAATTGTTTGGCACATTCGAGGAAGAAAATTTCTCCATGGAGCATATGTTTTCATCCTCTGTGCAATGTGAAGGCAATCGGCCTTCTTCAAGGATTGTATTTTGTGTGTGTTGAAGTAAAATATTATCAACTTTTTTCAAGGAGTGTTTTCATGGAGACCATTCTGAATCTGTAGCAGATTATCATATTTACTGTTTCTGCAGGAATTATTGTTACTGATTCCTGATTGGGATTTCTGAAACTTAGTCATGCTGCAAGTTGCAATTCTTTAATGCTGCTAACACATGGAAGCCAGTGTTACAGTGTCCCCTGTTTTTACTAGCATATAAATTATGTATATTTCGTTGTCCTGATTGATCTGTGTAAACACATGGAAGCACCAGCTTTGCAGCATAGCTCTTTGGCAATTGATCTTCAGACTGATAAATTTCTTCTTAGCTTTCTCTCTATATAAACCATTTGCATACTTGCAATTACATGATCAGCAAGGTGAATGGGTTTCTGTATCTAACTTCACTCGATTTTGCTTCTTTTCTTGTACTGAATGAAATGAGCAGAACAATGGCAGTGATACAACTTGTGATGCTGCTTCTGTACTATTTTTGTTGTAAAAAAGTACTAATTTCCCTGCTAAACCTGTTCACAATTTTTGCAATCAGGGAGCTTTTGGCCTGTGAGGAAATGCTGAACAAGCACAAGCGCTCGCTGCGGCTGATAGCTGGGGACCTCATGTCCTGCTCCTCTCACCGTTACGAGGCTGAGGTTGCCCTTGTACTGCACAACGTATCCACCCACCTCTCCAGCGCCCTGAGTTCAGAAGATTGAACAGATCATTATATTTGTCAAATCCTAACAAAAATTAGTAGTTCAATAGTTCTAATTCTTCAAGCTCATTATCGGAGTAGAATTAGGAGTGCTACATCTATGTTAGCTACAGATTTTGGTGGTGTTGTGTTTGGTTGCTATTGCAATAAACAGGTAAGGCAGGGGAAAAGTTGAGTGTAAGCACCTTAGCGCTGCTAAACCATGGTCTCCATTTATCAGCAACTGGAAGTTGAAGCTGGTTGACAGAGTATCTACTGGAAGTGACCGGCACTCTCCCATCAATGTCTCCACTGTAAAGATCAGTAACATTGTATACCACAAATTAGTTGAGGTCCAATTTGGATTGTTGGATCAGAGTGTAAGTATATGAAAAGGTTATATCATACATACCTGTACACCCAGACTCCTATCTTGTTTTTCAAGAGCTCCTGGATGATAGGTAAGACTGTTGTGGGGCTGTCGATCCAGTCTTCCAAGACCTCACTGAAAATAGATAACCCTTCTGTAAATTCTGCCATGGTTCGAAGAAAATGCACTTGATTTCATCGATGAGTTCTAGATCGATGTGATTGCACATGGGCCAATCAATTCTCGCAGCATGGGCAACAAGCAAGTCGCTCGATCATAGACTCCCGTGATAGAAAAATAATGGGAAATAATGTGGAGTACAATAATAATAGGGTTTGTCTGATGCATCATTGAATTTTTTTTGACTGATGTCTGATCCAATGGTCCACTTTCCACATGGGCTACTATATAAGTCCTCTCCTCCACTCCACCACCCTCGCCATCCCACCTCCACCCAACCTGTCACCACCCCGCAGCCTTGCCAACATCACCTCTGATGCCGACAAGGGGCTCTCTCAAACCACCCCCACCCCGCTGCAGCATCCCACCTCCTCCCTCGCCACTGTTGAGCTCCCCTCCTCCTCTCTCGCCACTACCGCTAATGGTCTGCATTTGCCCTGCCTCGCCGTTCTTCCCCATCCCTGGAGGCAACTGCCGTCGGATCAAGTCACCGCCTCCTAACCTCTCTCTACTTGTCGCTTCTGCTTCCTGGTGTTACTGCTACCCACTACCTGTTCTCCCCCACTCTCAGCCTCCCTCTAAGTTCAGGGGCTTCGGTGAACTCTGTACCCTAACCCGGCGGTGGTGGGAGACGATGGCATCGGAGAAGAGGAGGATGACCTCCTCGGCCGGAATACGAATCTCTAAGCGGATCACAACATTAGAAATTTGAATGATATGCACAAACAATTTCATTCGACAGATGTATAGCAATTCTAAAAAAATAGTATAAAATTAAGGAACCCAAGAACATGGGGGTAAATGCAGTTGGTCATGTGCATTGGATCATGCCGTGGACAAAAACTATGCAGATAGCATTATCAGATCTTAATACGGATCATGAAGTCAAAACTAAACTAGGATTTGGATCTAGGACTTGGACCAATGGAAGGAACACCTTTTAACAGTATAGTTAAAAGAAAAATAAGCCCTAAACTAACAATATGGTCTAATCAGTGAATACATCAGAAAACATTCTTAACCTTCATTTATATTATTGCACTTCGAAATTTGATACATGGTTTTGCAATAGTTTTCACAAATTACCTGTAGCTTTGCAAATTTTAATCATACCAATATAAATAGCCATTGAGACTGAATTAAGGCGTATCATTTTCTATAAGAGGTAGAAATTCCCACAGATAACCTAAAAAACCCTAAAAATTATCTTATTAGTCAAGTAAAAAAGGGTTTGCATTATTGAAATTGTGGAGCTTGATTTTAATTGTGCAAATTAGTCAAGTAAAAAAGGTTTGCACTATTGAAATTCTTATGAAATCAATGCAAAGATGAAAGCTTGAGGGGAAGATGAAATCAATTTAAACTGATACTAATATCACGAACGGTTCTTTTAAAGAGAGATGTCATCGATGTCGCCGATTGTGTCTAATGCTCCGAAGATTGGGGTAGCTAAGCATGGCAGAGGAGTATCTAAAAGGCTAGCGGGTTGAATAACCATAGGTCTCTCCGAATGGGGTCCCTCTGCAACTGAAGAAAGTAGCTGCAGCATTTCAGACTACCTGCGGGATAATTGGAAAGGAACGGATCTCCATCATCGTAGCAAACTGGAAAGGTTTGACAGAAGCCGAGAGAAATGTGTTGTGGATGAAAATTTCAAACTTGTTCGAGATCCCAATAGAAGTCTAGGAACACGTGCAATGGCAGGCGCCCCTCATGATGGGAAAAGCGTGGAAGACTTTTAAGAGCACGCTTGTCACGTAGTACATGACCAAGGATTGCATGCCCTTCACAAGGTATCCTTTTGTGTCATTAGAAACATGAGGGGCCTTTGTGTGGACGAAGACGACGACCGGATTTCAATGGGAAAGTGCGGCGCACAAGGCTATCTAGGCATGAAACACTCACCCCACAGACTTTGCACTGTTGGGTACGTAGGTAAAATCCCATAATGGAGGATGGAGGGTGAGGTCGCAATCCGATCAAAGCCCTCCCCACCATTTGCCAGGATCACAAATGAACGCGTCCGAAACTGGTTAAGAGAGAGGTCATCAGCCACGTCTTCAGGTGTCGCCTCTTTCAAAAACCCCACAGATGAGGAAGTGTCGCAACGCCTGGTAAGATATGTTAAATTACTTAGATAATAATATGTTCATAACTTCGTGGGGTCTAAAATAATATGATTTGCCTCTTGCAGCAAACATTGACTACTGAATCTTCCGAAGGCTCATTCCAAGCAGTCAGGAAGAGGGATATACTGTCCACGGGCCACGGCCCTAGAAAACAAGGAGCACCCAGGTCGCATGCGAGGCTTAGGGGTTTACGTATTTTGGAGGCACGGATTCCCAAACAACTCCGAAGCGTATATGAGTAAGAAGAGATCTAAGGCCAAGCGTGAGAAAAGTATGAAACGGGACTTTGATGCAAAACTTGAGGACATAACTACCTCACTTCGAGGAGAGATAGATGCATTAAAGAAAGAACTGAGAGAAGTCTGCAACCAGTCACAGGCCACCCTCATTATTATGATACCCAGTACCTCTTAACATCAGAGTAACTGCGTGTCCGCACTACTTTCTGAACATAGCATTGCCCACTTACCTATCGACGACATCCAGGTAATGTACATATCTAAAATGCTACATTGATAGACCTGGTGGACACCTTAGCTCATCGTGCATCGTTATATAGGAGGCCATGTTGTGCATCCTCAGAATCAGGGTTGTTGGCTCTATTCCCGTTGACGCTAGGCGGGGGTTGGCGTATCCATGCCTACCATGGACATTGGTGCATAATGCCCAGCTAGGGATCGGTTTCGTGAAGGTTCATGTGGACATGATTAATGACGTTTTTAGGGCCATCCTGTTAGAGATACCCACACTTGGTCCATGATCTAACAAGTCCGACAACGGCGAGAACCAGTGGGTTTCCTCGACCCACACTTGGTCTCTGAGCAATCCATCATCGATAACGGACTCTTCGTCCAAGATTACATAATGAGGGGATTTCTTGCTTACAGTTACAAGGACTACATCATGGTATCCATAAACTAGGGGTAAGTGTTTCACTAGTTGTCATACAAGTTTCATTTGTATTTTATACGTAACATGAATTTAGGATTAATCATTATGGTGACATACATAACTAGGGGTCACTAGATTCTGATTGTGATTATACCAAAGTGAAGTAATGTAATATATCTTGATTCCCTACTTAGAAGCAACAATGACTTTACTCGTGTGCAACAAACACTTGATAGGTAAACTCATTTCCTCTTGATCCATACATAACTATATTGCAGTCTTCCCTTCGTTTACAATGGCCGAGGTTAACTTTTTGGAATCGCATAGGTTATTCAGCGCTTACATTGTCCAGGGAGGGAGATACAAGGAATGCAGCGCCACACTGTGACACAGAACGTGATTTCCAGTACCCACTACAATACAACAATCCTATATCACACTTCATAATAATGTCTCTAGAATTGACAATATTTATATACGTAATTCTATTTTTGCAATGCCACCAGTAGCTACAGGGCATGTATGTGGATTCTACGTTTGCTGCCATATGGAGAACTTTATTGCTACTAAGACGAGTGATCCAGAGGTTTATCAACTTGCCAATAATTATTTTGTGATTATACACACACATGACTATTACACTCCTAGCGACAGCACATGGAATTCGACATAAGTACATTTGATCTTAATGAACTCATCAAAATTCGAGAAAAGCTCTCTCAATTCTTGATAGCGGAGGTCATAAACAAGACTGAAGAATTCTACCCTGGCGATGAAGATTAGATGTTGAAACATTTGATACAATTGTAATCACTCAATTGTGCTTAATCAAACAATTCATTGAAATGTACTTCGTTTGGTTGTTTAATTTATTTGTGAGATTTGTGTAATGGTTGTCTTGTGCTATATATGTAATATGTTTATTTATTTTCAGATGGCATGACTAGCATTTCCTGAGGCTAGTTGAAAAACAAGAAATAATATAAATATTCAAATAGTTCTCACAGATGGTTTGTAGCAATATCACAGACAGTTTTTGGTATTAGCCGTCTGTGATATATAAGATATCACAGACGACTATGTTTGAGAACCGTCTGTGATATATTACGTCTGTGATATATAATATATCACAGACGGTTTTTAGCATTATCCGTCTATGATAATTAGCATATCACATACGGCTATATTTAAGAACCGTTTATGATACCTGATATACCATAGACGGTTTTAAAAAAAACCGTCTGTGTTGTAATTATCACGTACGGTTTGAAAGCCTTATGTGATAAGTACATATTATCACAGACACATAAATTCAGATAATTTGATAATTATTTAGGATGATAGTTATGAACCGTCTATATTGACTTTTTTTTTATCATAGGCAACCTTTTCCGCTGCCTACTTTCTTGTGCTACACCTACCGTTTATGAACACGAAGGCATATGATACCACGATATGGTATCGTTGTTGACAAAATCCCAAGACGAATGTACTCATAGTAGATGAACACTTTTCGTGCATGTGTGTGGTACATACCAAATTCTATTCTCAATGCCGTATATAATTGAGTGCAAGCCTAACCAACAATGTGAAATTAATGCGTTACATGATTTTCCTATGACGTGAGAGAGGGTTTCTTCGAATGATTGCCTCAAGGTTGTGCAGCAAACAAAGCAATCAGGTTAACAGCTGATGGATGATTGATGAAGCACCAAAAATATCTCCATGGGTGGATGTCATGTCGACGGCCGGCCCTAATCATCGACCCTAGTTGGTCTGATCGTTCGGTTTCAAAACTTTGATGGCACGCTGTACTGTGATACAAATCGTGAGCAACACTGATGCGAATGCTGTCTCCATGCCTAGAATTGCAAGCTCTGATGATGGTGATATATAGCAACGACAGAGTCAGGTTTTGGTTATGTCCCTATCTGGGTTGGATCATAAAAATGTTATCCAGGTTAAACTAGATTTATCCGGGTTGTACGTTAGATATTTTTCTACACTTCGAACTGAACTTACCCTGTCTGGAGTGTGGCTCCGCCCCTGATATATATATAGTATGTAGGTACACTACACTACAGGTCTGTGTACGTAGGTCGGTGTACCTGCACGGCGACCAGGGGTAGTCGAGCCGGGTGACGTTTGCGTGGAGCGCCTTCTGCACATCTGGGTGGTTGAGGTAGGCCTCCACGTAATAATCCGTGCACGGATCAAAGCTCTCGATCTGGGCACGTCACGTAGGATCCAAGTTAATTTCATTTCCCTATCGATCAATCGGTAGTGGTACCACGCTACTGTACTGGTAGCATCTCGTCTCGATCGTGGCGGGGCTTACCGATGTGGTGATCGGCGGCGTGACGAGGCCGGCAGACTGGCAGTTTGGCGCGTAGATGTTGTAGATGTCGATGCCCTGGAGGCTCTCGCTGGCCTCCCCGATGGCGTCTTGGCAGAGCTTGTTCGACGTCGCGCCGGCGGTGAAGTTGCAGTGCTTGCTGATGCCGTCGGCCACCTCGTCGGAGATGAGCGCGTGCGTCCAGAAGAAGTCGTACATGCCCTTGGCGTCCGTCCGTTGGTTGATCACCGCGTTCCCAATCTTGATTAGTCGTACCATGTTCGGACGCACCCACACGACACGCACTGATGGTTAGTACTCGTACGTACGTAAGACGTTTGACTAAGTAGCAGTGGTAATACAGCTAATTAATGTCCAGCTTGACTGCTTGTCGACGTACGTGCTGCGTACGCACGTACCATGATGCCTTTGAGGTTGATGTGGGAGGATGACCTGCCGCGGAGGATGGCGTGGGCGAGCTGCGGCACGTAGTGGCCGGCGTAGCTCTCGCCGGCGATGTAGAAGTGGCGGTCCTTGTACTCGGGGAACCGCTCCATCCAGTTCACCAGGAACAGGTACGCGTCATCCGCCGTCCGGTTGTCCCCGCTCCGGCTGTAGTCCGCCGTCGTGTTCGAGTACGAGAACCCCACCCCGGCCGGGCTCTCCAAGAACAGCACGTTCGCCACTGCACGTCATCACGCGCAATTACCAGGAGTTACACAAGTGTGGGACGCGCGCGTGTGGAGGTGACGCGCGTACGTACGTACCGTGGTTCCAGGAGTAGGGGTTGCGGTAGAGCGTCTTGCCGTCGCTCATGACGCGGAACGGGCCGAGCTCCTCCATGGCGCCGTACCCCAGCGACGAGCACCCGGGGCCTGCAAACGCACGGTGACGCGCGCGGGCACACGTGAAAACCGGACCCTCACGCGCGCTCAAGGCAATCATCAGTCATGTGCCACACGGCCACACTTACCTCCGTTGAGCCAGAGGAGGAGCGGCTTGGACGCCGAGCCGTTGCCGATGGCTTCCGCGAGGTAGTAGAACAGCGCGCGCCCGGCCGCCGCGTCCACCGTCACGTACCCGGCGTACTGCGCGAAGTCCACGCCGTGCGGCTGGCCGGGCAGCGCCTCCACGCGGTCGGACTCCTTGCTCCCGACAGCTGCCCCCGCCGTCTCCGCGTGCGGCATCTCGGCCGGCGCGGGCGCGCTATCCGTAGACGCGGCCAGCGACTCGTCTGCCCACGATTGGCGCGTGGACGGCGACCGGCGCAGCCGGTCCAGGTAGTCGCCCTGCCGCGTCCGCGCCATTGACGCGGCCGTGCTGGAGGCCAGCGCGAGGCATTGTAGTATCAGCAAGAACAGTACGGTCCTAGGGGTGGTAGCCTTGCTTCTCCTCATGGTGCGCCCGTGTCGGTACTGTTCTATCCGGTGGTTATGGGACGGGGCGTGCACACTGGGGACGGTGGGTGCCTGTGTCAAAAGTCCTATTTATAGGAAGAGAGTGCAGGTAAATGAAGTTACAAATTTACCCTTGGAGTTTACCTCATTTCTAAAAATATCTATGTCATTTGCTTCACGCATGCCTCACCATGTTCAAGGCTCAAGAGATGGTTCACGGTTAGCTTCAAACTTCGTCCGAGGTTGGTCCCTGCGTATCTTGTCTGGGGTTGTCCTCGCATACCTCGCCTTGAGGTTGACCTTACGTACCTTATTCAGGGTTGGCTCCGGACCCCTTCAGGGCTAGTCTCACATACTTCAACCGGGGTTGGCCCCAAACCCCTCCAGGGTTGGTATCGCGTACTTCGCCTAAGCGTTGATCTAGCAGACTTGGCTAGAGGTAGACCTTCCAATGGGCGCCGATGTTCTGGGGTTATCGTGGGCTCAAGATAGCACGGATACCCTCCCCAACAACTACGGTTACTCTGTGTACCACTTTACCAAGCTCTTGCATTTGATGGATAATATAATTTTTTCCCATCAGATTCAACTGGACATGTTAATTCGTCATACAGTGATAATTTGATCGATGATGCCACTGTCAAGAAACTAGTTGGGCTAGGAAGGAATTTTCAGTGGTTTTATCCATATCCGTCACACATTTTCTCCTGGTAGACGTGGATTTGATTGATCCGGCATTGAAAGTTCAAAAGAAACATTTATCGGCGAAAGGAAAGTGGAATAACCTTTAAGATTCAAACTGAAATTTTAGACACTGGCCAATTACAGTCTTACAGATGACCGCGAAAACAGAAGAGATGGAAATTCACAAGAAAAATACAGTAAAGAAACAAAACTTGGTTGTCGTTGATGTGGAACTCCCCAATGGAAGGACAACACCGTTTTTCTGAATTGCTTCTTCTCCTTAATGAAGCAATAGGTAGCTCTCATGCTTATTCTCATCAGGAGGGGAAAATCTGAATGTGATACAAGCCTTACAAGGAACTTGCGCTCGCTGTATTTTCCAAATAATCTATGGACAGGTCTTAATCGCGCTGATGTCTTATTCAATAAAGCGATAGGGTGAATCGTTGAATTGTAATCATCAAGACGTGTTGAATTCTTTAAAAAAACGCGTTGTTGTAATGACCTGAATTTTTCAAAAATTTGAAGTTTGATTGAATTTCCGAATTCAATTGCAAATTGAGATTCTTGAGCCTAATCTGCACTAATCTGGGAGCAAAGTGAGCACGAATCTTGAAGCAATCTCCCCATCCATCCATTTTCGCGCTATCACTGTACCGGCCGAAAATATCTCCCGCCGCCGCCTCCACCACTTGCTCTCTCGCATCTTCCTCCTTCTGCCAGCTCCCCTGCCACCTTGCTAGCTTGCCGCCACCTTGCTTGAGTGCGGTGCACGCCTCTCCTACCCCGGTCAGCTGCCCCTGCCTTCTCTCCGTGCCTCTGCTCTACCGCTGCCCGCCCTCCTCGGTGCCGATCAATTCCCCGACTCCATTTAATTGAACCGACCCCCTCCATCCAAAGCTAATGCCCTCACGAAGCCAACCGAACACCCAAAGCCCCCACCGTGCCGCCATTGCGAGTAATTGCAAGAAACCCTAAAATTGAGCTATAGATCAATGTCCCACTCCCGGCCAACCATCCTTCAATTAACTCCGGCCATAGCTTCCCCAGCCTCCCAGAAATCTTCCCCAACCAACGCATTAGCTGTCCGGCCCCTCTTCTTCTCCGGCGCCGTGAGCCGCCCCACCTCCAAAACCGGTCAGCGTGGCCAGCGCAACACAAGCTTTCACAGCCCAAACTAGCCTCTCCCGGACTTCAACCGAGCCCTAGTGGTGCCTAGAGATCAGCCCAATTGCCCCAAGAAGCCCCTAGTCGACCGCAATCCCAAAAATCACCGTGAGGAAGATGGCCTCGCCGTCGGCGATTGCCGCCCCCGCCGGGCCCGCAAACACCAAAAATGGAACCCTGGCATCGTGCCGAATCCAACCATACCCTTGGGGTGTGTCGCAATTCA
The DNA here is from genome assembly GCA_017311315.1 of Dendrocalamus latiflorus. NCBI lineage: Eukaryota > Viridiplantae > Streptophyta > Magnoliopsida > Poales > Poaceae > Dendrocalamus > Dendrocalamus latiflorus. The sequence continues at coordinate 34,387,845 of CM029630.1, forward strand.
CCGGAGCTCCGCCGTCGCTCGCCGCTCGCCGCTCGCCTCCCTTGCTCCTCTGCGCGCGTGCGGGCTGAGGGAAGAAGACGACCGCACCGCACCGTCTTGGCTGGGTCGAGCCCATTCGTCCGCGTCGGCCGCACCAGACCCGCCCGACCGAGCCGGACCGAGCTGGTCGTGCCGAACCGCATCGCCGAACCCGAGGAATAGTAACCGACCGAGTCCAATGAATAGTACTTGACCCAAGTTCAAAAATACATGTTTATACTCCCCGGATCCGTTTCGAGCCTGCCAATCCATTTCTTAGCTCCAAATATTCCTGCCAAGCCTCCAAAAATCCCAAACCTATTTTATTTGAATTTTAATTGAATTTATTTTATTATTTCCATTTCTTTATTCCTAGCTCATTTTCGTCGAGTGTGGAATTAAATTAATTTCTTTGCTTTACGCTAGCACGTGACGTAGAGGATCAGCTGATTCAAGACGAAGCTTCAGATCAAGATCAAGGCCCAGAAATCGAAGAATACGAAATGGTCGAAATCATAAGTCTGCAAGGCAAGTCACATGTTTTTGACCATATTGAATCCCATTAAATTACATTATGTATTTAATGTATTTTCATTATTGATAGTTGCGAACTGATAATTGCTTAAAACAAAGATTTAGAATGGCATGCTATCTAGATAATCCTACCACTGATAAATAGCCCTGTTTACCTTGATGGTCATATTCACCTTGACAACCTTAGTAAGAATTAACATATGATGTAAATGTATACAATATCATTTCATTCAACATGTTACACTACTAAGTGACTCTGGCCGTTGGCCGGTAGAATTGAAAAACCCGGAGAGGGTAGGGTGGTATGGGACACCGTACCCTAGGCCGGTGATGCTGGTGTGCAAGTTAGGGTAAAAAGGGTGTGGAGGTCCGTGGAGGACTTTGTCCACCGCTTTACCCGTGCTGGTGTGCAAGTTAGGGTAAAAATGGTGTGGAGGTCCGTGGAGGACTTCGTCCATCGCTTTACCCTGAGCCTGAGGCTGCGGACCTCAGAAAAAAGATAAGGACAAGAACCTTGTGCTAAGTAAGAGACACAGTGATCGGCCAACCACAAGTGTTGATACGTCAACCCTGGTCTAGTAGCTGCTCAAGTTCGATTGAACCTCTATAGACGCAGTCTGGAGGCACCGTGCGAGTCCATACGGAAGGGGCTGAGTAGGGCCGTATGGAAGTTGGTTATTTTATTTGAACAATCTGACCGATCGATCTGAACCTCGATCATGTGTTATGTGAGCCGCACAATAGTAGGCTGAGATAAGTCAGAGGTATCCTGAGCTTATTGGTGTAAGTCAGGAGTGACCTGGGCTTATTGAGGAAGTCTACTAGGTAGAGGCTATATAAAGAATTGAGCAGTGAAAAGCCTTGTTTTCTTAATGTCAGACGTGGAATTAAGAAATCTTGTGGGTAAAGCAGGGCAGCTCTGCAGAGTGAAATAAATGGTATTCGAATACGTCGTGCTTCCGGTTAATGAAGCTGTGTTAATTGGGTGATTCCAACAATGAGGCATAAGTAGTGTTTCTGAGGTTGTTAAATTGAATAATGATGAGATTTTATCTGATGACAAAAAACCCCTGATCTTAAGGATCAATTGTTTTAAAAGTTTATTTGTTTGCAAATAAAATTGCATCCACCTCTTAATAAAACACTAACTCCCTTCCCTTGAGAATACTAGCATATAGTTATATATATTATTTTCCACATGTGATTTGCTGAGTACGGGGTCGGAGTACTCAGGCTTGCATAATTTTCCCCCAACAGATATCAGAAGAAAAAGGAAGCAATTCAAGATTTCGCATTAGGGTTACGACCGCACTCAGGCGTTCCTGTGGAGTTTTCTTCGGCTCTTCTGTATGTAAGTTAAGTTTTGGGCTTGGATGCCCGTATTGTCGTTAAAGCTGGCCATTAGGTCTTACTTTAATCAAATTAACTCTTTTTAAATGGCTTACAAGCAGGCGTGATGCTTCTGTGATCCGCAACTGAACTCCTGGGCTGTTGCAGGCCGTACGACGTCCCTGTTCCGAAAAATCGGGGGCGTTACAGTTGTTTTTGGCCGCGACACCGATAGTGTAGACTATATATGTGAGCCCATGTGAAGTTTATTTTATGGTGTTTGATGAGTATTTAATTTTATTGTGTAAATGGTGTTAAAGTTTGAGTTTAGTTTTTAAGAATTGTATTTTTCAAAGTTGTTGTCTGTCTCTGGTGTTGTAACACCGTGTAGGATCGACTACTGCAATCAGAGTGGAGTGAATGATTATCACCGCTTTTGGAGTCTCCTAACGATCGATGATGCTTTCGACCTTTCGGTGATTAATCGCCTGATCAAATACCTAGCTTATGACCGCTTGATCAATTGTTTTGCTCGACCGCCTGCTCGATCAACCGATCTGTTTGACCGCTTCGCTTGATTACTTTGCTCGTCGTCGTATGATCCAAACCACCAGTAATCACCAGCGCACTTCAAGCAAATCAAGAACTAGATTGATTCAAAACTATCTTTATTGCTGTAATTTTGTGGATTTATAAAGTACCATCACAAGCACCCCCTAAAAGTCTTCTCGATGAAAACCCTCTCAAAACCCACACGTTAGTCCATAGCCTCTCTCTGCTTTTATAGGCTAACATTCAAACTGTGTCCGCCTCAACTACGAACACACAACTCTATTTCTTTCAAAAATCAAGGAACATGAAACCCTTCCGAACATGGGTTTTAATTAAAACTTCAAATTTTCTCAGTTATGGACTCCATCCACAACTTCTAGCTCACCACATGACAAAGCCTCCAGGACAACACCTTCTATATCTTCATCACACACACCATCAGCTTTCGTGTCGAAGCCTTCAAAAACGCATCTCCTTTAGTCTCTCCACACATCATCACCACTCGTGTCAAAGCCTCCTGGTCCCCACTCTCCTCGTGGCCACCCTATAGGTCATATTTATAGTTATGAGGGAGAATGTTTACATAAATATCTCCTTGAGTCCTCTACTAACGAGGCTATACTTGTCTTTTTCTTAGCATGCCCTACATGAGCCTGCTTTTTAATTACATACATACTTAAGCAGTTAAGCTTATAGATGATGGGTAAGGTGGAAGCCACTTCCCTAACAATTTTCTATTTCATGCTCTGAAAATTGAATGCATCTATAGTCCATTTGAACTGATAAGCTAGCTACCCAAATTGGTGTCTACATACATAGGGAAAACGGTGCTATGTTATAAACAATAATAAGGTAGATAAGACGGCTCTGAATGTAAGATAAAACTAGGAACTCCATCCTTTTCGTTTTTCGAACAACTAGGAGCCCCATCTGTCAGTGTTTGATCGGTGCACAAAACCGTCTGCGTGTAAATTTCACCAAACAAATCGTCCTGTGCACGCCATCTCAAAATTCTGTACCACACATCATAATGTATTCTCCGAATCCATTGATACATCATGATCCGAGTTAGCAGTACCGCACTGCAGTAGCATATATGCTCGCAGTGCTAGCTTCGCCATGGCATAATGCAACTGATCAAGATGCTTTCTGCAGTCCAGCCCGTGAGTCATGCAGACACATGAGCCCAACGACAGCTTAGATGCGCAGCGCCGACAGGTCGTTCCTAATGCCGACAACGGCTTTTCTGTTCTCGTGTTCTTGTCGATGTGATAAACATCTAGAGCATCCTTCTTATCCTCATCATGTTTTCTGATGCTCTGGATGTTTACCACATCGACAAAAATATAGAAAAAATACGAAGAAAAAAACAGAAAAACCGTGTTCCCTAATGCCGGCCGGTGTGGCCTCAACCGATGTCTAAACCCGGTCACGGTCGACGTCGATCCTAATAGTGGGCACCGATGCGTGTGTGGATATGGAAGTGGCGTTGGTCGCATCACCACGCACAAATTGGCGCCGAGAATGGTGCACTAACCGAGCATTTGGACTCCCATCTTCGTATCGTTGTCCAAAAATTGTGATTCTTATACCATACCGTATTACGTTTGCGAACTATTTGTGTGTCTAATTCTGTTATAATGTTTTTTTTAAATTTTAGCCCCTCTAATACTAGTTTTTATATAAAAATAACTTATATTCAAACTTAAAATATATGATAATTGATACATGTCACCTGTCATACCCCTCTAACTTAGTGGGAGACAAGCTACGCGGAAGAGCGAGCTGGCACTGCAGATAGGTGGGCCCAGGCGGCTGTCGAGGCAGCAGTCTGCCGAGCTACCCAGTAAACTGACTGATCAACTAGATATTGGTGATTCTAGTTGTAAGGTACTGGCCGGTTGTTTATATAGGTTTATAGAAATTAATATGTATATATGTTCATTAAGCGAGGCATCAGATCAAGCATGCAAAATTAAGGCATGAAAATATAATGTTTTTTTGCAAATTTGTTGATCTGACATGACAAATAGTTCTGATAATTTGCAAGCTTAAGGGTTTACTCATTTCGATTTGAGCTTCTGGTTTCTAATTTATTTTTCACTATTCCTAAATTTCGTCTTTTTCTGGTATTTTAGTTTTTTTTAGCTTTTTTGCCGTTTCTTTTTTTCCCGTTTCGTTTGTATTATCCATAATAGGCAAACATGTTTTTTATTTTTAATTTTTTAAATTTAATTATACCAAATAAGTCACTATCAGTTACAGTGCAATTTTAGTCAGCTGCAGTAAAATTTTAGCTATAAACCATTTTTAATCTAAATGCGCTACACCTAAATCACTCAAATAGTCAGATAGTGGTGTGGTTGATTCATGGATCACTTGCATTTGTTTATGTTTGATTTCATTGTGTCATTCACCTGCCAAGCACCACCGATTGATATATATATCTAGAGCTTATAGGTTGCACTTGCTAAAATTGGCAGATGCATGCACTTGTTGATCTGTTTTCATGTGGTCCTAGCTATTCCTAATGCTAGGACGTGCGAACAAAACTGCCAACGAAAGATATAGTGGCTCATCGCTTTTAGAGCATGTACAATGCAAGATGCTTATATATGAATGCTTAAAGAGAGAATATAGCCACATCATCAAGCACCCATGCAAAAGTTATTATTTCCAATGCAAGCATCTCTTCCATGGGTGCTTAGATGCTATATTTTCTATTAATAGAATCAGTTATATACATAAGTATCTACTAAGCACTGGTGCTTATTTAAGCATCGATGCTTCAAAATAAGCACCTTATCTATCCTATGTGGCAAGAAAAAAACAGTTTTTCATTGCTAAGCACCTCTCTAAGCGTCTGCATTGTACATGCTCTTAGAATAAACACATTGCTAGCATTGCTGCATCTGATGACCCTCAATACATGTTTATGGTCCTCATACATGTTATGAACAAACCCTAGTAGTCATTCAATCGTCCATGACGCCGTGCTGCTCCACTCTCGAACACAATACGGCGCAGCCATTCGACCTGCAACAACGGACGAAACATGTTAGCTTGTACGCTCGAATAGTAAGATATAAATACAAACAGTATGATACAAATACAAATATGAGGAGGCACTTAAAGTAGATACAAATGCGAACATAAACAAATGCTATTTTTCATCGATTCTTGTTTCTTCACATAGCAAATAAATATATCATTCATGAAATTATCATCAATTAATTGAAAAGTCAATTAGATATTTATATGTTTAATAGTTCAAGAATGATATGATAGAAAAAAGCGTCGAGTGTCTTACTTGACATTGTGTTCAAATACTACAACTTTGCCTTCGATTTGCAATGAGGTAGGCTAGTGTTCTAACATTAAAACTATAAGTCTTAACTCAACAATTTAACAAAAATCAATCAACAATCGTCACATTAAAAGCCTAATTCACAAATGTAGCCCATGTTCTTGAAACAAATTAGAAGAATTGAGAGAAATAAAGCAAAATACATACTGATCAGATGAACTTAAGCTTCCTTTGGCTGACGATAGTACAGGGCAACAGGGACCAGGCGGCGCCATGGCGAGATGGCAGGCTAGGGCGATTGGTGGCGCTGATTTCTCTCGTTCTCCGATGACAAGTCGCTGCCTGGCTGAGTGCGACTATGCAACGGACGTGGTGCATATCTCTTGGCCGATCATGCGAGATGAATAGACGTCGAGGGCTATTGCGAGGTGACATGGTGCAGAATTGATCAAATGGACATCGTGGCCTATTATGGTCCTCCCTCGTAGGCTGGCTCAATGGCTAGCTTGGTCTGTTGTAGTTGTCTCATGGATTGAGGGATGCAGAGACTCCTCGTTGACTATTGCTAGCTAATGGGAATTTGGGTTGCTAGTACTTAATTCGTTAGGCTTCAAGAAAAGATCCGAGTGTACTGAGTTTAGGCTGAGGTTCACACATAAACTAGAGGTACTGAGCCCTACTAAAAAAAATTTGGACCCATTGCATGCTTGGCTTCAAGAAAAGTTTGTATTTGTATCCTACTGTTTGCACAGTCTAACATATTTTGTTCATCGTTGCACATCGATCGACTGCATCGCATCATGTCTGAGAGTGGAGCTACACTACACCGTGGATGATCAAGCATCATCGAATAAACTGCTCGACTCCGTCCGCAGTATGTGCTAAGATGTCAAACACGTTATGAGACCCATCAGCTACGATTATGCTAGCGGCGTGTTTACCCTAGAAGACGACTGCGTCATCGGCCGAGCATTAGGAATAGCTAGACATGAAAACAGGTCAACAAGTGCATGCATCCGCCGATTTTAGCACGTACAACCTATAAGCTCTAGGTATATATCGATCGGTGGTGCTTGGCAGATCACTGACACAATGTTCAAACATAAACAAATGCAAGTGATGGATGAATTGACCACACCGATATCTGACTGACCGAGTGATTTAAGCTTGCAAATAATCAGAACTATTTGTCATGTCAGATCAACAAATTTACAAAAATAAAACACATTATATTTTCGTACCTTAGTTTTGCATGCTTGATCTGATGCCTCGGTTAATGAACATATATACATATTAATTTCTATAAACCTATATGAACAACCGGCTAGTACCTTACAACTAGAATCACCCATACCTAGTTCAGTCAGCTTACTGCATGCGTGCTATGGCAGCTACATTTAATTAAGCACTGCACAATCGCTGGCCGGGCCGCTGCAGCCTGCCGAGCCGGGTAGCTCGGCGGGGCCGCTGCCTCAGCCGCTCGGACCTGCCGGCCTGCCGTTCCAGCTCTCCCTTTCGCACGGCCGTCTTTTGATTGTCGTCTATGGTACTTTCTGAGTTCAAAAAAAAGTTATTTTTATAAAAACAGATATTAAAAAGGCTAAAATAAAAAAATGTTACAATAGCGCTAGACATAGAAGAAGCCTTTTTTTTGGGTAAAGGGCATGTTCTTTAAGTCAAAAGCTGACGGCTTTTGGCTTTTGCTACAGTACCTAACTTTCAAACAGAGTATTTTCTCAAGACGGGGTCTACAAGTTAAACGATCTACACGTTAAAAGCCCAACATCTGTACCAGTTAAAATCGCAAGTGAGTATTTGTCTCTCCGTAAGCTGTACCGTAAACAGCCAAAATTCAAAAATTTCAGCCAAAAGCTATAAGCCACAGCCGAAAAGAACAGTCCCAAAAACGGACCTTGAGATGCTAAATTTAAAATAGTTATAATAATACCAGATACGTTAACAATTCTACAGTTCGCGTGGGTACGAGACCTGTCGAATAAGCCGAGAAATTAATTAGATTGTGCAATCAGAGACAGAATGCTACTGTTGTCCACTGGAGCAGATGAGACCAGAAGGCGTGAGACATGGCCATCCCTGACCTAGCCCCGTGGTCAATTGGTGAGGTCATTCTGCATCCAATACTTCAACTTGGGGGAGAAAGAAGACAGAATTTGCGGGATGGCAGCAAGGCAAAATTTTGGCACCATGGCTAGAAGGTGATGCGCCAAAGCTCATCCCCCCTGATCTATTTGCGATCACTAGTAGAAGAAACAGATCAGGTCACGGCGACATGTGAAACATCAACTGAATTAGAGCACTTAGAGGCAAAATATCCAACTCCACTCAGTTCGGAGAATTCGTGGCTCTCTCGATCAGGTTGCAAGGAATCCAATTACAACCAGACAGGCTAGATATCATTAGGTGGCACTAGATAGACCATAGTCGGTACACTTGCAAATCTGCATATATTGCACAATTTCAAGAAAGTTACGAAACCTACAACACAAAAATCATTTGGAAGGTGAGGGTGAAAAATAAATGTAAATTAGTCGCTTGGATTCTTGTCCAAAACAAGATCCTAAGGTGGTGCTCGATCGGACTGAATTTTTGTGATTTATGAGTGAATTTTCATTATAGCTGGTTGAAATTATATTGTAGCTGATGATGACTTATTTGACATAATTAAATTTAAAAATTTTAAAAGGAAAAAATGGATTATCCCAATATGTATAACGCAAACGAATACGGGAAAAAAGAACCGGCAAAAAAGCTCCAAAAAAATCCAAAAATCAGAAAAATAAAATAAAATTTAGGAATAGTAAAAAATAAACCGAAATCCAGAAGCCCAATCCTAAACGAGTAGGGCCTAAAGATGAACAACCTAGCAATCTAAGGATGGCTACATCGCCAATTATGTCTCATGTGCAATAATCACCGTAAAACAGGACACCACCTTTGCCTCACTTGCCCCTTTGCTTTAGAGGTGTGGACCCTTGTGCTAGAATGGTATAACTTTGATACTATACAATGATTCCAACCCTTGAACTATGCTAGCATTATCGACTGGTGGCAATAAGCGTCCGGTGCCATCCCAAGAGCCCAAAGACGTGATTTCAATGGCATCGCAACCTACATCATGTGAAATGTCTGGCACAAGGGTCTTTCTCACGTTTATTTTCCTAGCCTCCTTTTGGAAAAATTGTAGATTTGCCTCACTCTTGAGTGGCTTTGTAGATTTGCCCCAGTGATATCTCAATGACATGTGGGTTCAGGACCCATATGTCATTGAGACAACTAGAGCAAATCTACAAAGTGCACTTTTTTAAGTGGGGCAAATCTACAAAAGCCCCGTTCTTTCTTCAATTGATCGGCATAACTTTTGCCTTTATTTTTTTTAAAAAAGGAAGAATGAACAAGGCTAGGGCTAAAGGAATCGCCTTCCCTTAGCTCTAAGATAATGCCATTAGCCTTACTAGAGATAACATTACAAGTAGTAGTAGACTGGAAATTGGAATTGACTATGCTTGAGATAACATTTTGCATCTGGTTATTCTCTGGGGTAGTTCTTGGGTCCCTTTCCATTGCAATAATACTCTCATGGAAAGGAGACATACAGTCACTTCAGCCACCACACTAGCTCCTGGCATCATCTACGAGTCAAATCATTTGCGGCAGGTCGAAATCGACGACCAATCCTGCCCACTGTTGCCAGTTGCACCCACGCATTGATCGGGAGACGTGATGATTCCCCAGTTTGCTCTATGTCTCAAGGTGACATTAATCTTCTCGATGGATAACATTTCCAGATTCTACGTGATACAGTCGTAGTGTTCTTGCAAGCGAAAGGTGGACGGCACGCCGCCGCATTCAGTTGCAGGCGGCAAAACTTTTCTGTGACTACTATCTACTCCGTGCACACGCTCCGGCCGTCAGAGCTGTAAAAGTATTTTTATGGTCGCCGTCTTCGTCGTCGTCGTCGTCGTCTAAAGTTGTTCGGTGTTCAGCTTTGTCCGTTTGACTGTCCCACTGATATTGGAAGCTTCCTGGCTGCAGTCTGAACATTTTGGTAGTTAGCAGCATCTCTTTTGAGGCACAGGGAGGTAGGACTCCGGCAGGAGCATGATTTGTAATATGGCAGGGGAAAAAATCACATTGTTGATTTGATTGGGCGGCTAATGCCAGGGCACTCGATCTGCCTTGTGCTTGTGGTGGAGAGAGACAATCATCCAACTGGTTATTGTCGGGAGCTGCTGGTCAGCTGGGGCAGTTGAGTTATTAGCCAGTTACAGGGGCAAAAGCCTTAGCCTTCCTATGCGTGAAACTGTGTTCTCTTCTCCGCGACACATTGGTCTTTATGTCATGTGTATCAAATTATTAACTCATGCGTGTAATGGAAATGGAGGAGTATATATAGTTAAGACGTAGGCAAATCATCTCCCATAGCCATAACAGAGGTAGGTTCTTCTTCTTCTTCTTCAATTTTCTAAGATCTGTGTAGACAATTTCAGAAAACATCACATTTACTGTAGAAATCTGGCAAATTAAAGAATATTTATATTGACTTTTGTTGATGATTTTTTGGTTTATAAATAGTAATTTCTTGTAGAGAAGTTTGTAGATAGAGAGACACTTACGTGCGATTTTGACTGATATAAATAAAATCACTATAGTGTGTATTACAATCGACTAATAGACACCGTATTGAAAAGATACTCTATTTGAAAGCTACGTACTATAGAAAAATCATTTATTATAAAAAACAGTTTTTAGAAACCAAATTGAACACGCTAAGTTCCTTCTTCCAAATGGGCCTGGTATAGTGGTATGGAAGTTGGTTGGTCCTAATCTTATTGTGGGATTTTCATGTGGGATTTTGCCTTACCGTAGAGTTCCTAAAAATATCATATTATGGGTAAAAGCATCCATGTGATCGCAAAGAAACAAAAATAAGTGTACCTTTTTGGCAAAATGTAGACCCCGTTTGGAGCACAAACTATAGGCTAGTTTTTTTCCAAGCTTATTGTTTATGACTTCTCCTTAATAAACAGAATGATTTCTTCATTATTTTTCGAAGCGATTTATCAAGACAATCTTTTTGAAGCAGCTTATTAACATTTAGTTTATTCACACAAACGTTCACGTTAGAATAAAAAACCATCGATCACAACCGGAAAAAAAACTTACCAGTAAAGTGTATAAAATACAAACATAGGCACGTAACTGTTCCATCCAATCTAGGAACGCGGTTTCTCTGTTCCCTTCTCTGTGTTCCTCTCGTGTTTCCGCTGACGTGGCAAACATCCAGAGCACCAGAGAAATATAAGGAGGATATTTACCACGTCAACAGAAACACGAGAAAACACGGAGAAAAGAACCGGAAGCCGCTTCCCAATCTTTAGACGACCGAGACCATTGCCAGGAGCTCCCACATCCCACGTACGACTTTTCCATTTTACTCCCCACACGCTCAGATAATTTTCCGGAAAGCCCCCCAACGCGTTCCCTTCTCCTCCCTGCTGGGTTAGTGAAAAGCCCCTAAAAATTCAAACCAAAATTTTTGTGAATTTTTGCTGTATTTTTGAGTGTTTTCGGAAAACTTTCCCTTTCGGGAAAGTTTTCCCCGCCGCCGCTTTCCCTTTTCGGCAGGGCACCTCCCCTCTCCGTTGGCGCCCCGCCGTTTTCCGCCATCCTCTTTCCCCGGCGCTCGCGCCCCTCCCCGCTAGCGCCTCCCTGCCCCGCCTCCCGCTCGCTCCCGCCTTCTCCTCTCTGCAGCGCCGCCCCGCTCCCCTTCTCTCGCTGGCGCCCCACTCCCTCCCCGCTTTCTCCCCGCGCACGCGCGTGAGCTGCGCCCGTGCCGCGCCTGGCCCGCGGCTGCGCCCCGGCCTCGGACAGCCTCCGCCGCCCCGACCGCCGCTGTTCGAAAGGGGTGGACGTCCTCGCGCCACGTCGCCCCACCTCAGCCCGGCCCCGCCTGGCAGTCGTTGCGCCTCCCCCTCCCGCGCGCGGACGCGCCTCCGCCCCTGCTCCCGTCTTCTCGCCATTACGCCGCTACAGCGCCGCGCGTCAACCCCCGGTCACCGCCCATCCTGCGGAGGAGACGCCCACCCACTCCCATCACTCCCTGTCGCCCCGGAGCCCGAGCCCTTGCCTTCCTCTCCACGCCTCGCTCCCCCTCCGCTCGGGTATAAAAACCCCCTCCCCCTCTCCCGCTCGCTTTCTTGGTTCCCCAGCTCCTCCACCCCTCCCATTTGCCTCCCATCGCTCCAGAGCCTCTCCCGGAGCCGCCAATTGGAGCCCCGCCGCCCGTAGCTCCGCCTTCGCCGTCCCCTGCGCCGGTGGCCTTCGGGAGTCAATCTCCCCCTCCCCTCCTTCTTTCTTCGATTGCATTCGGCCAAAGCACCTCCTCGGTGTATTGATCATGTTGGTGGGCTTGATTGGACAGGTGCCTGCCCGAGGAGCTCCAGCCCCGTTTAGAGATGGCAATGGGTACCCGATACCCGAATACCCGACGGGTTTTACCCGATAAAGAGACGGGTATGGAAAATTTTATGTACCCATGGGTACGTTATTGGGCGAAATCCTCTACTCGCCGGGTAGGCGGGTGTGGGTATATACTACCCATACCCGCCTACCCGCGGGTAGTGAATACCCGCATTAGACAACTAGACATCTCACTCAAATGTTAATTTTATTATCTACTTGTTGTTGATTGTTTATTTGTTTGTCATATGTTGATATGGTCATGTCAAGTATGTTTATGTGATGTATTAATTTTGATCATTAGACGCTTTTGTGCTTGGCATGTATGATTAATGAATGTCTAAATTGATGATATTATTATGTGTTGAACCGGGTATGCTTGCGGGTACGGGTTACCCGTCGGGTAGTAATACCCGCGCGGGTACGGGTATGGGTAAATTTTCCTACCCGCGTGCGGATACGGGTAACCCGACGGGTAAATTTACACCTAGCGGGTACGGGTATGGAATGGCAATACCCGTTGCCATCTCTAGCCCCGTTGCTCACCGCCGGCCGCAACCACCTCCCCGTGGCCAGACCGCTCCGGAGCTCCCTAGCACCCACTGCCGTCGCCAATGTGAGCCCCCTGGCCTCCTTCCCGTGTAGCCGCGGCCGATTGAACTCTCCCGCCGCCGGTGACCTCCCTCGCCACCGCAAACCCGAACCTACCCCTTCTACCTCCCGTCCTCTCCGTTGATCTCCTCGTCTTCCAACCGCCCAAAATGGGTTCCCCAGCTCTAACTCTAGCCAGTGGAGCCCTCCCCGACCATCGGGAGCCTCTGACGTCGCCGGAGAACGAGGACGCCGCCACCTCTGCCTCTCTGTGGCGCGCGCCCGTCCGGAGGAAGACGACGACGACGTGGCCGTTTCCCCTCCGTCCATCGCCCCCATCGCCATATAATCCCAGCCGTCCATCTCCGCCGTACCGTTTCGCCCGCCTTCCCCTCTTCATCGCCGTCCGTTCCACCCCGCAGCTCATCCCGCCCGTCCACTCCGCCCCCATCCTCGCCGTCCACCCGAGCCACGCGTCGCTCATCCGAGCCGCGTGAGCGCGCGCGGGCGTGGGCCGAGCCGGCCTGCCCCGTCGCCCGAGCGCGCGCGTGCTGGCGGGCCGCACAGTGCCAGGCCGCGCTGTAGCACTGGGCTGGCCCAAGCACTGTTCACCGATTTTCAGAGACTTTTCCAATTTTTAAAATCCCAGAAAATCCAAATAAATCCTAGAAAATCACAGAAAATCCCAAAAATTCCCAAATTTCACCACTTTGCTCCAAATAATATCATGGACCCATTTTTGGCCTCCACTTCCACAGAATCATCCCAGATAAATTCCTAAAATTCCGTTTGAAGGATTTATGCATTTTACTCCTTTTTAATTAGTTTAATTTTTCCTCGCTTGATTAGTTGCAAGCTGGATTTAATTATTTTATGTGTTTTGCGCTAGTGTCAGAGATTCAAGAAGTTCAAGAGCAAGCTTAGGATCCAGGAGTTACATCGTTCGAGCTAACTGAAATCGTCCGGATTGACGGCAAGTCCCAAATCCTTTGATCATGTTGCAACCCATGTGATTTAATTATATTAATATGCTATTTGCATTATGCTAATTGTGAAATGTTAGTTTAAAGTAAAATAAAATGTTTAGAATGACATGTGATATAGCTAGACCTACCACCGATAAATGCCATGTTTGATTTGTAGCCATGCCATTGAAACCCTAGAAATAATTACTTGTTAATCTAGATAACTGTAATTATTATTATCAAGCAAAAGTCTTACACTGTTAAGGTTGTGGCTGTGGGCCAATAGGATTTGGAAAACCCGACTCTAAGGTAGGGTGGTATGGGACACCGTATCTTAGAGCGGAGAGTGCCGACGTGCACAAGGTAGGGTAAGGGTGAGTGGGAAACCGCGAGACGGTCTATGCCCACCGCTTACCTTAGGTTGGGTCGCGGGCCTAGCGAGGTTGCGGACCATGTGAAAATATAAGGACTGAAACCCTTGCGCTGAGTGAATGTCACAGTAATCGCTCAACCACAGGAGGTGACTTGTCAACACTGGTCTAGTAGCTGCTCAACTCGATTGAAACTCTACAGGTGTGGCGGTGGAGGAGGTTAAGCAGTAAGGTTAGGTAGTCCGTGCTGCGGATGCCTAAACAACGGTAGAGTTCACTCGAAGCGGACGTTGTTTTGTGGGTTTGTGTGTGTGAGCCAGACCCGAGTGGATTCTACCGGGTAGAGCCTATATAAAGAATTGAGCAGTGAAACGACCTGGCTTTCTTAACTCTTTAGCGGGAGTTAAGGGATCATGTGGGTAAAGCTGAGCAAACTCTGCAGAGTCAAATAAATGATATTCGAATACGCCGTGCTCCCGGTTAATGGAGCTGTGTCACTTGGGTGATTCCAGCAGCGAAGCTTAAGTAGTTTTGTAAATGTTTAACTTGTGTAGGTTGGTTAATTAACTCTTAATGAAAACCCCTGAGATCTTAAGAAGTAGTTTTGAGTCCGTCTTACTAAAATGTTTGCAAATAAAACTGCATCCACTCAAAGTTAATAAACCAAGTATACTTCCTTCCTTTGATGTTCCGTGCATGTAGTAAGATAGAGTCCCTTTGGGACTTGCTGAGCCGGTTGTTTGGCTCACGGCTTGCTTAATTCATTCTTTAGAGGATCAAGACTCTGGTGAAGGTCTCCCCGTCGAGGACGTCCCTGAGGATTTCATCGTCGACGAGGACCCGTGGCTTTAGGTCTTCGCCGCGCTCGAAGCGGATTCTGGAAGTCTTTTGTAATGTAATTATACTTTGGGCTTGCACGCCCCCCTGTCAAAAACCTGGATAGTAATCCTTATGTGAAATATATGCTTGACTTTTGTTGTAAGCATGCAATGGTATACTCTTGCGCGACACTCCATAACTGTTCATGCGTGAGTAGTTGCGGAATGCCGTGTCCGTACGCGCCCCTGGAAACGGGGGCGTTACAAGAAGTGGTATCAGAGCAGGCTCTTTGACCGTAGGTTGAGACCTAAGGCAAACTAGGAAGCGATTTTATCGCAAAACTTAATTTAAGCCATAAAAAGTGTTTACAAAAAATATAAGGTTTATTGCTGTCTTTTTCCTCTCTTGTTGCTACCTTACCTGTCTTAAATTTATCTCTGCTTAAGTTTTACTTTTGCAAATGTTTACTGTTCTCCTTGTCTAACTTCAAAATTTCGTTTCGGCAGATGGTGCACTACGTGTTCTCGCACCCGGATCGCATGGATGGTTGGCCCCACAAGTTGTGGGAAATGCAGCGTTACCTCGGAGCCACGGAGTACCATAGCCCGGTGTTCCACGCTGTGGGCCGCTTCCGTGGAGGACAGCGGTACGAGTAGAAGTCGTGGGTGACCCTCACACCCTTGCCTGTCCGCCCAGACCTCGAGCACAGATTCATCGCCAGGAGGATCAGCAGAGATGATGCAGTCCAGGACGCAGCCCAGAAGGCTGCACTTTACCTGAGGGACTACTACGACCAGGAGCTCGCAGGCTCACCCTTCGACCTGATCCCGCAGCAGCTTCAGGATGCTTTGGCAGTTCCGAGGTTTGGCGAGGATGACGATCCCCGCTTGGAGGGCATCGCCACCCTCATGGCTGAGCAGGTGGAGCGCTACGACCGAGCAGTTGCAGAGTCCAGGGCTCTGCAGAGACGGCTTTGGGACACCCGCGAGCAGGTGCAGCACCTCCGGGAGTCCCTCCTCCGCTACGAGGCCCTTGAGGCAGGCGAGGCCTCGGACTGCGGAGAGTCGCCCAGCGTCCAGTCCTCTTATTCTACGGTGCAGTCCAGGCGTAGGCGCAGGATGACTGCGGCGCAGTACCGTGCCAGGTTCCGCCCCGCAGCCCCTCTTGCCCTTCCAGCACCGGGGGATATGGAGGAGTAGATGCTGTTCGCTAGTTAGTCTGACCCTTTTGTAATAGCAGTACTTTTGTATGTAATGCAAGTGTAGCCATGAACCCTAAGTGGTCTGTGTATCACTTGCCTTTTGTAAATTTATGTTCATTAATCCTTTATGTTGCTTGCCTAATTATCAGTATGTTCTCTCTGTGTTCAAAGTGTTCTCCTGTCCCCTTTCGCTCTCGTACTTATCTTGTTCGCCCTGTACTTACCTTGTAATTCGGTGTCTTACTTATCTAATCTTGCTTGTCAAAGCCGCTGCAAAGCTAATCTCAAGTTCCCAATTGGCAGATGGACCCAAACCAGCAGAGTGGTCAGACTAGCGGGCAGGGTGCACCTGCCACAGATCAAGCCACGCTCGCCAGTGTGATAGCAATGTTGGAGCAAAATCGTTACCAGGGAGAGCAGAACATCTTACGAGTGTTAGATCAGCAGGCCCGTCTACTTGAACAGATTGCAACCAGATCTCCAGGTATTCAAGGTGGAAGTAATGCCCCTCGGGATGGTTCACCAATTTCCACCCGATGGGCAGACTTTTTGAAGACACGTCCACCAGTCTTCTCCACCACAGCTGACCCTATGATAGCTGAGGATTGGCTAGTGGACGTGGAAAGAAAGCTTCAGACAGCACAGTGTGATGACAAAGAGAAGGTGCTATATGCATCCCACCAGTTGCAGGGCGCTGCAGCAACGTGGTGGATCAACTATCAGCGCACACTTCAAAACAGGGAAGTGACTTGGGATGAATTCTCAAAGGCCTTTCGCAAGGCACACATACCAGATGGCATCATGGGGGCTAAGCGCCGAGAATTCCTAGCGCTTAAGCAAGGCGGACGCACTGTTATGGAATACTTACATCAGTTCAACCACCTTTCTCGATATGCCCCCGAGGATGTCGACAGCGAAGATAAGAAAATGAGCAAGTTCCGCGCAGGATTGCAACAATCCTTAAAATTCCATATTTCCGCCATAAAATTCAAGGACTTACATGAGATGGTGGACAGTTTGATCATCTCAGAAGAGGCTCGAGGTGAGATGGAAGATTTCAGAAAGCGCAAGGCCGCACATAAGTCACAATCATCTTCATACAACGCTCAACGAAGCAAGACTTCGGGATCCTCCTCATTCCGATCCCAATCTTCCCGACAGTATGTGATGCTGCCAAAGAACCAGTCGGGACAATCTCAACAGTACAACTCTCCTACACCCTTGGCGATCAAATGCCCCACTTGTGGTGGAAACCATCTTTCCAGCGCTTGTCCACGAAGATCCAATGCTTGCTTCCATTGTGGAGAAATTGGGCACTTCAGAGATCACTGCCCCAGGAAGAGCATGCCATCAGATGCTGCGAAATTGCAAGTCCAAAACCAGCAACAACAAGAAACAAAGACACAAGCTAGCCCTAGTACTCCAAAGGGAGGTTATCTGCAGATTAAGGCAGCCGGACCCCAATCTCTAGCAGGCACAGCCAACTTCACGTCAGTAGCCCTAGTACTCCAAAGGGAAGTTAATAAACCAAGTATACTTCCTTCCTTTGATGTTCCGTGCATGTCGTAAGATAGAGTCCCTTTGGGACTTGCTGAGCCGGTTGTTTGGCTCACGGCTTGCTTAATTCATTCTTTAGAGGATCAAGACTCTGGTGAAGGTCTCCCCGTCGAGGACGTCCCTGAGGATTTCTTCGTTGACGAGGACCCGTGGCTTTAGGTCTTCGCCGCGCTCGAAGCGGATTCTGGAAGTCTTTTGTAATGTAATTATACTTTGGGCTTGCACGCCCCGCTGTCAAAAACCTAGATAGTAATCCTTATGTGAAATATATGCTGGACTTTTGTTGTAAGCATGCAATGGTATACTCTTGCGCGACACTCCATAACTGTTCATACGTGAATAGTTGCGGAATGCCGTGTCCGTACGCGCCCCTGGAAATGGGGGCGTTACAGTTAGTGCTTGGCCCATCCGGTCGCCGTGCCGCTGCGCCGCCCATCCGCATCACGCTCTTTGCTGTAGCAGGTTGTGTTCGCCGGAATTGGTGCACCGGGGAAGAGGCAAGATCGGCAAGGCGGCGGCGGGGAGCAACTTCACAAGAGGCGGCAAAGGAAGAAAAAAATTGGAGCACAACCTTTGCACACAAACATAACACCTCAAGAAAAAAACAATCTAGAACAAAAAAAAAATGGGGGCCAGATTGAACTCTTCGTTGAGTCTCAGAATTACTTCATTGAACACAAGAACAAACAAAAAACACAGCAAGCACCGCAAGCGAATCCGTGCTGCGACCTGAGAAAGCATCAGCAACATATAGCTTTCACTAATCTAGCACCACAACATGCAGCTTTCATTCGTACAACAAAAGGAACAAGCCGCTTCATTAATAGCATGTATAATATAGGTGTTCAGAGGCGTTTAGCAATGAAAAATTGGTTTCTTTTACCACATAGATAGACAAGTTGCTTATTTTAAAGCATCGATGTTTAAATAAGCATCAGTGCTTATCATATGTTCATGTATATAACTATATCTAGTTAATAGATAATATAATATCTAAACACCGACAGAAGAGATGTTTGTATTAGAGAAAATAATTTTTACAAGGGGATCTTCATCATATACCCTCCCTTGAATTGGGGATTTCAGGATTTACCCTCCCACCTCAATGACATGTGGGGTCATCATAAGTCACTGACACGTGGGTCAGGAGGGTAAATCCTGAATTTCCATCTATGAAGAGGGTATATGATGAATAAATCCTTTTTACAAAGGGTGCTCGATGATGTGGCTATATTCACTCTTTAAGCATTTATGTATAAATATTTTGTATTATGCATATCCTAATGTAGTAGAAAACAAGCGCCGCTGCCTCACACGCATGCTAGGATGGAGAAGCCACGTTGTTGGAGAATTGAGATCCTCTGGCGTCAACTGCACCGTGACGTCGTCACTGACAGGTGGGTCCGTGAGCGGGAGGGCCCACGCGTCAGTGACGACGTCACGGTGCAGTTGACGTCAGAGGAACCGAATCCGTTGTTGGAGGGGCATGCGCCGATAAGAGGACATACGGCGGTTCTGGTGTGAGGGTTGTGGACATGTCGCCGGCTAGTAGCAGCTTGAGGAAGGGGCAAGGTCACTCTCTAGGCCCGTTTGATATAGCTGTAGCTTATGGTTTTTGGCTGAAATTTTTGAATTTTAGCTGTTGCGACAGAGATTACAAAGAGAGGTACTCACTTGCGATTTTGGTTGATATAGATGTTGGGCTTTTAACGTGTACTACAATTAACTTATAGACCCCGCCTTGAGAAAATACTCCGTTTAAAAGTTAAAAATTATAGCAAAAATTAAAAACCGTTTTTAAAAGCTATTAAAGAACATGCCCATATGAAAAAAAAAGGAACAACAAGCCGTGAAGAACTATACAAATTATGACGCACGCAGAGAAAATACGAGCATTCCAAGTGAGACTACATTAAATTACTGTACTTGTACATGAAATAAGCTAAGGAAATTGAGTACTCGAGCATCCAAAGGATAAAAAGAGAGGCAAATATCTAAGCATGGCTTATCTCATCAACCTTTCCTTTTGGTTGATACTCAATGGCATTGTTGAAATCTTGATAATGCAACCCATACCTGCCTAGATTTTCTTTCTTGTCCCTGAAATTCGAGCTAGATGATATTGCAGGAGTACCGCAATATAGGCGCCCATTTTCAACACACCATCGAGACATCACCAACAGTGACCTTACTCCTGCAATATAGGCGCCCATTTTCAACACACTATCAATTGCAAGACATCACAAACAGTGACCATCTCAGACGTCTCTTACACGCTACGTGACCGAAAATCCTATGGCCCTGCTCTTTTTCAGCTCTTGGATTTTCTATTGTAATTAATTTTTAAATAAAATATTTTTTTCAAGATGGAATCTACGAGTTAATTATAATACATACTGTACTAACTTTATTTATATTAGCAAAAATCACACGTGGATTTCTGTTACTCTGTAATTTCTCGTATGAACAGTCCAAAAGTCGCAAGCCGCAGCTAAAAACCATAAGCCTTAGCCAAAAAGAATAGGCCCTATAATAGCTATAGGAGAGAGGATATATTGTGTTTTATGCAAGGTGTAATATGGACATACAAACCAACAAATGATGATGGAGTGTGAGAGAAAAAGTTATGGTAAAATAATAGAAAATGGCTAGAGGTATGATTTCAGAGGCAAAATGTCGGAGATGTGTCGCTAATGTTGTCTCTAGATGAGTTAGAGTTCTTAAAGACAATCTTAATAAATAGATTATTATATTATAGGACAAATGGCCCAATTTATAGGCCAAAAGAAATGGTGTGTAACTAGTCTACTACTACTCTCTCCAGTTAAAAAAATCATTTTGAACATTGACGTGGTCTCAAAACATAATTTTAACCGTTAATTTTATTATAATATATTTATAAAATCTAATAAAATTATAATATTATGAAAGTATTTTTTGAGACGAATTTACATATTTGATTTTCATGTATCTAATATAAATATTTAAAAAGATATCGATAGTTAAAGTTTTAAAAGTTTGACTGTATGTATTCTAAAATGACATGTTTTCATAAAGTGGAGGGAGTATAAGATAATATAGTAAAACTGTACGCTACATGAACGTCCTAATGTTCCTCTTTTATCACTGGAAGTTTTCATTTCTTTCTTGCTAACAAAGACTATACAATCCGCACTTGGTAGCAAGACACTATGAAGGATCATGTGAGAGGGTCTAGAATTATGTTGTAATAAATCATTGTAATTTGGGAAGGTTAAAAATTAAGCCTTACAATTTATCGAATTTTGGAACCGGCCTCCAGACTCTGCGGTCAGATTGGCTGGACAGCGTGTCTCAACCAAGTTTTTGTATTTGGGGATTTTGAGTAGCGAGATTAGTTTGAGTGAACTAGGTTAGGGTTTATGTGTTACATGTTACAGTTAATGTGGGTCAAGTTGTGAAGAATTTATGCTCGAAAACGATGTCTTTGTCTTTAGATGTGCAGGGTCATTTGAAGTCAACCACGAGGATCGGGGCTACGCTCATAGAGAAGCCGCCGCGTAGAATGGTCAAGGATGCCGAGGTGGGATGGCTGTGCTCAAGCATGGCACAAGAAAGGTGAAAAATATTGAAAAAAAGTTCGAGTGCTGGGTTGCACCATGTGGTTTAATCAATCCAAGTGAGATATAGTCTAGTGAAACCGAAACGTGAGAGACTTGCTAACACATGGCAAGTCAGTGGTGCATCTGCACATAACAAGCATGATGATTTCTTATAATAGAAGGAGAGGACCAGGTCAAGAAAGAATATTTTGATAGTTTGACCGCCACTTGGGATAGCAGTTTAGATCAAGAAGAAGCTGAGAAGATCAAGATGGATCAAAACTAAGAACTTAGTGGATATGGGATTATACACTTTGAAAAGCGTGTATAAGAGTAATGTGTGAGTTAAAGCCTGTGTGTGTGGTTATCAGATTTTCCCATTATACTAAGTGAATAGTATCTAGTAAGGGTTAGTGGGACTGACTAGTCCATTTATTTAATGGATTAGGATGAAGACTTGAAATTAACCATCCTCTCATTGAGACTAGGTGTTCTAGGGTTAGAGTTTGAGAGAAGTTGAATGATGTGATGTACTCTCTTATCCTCCAGGTAGAGTGACTTTAAAATTTTCATCCTTAAGTAGCAATATATTAATCTTTGCTCATCTTCAATAGATTCATCTTGTGTTGATTAATTTGCTCTTGATTTGGTTGGTTTTTTCACTTCTCTCTTCCTTTCTTGATCTTATTGTGCAAAAGACATATAAAAGATAGAGATGATGGAAATCAATCTCTACTTATCTAGACACTTGGTTGGTAAGTTCATAAAGAAACCTGATATTTGCTCTTTTTGGCCTCTCCGACTGATTTCTTGATCCAGTTGTTTTTACCTCAATTTCTTTGGTGTTCTAGTTTATTATGATATGTAGGAATACATCTAAATCTAGCCATCATTCACCCACAATCAAGTTATATTCACCGTTTTTTGTTTTTGACCGATTTTGGTGCAACCTTCTTTCAAATGGAAAAAAGGTCAGAATTTTGGTAACGATTTTCTTGGTCGTTGATTGGAATAAGTTTATAACATCCCAGAGAAGGTGTATATCAAATTTTAAGTGATTTGAAGTTTTGGTTTGAGAGTTAATTCAATTTTAGGTTTTGGCTTAGTTTTGGTGCAGCAGAGCTTCATGAACCAAAAGATCCCAATTCTCTTAAGTTCTTTCAAAAATTTTGTTTGGGATAGATTCTTAAGGTCATGATCTAGTCTTAGTTAAAGTTTCAAGTCTGTTGAATCTGCGGATCAAAAGTTTCATAGATTGTTAGATTTGAAATAATGTTGGTTTTCATTGTTTATGGGGCTAAAATTAGCAACGAGAGTTTTTGGATTTTTTTGTTTCTTGATCTTTATAGCTTCTTATAGTTATTAGAATGATGATTAGATTGTTAAATTTAAAGACATCATTTACCCCCTTATTGTTATACCGATACTACACACCAGAAACCTCAATCGTTCGCTGTTAGATTGGCCAAATAGACGAAACATCACATGCCTGCACCAAGAAGAAGAAGCTCGCATGCAACCTAAGAAGAAAATTCACAACAAATTAAAGTCCATAACAAAATATATTTGGATTTGCCTTTCGCTCGTATGGAACCGGAGATGACAAATCCACAGTGGTTCTTCTCCAGAACGACACTGAAAGAACCCTAAATCTAATACCCTAGCTAAATAAGTAATTAGCGGGTAATTAAATTAATTATTGCATTTCATCAACCATTGTTACAATTAAGATTACAAACTGAATTGCATTGTGGCATTGCATTTACAATGGCAAAATTTCATTATTTTCATTACAAGTTATTTTACAAAATTAGAAATAAAAACTCCGGCGTCGAGGTCTTCGGCGTAGGAGCAAATGCGCGTTTCTTTGTTCTTCGCCTGCAAGTAGAATTGCCGTTAGTATCAAACCAAACCTATTTTCTTGTGTAATTAGAGAATTAGATAATTAACAATCCAAGGGAGAATAAGTAAATTAAGTAAAGTTGCCGTCAGTGCCCCTGGGCTGCTAGGGCCAATTTGAGAACGTCTTAGAGACTCCCCAGACCGTCCCGGGCCGGTCGGCACCTCTCGTCTCGGTGGGCTTCATCATTCGACAAAACTTTAGAAAAATTAAAGCCCACGACCTTACCTTAGCCCAAAACCCACAAATCATTTTATTGCAGCCAATTCATTTCAGCCCACAGCCAGCATATGAATTCTTAGCCCACAAAAGCCCACAAGCGAAAGTCATGCATTTCAGCCCACAATTCCAAGCCCACATTAAATTCCAGCCCAGCCCATTTCAGCAGCACAGTGCACATCACACCCTTAGGACCGAAGGTCCTTCGGCACAGGAGAGCAAGACTCAGAAGGGGATAAGAACTAAGGCAGCCATCTGCAGCCAGCCCCAGCAGAGGGACCAGAAACACCTCCCCTAGCGTTTCCAAAAGCCAGCCCCGTGCTCTGCATTTGCCACAGCTCACACAAGGATAAGCACAACCAAACAACAGACTGTCCTCAACAGAGAACACCCAGAGCCTTCACCAATCCCAGCATAGTGTAGCACCTTCGGCCGGAGGCCAGAGGGTGAAACCAGAGCATCGGCAGCCGAGGGCAGAAGAGGCCGGCGAGGAGAAGGCAGACATCAGGGAACCGACAAGGACCAGAGGGTAAGGAGCAAATCAACAGGGACCGCTACAAGGCAAAAGGAGCCCATATCCGGCAAAAAGCGACAAGCCATATCTTCTTCCCGACAACGTGCAAGCAACAGTGGTCCCCCTCAACCCTCCCACTTTCTTTCTTCAGCCCGACAACCCAGCAAGTAGGTCCTTGTTACCCTTTTCTTTCCTCTTTGGGAGCATTCGGGTCAAACCATACCGAGGGAGGAATCACTTCACCAGTATTTCGGCAATCACCTCTAGCATGAAGGTAGCCATGACCCGAAAGCATTCCCCAGCCACAAATACCACAACTCAGAGCCTTAAGGCACATCACCGATTGCGGTAGAATAAAGCCAGTAGTAAAAGAGTAAAATGAGGGAATCAAATGCATGCAAAATGAGTAGAGAAGGAAAGTTAGCACCGTGATTGTATCAATGTTTGCTTGCCACCGCCTCGGTTTAGCACAGTAGCCGGCAATCACCATGGGAGGAAAACCCAAGAATCCTGCAAGCCACCGCAAACCAGTGAGGTATAGCCTCAAATCCATCCATAAGAAAGCCAATAAAAGTAGATCCACTGCAGTAGGACCGATGTTGGGTTCGGATCCACCCGGATCCGAGCCGAGAGCGGAGGCGCGGCGCCATGGCCGGGTAGAGAGAGAGGGGAATCGGATAGAGAGAAGGGAGCCGAGTCGGGGTGAAGAGCCATGGTAGAGGCGGCGGTGAGGCGGCGCGGTGAGAAGAGGAGGCGAGGCGGCGGTGCGGTGAAAGGAGGCGGTGCAGTGGAGGCGCGGCGAGGAAGCATGAAGTGGAGGCAGGCGAGGAGGCACAGAGAAGCGAGGGGAAGTGAGAGGCGGCGGTGGATTCGCTGGGAGTGGGAAGAGGCAGGAAGAGGGAGAGGATAGAGGAGGCGGCATCGGTGTAAAAGAGAGAGGGAGGCGCCGGTGTAAAAGAGAAGAGGAGGCGTCGGTGGGGAGAAAAATGAGGAGGCAAGGAGCCACGGTGGGCCTATAAGCCAGCGGGATGCTGCGCGCGAGTATAGGGCCGCAAGGCCCAGTAAAATATCAGTAGGCTGGTTTTTAGCAAATAAGTCTAGTATTCCTTCGTAGCATTTTCTCTAATTAATCAGAAAATGAACCTGACTAATAACTCTATAAATATGACTAGAGAGGCCGCTCCACTAGAGATAGATTTTAGAGTGGGAGGGGAATTATTTCTCTAATTAATCCCTTTCTAAAATTAGTAGCAGTAAATATTTATTTTTAAATTTAGCATTAATTCTGCAGAACTCGAGCAATCACCAAGCGGGAGAACAAAGTTGATTTCTAGCAGTTCTGAATTACCCTCGTATCAGGCAAGCTCATTCTTCGATCATGCACGTAGCTATGTTCAAAATATGTGTATTTCCAGCAATATTAATAATCCTAGTTAAATGCATGAAAACCATTGTTTTAAAAAGAAACCAGAGAATGAAGATGCTATGATATTTTTATGAGTAAGATGAGAAAAGAAAAGAGGAGAAAAAGAAAGAGAAAGTAAGAAATGAGATGAACAGTTGTGGTACTGCTGAGAAGAGCAGCAGGCCCACAAGCAGAGATGTATCTGGTGGGTAAAGAGGTTCAGGGAAAGGATGCAGAGAGGCTAGGCGGACCTCTTTACATAGGGCTATGATATAAGGACTTACCCCATTTTCACTCGGATAGGGAACCGTATTTACCGTGCCAACCAATTTCCCGTTTTGGACGGGCAGAATTTAGTATCCCGTTACGTTAACCAGTCCACCACACTGGGTATGTATTTATGTGTGAGTAAGAGATGGATGAAGCTCAGGACCAGTAACGCAAGTCTGGAAGTGAGTAAGTCCCAGACGCTATATGCGTTAGGTGGAGTGTTGGCCGGGAGCCGGTCCAACCAAACACTATTGGAAGTCGGTGGAGCCCAAGTGAGCGACTTGGTACACCGATGGAAATAGATGGGCTGGTGGATGGAATAACGTAACCGGAGAAAGGTTCTGTACTCTGAACTGGATTCCATACCTAAGGCAGTGTGGAAGAACCTAGTTAAGAAGGTTCAGAGCAGCTTTGGGTACAGTGGTACAAGCCTGCGCAGTGCTCAAGAAATCATGAATTCATGCCAGTTCACTGGAATGTGGACTACGGTGATCACTAGGGATCGTACCTTACTGGGTGAAAAATAGAAATTATTTGAGAATTAAAAATGCAAGACTAAATATTTTCATAAGAGTAGTTTCAGAATAAAGAAGCCTAGAATTTGGACTAAGGACATGAGATCATATCAGTGCATTTATTGCTAATATGCTTGCTGAGTACCGTGGTACTCACCCTTGCTATTAATCTCCTTTGTTAGACCCTAATCCGCTCGAGGAAGTATACGAGCAGGATGAAGGGGAAGCAGGTGGCGCTGAATCGACCGGAGAGGAGGGAGATTACGAGGATCCAGGCGAGGTGGACCCCGTATACTCCGGCTGGGATGACTAGAAGGCCCAGTGGAGTGGGCGGAGGAGCCCTGGGGTACTAGTCTTACTTTTGCTGTAAATGGTACTTTTGTAAAACCAGACCATAGGCCATGTGGCCGTTGCTGTAATAAAGTCTACAGTTTCTATGTTATTGTTCCGATGCGCTACTCTGGTAAAGGGTTACCATTTGCCGGAGCAGTGTTCTACTGATCAGGCAAATAGTAAACCGTTTGTCCCATGCAGTTATCCGGCTCTGAGAGGATAATAATGCGTGGGGCGTCACAGGTGGTATCAGAGCAATAAGATAGGGCCACGCTAATAACGTAGAGGCTGTAGATAGGATTAAGTGGACCTTCATACTTGCTATATTGCACTAAGTCTTATTTAATTCTTATCCTACTGTCAATTTCTGTTCTGTTCTACTTCAAAAGTATTATGTTAAAATCTTCTGTCTTAGAGTATATTTATATATTTAAGCTAACATAGAACCTGTACTTTTGGTGGTAGAGGATATTCTATGTGTATGTCTGGTAATGTCATTTAATCCGCACTGCTCTTGCTTAATTGAATATTGTGGAACCTGGTAAGATAGCCATGCAACCTAGGGCAGGTTGTTTGCATTCTAGATGTGGGCAGATCATTTTAAGGCAGTAGTGTGCCAGGGTTAGTGGCATATAGCTAGAATTCTGGCAAGGTTGATTCCCTATCTCTAGACAGGGATACACCATGCCCATAGTTTTCTTTCCCATTCCCTTCTATTTTAAGAAAAGAAAAATCCTCAGTCTTTTAGAAATTGCCTTAATATTATATGGAACCTAAATTAAATCAAGACTGACGATGAAAAATCACTTACCTGATTTATGCTAACTTGATATTTCCCGAACGAGTGGTTCGTGGCGCACCCGAGCGCGTAGCTCAGGCGTACCCAGGGACGAAGTCCTGGGCGTACTCAGGGATGAGCCCTGAGCGTGGTCCCAAACACGTAATTCTGGGCGACCTCGAGAGCGGGTTCTCGAGCGTAGCTGGATACGAGAATTCCAGGTAGCGTAGGATTGGATTTCTCTTTTTCTTTTTCTTCTTCCTTCTTTTGGTTTTATTTGGAGTTGGTTCTTTTTGCCTTGGAGTTTTGCTTAAGAAAGATCCGTAAGACCTCTAACCAGTTGTGCAGAAATATTCTCACCCTAATTCAGTGCTGTTAGCAGATAAGTCATTCTAAATTCTGTAACTCACCATAAATTTCTTCTCTTTAAATATGATTGCTAAACAGACTGAAAAATTTAGGAAGTCTGGCCGTTATCCTTTTAGAGAAAGGGTGTGGGTAGAAATGTTTAACCGTTGCAACTGAAACAAATCGCCTTGCTTCTGTAGGATGGATGAGAGTCCGTGAAACGAGTAAGAATTGGGATTAAGGTTGGGTCCTCCTCAGTCCGTACCTGAGAGAACAACCACAGAAGATCCACCCAGAACCACTAAAGAGCAACGACCTCCAGCAGTTGAACCAGGCCTTGACCAATCATCATCTGCTTGACCTGCAGATCCCTTAAGAGTAATGGGGGAGGTTCTCAGATTCTTGGAAACTTCTAGAAAAGAGTCCCAGGAGAGTCGGAATCGCTTTATGGAGTCCTTTCTAACTTGTGTGGCAGCACCTCGTCCCCCAGCTGCTCCAGGGGTTAGTCTTGTAGATTTTCTTCAAACTAGACCTCCTACTGTTGCAAAGGCCGCCGGTCCTTTGGATGCTAGCGATTGGCTGGTTGAGATAGGGAAAAAGCTAGATACAGTGGGATGTTCCAACGAAGAGAAATTTTGATACGCCACTCACCAATTGACTGGACCAACAGCTGAGTGGTGGCTCACTTATACCTGCAATAGAGTTAGTACACAGCCTATCACTTGGAAGGAATTCAAGCAAAAGTTTACTGAAACCCATGTCCCTACAGGGAGATTAGAGTTGAAGAGGAAAGAGTTTAGAGCCTTAATCCAGGGGAACAAGAAGATGATTGATTACCTCAGGCAATTTAATGATCTTTCCCGCTAGGCCACTGAGGATGTGAGCACTGAAGAAAAGAAGATAGATAGATTTAAAGAGGGCATGCAACCTTATTTTAAAATGCTCCTGTCTACCCATAAGATTACGGAATTCCAGGACTTGGTTAATAGGGCTATTATTTTTGAGTGTGAGCATTCTAACCTCACAAAGGAGCGAAGGAAGAAAGCCAGAACTGATCAACGTGCCCCATCAAGCCACAAATTTCGTTCTTCTTCGCATTCCTCCAATCCACCCAAATACGGCCCACCAAAGCCCAAACCACACCACACTGTTTATCAAAGACTAGCAGCTTCCTAAGACCTGTAGCCATTGCAGTTAAATGTGCTAAGTGTGGAATGGGTCATCTCACTAAGGATTGTCTGAAGGAAACAGATGCTTGCTTTAATTGTGGGAAACCAGGTCACCGCAAGATTTACTGTCCCTATCCTCGGAAGACTTCGGGACAAGCCTTGCCTTCTACCAATGTACCCAGACTGCTAGCTCCAGCACCTTACCAAAATGTCATGCCAAACCCTGCTAAGAACATTCAAATTGTCCCGGCTGTAACAGGAAAAGGAGGACAAGTAAGATTGGCTCATGTAACAGCTGAACAAGTAGGAGAAGCCACGGTTGTAGTCACGGGTACACTCCTAATTCCACCATCTGTAGGTATTGTTTTATTTGAACCGAGGGCAACCCGTTCATTTATCTCTCGGAGATTGTTGGAAAAGAATAAGTTGCCGCCTGAACCCTTAATTAAACCTATGGTGATGAGTACACCTGAAGGCATAATAGAGGTATCATTCATGAGGAAACACCAAGCTATTAGCATTTATAACCCTAAGTTCTTAGTTGACCTCTATGTCATAGATTTGAGTGGCTTGGATATGATCCTAGGCATGGATTGGTTATCAATGCAGGGAGTGAATATAGATTGTGAATATAAGATTGCCTCCATTAGAAAACCTGATGGAACTAGAATGATGTATGTGGGCACTAGAACAATTCAATAGCCAACCATTCCTAGTTTAGCTAGCATGAAAAAGAAGGAACTTCAGGATATACCCGTAGTAAAAGAATTCCCAGATGTTTTTACGGAAGAGTTACCAGGATTGTCGCCTGATAGAAAAATAGAATAGGCCATAGATGTAATTCCTGGCACAGCCCTATTTCAAAAAGGCCACATGGAATGAATCCACATGAGTTAACTGAATTAAAGAAGCAGTCAGATGATTTTCAAACAAAAGGATTTATCAGAGAAAGCACTTCACCATGGGGGCCCAGTGCTATTTGTAGAAAAGAAGGATGGCAATCAAAGGCTATGCACAGACTATAGGGAGTTTAATGGTGTCACCATTAAAAATAAATATCCTCTTCCTTGATAGATGATTTAGTTGATTAACTGAGAGGAGCGAAGGTATTCTCAAGAATAGATCTGAGATCAGGATATCAACAGATTAAAATCAAGCCTTCGGATATTGAGAAGACAACTTTTGTCTCCAGATATGGACATCATGAGTACACCGTTATTCCTTTTGGCTTAACCAATGCCCCAGCTGTCTCCATGAATCCTATGGATAAACTCTTCATGAAATATCTTGATGAGTTCGAAGTGGTCTTTATTGAGGATATTCTGATATATTCCAAAAGTGTGGAAGAGCATGAACGTCATCTCACAAGTGCCTTAGGAATTCTTAGAGAGCATCAGCTGTTTGCTAAGTTCAGTAAATGTGCCTTTTGGTTGGACCAAGTATCCTTCTTAGGCCATATTATCTCAGGAAGAGGGATTGAAGTTGACCTTGCTAAAATCGAAGCTGTAACCACTTGGAGTCAACCCACTATGTGAAGGGTAGCTGTAGTTTTCTGGGATTTGCCGGATGCTACCGTAGATTTATAAAGGATTTTTCATAGATTTCCAGTCCCCTCACTATGCTCTTAAGAAAAGAAACTCCTTTTGTATGAGCTGAAAATTGTGAACGGAGTTTCCAGACTTTAAAACAAAGGTTAACTATAGCACCTATCTTAGCATTGCCAGAAGAGGGAGTAGATTATGTGGTATATTGTGATGCATCCAAACATGGGCTAGGAAGTGTGGTGATGCAAAATGAAAGAGTTATTGCGTATGCATCTAGACAATTGAGACCCCATGAGTTAAACTACCCTACCCATGATTTAGAACTGGGAGCGGTAGTTTTTGCATTGAAGATATGGAGAAATTACCTATATGGATCTAAATGTACCTTGTTTAGTG
This sequence comes from Dendrocalamus latiflorus, assembly GCA_017311315.1. Lineage (NCBI taxonomy): Eukaryota > Viridiplantae > Streptophyta > Magnoliopsida > Poales > Poaceae > Dendrocalamus > Dendrocalamus latiflorus. The sequence continues at coordinate 34,418,541 of CM029630.1, forward strand.
ATCACCAAAGTCTTAAGTACATCTTCACCCAGAAGGAATTGAATATGAAGCAAAGGAGATGGCTTGAATTGATTAAAGATTATGACATTTCACCCAACTCTGTTAGATCCGATTAGAGAAAAGCAAAAGTTGGATTCATTTATCCGGGAAGAGATCTGAAGAATCAAAGAAGGACAACCATTAGAGTTCCACTTAGATGACCAAGAGACCTTGTGGAGGCAAAACCAGATTTGTGTACCAAAAGATGATGCTATTAAAGAAACCATCTTTCGGGAGGCTCATGATACTCCTATACCATTCATTCCGGAGGAACCAAAATGTACCGAGATTTAGAAGAAAATTTCTGGTGGGCTAACCTGAAAAGAGAAATAACCTTATATGTTAGCTCGTGTGATTCTTACCAGAAGATTAAAGCAGAACACCAAAGACCAGCAGGACAACTAAAGCCATTAGAAATTCCGGAATGGAAGTGAGAAGATAGAGGTATAAATTTTATTACTGGTCTACCTGCCACCCTTAAGAAGAAAGATGCTATTTAGATTATAGTAGACCGTCTGACAAAATTGGCTCAATTTATTGCCATCAATCAAAAGTATTCGGTGGATAGATTGGCAGAGTTAGTTGTAGAACAAATTATATCTCAGCATGGGATACCTAAGACTATCACTTTAGACCGAGGATCAGTTCTCGCTTCTGGATTTCGGCAAAGCTTAAACAAAACATTAGGCACCCAGCTTAATTTTAGCATGGCCTGTCATCCCCAGAAAGAGTGAATCAAATTCTTGAAGATATGTTGAGAGCGTGTGTTTTGAATTTTGGAAGGATTTTGGGATAAATATTTACCACTAGCAGAATTTGTATATAATAATAGCTATCAGTCAAGTATCCAAATGGCACCATAGGAGGCATTGTATGGGCGGAAGTGTGGATCCCCTGTGGATGGTATGAAATAGGAGAAAAGCCATTAATGGGACCAGAATTGGTAAGGGAATAGGATAGAAAAGATTAAGGTCATCAGGGAGAGACTCAAAATAGCTCAAAGCAGACAAAAGAGCTATGCAGATCAACGTAGACGAGATTTACATTTTTAAGTTGGAGATTACGTTTATCTGAAGATCTCACCTCTGCGAGGAGTTCACCGATTTGGAGTAGATGGAAAAGTAATTCCCCGATACATAGAGCCTTTTCGGATTATACAGCAAAAGGGAACTCTACCCTATCAATTAGAACTTCCTACCCAGTTGTCCAGGATACATAATGTCTTCCATGTCTCCCAACTTCGGAAGTGTCTGTGTGAACCTTCTCAACATTTGACCGATCTAAACATACCCCTCCAAGCGGATTGGACTTATGAAGAGCACACTGTGAAGATTTTGGAAATAGAAGATCGTCGTTTACGGAATCGAACTATTCGTTTCTGTAAAGTCTTATGGAAGAATCATTCGGTCCATGAAGCTACATGGGAAAAAGAAGAATTGCGTGAGACCTACCCCAACCTATTCAAGAACACACCCGATTTCGCGGACGAAATCGCCTAAAGGGGGGAAGGCTGAAAGAACCCTAAATCTAATACCCTAGCTAAATAAGTAATTAGCGGGTAATTAAATTAATTATTGCATTTCATCAACCATTGTTACAATTAAGATTACAAACTGAATTGCATTGTGGCATTGCATTTACAATGGCAAAATTTCATTATTTTCATTACAAGTTATTTTACAAAATTAGAAATAAAAACTCCGGCGTCGAGGTCTTCGGCGTAGGAGCAAATGCGCGTTTCTTTGTTCTTCGCCTGCAAGTAGAATTGCCGTTAGTATCAAACCAAACCTATTTTCTTGTGTAATTAGAGAATTAGATAATTAACAATCCAAGGGAGAATAAGTAAATTAAGTAAAGTTGCCGTCAGTGCCCCTGGGCTGCTAGGGCCAATTTGAGAACGTCTTAGAGACTCCCCAGACCGTCCCGGGCCGGTCGGCTCCTCTCGTCTCGGTGGGCTTCATCATTCGACAAAACTTTAGAAAAATTAAAGCCCACGACCTTACCTTAGCCCAAAACCCACAAATCATTTTATTGCAGCCAATTCATTTCAGCCCACAGCCAGCATATGAATTCTTAGCCCACAAAAGCCCACAAGCGAAAGTCATGCATTTCAGCCCACAATTCCAAGCCCACATTAAATTCCAGCCCAGCCCATTTCAGCAGCACAGTGCACATCACACCCTTAGGACCGAAGGTCCTTCGGCACAGGAGAGCAAGACTCAGAAGGGGATAAGAACTAAGGCAGCCAGCTGCAGCCAGCCCCAGCAGAGGGACCAGAAACGCCTCCCCTAGCGTTTCCAAAAGCCAGCCCCGTGCTCTGCATTTGCCACAGCTCACACAAGGATAAGCACAACCAAACAACAGACTGTCCTCAACAGAGAACACCCAGAGCCTTCACCAATCCCAGCATAGTGTAGCACCTTCGGCCGGAGGCCAGAGGGTGAAACCAGAGCATCGGCAGCCGAGGGCAGAAGAGGCCGGCGAGGAGAAGGCAGACATCAGGGAACCGACAAGGACCAGAGGGTAAGGAGCAAATCAACAGGAACCGCTACAAGGCAAAAGGAGCCCATATCCGGCAAAAAGCGACAAGCCATATCTTCTTCCCGACAACGTGCAAGCAACAGTGGTCCCCCTCAACCCTCCCACTTTCTTTCTTCAGCCCGACAACCCAGCAAGTAGGTCCTTGTTACCCTTTTCTTTCCTCTTTGGGAGCATTCGGGTCAAACCATACCGAGGGAGGAATCACTTCACCAGTATTTCGGCAATCACCTCTAGCATGAAGGTAGCCATGACCCGAAAGCATTCCCCAGCCACAAATACCACAACTCAGAGCCTTAAGGCACATCACCGATTGCGGTAGAATAAAGCCAGTAGTAAAAGAGTAAAATGAGGGAATCAAATGCATGCAAAATGAGTAGAGAAGGAAAGTTAGCACCGTGATTGTATCAATGTTTGCTTGCCACCGCCTCGGTTTAGCACAGTAGCCGGCAATCACCATGGGAGGAAAACCCAAGAATCCTGCAAGCCACCGCAAACCAGTGAGGTATAGCCTCAAATCCATCCATAAGAAAGCCAATAAAAGTAGATCCACTGCAGTAGGACCGATGTTGGGTTCGGATCCACCCGGATCCGAGCCGAGAGCGGAGGCGCGGCGCCATGGCCGGGTAGAGAGAGAGGGGAATCGGATAGAGAGAAGGGAGCCGAGTCGGGGTGAAGAGCCATGGTAGAGGCGGCGGTGAGGCGGCGCGGTGAGAAGAGGAGGCGAGGCGGCGGTGCGGTGAAAGGAGGCGGTGCAGTGGAGGCGCGGCGAGGAAGCATGAAGTGGAGGCAGGCGAGGAGGCACAGAGAAGCGAGGGGAAGTGAGAGGCGGCGGTGGATTCGCTGGGAGTGGGAAGAGGCAGGAAGAGGGAGAGGATAGAGGAGGCGGCATCGGTGTAAAAGAGAGAGGGAGGCGCCGGTGTAAAAGAGAAGAGGAGGCGTCGGTGGGGAGAAAAATGAGGAGGCAAGGAGCCACGGTGGGCCTATAAGCCAGCGGGATGCTGCGCGCGAGTATAGGGCCGCAAGGCCCAGTAAAATATCAGTAGGCTGGTTTTTAGCAAATAAGTCTAGTATTCCTTCGTAGCATTTTCTCTAATTAATCAGAAAATGAACCTGACTAATAACTCTATAAATATGACTAGAGAGGCCGCTCCACTAGAGATAGATTTTAGAGTGGGAGGGGAATTATTTCTCTAATTAATCCCTTTCTAAAATTAGTAGCAGTAAATATTTATTTTTAAATTTAGCATTAATTCTGCAGAACTCGAGCAATCACCAAGCGGGAGAACAAAGTTGATTTCTAGCAGTTCTGAATTACCCTCGTATCAGGCAAGCTCATTCTTCGATCATGCACGTAGCTATGTTCAAAATATGTGTATTTCCAGCAATATTAATAATCCTAGTTAAATGCATGAAAACCATTGTTTTAAAAAGAAACCAGAGAATGAAGATGCTATGATATTTTTATGAGTAAGATGAGAAAAGAAAAGAGGAGAAAAAGAAAGAGAAAGTAAGAAATGAGATGAACAGTTGTGGTACTGCTGAGAAGAGCAGCAGGCCCACAAGCAGAGATGTATCTGGTGGGTAAAGAGGTTCAGGGAAAGGATGCAGAGAGGCTAGGCGGACCTCTTTACATAGGGCTATGATATAAGGACTTACCCCATTTTCACTCGGATAGGGAACCGTATTTACCGTGCCAACCAATTTCCCGTTTTGGACGGGCAGAATTTAGTATCCCGTTACGTTAACCAGTCCACCACACTGGGTATGTATTTATGTGTGAGTAAGAGATGGATGAAGCTCAGGACCAGTAACGCAAGTCTGGAAGTGAGTAAGTCCCAGACGCTATATGCGTTAGGTGGAGTGTTGGCCGGGAGCCGGTCCAACCAAACACTATTGGAAGTCGGTGGAGCCCAAGTGAGCGACTTGGTACACCGATGGAAATAGATGGGCTGGTGGATGGAATAACGTAACCGGAGAAAGGTTCTGTACTCTGAACTGGATTCCATACCTAAGGCAGTGTGGAAGAACCTAGTTAAGAAGGTTCAGAGCAGCTTTGGGTACAGTGGTACAAGCCTGCGCAGTGCTCAAGAAATCATGAATTCATGCCAGTTCACTGGAATGTGGACTACGGTGATCACTAGGGATCGTACCTTACTGGGTGAAAAATAGAAATTATTTGAGAATTAAAAATGCAAGACTAAATATTTTCATAAGAGTAGTTTCAGAATAAAGAAGCCTAGAATTTGGACTAAGGACATGAGATCATATCAGTGCATTTATTGCTAATATGCTTGCTGAGTACCGTGGTACTCACCCTTGCTATTAATCTCCTTTGTTAGACCCTAATCCGCTCGAGGAAGTATACGAGCAGGATGAAGGGGAAGCAGGTGGCGCTGAATCGACCGGAGAGGAGGGAGATTACGAGGATCCAGGCGAGGTGGACCCCGTATACTCCGGCTGGGATGACTAGAAGGCCCAGTGGAGTGGGCGGAGGAGCCCTGGGGTACTAGTCTTACTTTTGCTGTAAATGGTACTTTTGTAAAACCAGACCATAGGCCATGTGGCCGTTGCTGTAATAAAGTCTACAGTTTCTATGTTATTGTTCCGATGCGCTACTCTGGTAAAGGGTTACCATTTGCCGGAGCAGTGTTCTACTGATCAGGCAAATAGTAAACCGTTTGTCCCATGCAGTTATCCGGCTCTGAGAGGATAATAATGCGTGGGGCGTCACAGGTGGTATCAGAGCAATAAGATAGGGCCACGCTAATAACGTAGAGGCTGTAGATAGGATTAAGTGGACCTTCATACTTGCTATATTGCACTAAGTCTTATTTAATTCTTATCCTACTGTCAATTTCTGTTCTGTTCTACTTCAAAAGTATTATGTTAAAATCTTCTGTCTTAGAGTATATTTATATATTTAAGCTAACATAGAACCTGTACTTTTGGTGGTAGAGGATATTCTATGTGTATGTCTGGTAATGTCATTTAATCCGCACTGCTCTTGCTTAATTGAATATTGTGGAACCTGGTAAGATAGCCATGCAACCTAGGGCAGGTTGTTTGCATTCTAGATGTGGGCAGATCATTTTAAGGCAGTAGTGTGCCAGGGTTAGTGGCATATAGCTAGAATTCTGGCAAGGTTGATTCCCTATCTCTAGACAGGGATACACCATGCCCATAGTTTTCTTTCCCATTCCCTTCTATTTTAAGAAAAGAAAAATCCTCAGTCTTTTAGAAATTGCCTTAATATTATATGGAACCTAAATTAAATCAAGACTGACGATGAAAAATCACTTACCTGATTTATGCTAACTTGATATTTCCCGAACGAGTGGTTCGTGGCGCACCCGAGCGCGTAGCTCAGGCGTACCCAGGGACGAAGTCCTGGGCGTACTCAGGGATGAGCCCTGAGCGTGGTCCCAAACACGTAATTCTGGGCGACCTCGAGAGCGGGTTCTCGAGCGTAGCTGGATACGAGAATTCCAGGTAGCGTAGGATTGGATTTCTCTTTTTCTTTTTCTTCTTCCTTCTTTTGGTTTTATTTGGAGTTGGTTCTTTTTGCCTTGGAGTTTTGCTTAAGAAAGATCCGTAAGACCTCTAACCAGTTGTGCAGAAATATTCTCACCCTAATTCAGTGCTGTTAGCAGATAAGTCATTCTAAATTCTGTAACTCACCATAAATTTCTTCTCTTTAAATATGATTGCTAAACAGACTGAAAAATTTAGGAAGTCTGGCCGTTATCCTTTTAGAGAAAGGGTGTGGGTAGAAATGTTTAACCGTTGCAACTGAAACAAATCGCCTTGCTTCTGTAGGATGGATGAGAGTCCGTGAAACGAGTAAGAATTGGGATTAAGGTTGGGTCCTCCTCAGTCCGTACCTGAGAGAACAACCACAGAAGATCCACCCAGAACCACTAAAGAGCAACGACCTCCAGCAGTTGAACCAGGCCTTGACCAATCATCATCTGCTTGACCTGCAGATCCCTTAAGAGTAATGGGGGAGGTTCTCAGATTCTTGGAAACTTCTAGAAAAGAGTCCCAGGAGAGTCGGAATCGCTTTATGGAGTCCTTTCTAACTTGTGTGGCAGCACCTCGTCCCCCAGCTGCTCCAGGGGTTAGTCTTGTAGATTTTCTTCAAACTAGACCTCCTACTGTTGCAAAGGCCGCCGGTCCTTTGGATGCTAGCGATTGGCTGGTTGAGATAGGGAAAAAGCTAGATACAGTGGGATGTTCTGGCCAAGACAGAATTCCAACACAAATAGTAACGCATCAGGGCTTAAACAGTGCAAACACCAGTGAATGAACTGGAGATACCTGCATGGAAAGTGCAAAAGATACGAGTACGAAATGAACGAGATGGAGGGACGCGGGATGGGATCCGTATAGGCATTCCCACTCGCCGACGTGTACTTCGTGCTGCTGTTTTACATTACACACCGTGTCAGATTGATCAACTGACGGCTCTGGATTCTGCAGCTGACAGACACCACAAGTTCACAACTCTTAGTCCCATATAATCATATTGCACTTACACTAGAACTCAATTCATGTAATTGTATTCTCTTGCTAACTAAATTAGCTACAGCATTAACGGAAACAAAATGTTCATATAGTTGATCGTTGCAGCTTCAGTATATGTATGATACCACTTGATATTTGGTAATATATAGCCACTGCTAGTCTCTTGAAATTGCATATATACTTATAAATTAGTTTATAGTTGGATGCACCCATCCGGTGGTTATGGCTTTGATGGCAGCAATGGCTTCCAAACCGCCTGCTGCGCCAAGGCAATGCCCTATCATAGACTGGGAACAGAGGTTGTACGCATCAGGTCGGGAGGGAACAGGCATCAAGGCAAGCTGCATATTGCAAGAGGAAAATGGATCTTCAATTATACAAATTACTAGTAACTAGATAGAAGAGAACCTTGGTTGCATTCAGTTTGATCTGGGATGGGTCCTTGACCTTGAAGACTTGCTTCAAAGCATTCACTTCTGCCAGGTCTCCGGCAGGCGTGGAGGTTGCATGGGCGTTTATGTGGTTGACCTGCACCACAATGCAAATAATCGTCTGTCACTCGCGACACAATTTAAGAACAACAAACATAATTGTGATCGAAATCAGTGTTCTAAAAATCGGTAAGCCATATTCGTTGGTCACCCCACCTTGTAGCAATTATATGAAGATCGGTCTTGTAATCAGCTTTGAGGTTATCTTATTTTATATTTTAGATTTATATATATGTACAGTTAGACAACAGCAAAAGGACATCTAATGCATCATTTTTAATGAATATAGGCATGAAAACAAAGTTATTGTCAATGTAATTGTTGTGGCTACGAATCAAACAGTAGAAGAGGGGACTAGTAGAGTGAGTATGAGAAATGAATTAGCCTGGGTCTCTCATTAGCCCATACTGCATATTTATATGGCCATAAGGCCTGATTACAATGATACCACCACAGTATAGTACTATGTTAGGACTATATGCGTGTTATTACATGCCTTATTGGGCCTTTAGACCAAGCAAGCTGAATGGATCTAGGTGAGGGCTACCCCTACAATAGTAGCCTCTCATGGTAAAGGACTTCGTCTTCTGCAGGCTGAAACCATGTTGCCAGACCTTTTGGCTTCCTTCGTTCCTTCGGCCTATTGGACAGTGGGCCCATGGGATGACTCACGGCGACCACGGTCTTCTGCCAATGCTGTAGTGGAGGACACATGTTTGCCCCCAGTTAGCGCGTCGTGCACTGTCATTTCACACTTCGGTAGTTTCCGAGATACGGCTGAAAAAGTTGTGCGCCTTTAAATCCGGCGTCCTTGGCAAAGCATCCCACTAGCTGCTCATCTTCCTTCTCTCTCTGTGCACTGGTTTGGTATCGTCATCATTAACAATTCATGTAGCCGTCGCCTTAGTCACCGGTGCTCCTCGCCCTATGCTCCGAGCGCGCGTGCCTCAGCAGCTCTGTTAGTCCACTAGGATGGCTCATGGCGGTGACGAACATTCTCGGCACAGCGGTGTCATCGCTTCCTCTAACCGTGGCGGGTTATATCGGTTATGGGAGCTCGTCAACGACCGAGATGGAGTACGAGCTAGTGGAGTGTGACGTGTCGACCGCCAACAAGCGGTGAAAGGTGGTGAAGAAGGTAAATGGCATCTGCACGAACGTGTTGAGGCTAACTCTGGAGACTGAAGAGCTGATTCGGTCACTGGTGCACGATGGGAAGATTTTAGAACACGGGGCGATTCGCCTGCCCACCGTCAGTGAAATGGAGCCCCGACCGACGGAGTCAGAGATCGTGGTATTCACCACATATTTCGATGCCAGGCTCCGCATCCCTATAGTAGCCTTCATTGGCGAGTTCTTTCGGCTGTATAGGTTGGAGCTTGCACAGCTAACCCTCGACACAATCGTCCGACTAGCCGTCTACAGCTGGGCCTCCCTGGCGGAAATGGTGTGGCCGAGCCCAGCGCTGTTCGCCTTCCTTCATGATGCTCGATGCCAGCCCAAAAGACTCAGCGAGGGCGAGTACTCCAACTTGGGAAGCGTGAACTTTATGCTCCGTACTGCATGTATAAAGCTGTTCCCAGCGAACTTGATAAGGACGAAATGGGAGTCGAGCTGGATGCGGCGTTGGTTCTACCATCGGGTAGAGGAAAGCAGTCGTTTGAAGTGATTGGTGCGACTGATGGACATTAATATGTCTCTGTCGGTGACGCTCGACCGTGAAGACAAGTAGCACATGCGGAGGCTATTTAGGGTCTCCCTCCAGTTCAATATGCAACCTCACAGAGGAGTATTGCATGTTCGGCGTTTCACCGCTATCCCAATCCGACCTCGCTCGCGACTACCATTTGCAGCCCAGCGTCGCCTCACTGTCAAAGCCAGTCGACCCAGGTAAGAACTTATGCATCATCGCTGTTGTATTTGCTATGTGGTGGCTCGTTGGTGACTTCATTGGCCACTCGTGGCAGTGCTGACACTAGAAGATGCTAAGCGTGTTGTGGCCGTCTTTCTTGGGCTGTGCACTGTGAAGGAGCATAGCCTTCAGGTGTCATTGACGTCAAACTTCGCTCTGGTAAATCGAGTGTGCAAAGCCCTCGGTATCCCCATGCTGAGTTGTCCCACGCCCAGTAGTTCCCAACTGTGTTCAAGCGATGATGCTGGAGCGGAGGCGTCCCCTTCACGTCACGGTGCCGGCTTGTAACGCCCTAGGGTCTAAACCGGCTTAGGCCTAACCCCATTCTGGATAGGCCACGCACACGTAGCAACTCGCTTGCACTTTCGTCCTCGCTTTGCATAAAACGGTTAACCAGAGGTTGCTACCATGAAAACTTTAGGCTTATATGTTAGTGATTCTCAAGGTAAACTAGTAAGGTGTGACTAACCCATACCCTCATATGCACACACATATGGGCCATCATGGGTTTAATTCTACAAGGGCCGAGGTGTCACATACACCCCCTTCAAAGGACCCGACGTCCTCGTCGGCTTAACATACCCACATGGGGCAAATGATCTAGATGAGGCCATCCTTATAGCAGTAATCATGCAAATCAGCAATGCCATATAGTAGCTGTACAAATATTGACAATAAAGAAATAAAGATCATGACTCATATATTATATTTTGTTTCAAGTTCTAACCATGTCATCATCATAGAGCATGACTTAATGGCACTATGGCGGCGAATAAAAATACTGCATCATCACAATTACTAGTTGTGCTATATGTATCTATACTATTGATCCAATATGCACCTTGCACCAAAAGAAGCATTGGCGTACATTGTACATATAGATTTGTCACCAAACAAGTAAAAACCCATTTCCCACAAGTAAACCTCGAGTGGGCTAAGAGTCAAGTAAAGCCTAGTTTCTAGTGTTCTTGCAATACATCACACTTACCCCTAATATTCGGCCTAATATATGGTAACTTGCCCGCTTATCCACATAACCGGTCCGTTATTCAACTTGGGGAAGGGATTTTGGCCTAATAACAGGCCTACCACTCTACCAGACAGCTTTTTAAGGGGGTGTTTGGGACTGCTCCGCTCCCGATTTTGCAGCTCCGCTCCAGCTTTACGTTGCCAAACACCTCCAACTCCAAGAACTCCGCTCCAAGAAAAAGGTGGAGTTGGGGGCCAACTCCATATTTTTTTCGGAGCACCTCAAGGGGTACTCCAGTTTTTAGAGTTTTGTACTCCCACATGGAGTTAAGGGGTAATTACCCACCTTGCCACTCATTAACCTAACCGATTCACTTTTTCCGTCTGTTCTCCGCGACGGCTTCCTTCTCCGCGATGCTTCTCTTCCACCCGCCGCTCCGCTTCCTTCTCCGCCCGCCGCTCCGCTTCCTTCTCCGCCCGCCGCTCCTCTTCCTTCTCCGCCCGCCTCTCCTCTTCCCGTACCGCCGCCTCCTTTCTGCGACACCAGGGCCAGGCCGCCGGCGTCGTGATGGATGGATCGGATGCCCCAGACGGCCATATTCCAGATGACGTCGTGTTTAGGCAGCACATCTTCCCCAACTCCGGGCGTCCTACCTTGACACCGACGCCCAGAATCGGCCTCTCTCGTCCCCCTCAAGCTGTGCCGCCGCCGGCCTCCTACGGCGCGGCGCTAGGGCCGCGTCTTGGCTTGCCTGCTCATGGTCTGGCCGGCCAGTGGCCAGGCACCGGCCCGGCGGCAGTGGCCACGGGTGGCCAAGGCACTGGCGGCCAGGGCACTTATATATGCTCCGCAGACATGAAAACATACAACAAACGTCAATCAGGGGCATAATAGACCATTTGTAGGGAACACAGCTCATTCCTGAAGCTGGAGCTAAACTGTGTGCCAAACAGTACCACCTGCTCCACAAACTCCACAGTGGAGTTGCTCTATGGTGGAGTTGGTGGAGTGGAGCTGCAAAATCGGAAGCGGAGCAGTCCCAAACACCCCCTAAGTCTAGTCTACCGCTTACGGCACCTCCCAAGTACCCCGCGTGAATGCGTTACGTCTCATTGCATGCCCATGGCTCTCCCTGACCTATATTTTTTTCACAGTTTACCGTGATGAAATGTGCTCTCTTTGGTCGGAAATATATGTATTTTGAAATAATGTAGTTAAGTTTTTGAAACTTTGGTTATTGATATTTTAAAAAATATTTATATTAGATACATAAAAATCATAAGCATAGATTTGTCTTAAAAAATATTTTTATAATGCTATACCTTTATTGTGTTTTATAAATATATTATAATATAAATTAATAGTCAAAGTTGCTTATTGATAACCATGTCAGTGTTTAAAATATGTATATGTGGTTGGAGAAAGTAGTGAATGCAAAATGATGTAGTCTAATGTACAGTACAGATTAAGGCCCCGTTTGGCACAGCTCCACCACCGGCTCCTGGAGCCGTTTTGTGTCAAACGGGGTAAAACAAAATAGCTCCACCCAAGGAGTCCCTTAAAACATGCTGAGACAAAAGATATGTACGAGATGGAGCTGAAAAAAGTAGCTCCACCCGGCTCCATCCGCAGGCCCGCATGCCACTGCCCTTGTACTTTCGTGAATTTACGCGATCTGCCACCGGCTCTTCTATTCTCCTGTTCCCGTTCCTCTGTTCGGTCTTCTCGTCTTCGACCGTGAAGGGAGCGCCGCCGCCATTAAATATTGGTTGCTAATACTTTGTGTTATTTTAAATTTTAATTTTTTTTGAATTCAAATTTACTCGGATGAAAAATTATGTAGAAACATACAGCTCTTGATGTTACTACAAGCCAAATAGACAGGGGTATATTGGACAATTGACATCTCTCAACCATGTATGATAAAACAGGTGGAGCTGTTTTGCCAAATAGTCTACCAAAACAGCTCCAGCTCCACCGGTGGAGCTGTTCGTGGAGCTGAAGCAAAAAAATGCCAAACGGGGCCTAAGATCACGCTGAATTAATAGCTAATATACCAGTACTCCGGCCCCTTCGCCCATGACAAAGCCATATCACGGTCTCTGTCCCACGGCCTCGACGCCGTTCTAGGATCGCGGCTTCCGCAGCGCCGGCGACCACGACGTCGGCTCGGCCTATGCGGATCTGGTCCGCGGCGCTGTGGAAGCAGTGGTTGGAGGTGGCACAGGCAGTTGAGATGGAGTCGAAGCCAGTGTCCGTGTCCATGGCGACCAGGGCAGACCCGGTGTTCGATATCGTGTGCGGGGTGCAGAATGGAGATATTTTCCTGCACCCATTGGTTACAAGATTCTCGACGCCGTCGGAGAACGCTCTGATGCCGCCCATGCCGGAGCCGACGACCACGCCGGCTCGTTCCTTGTTGATCTGCTCGTCATTAGGATAGTTATTAGATGCAGATGGAATCGCGGAGTAATTAGCAACAACGCATGGCGCGTGCTCGAATATATATGTACGCCGTCCTCACCTTCTCCATGGCATTGGAGCCGAGGGCGAGGCCGGCGGACTCAAGGGCCCTCGTGGCGCCGACGAGGGCGTAGCGGTGGCAGTCGTCGAGGCGGCGGCCGAGCTTGCCGTCGATGTAGCCCTCGGAGGAGAAGCCGCGGATCTGGGCGGCGAAGCGGGTGGGGAACTGGGAAGCGTCGAAGCGGTCGATGAGGCCGACGGTGCTCTCCCCGGCGAGTAGCCGGCCGTAGTACGCGTCCACGTCGTTCCCTAACACCGACACCCAGACCCATCCCCGTGATCACCACGCGCTTCTATGGATCGGTCTCCCGCCGAGGCGCCCGGCCGTTGACGGGCGGACGGAAACGCGGCGGGGCCGCGGTTAAGCTCCCGAGGCCGCAGCGGCGGCGTTGGGGAGGAGGAGGCTTTGCATGGCTGTTCCGTGCGGGGAACGGAAGCTACCGGGCCTGTTGCAACGATTGGAGCACACAAATTAGGGCCTGTCCAATAGGGTGGTAATGGGTTATTATCCTATCCAAAATTAATTCAACTCACTAAAAAAGCTCAAAACCTCACACAACCCAACCCAAATAACATCTTGCATTAGCCAACCTAACTCAACCATATGGCATTTCCACCCACCCAACCCAACTCAAATGGGCTGAAATGGTTTTCAACACATTTCAAACCATATGCCAACCCACTCTTTACTAACCTACTACATGCAAGTGCAAGTGCATTTATAGGAAACTTTTTAAAAAGTTTGGTATTTAGAATTTCTAACTCAAGTTCATACCATAAAAGTTTCACGAAATTTTCTGAAATTTATCATAGATGATTTCGGGCATAGAGACGCTAATTTGTTCAAATTATTATGTCTAGACATATAGGTTGAATCAACAGATTTTTATAAGAAACTTTTGAAAAAGTTAAGTATTTAAAATTTACAACTCGCGTTCACACCATAAAAGTTTGATGAAATTTATTATAGATGATTTCAGGTATAGAGACGCTATTTTGTGTAAATTATTAGGCCTAGCCGCACAGGTGGAACAACAGACTTTTATAGAATTTTTTTTAAAAGTTGGTAGTTAGAATTTCTAACTCACGTTCACATTATAAGAGTTTCACAAAATTGCCTAGAATTTACTATAAATTATTTAGGGTATAGATACGCTACTTTGCGCAAATTGTTAAGCCTAGACACATAGATGAGACCAATAAAATTTTAAAGAAAACTTTTGAAAAAGTTCAGTATTTAAAATTTATAACCCACATTCACACCATAAAAATTTATGAAATTTTCTGAAATTTACCATAGGTGATTTCGGGTATAGAAACACTACTTTGTGCAGATTATTAGGTCTAGGCATATAGATGGAACAACAGGCTTTTATAGATTTTTCTTCAAAAGATTCGGTATTTAGAATTTCTAATTCGTGTTCATACTATAAAAGTTTTACAAAATTACCTAGAAGTTACTATAGATGATTTAGGGTATAGAGACGCTACTTGTGCAAATTGTTAGGCCCAGACACATAGGTGGGATCAATAAATTTTTATAGGAAACTTTTGAAAAAGTTTGGTATTTAAAATTTATAAATCGTGTTCACACTATAAAAGTTTTACGAAATTTCTTGAATTTTACTATAGATGATTTCAAATATAAAGATGCTACTTTGTACAAATTATTAGGCCTAGATGCCCAGATAGACCCTATGGGTAAAGCCAATCTGCGGGTGAGCCATATTGTAATACCATGGGTTAAACCCGTTCTTAACCCAATTTCAACCCAAAATTTTAGAACCCATTCCAACTTTACCCAAACCTTTTTATGAGGCAACCCAACCCATTTATTCTTTCAACCCATTTCCACCCAACCAAAACCAACCCAATCAAGAACCCAACCCATTAACACCCCTACTGTCCATGCATCATTCAAACAAAATTTGACTAATTTTATCCCATAAAATCATTCATTTTATAGACCTTTAGATCATATCTAGATTTAAATCCAACAATCCATACTCCCCCTTAGCTCTATATAAATCCAACATACCCTCCCCTTCCTCCTCCTGACTCCGCCACTACCACCCTGCATCCACCCATCCCTGCCGCCACCCTGCACACCACCATGCCCCCGCCCTTCTCATGACCTTCTCTCCCGTTGTTGCCACCACCTGATCTCCACTGCCACACCTCCACCTCCCTCGTTGTCACCGTCTCTTCTTTCCCATCTTTGGCAGCTCACTACCGCAAGATCCACCAGCCCCCACCATGGGCATCCACCTGTCAACCCCACCCATCACTGTCCCCTAAGCCCGTGGCCGGTAGCGCCCCACCTCACCACCCACCGCCGGTCCTCCGCCGCCTCGGCCTCCCTCTAAATACAGGCCTCCAATGAACATCAAACCTTAATACGGTGAACCCGAGCTATAATTCGGCAATCCCCATCTTAACTAGCTGCCGCCGCTGAAGAATATGACCTTGCCTGGTAGAGCATAAATCTTGAAGCAATTCATAAGATAAAAAATTGGAATGATGTATAGCAATTCTGCACAAATTAACGATAGTTGGGTACGTAAATGGGCCTGATTTAGGCTTATATAGTAAGTTCAAGCACTCAGCTGCCATCATTAAGCAGTATAAAGGAATTCGTGCTAAACATTGTGAGACAGGCCTGCAATGTACAATAAACCCAAATATGATGGGCCTCCACAACTAATAAAGCTCGTCAAAGTTCAGGACACATTTTAAACGGCTATGCAGTTAAAAAGTTGTATTTGATTTATTGTTTAACTCTAAGTCAGACTTTTTTGGCTTTAGGTTTTGGAGTCTAGAATGGTCTATTTGTTAAAAATGCAACCTACACTTGAGAAAGAGTACATAAAGTCGCATAAGAATTGAACATCCCAAATTAAATTCGTGGTAAAGCCCGTAGCATATTCCATTGTTTTCTTAGGCAAACCAACTGACCAGTCAGACTCTAACAACCAAAATCAGCGTGGAAAACACGTAACATGGGGCAGTAGAAAACATAACATTCTCAGCTCAAAATTACAAACGCAACACTAGCTATTTTGCCCGGTTACCCCCACGCAGGCGCGCACCCGAAGTCCCACGCACACCTACGTAGTACGTACACGCCAGCGGCATGGCACGTCCACGCGCCGCCCATTTGGCTTCTCTCCACTTGGCGCCGTACGTCCATTCGGAGCGGCGGGCTGTGGCGGTCGCGGGGCGCGCAGCTCGAGGTTCTCGTAGTTGCAGATCTCGATCGTGAAGCCGTCGGGGTCCTTGAAGAAGAGCTGGTCGATGGACGACCTCTCCTCCTTGTTGAATGGTCCTCTTCATATACTTGATGATCCTCATCTCTTTCAGCCACCTCTCCATCTAGGGATGGCAATGGCCCCATTTCCTATTCCCAGCGGGGAATTCCCCTATTAAGGAGCGAGGATAGGGAGATTTCTTTCCTATGGGGATAAGAGCATCTCCAACAATCCCCTAAATCTCCCCCTAAATCAAATTATTGGGAAATTGTGTAAAAAGTCTTCTCCAACAACTCCCCTAAACACCCCCCCTATTTCTATTCCCCCCAAAACTCTCCCAAAACCCAGCTAGAAACCGGGAACTTTCAGGGGTCCCCTATCCTCGCTCCCGCCGTCACGCGCGCTGGGGAAAAAAATTCGCGCCACACTTTTCCTTCACAGCTCGCCGCCCCCGCCTTTTTCCCAGCCACATCTCCCCGCCCGCCGCCCCAAACCTCCAGACACCGCCCGATGTCGCCCGCGGCCTCCAGACACGCCGACGCCTCGCGGCCAGACTCCCTGACGCCTGATGCCCTGACGCATCGGGAGATCGAAATCGGGCGCGGGCGCCGGGCGACGTCCTGTGCGGTGCAACCTTGCAAAAGATTTCGCTTCTTTTGGTTCTTTTCGAAAGGAAATATTTGCGTCCCTCCGTCCAATGGAACGGTGCAAACTAGTATCCGCAGCTGATGTAGATTTTGATCCGCAGTAGTATCCGTCACCGTATAAATACATGCACGGACGGACGGAATATTTCTTTGAGAACACACTACGTGTACCGATCGGAACAGGACTAGATGCGTTTACAGAGTTCATGCCTTGTACATGTACACGCGATGGCCGAGTGCAGCGGTCAAACCGTAATCGCATCGTACACGGACGAGCTAGCACATCGGCCGCCAGTGCACGCGGCCAACTCTCCGGATCGCTCACGATCAAAATGAGGTATCGAGCAAAGTAAATGGGCCGGTTGTTAATGTTGGGCCAGATTCAACATACTATTAGGATATATTTAGGGGAGCTGTTGGAGGAGGGGACTAAAATAGGTTAACAAATTTTTTGGGCTGCCCTTAAAAGGTGTCTTTTGGGGTGGGTTTTTAGGGGGATTGTTGGAGATGCTCTAAGTAGCAAGCAAATTTATTCCCTGTTGGGGATGACGTGGACGGGGATGTTCCATTACCCCATACCCGTTCCCTGTTGGGGACCCGAATCATTGTATACGATACCATATATCTCATATGATACCTTATTAATACATTATAAATCCTAAATCGAGAAATAAACGCTTGTTTAAATTACGTGATGCACCTATTGTACATTTATTGTGGTGAATTCATGCAATTTTTATTGATCTAATTGTCATATTATTGTTGATTGTATTTATTTGTATACTCCAAGTGGTCACTTATTATCGGGGAATGGGTCTCCATCAGGGTACTATTCTCCACCGGGGATGGGGAATGGGAGGAATTCTTTCCAGTGCATGTAATCGGGGGCGGGGCCTGAAAACAGGGGAAGAATCGAGGGCGGGGATGTTCCACCACTCCCCAGTGGGGAATGTCCCCATTGCCATCCCTATCTCCATCACCCCCATATCCTCACACGGCAACCAAAACTTTTACTGTCATATGTGTGCAACTACGTACCACTACGGCCACGTATATAGAATGTATGGGTGGGCTGCCTAAAACGAGATGTGGTTGTCCATGGGGTCGAGGTTGCCGGGGCCAGGGGTTAACATCGGGGGCTTTCCTCGCGTCGTCTTTCTGAATGAGATGGATCCCAACTCTGTAGTTGAAAAGCTTAGATGCACAAGAATCACGATAAGAAGAAGCAATTTTTTTGCACATATGTAAGGGCATCTGTAGTGTATGAAAAGAGTAGGTCTTAAGCCACCTTAAGGTCAACCTTATACATTACAGGGGTGACCTTAAGCAGACCCTAAGCAAAAAAAGCTTAAGGCTGGTCCTCAAGCTAAAGACCTGGCCATAAGCATTAAAATACAATTTTTCTTTATCTGCCATGTGGGACCGTCTTAAGGCCCCTTGGGTTATATACACTATGGAGTTGGTCTTAAGGTTTAAATGGGACCCACCTTAAGACCCTTTAGGTTATATACACTACAGATGCCCTAATGAGTGGAGATTTTGTGTCAGTGCGCATGGCATGCAGTGCCTGAGCTAGATTAATGCCACGTACGTAACAGGCGTTGCCGAAGTCGAGGAAGGGAGGGCGGTGGATGAGGATGATGAAGCTGAGGGCCTTGACGTAGAATTGGACGGAGGCGTCGACGGACTTGCAGAGGCGGGAGATGTGGTTGAGCACCATCAGCAGCACGTCCTCGTACAGCTTCTCTGACACCGCCAGGTCGATGATGCCGCGGCCACCCTCTCCTCCCGCACGCTAGTCGCGCCCTTGCACTCTTTATCCCATTTCGGCATGCGCGGCTTTTTAACTCGAGCTGGGGCTCGCCGCATGACGCGATGTCGCCACGTATTTGTGCATGGGTTTTGCATGCCCACGGCACGGGTGGCGCTCGACGGATGTGTCAACTGAGTGGCTTAACACTGCAATCTGGGGATTCAGTTGCGGCCGGCATAGATCAGTGCCATGCTCAGACGCTCTATGCGCGCGCGCTGGAATTAATATCCCAAGTCTTTGACCATCGAACGTCTCTGCAGAATATGAGCCCAACTGCGCGAGCGTGCAAGGCTGCTGCTTGCTTAGGGAGTGCTCCTATTGGCTACGACTAATGGTTTTTAGTTATGATCGATAGTTTTTAATTAAAAATAAATAATAATAGCTGAAAGAAGTGGTTTTTAGAAAAATAGATGAGCGGTGGAAAAATGAGGGAGAGATGCTTACGACACGAGAGCGAGAGGAATAGGATGTGTGATGCTTCTGTGACCTCCTGTCATATCCTCGAAACAAGACGGTAGCGATATGAGTGAAGAAACCACTTCGAAAAATCAGATGTTTATATTAGCTTATGACTTCTTTAAATAGAAGTATAAATAGAAACTAATAGGGTAAATTTCAAAAACCACCAGGTTTTAGGCCATAGGTAACAAAACGCCAGTTTTTGAAATTTCAAACACATAACATCATGTTTAGCACTAGTTGTTTCATAAAACACCAGATTTTGTTATGTGGCTAGTGAGTGGGCATAGGAGGACCAACATGGCGCATGACCTGTTCTTTCCTACGTGGGAGCTCGGCTAATAGGCGGGATTAGATTGGAAGTTGCACACTCTCACTTTCCTACGCGCTCCCCACCAACCAACTCCCGAGCAGCAAACTAGGTGATTGGCACAGACGGAAGATGACGCATCGGCGGGCGGGGACGCTGGAGAGTACCCCGGGCAGCGCTCTATCGGACACACACTAGTGCAAGCAGAGTGGCACAATCAAATGGGGGAAGAGCGACTAAACAATTGGGACGGGGTATTGTTCGTCGCTCGGTAGTTGGTGGGGAGCGCCTAATCCCGCCTATTAGCCAAGCGCCCATGTAGGAAAGGACATGTCATGCATAACGTTGGTCCTCCTATGCTCACTCACTAGCAACATCACAGAACCTGATGTTTTATGAAATAACTAGTGCTAAACCTAATGTTATATGCTAGAAATTCTAAAAATTGGTGTATTTTGGTTACCTATGGCCTAAAACCTGGTATTTCTGAAATTTACTCAAACTAATATGAACACTAAATGTTCTTGTTCTGCATGCATGGCACGAGTGAGGCGGCAATACGGTCTATGAGCAAAGGACCGGCCGTTTTGCTACTGGTGATATAATAATGGGCCGAGCTTGGCAGCCCGGTGCTATGTCTGATTAAGTTGCTTGTTTTGAGGTTGGACCGAGCTTGCCCTCCAGTATTGGAATAAAGTGGGTTCATTTTTATCTTTCTTTTTGGTCAAGAAACTATTTTCACTTCTAACTGCAATTGCACGGCTATACTAAAATACACATATTTTTATGTAATACAGTTTTATTTGCTATATAGCTATAATGCTTATGATTAGAATATAGTTTTTTCTAATACAATTGCAATAGTTCTCATATATAAACATGATTAATCTATAATATTATAATTTAGGCCTACAAAAATAAGCCATGCTAGTCTTTCCTTTTTCCCTTCAATTAATGCAAAATTTTCTAGCTTGTAGTGAACATGGGATCTACTTTTTAAACTTGTTTTTAATAAGATAATAGATAAATTGATACTGAAATTACATGTTTTGTTGCATGCATGTCAAAGATGTACCATGAAGTAAAAAACCATATGAAGTAAGGGTGCATCATTTAAGGTGGCATTTGTATTAGCTTCTATTGATGGATTTTTGGCTCCGACTGAAGGTTTTTGGTCGAAATGAATAGTAACAACTAAAAAAGTGGCTTTTAGAAGGAGATGGTGAGTGGTGCAAATAGGAAAGGTGAGATATGTGTGCGAGACGAGAGCGAGATGAATAAAGTATATGATACGCCCATGACCCCCTTGACTATTCTCAAAGTGAGACGAAAGCAACAAAACTGGAAAAACCATTTCGAGAAGTTAGTTATTCGTATTAGCTTTTGGCTTCTTCAGAAGCAAAAGCAAATATGAATAGGGCCTAAAAGAAGAGTTGTATCTATTCAATCTAAAAATTGTAAGTGCCCAAGACAGAGTTATTGCTTCGGTTCTCAAGAATCTCATTGACCGCCAAGCATCTTGTTCGCCAGTGTTGAGTCAGCTGGGTCTGTAGGAAACTTATACATGTGCAACATGGTATATTTGGTGGGAGAGAAGGCAAAAAAAAGCGAGAATGTGCAACAAGCTTGTTGTTCTCCTCTTAAACGCTTAAACGCTTTGGTGTCCAATTTCAGAAAAGCATGAGGATAAGGAGACTAAAACGTCACGAGTGGGAACACCAGGCAAGAGATATATAATCGTACTAAGTGTTCATGTTGCTTACAATGCAAATAAATCGGAGGGAGGCATTAGTGCAATCCTACAGGCAGGGCAAGGAGTTTGGTCGCTACGGGTTTCATGCAGTTGATGTCTTTGCTGTCAAAGCAGATATGCTTCTCAATGGTATGCTTGTGACAACTAATATGGGCTATATATTGATCATTGATTCAAACTCAACAATGGTGACAGAAGCTATTTGCAATACTTGTGGTTCAAAAATCCTTGGTTGCAATTTTCATCAAAAAATCTTGAGCGATTGCTACCAGTTTCACGAAGATGACCTTTATTCATTGTCCACTAGAAGCTAACTGGGCTCATGGTCTTGTCTATCAGGCTGTGGTTTCAAAAGCCAATGCAATATGACAAGTTGAACCACCAAATTTCATTGTATCAATCCCTTGTGAATGATGTAATATTGCTCTAATATTAATAAAAGGTTGCCTTGATTTCAAAAATAAATAAATAAAAAGGACATGTCTAATGTGCGACAAGCACTGTTCTATTCCAACAGCAAGATGACAATGTATTTTCCATGTATAGTGCACACATGAGGGTATGGAGCGCAATACTTATCTTCCCTTTCTAGGTTTTCTCTCAACTTGTGAGTGCTTCGTGTCAACGCAATAGCTGCAACACTAGATACCCATGGACAAGGATTGAATTTCTTAGAACATGTTCATCGTTTTTTGTTTGAAAGATCATATCACTTAAACCGTGTGTCTAATTTGTGTTCCGTTTGAACCTTTGTAATCTATACGACTAGTTTAACAAAACAAAAATCTATATTGTATATGTTTTGAAAACATGTTGACAATATTGTTTCTCAGCTGGCAACTTTAAGTACCCAATGCTAACAACTTTAGGAGATAGCAGCTTGCAATTCTTCACTAATAGT
The DNA here is from genome assembly GCA_017311315.1 of Dendrocalamus latiflorus. Lineage (NCBI taxonomy): Eukaryota > Viridiplantae > Streptophyta > Magnoliopsida > Poales > Poaceae > Dendrocalamus > Dendrocalamus latiflorus. Next base: position 34,440,672 of record CM029630.1, read on the forward strand.
AATTATAAGTTTCACTAGCTAGATGACGACAGCCAACACCTCTAAGTACCGGTAATTAGCGACGCTAGGTGCTATCAACTAGAAAATCAAGCACTATCGGTGGCTCTATATTAGTTGGTAGCTCTATATGTTACTTGTTATATTAGTTATTAACTCTATATTAGCATCTTAGGGGTGCCAAAATTTAACATGTTACTTACTACATTAGTTATTATCAGCTCCACATGTTACTTACTAGCATATCTCTATATGGACAATTATTAATAATTTTTTACGATCTACTACTAATGGTGACTTTACATTAGCTGCTAGCAAACTCAACATTAGTTATTAGCTATACGTGTTACTTGCTACATTAGTTGCTAGCTTACATGTTACTTATTGCATTACTTGCTAGCATTTTACATGTTACTTGCTAGCAACGGATACCTAAAAGTGCTATCTAGATTTTCTAGCAACTTATGTAGTAAAAAAGAGCTCTACCTAGAATTGCTAGCAGCAGACAGCTAGAGTTGTTATCTAGATTTTCTAGCAACTAATGTAGCAAAAAAACTACACCTAGAGTTACCATCGTCATACACTTAGAGTTATTAGTTGAGAAATAATTTTATCAACATACCTATAAAAACATATTCAATATGGGTCTCATTTGTTGAGCTCGTCATATAGATCACAGTGATCCTAAAAACGTAAATCGGACACTCAATTTAAGAGATGTTATCATTTAAAGAAAAGTTAACAAACAAGTATAAATACAAACATCATAGTGATATCAAGCTTTATCATCCCATTGCAGGCTCGACATGTAAAGTGCACGTCCTCTCCTCTTAAGCGAGATGGCACATCGCTTGCCACATCCACATGACTGCACGCATAGGGTCACGCAAAAACTCTAACGCGCAATCATACGCTACAAAGCATTATAGGAAAAAAAATAAAAAAACAATAAGTACCCGGTTTCAAAATGTTGCGATTATTACATTGAGGTCCAGGGCAATTTCCCAATCGACATATACTTAATTGAAACCCCTTTAAATCCAACAGCTCACAGTAACCCACCCAATCAAAACCGACAGCCGTGATCACTCGAATGACGCGGCCGAGTCTGCCAAGTCACGCAAAGCAGCGCGCACCTGGCCGACCTCCCTTTTAACTCGATCAGATCCGCTGATCAACCCAAGCACGAGCCGATCGGCCTTAACCCACTTCCGCCGCACCCCCTCCTCTCCTACCTTCGTACTCTCGCCTTCCGTCCAGATCGCGAATTTTTTTTGCCCATACCTCCGCAATCCCGTGTAACTCCCCTGCTTAGCGGCGAGAGAGAGAGAGAGGGGGAGAGCGCGCCCCAGATCTGCGTGGTCGCCGGAGATGGCGTGCATCAAGAGCGCGCAGAGGGCGGCGCTGACGGCGCTGGCGCCGGAGGCGCCGTACCTGGCCGCCGGCACCATGAGCGGCGCCGTCGACATGCTCTTCTCCGCGTCCGCCAACATCGAGATCTTCCGCCTCGACTTCCAGTCCGACTCCCCCGATCTCCCCCTCCTCGCCTCCGCCCCCTCCCCCGACCGCTTCAACCGCCTCTCCTGGTCCCGCCCGGGCGCCGCCGAGGGCGACTCCTTCTCCCTCGGCCTCCTCGCCGGCGGCCTCAGCGACGGCTCCGTCGCCGTGTGGAACCCGCTGAGCATGATCAGGTTCGGATCCGCCTCCCCCGCCCACCCCACCCTCGAGATCTGCTCGTGTCCTGGTCTGATGGTCGCTGTTGCAGCTCCGAGGGGCAAGCGGAGGACGCAATGGTCGCGCGGCTCGAGAAGCACACCGGGCCGGTGAGTAGTGCCGGGCTAGTTGGCTGGAATTGCTTGTCCGTGGTTCTGATGGTGTGTTGATTGTGTTTGTTGGGTTTGGCAGGTTTGCGGGTTGGAGTTTAGCGAGCTCACACCGAATCGGCTCGCCTCAGGGGCTGACGAGGGGGAGCTTTGCATCTGGGATCTCAAGAACCCTTGTGAGCCAGTCGTGTTCCCGCCACTCAAGGTATTGGCAGTTTGGCACATAACTGCTTGTCATAGAAGAAAATTGTGACCTTATTGCTAACCTTTGTAATGCATGATTTCTGCAACTCTTCTGCTTGCATTGGTGAAGAGCTCCTTTGTGTGTGTGTGTGTGTGTGTGTGTGTGTGTGTGTGTGTGTGTGTGTGTGTGTGTAAAGCATGATGTTATGTATTTGTGAATGTCCTAGTATGATTACACCAAATTCAGATGGCCACTTTTTTATTGAGCCGCTGTTGAATACCGTGACATTTTTGTTGGGCAGGCGTAAAGCGCCATTCCCATTTTCAACTCACGTTCAGTATGAGCAGAACTGCCAACTTTACCTGATGTGGGGCTTAAAAAATAGCTAGCTGATATGGCATTCTATTTGTAGTTTTTGTAGCCTTGAAATCGCGTCTGGGTTGGGCAAATTGTGTGTTAAGACCAAACAGGACTTTCTAAAGATTCTTAATGTTTGCCTGTTGCAAACAGATTGTGCACTTCCCACCCACTTTCCGTTAGCATGCATTATATTGCCACATGTTTGATGGGGGATATTAATTTGACTGGAAATAAACGGCATCCAGAACCCCCAGTCCTTTTTTTGGGCATGGGAGGATTAACAAATGATTCAAATAAACATTTAAAAGAAAAGATGTACGTCCAAGGTGTTTAGCATACAATAGGAATGCATTCATGACCTGCCGGTAAGTTAGTTCTGGAGATACATATATGTATTTGAGGTCCTCCGTTCTTGGATCATTTTGAACCTGTATGCCAGAGCAACCTGATAGAGGTCAGCGCTAGCAAAACATTTGGTCATCATGTTCCATATGGCTTAGTTATGTACGGGGATCTATCTCGCAGCTATTTTGATGTTTCTGTTTCTCACCATTTTTTTTGTCTACTTTATTTTGCTCAAACTTGTGTGAATGGTTAATGATTATTGTAATTTTCTACAGAGTGTTGGCTCAAGTGCTCAAGCTGAAATATCTTATTTAACCTGGAATCCCAAGTTTCAACATATACTAGCGACCGCTTCTAGTAATGGGATGACAGGTAAAGGACACTTTAGTTGTCCTATCTATTAGACTATTACCATCACTTGGACCTTTTACTGGTTTATCTCACTATCTTGAATTTATTACTCTGCAGTTGTTTGGGATTTAAGAAACCAGAAACCGTTGACTAGGTAATTGATTTAGCTACCCAAGTTACTTCTGCACTTTCTTGATCTATTTACCATTAAATACCGATGTCATCTATTATTTGTGTTACTAAATTTCAATCTGCTCTTGAAATAGTCTTGCAGATTCAAATAGAAGGAAATGTTCTGTTCTCCAATGGAATCCAGACATGTCCACACAGCTAATTGTTGCATCAGATGATGATAACTCTCCTTCTTTGAGAGTAATGACAATTTTCTCTATTTCTTCATTCTTTTCTTTTCTATTTTTAGTTTACTTGCCTTCTCTATATGCAGCACATAGCTAGAATAGATGAAACAAATTTGTTTCTTCATTTTTTTGACTCTCTTAACATGTCTGTTTTAGTTCTAATTGTGCTACTGCTTTTTAATAAAAGGGTAGCAGTACAGCTGCTGGTCCTTCATTTAATCTACATTGGGAATTATTTTATTTGGTTATTTTCTATTTATATCAATAACTCTGCTGATATATCCTTGTAGGTTTGGGATGTGAGGAAAACCATTTCACCAGTACGAGAATTTGTAGGACATTCAAAAGGTTCCGTTTCTCGTGCTGCTCTATTCTTTTCCATCAAGTGAATGATGATATACACAAATTGCACTTAGTGTAATCTACATTCTTATATTCTATTTGCAATTCTTCTGTTGACCAGGTGTAATTGCTATGTCGTGGTGCCCCTATGATAGTTCATTCTTGCTTACCTGTTCTAAAGACAATAGAACAATATGCTGGGATACTGTTAGTGGAGAGGTATATTATGACTTTTAACTTCTGAAAGCTAAAATAGGGAAATATATCGTTTCGCTGATATGCTATTTTTTGTGGGTGTTCTACTTCTGCCCTGTTCCTCACATTATTTGTTACAGATTATCAGTGAGCTACCGGCAAGCTCTAATGGGAACTTTGACATTCACTGGTACCGAAAAATCCCAGGTGTCATAGCAGCATCCTCATTTGATGTGAAAATCGGCATATACAACTTGGAGGTAATATGCAAAATGAGAGTTGCTTGTACTCGGTTCACCATACAACTTATAAAATGCATTAGAGTGTGAAGGCTAATTTTTTTAATCGGCTTTATCTTAAAGAGTCATATAAACAATTATGTGTAACTCATCTCATTAATGTACTGCAAGAAAGGAAGCCTGTTATATAGCAACTTGAATTTTAGTTTAATTAAGCTGGACTACCAACTAACCAAGTGTGCTCTATTTGAAGGCAATTAAATATGATGGTCGTTCTGGATGAACGGTCCTCCTAGAACATCGGATTGTCATTGTTCATTTCACTTCATGCTTATTATTAGTTCTCCACAAAATAAAAGTTAATGAATTCCTGCCTTTCATCCTATAAAGATCACTCAGAGGGTTATAGCTTCACAATATGTTGTTTAGAGATAGGTTGGGGGTAAAAAAGATTTTATGTTGAATTGTTCATTGGATGCATCAGGTTTTATGCCCACTATATTGTTATCAGAATGAGTTGACTTCATGCTGTATCACTCATAACATGTGCAGCCGCGCAGGTCCCTGTGACCTGCCCAGTACTTTCATGTTTGGCACACAAAGCTAATTAGTTCTCTGAAATTCGTACTTATTTCTTTTACAGTTCTCTGGCCTGTATGCAGCTGGTGAAAGTGCTGTTGGTGCCCCAGGTATATTGAATACCGCCTCATCTTTAACTTTCTGAAATGATCAAATATTCAGTAAGTTTAGATTGCCTTTGATCTTTTATGTTATTAAATATTCAGTAAGTTGAGATTGATCTTGTATATTTACAGTCGTTACATCAGCTGAAAGAAAATTTCAACCATGTCGATGCTTATCCTTCATTTTATGACAAAACTGAATGCCATGTTTCTATATTAAGTTTAATGTCAAATGTCATGTATCTACATTCAGTCTTGTAAATTGTAATCTTTTAATTATTGGCGGATTTGTTTCCCCCACTATTTTGTGTTAACTGCTTAGAACTCCTATTACTTATTTTGTCTCCGCTGAGAAACAAACTGTACGACTTGATTTGGCTGACCGAAACGCTTTGCAGTCTCGCAGATCAGGGGGGTTCATAGGGGAAAATGTTGCTCGGGCGACTTAAGACATGTATCTTTAAATCTATAAACAGTAAACGTGGAATGAAAAGAATCTACTCCCCCTGTTCTTTTTTACTTGATGTTTTTTACTTTTCACGGTTTCTGAGATGCAACTTTGACCGCTACTTTTGTATTTTTACATTAAGATATACTAATAAAATTATAATATTATGAAAGTGTTTTTAATGACAAATCTAATGATATAATTTTCATATAGACAATCTAAATAGTTTTAAAGCAATTGGTGGTCAAACTTTAGAAAAATTGACGGCACGGATTATATGACGTTAAGTAAAAAAGAACGGAGGAGTATTTATTTTGTCTGCCGAGCACCAACTGAACAACCTCAGGTTTTTTGTTGTCACTAATTATATGTGTACACAATGTTTCTGGGATATTATTCCTCTAATGACAAATTAAATAATATTTAGCACGTCCAAGAGCTCCAGCTCCAAAATGGTTGAAGTGTCCCACTGGTGCATCTTTCGGCTTTGGGGGTAAACTTGTTTCTTTCCATCCGGCAGTGCCTACCCAAGGCGCACAAGTGGCTACTTCTGAGGTAACTTTACTTGGGTCTTTGCCATGTTGAATGCTTCTCTTCACGTTTCTCTGTCTTAAGGCATTTGTTCCTTTTATAGGTGCATGTACATAATTTGGTGATTGAGCAGTCTCTAGTAAGCCGGTCAACTGAATTTGAAGCTGCTATACAGAATGGGGACAAAAGTTCACTGCGTGCTCTGTGTGACAAAAAATCACAAGAATCTTTGTATGTTCTTTCCCATGAGTGGAACACTTCCTAATCTTTCCCTGACAACTAACTCTATGCTATAAATGTTTGAATAGATCTGATGAGGAGAGAGAAACATGGGGCTTCTTGAGGGTTATGTTCGAGGATGGGGATGTTGCCCGGACAAAATTGCTTGCTCATCTTGGCTTCAATCCACCTCAAGAACCGGCTGTGAATTCAACTGATGAACTGAGCAAAACATTGTCAGACACACTTAATCTTGATCATGGCACACTGACTGATAACACGGATGTTCAATTTCTTGTTGACAACGGGGAGGATTTTTTCAACAATCCTCAACCTTCAGAGACTAGTTTGGCTGAGGAATCAATATCTACAAATGGTCAACAGATAGAGCAGGAAATGCCTGGAAATGCTGTGCCATGTGATCCATCCATTGACAAAAGTATTCAGCATGCACTGGTAGTTGGAGACTACAAAGGGGCAGTTAATCAGTGCCTTGCTGCAAACCGCATGGCTGATGCTCTGGTTATTGCTCATGCTGGTGGTTCTGCTCTCTGGGAAAGCACAAGAATTCATTATCTTAAGAACAGTATCTCACCCTATCTAAAGGTATTCTTGTATTATTGGTTTATTGAATATCTGTGCCTTATTATTTCTGACTACAATATTTATGCTTGCATTACCATGATTTATCTTTCCGTTGATTCAAACTCAGGTTGTTTCTGCTATGGTGGGCAATGATTTAATGAGTTTTGTGAGTACTTGGCCACTAAATGCATGGAAGGAAACACTTGCACTACTGTGCACAGTAAGTGTCTTTGTTACATTTTGTATTGTAATTCATTTTCTTGTTTAATCAGCCTGCCTGTTCTGTTATTTATTATTTTGCACAAATCTGAGAGATCAGATATGATCTTTTGCCATGTAGAAGAATTACCCCATGGTGGTTTCAGCCTTTCAGCTATTGGCCTAAACTGGCATTACATTTAATTTATTATTATCTCGCATGTATTCACTGAACTGATGTAGAGCCTAACTTTTCTGATGTGTGTTACCTTCATGTTGGTAGCATACAGTCCTAGTCTAGTTATGAAAACCAAACCAGAGTGGTTTGACCGGGAAAAAAAGGAAACGATTCTCGGTCCAGCCTGGTTTATGCAGTCAGATTGCCCATCTAATGGGATTATGGGACTGCCTCAAACTGGACCAGCAGCAGCTAAAATGGCTATGGTCAAACCAGTGAGCCGCACCTGAGGCATAGCCACTCGAAACCCATGTCGTAGGGCTTGTAGAACTGACCAGTCCATCTGAACGTTTTGTTGTGTGCAAACTAGTCAGTATGAGCTACAAATTCATAAGCTGTGGAATTTGCCCGGAAAGAGGAACATAAGTTGTAACTTGTAACCTTGCAACAGTTTGCCCGGAAAGAGGAATGGAATGTTTTATGTGACACACTTGCATCTAGACTTCTGAGTGTTGGAGACACGCTAGCTGCGACCCTCTGTTATATTTGTGCTGGAAATATTGACAAAGCTGTGGAAATATGGTCTCGCAACTTGAAGTCTGAAGATGGTGGGAAGACTTATGTTGATCTTCTCCAGGTACAAATGAACAATAGAAGTTAATTGTTATATGGCAAGCTGCCAAACAGTTCTAATTGATTAGTGTGTAAGTGCAGGATTTGATGGAAAAGACCATTACTCTCGCCCTTGCTACAGAGCATAAGAGATTTAGTGCATCGCTGTCTAAGCTTGTTGAGAGCTATGCTGAGTTGTTGGCGAGTCAAGGCCTTCTTAAAACTGCAATGGAGTACTTAAAGCTTTTGGGATCAGATGAACATTCACATGAACTAGCAATACTGAGAGATCGAATTGCATTTTCTACAGAAGGTTGCCGCAAACTTATATGGCTTGCTTAATATTGTTGTTGTGTGTGCTTCTTCTATTGGTTTCAAGAGTTTCTTTATGCATTTTGAACTGGTTTATACTTCATTGTTATGATGTGACAGCCGCTATCTCAGAGTCACTCATTTGCTACTTGTGATTAACATTTGAAGTTATATACTTATATTGTAGAGCCGACTAGCCGAGCAAGTTTGGCTCATTATTGCTGTCATGCATTCTCTGCAAGCATATTATATTGCATCGGCCGTCTTTCGCCTGGCATTTGTTTACCACTTACACTATAACAAAAATCTTAAGTACTGCAGCCTGTTCTTTTCTTTTCTTTTTTGCTTTTAAATGTTTCAAATTTTCATTCAGCTTTCGGCTAGTCTTTCATTGCCAGAGCTTTTAAGTAGCTTAAACTTGCATATCAACATTATTACATTATATAATGTTTTTTTTCTTTTTCTGGTGCGCAACATGCTACAGGGGGAGGTTAAGGCTGTATGTGACCAAATTTTCACTTTTGCTTATGTTACCATTACGGAACTCTTGCTTGGTTGAAAGTTGGTGAAGCAACATTCTTTCAAACCTTTATGCATGTGAATTGTGAAGATTCATAATTGAACATAAAAGTATAGTACTGCCTTTTTTAAAACCTCTTGTTGTATACAGAGTATAATCATATTTTCTTCATGCTGTCATGCTGATAGTTTTATGTTTTAGTAAGTTAATTACTTAATTCATTAAACTTGAAAAGTTTATATCATAGTATTGATTAGAAGTATGCTTTCCAGAGCATGATGCTGCCAGGAGTTCGGCTCCTGATAGCAGTGGCAACAGCTCCCCCTACCTCCCAAATCAATTGAGCTACAGCACCCCAGACCCTTCTCAGAATCTTTACCAGGTACCCGTTGTACATTGTTTCTGACTCCAAACTTCCCCCATATAATTTATGCCCGTAATATTTGTAAAAATAAAATAACATCTTTTGCTGGAGAGATGCATTTTGTAATTCTGTTCTGACTACCATGAACTGCAGGTGCCTCAACCATATAATGTGCCAAGCAATACATATCCAGACGTTTACCAGCCGCAACCTAATTCGTCCTTTGGAGGATACAGCAACACATATCAACCTCAACTACCAACCCAGATGTTTGTTCCATCGAACCCACCAGCGATCTCCCAGGTATTTTATGATTTAGGAAGCCTTTACTTTTTATTCTTTTGCTTAAGTATTTTGTGTGAGAGTAGCCAAGGCCAATCGTGCTTGGGGTATTGGGGGAAGTGTTCCAGCGATGAGGTATTCAGTAGCTGGGGATGTAGCAGAGAGTATGCAGTGCACTATCTATTCTGTGCTAGCATGGAAGATCTAAATATATTGTAGGATTATGATGTGTGATTTCTGAACAAATCCTCCATCTATTTTGTTATTCTTTTTGCTCAAGTATCTGTTACTTTTTACTAGCTTACTTTCACCTTTTAAACTTTGTATGCTAACTTACGTGAAGTTAGTTCAGTGCTATCTTTCCCCTCGTTTTAGTGATTTTTTGTTCTATTTTCATTTCTCTGGGGAAGTTTCAATATTTCTTTTGATTTACCATTTTCATTATTTGTTTTGTGATTTTTTTCCCCTTGAACAGCCAAGTTCAACCCCAGTACCGGTGCCACATCAAACAGTGAAGACATTTAATCCTACAAACTTACCGGGTCTCAAAAACCCAGAGCAATATCAGCAACCAAATACCTTGGGCTCCCAGCTTTATGCGGTATGTAGAATGGTAATTTAAATTTTACCTCATGTTTATGTAATATCAGCTTCAAAGTGATCTCTCTGGTCTAAACAGGCTTCTGTGAATCCACCATATACTTCTTCTGGACCATCCACCCCAAATCAAAGTGTACCTCCCACCATATACCATCAGCCTAGACCGCCTGCTCAATTTCAGACTGTTCCACCAGTCTCTTCTCTTGGTGGTAGTGCCTCCGTACCAGGAACAATCCCAAGTCAGATGTTTCCCCATGCTGTTGCAGCGAACTCAACATCCAGGTTTATGCCATCAAGCAATCAAGGTTTTGTTCAGAGGCCAGGTTTGAGTCCTGTACAGCCCTCAAGTCCAACACAGGCACAGCCACAGCCACAGCCAGCTGTTGTCCCTCCTGCACCTTCCCCGACTGTGCAGACAGCTGATACATCGAAGGTGTCTGGTATGTGGAATGCAGATGCAAGGCTTGGATCTCTTTAGTTGTCGATTAATTGATTTCTTGCTTCACTTGCCTAGTAAAGTGATACTGACAAAAACTGTCGGTAATGTCTTTTTAACAAGATTCATATGTTTACTGTTCTGGTTTTAAGAAATATTTTTCTTACTACTCCTTGCGTGATTCACCTGATTTACATTTGAATTCTACCAAATATTTACTAATGGTGCCAGGAAGCCACTCTTTTTGTGTTCTCTTATTGTGTTGGTATTTGTCCTACACTGGTGTTTACTTCTCTGGTCCTCTTTTGCAGCTGAGCTGAGACCTGTTATTGCAACACTGACCAGACTATTTGATGAGACATCCAAATTTCTGGGAGGATCTAAAAAGCGTGAAATTGAAGACAACTCAAGGAAGATTGGGGCATTATTTGCAAAACTCAATACTGGGGATATATCTCCAAACGTTTCATCGAAACTCATTCAGCTGTGCAGTGCACTTGATAGCGGTGATTTTGCGACTGCAATGCAACTTCAGGTAGGCTTTACTAATTCGTCTAATAGTTAGGAATGGCGTTTGCAGGGATTTTCCTTTTTTTTTGGGGGGGGGGGGGGGGGGGGATGTCAGGGTGGCCTGCTGATTTTTTTTTTGAAAAATAATTTACTTTTCTACTCTTTGATGGAAATGATGGGGGCGAAGTCCGTACCTGTCCATCATTATGACCTGCTAATATTTTTTTAGAAGATAAGCTATTGTTGTACTCTGAAATCAAATGTTATCTCCTGCATATGATCCAATGTTGTGGACTTGTGGTTATGCCTTACAGCTAATGTCTGAATATGTTCTGTAAATTCCCTCTTTGCTTCTGATTGGACAAATCACGTGCTGATCCTTGCTCCTAATCAAAGTTGGAGTTCTTTTCACAAGGCTGCATCTTTGATTCACTAGTTTATATATGGGTTTGGGCTCCATCTATGGTTCATACATCGTACTGAATCTTTAGTTGAGACAACCATCTAAATGCCTGTATAGCAGGATCTTGCACTTGATGTCAATAGAAGTCAAGTTTGTATGCATTGCACCACTCTTTTGTCCATGTTCTGGTGGAAGTTGCCGATTCTTGAGAAGTGGATGTTGTTGGGGTTTTTTTTCGTCTGATAGTAACTCTTCTTTTATTCTTTTTTTTCCCTTCTTTTTTGGCTTCTGATGCTAACTATTAACATCCGTTCAATGGTGGCAGATTTCTCTGACAACGAGTGACTGGGATGAGTGCAACCTTTGGCTTGCAGCATTGAAGCGTATGATCAAGTCAAGGCAGAACTTCAGAATGTAAAACTGTGTGGCCTTCCGCTGCAGCTAGTTCTGTATAAACCTTTTTCTGCTTATCAAAATTGTTAGTGTTAGCAATTTCGAGGGTTCGCCTGCACAGAGATGTTATCCTGCTGCTTGTTTTACTTCTGCCAATTCTGCTGAAGCTTGTTGCTGAAGGTGGTCTGCTATTTGGTTGCGATTACTTTTTGATAATAGTTTTTTAATATTTCTTTGCGAGAGGATCAGTTCTTGGGTGGTGGTTGGTTGGTTTCGAAAAATATTACTTGTAAGAGGGCACTTTGTCTCTTGTAGCTGGTCCATTTTCTTTACCCTTTTCAGGTAGACAATCAGTTTGGACACTCGAAAATACTCTAGATGATTAATACGAGGGACATTGGCTTGTTTATTGCACTGGCATGAATAGAAATCAATAAATTCCAGAATTTGAGATTTTTGCGTCGGTCGTACACGGGCGTGATTAGAAGGCCATTCGCTGCTTGTAGGAACGAGGAAAGCATCACTTTATCATGGTATTTCAGTCATTTTGGACGGAATGTGCTTGGTCGGTCCCCTGGCCCATACGGAGTTTTCAGCTCTGGGCTTCTCTGGCTAGCACCAGAATTGGTTGGAGATAATAGTGATGTGCCCTTCGCGACCAATATTATGTGAATGAATTCTTCGTGACGGACGGTATAAGGCCCCCCTTGGAACGTGGGAAACTATTTCAAATCCGGATCCTGCAATAATTAAACTATTTGGAAGACATGTAGGGCTAAATCGTTGAGATTTTGAGCAATTGCCCTAATGATTTACAATGCTCATTGTCACGTCTGGAAGCGTACAGGTTTGTTCCGGTTAAGTGGAACTGGTTTTTTTTAGAGAGCGCGCTCCCACCTAGAAGACAAATCAAGAAGGAAAAGAATTCTGGTTCTTGTTCTCTCTCTGTGTGTGTGTGACATTCCCGGACGTTTCTGCATATCCATTACCGGGCACGTTCAGATCTCAGCCAGACTCCACCCATTGGTTACAGCAGCATTTCAGATTCATGTATGCGCTCCGGTCAACGCGCGCATCCTGGCACCTCAATTCTCCCCAGGGCACCACTGGGTCCACTCTTGGCCTTGCTTATCCACGGCCTCATATATCACATGCCACCCTCTATTGACTTGACTTGATTCTAGCTTATGTTTAGAGAAGTCAAAAATTAATATAAATATCCGATTTTTTTGAAATGGCTTTCACGCTTCTCTCGCTCCAGGGATAAAGTATGGGTTACGAGCGCATCACGCATTCCATTCTTCTCGCTCTCGTCTCGTATACACATATATTCCTCATTTTCCTCACCACTTGCTTCCTTCTTTTTTAAAAAACACTTCTTTCAGTCGCCACTATTTATTTTCAGTCAAAAGACATCGGCCACGGCCAGTATGAACCAGCCTAATACTACTAAATCCACTTCCCACAAACAACACACCCTGTGGCTGTATGATATGATACTTCAGTAGTCTAGCATCTGCATCTCCCCTAGGATCATAGCATCTCTGCATGTGACCTGCTAGTTCGATACTGACCCAACTTGCCCACTTAATCTGGCATTCTGCCTCCCTGCAGCCTGGATAATCTACTGATGCACTTGTGTTAGATTAATGCCTTTAAATTCCCCTGTCCCATGAGGATGCCACGAGCCCATGGCCCTACCATTTCCTATGTTATTAAGCTTGGGCGCTGTTTCTTCGCATCATCGGTCATCATTCATGCTGGTGTACCTGATGAAAGGCAACATTGGTTCCTAGCTAGTGTTTTTTTTTTTTTTTTGACAATTAGCTAGTGTCTGTTATGGCAACAGAAATATGCGGATACCTTGTTCTGCTATATCTTCGACTGTATCTACACTAGTTTTTTTTTTCTTCTGAAAACACGCAGGAGAAGTGCACGTCTTCTCATTCGCACGTACACTAGGTTCAATCGAATTACCAATAGCTAAAGAAAATAGCACTGCTGTAAGTGCAAGTGTAACTGATTGTACAGGGGGGAAATTTTAGCATATTCCCTTTCTTTGATTGCTCAGTTGGACAGTTACAGAAATCTGGTGATGCCAAAACTCCAAAAGGGCTTGGGAGAATCTAGTACCGCCCGCAGACACCGGTAGCCCCCACTGGAACAGAGAAAGCTGCCCGGTAGTTTCAACCGTCCCAACCTATCCAAAAGCTGCGGACCAAACAGCTACTGCTCTATACTAATAACAACTTAAACACCCCAGGAACCACCAAATAAACTACTAAATTATTATGATTCCCAGCTTGCATTGTTTGCTGTTGATGCAATCCAATCTATGTACAGGTCTCGCTGATGGCAACATTAGGTCGGCTTTATCTAATCAGGTTCATTAGGCCTGTTATAAAACGCACGACAAAATAGGTGATCAAAATAATAAAAAATATGGGTTTTACATAAAAAAACCCTTACAGAAAAAACACAGACGCACGAAAGTGAAATTCACTATATAAGGAGAATTACAAGTACGAAGAACTTTGACGTATCTAAACTGTGCGACTACAGGGATACATATATAAGGTATGGATCAGAGTCCTCAACGGAGAAGGAAACCTAATCAGAGCTGGTTGCACTGGCTATTACCATGTCTGACACAGCTTGGTACATGTGTTAGATTGATCTCTCCCAGATTAGCCCAACGGCTAATCTGGACCTTGATCACGCGCCCTGATCGGGGGCGCTCAGCCCAACAACTGGCTGATGGGCCCCCGTCGCGCTGCGCTATAAATAGAGGGTGGGGGCCGGCGGCTCGCGTTACGAGGTTCGCCTGAGCCGTACAACCCCACCCGACAAAACCCTAACCGATCTAGAGGGGCGCAGCCAGCGGCGGGAAGCACCATCGCCGTCGACGTCGCCGGATCTACACCGCCGCCGCCACCATCTTCTTCCCCGACCGTCGCTGCCCGTGCGCAGACTACACCGACGAACCAGCGATGGCCGGCTCTTCCTCCAATGCTACCGACGGTTAGTACTGCCCCTACCTCTTCCTCTCTCTCCCTCAGATCTAGTTTCCCCAAAGAGAAAAGAATAGAACTTTCAACATGCACCGCTCGACACCACGTTTGGCGTGTGTATGACAATGATACGATCAAGAATTCATATCACACTTTAACAATCTCCATCTTGAAATGAATTCACTCATGTAGCCGATTTGTAAAAACCTCATTAAAGTAAGTTTTTGTCAAAAAAATTGTGCCTCAAAAGTCCATCAGACTAATCTGAACAAGAAAGACTGGAACAGTTTTATCCAAACACTTCTCACGAAGCAAAAGTGAGCAAACCACTAGCAAGTCTGAACACACAACTATCAATAAAGCTGACAAACAAATAAGGGTCTTTAACAACTCATAACCCCATCAAAAGTTTGAGTCTGTGCAATTGACCTCCTGAAATAAATGCTCAATTGTCAAATGGCATAAGCCAAATCATCACCTATGGTGCTGGATAGATAGCCAAGAACTCATATCATAAAATTTGATACACTCCATCTAGAACACAAAACTCGACAAACAACACTTATTGAAAGAGCAATTGCATGTGTGGCCATCACATATGTCAAACTGCTGATTGCAAAGGTAATTAAATTCCATAACATGATTGAAAATGTTCCTGTAAAATTATCCGAATGAAAGAAATTCTTATATTGTCAATGGAGTATAAACTACAGTAGACCTGTCGTATTAAGCTGCAACAACTGGACAAACGTTATGCTATCCATGCAAAAACAAACTTCTTACACTTCAATCCTTTATCTCAAACTAAAATTAGAGCAAAATCTTTACTTTCAAATAACAAACTCTGGAGCATATCATGCTAGTTGCCATCAAAGTGTCATCAAACTTCTAAAATTGAATACTGCCAAAGCCTCCATAATGGTCGCACAAACGATCCAAATTGTAACATATACAAAGAGTGAATAAAATACCAAATTCAATTGTCCCCACAACTAATATTGTTAAGTATTTTTTTTGTTAAAGTCTCCTTGATCAAGCATAGCTCAAATTAACTCATTGTGTTAAAAACCTGTAACTCCATCTTAGACTCTATATGTGCGGATCTTACCACAGTAACCCATGGTAGACAATGAATCGTTGAAGAAATCGTTAATGATTAATCTCATATAGATGTCACCAATAATAGGCATAACAACCTGAATTGCTATGAACTCCACCTTTAATAAAAAAAATTATGCAGTCTGATAACATAGCTTCTGGGTGGAAGATGATAACCGACTGAAGCAGAAGATCGTCAGCAAAGATAGCGCAATACGACACCATGACATAGCGCCAGGCCATGCGGGGGATGATGCTGCCGGAACTAGTGCTGAAACGGTCATCAGGGTAAAGTGTGGGTCGACGCACAGTATAGAGTCGAGTAGTGAAATAAGGTTGAGACGGGTCGAATCGCATGATTTGAGTCGAAATTGAGTTCACTGCTGTGTATGCGAAGCAACTGAGGACCAAGTTGCTGGTACGCTAGTTAAGTGCACGTAGCCAAATCGCCAATCTCCTCGCAGCCTTGTGTGCACAAAGTAAAAGACGGCTTAATCGGAGGCAGACCAATCGATGGCACGGCTGGCTGCTCCTCGTGTTTGGCAAGACGGTTGCTCCTTGAGACGTGTGGCTTCCGGTTTTTTTTTTCTTTTGTTGCTGCAGTCGATTTTCCAGCCAACTCGCACATGAACAGAATTCCGAGTTAGGAGCTGATCCGAGTCCGTTCTTGATTCGAACGGTGGCAGGTTGCCCCTCTCGCCGGAATAAGGTGAAAACCAATTTCGAGGCAGTAGCAATTGTAGAATACTCCTTTCTTATACCCGGGGAATGCCGCGCCCTCCGCTCAGCCACGTCGCCCGCGCCCGCGCTCCGGCCGGCGCGTGGCGCGGGGATTCCCGTACGGCTGGGGAGGGAGATTCCTCCTATTTTCCGAAAATTACGTAAAGGTCCTTTTTCTTCGCGAATAGGTCTTTTTTCCTCGCGAAAAGGTCCCTGGCGGTTTTTTTGCGAGGAATTTTTCTGAAAACCCCCCTCCAATTTGCAGGATGGCGCCCCGCAGTTTTCTAAATTGCGTACGGGTCCTCATTTTATTACATACGGGTCCTCAATTTTTACGAAAAAAACTCTTTAACTTTTTCGAAAATACGCATGTGCCCTCGATTTTTTTAAAAAAACTCCTCACAAATTATCGCCTCTTTTACTTCGGTGCACACGGTGGCTGGCGCGGCGTGTCGCCGCGCCTATGCTGCTAGTAACTTCGAAGCAGCAACAACTTCTCGCCGTAATAGCTTTTGGAAGTGAGAAACGACCTGTCTCAGCGGTAGATGGTGGCTGCTCCTGATGAGAGCCTAGGTGCTATCGATGTCGTGCAAACACCGAGCCTTGGGTGCCGCGCGATGGCGGTTTCGGGAGTCTTCTTCCGGGGCTACGGCTTTAATTTAGAAAATTTTATAAAATACATGATACATATAAAGGATTAAAAGAATAGGAGACAGATTTTAATGTGCAAAACTCTTGCAGAAAATACACTAAATTAGGAGGATTATAAGAGCGAGGAACTTTAACGTATCTAAACTGTACGACTAGAGAGATACATATGTAAACTGTGGATCAAAATTCTGAATAAAAAAAACCGAATCAAAATTGGTTACACTGGCCGTTACCATGTTTGGCGCCACTTCTGACATGATGTCTGATACAGATCGGATCACATTTTAACAAGGCCCATCCAAATCCATGAACTAGCCTAGTAGAGCATCTCCAACAAATCTTCTAAAGTGCTCATATCCCCTATATTTTAGAAGAAAAGGTAAAAAAAAGGCTCCAACAGATCCCCTAAGTGGTACCCAAAAATATAAAGGATTCCATCCCTGATTTTTCGTCCCCCATATATGGAGGACGCACACCATCCCCTAAATCGGCCCCAACGCTCCTGCGCCGTCCGATCCCCTAAGGTTGTGTTTGGTTTAGAGACAAGGTGGGATGGGATGGTCATGTCCCTGGTTTTGGGATGGGATGATCCCATTTTTTGTTTGGTTAGGGGAATAGAGTCATCCCTGTTTTTTGTTTGGTTGGAAGGATAAAGTGGGATGGAATGGTCCCATCCTTTGTTTGGATGGAAGGATGAAGGTGGGACATGTGTGACCTTTTGAGTTTTTTTTTAAAAAAAATTGAAGGCTATTGTTGATATGTTTGTACACATAAGCCTTTGAGTTTTTTTTTTTAAAAAAATTAAACAAAAAAGTACTTAAAAAAACAAAGAGGTGGGATGACTCTATCCCACGTGGGATGACTCTGTCCCATGAAAAAAAGAGGATTGCCTGGTCCCAGATCTACAAGGAATATTCCTAGTGGGATGTCCTTGACTCTGCTTGTCCCAGAAGCAAACACCACCCCAAAGTGAGATATCCTACCTGGGACGTCCCTGTCCCTCGAACCAAACACTGCCTAAATTCTTTGATTGGTAGTTTTTGTGGACCTAGATTTTAATTTAGGGAACCATATTTAGAGGACTTGTTGGATGTTACATATTTTTAGTCTTCTATATTCTAGATTGTGTCCTCTAAAAAGTGATTTAAGGGATGAGATTTAGAGAACATTGTTGGAGATGCTCTTACACTACCATCCAGTTGCCTATTTGATACATGCATATCATCGCAATTCACAAGGTCAACTTCGTTTCAAACCCGGGGGGGGGGGGGGGGTGTCGCAGCCTCGCAGGGATCAGCAACTCCAAGCTGTACAGCACTAGATTATTATGAGCTCTGCTCAACAACCGGTCCCGGCTGCCCTCACCACACCAGCAGCGGTACTTGGGTGCTCAGCACCTGCTTGCTACTTAGCTGCAGCTGAGCAGATGTGATGGTCATGGCACTGGCGCTAGTACTAACTGATCATGTTCTAGTTATAGCAAATGATTTGGGCGAATATTTTAGTACTACCAACCCGGTTGCTTGCAGCAAAAGTGCTCCAGTGATGCAATCCTGGATCCCAAAGCAAGCTAGCACAGGTACTATTGACTTGTTAACAACATGGTGTCAGTAATGTTTAAGCCATGAACTCTGGAGGCAGGCACAGTGGCATGCTTGCACGCAATTATCTTCCAGTGTACAGCAGATAGATGTCACATGAACACCACATGCCAACCTGGAGGAATGGTTATTGTACTACTGGTACTTGGATTTCTCCATGATCCATTCTAGTGAAATATCTAGGCATCTGATCTCTGATGAGCACTCGCTGACCACCAGCAAGGTCAAGCACTTTAATTGCTGAGAAGATTAATTTTGCAGAGATGTTTATTTGACAAATGGAGCTGCTCAAGAACTGATTGGTCAAACAGGGCCTGCAAGTGCGTACTCCACAACTTAATTTCATTTCGTGCAATATTGACGATGCTTAAGATTTCCTTTGATAACGTACGTGGCAAAGAAAGGTTAATTAGATCGAGATACAGAGAAGAACGTGAAGCGACGATTTCAAGAACGGTTTTGCCACTATGTATTGGAACATGCATGCTTCCGCTCTGAGCTGCCTGCCAGTTGCAGTGCACCTCAGAAGCACCTCTGTTTTGGATCGCTGGAACTATAGTTTGTTTGGGACTTTTCAAGCATATGGATAAGCCTCAGTTTTCGTTTCCTCACAGACCAAGTAAAAGTGCTCTGCTGCTAACTTGCAGTGTTAAAAGCCACCTCTTGCTTTATGCTGCCTAAGCAACGGTTTGCATCTCTTAAGCAAAGCCTATGCTCCAGGTATGATTATTGTGTTGAAATTTTTGATGTGATGATCAGCGAGAGAATCATATGTGCAGTCTCTCTCAATTGTACTCTCGAATTTGGAGAGTCTTAAATGATCTTGAAATTCCTCTATATATAAAAGTCTAAATTGTCCATCCCATTCTTCATAATATACCTAAGAAATTCCATTCGATGCACGCAGTGAAGTGGCAATTGGTCAGTGGATAAGTATGTCCAAAGGCAGGGATATCCAGAAATCCAAAAGCCAAAAAGGCCTGTATGATCACACATGGAAAAAAAGGGGGGAGAGAGCTCCAATCATACACGTCCAATTATTGTTATTTGATTGGCAACCAAGAAAAGAAAAAGAAACCACATATTGATAGCTTTGGTGCGTAGGAGTATCTACATACTAAACGAGAATCGAATACTCAGGGCCTCTTCCAATCACATAATTCTAAAAATATAGAAATAGAAAAAAAATGGGATTGCAATGCCATAAACTCTTGAATCTTATAGGATTAAAAATTGCAGGAATTTGCAACAAAAGGCGTTTGATTGCTGTAGGACTTTGTCCACAGCTTTGAAACACGCACCAAAAGATTAAGCACACAGAGCCTACAAGCCAACCCTATAAAGACGAAACCAAAGCACTCCTCTAGCGATCTGATCGCAAGGGGTAGTGGTCTAATCGTTTGGCCAATATGGCCGCAGGTCACTGTCGGTTGAACCACAGGCCGGTCTATCCGATGCCTTAGGCTAGTTTGATCGGAGCTTGAGTAGAGACAAGAACAGTTTTGGTTCAAACCTCCAAAAGACCCAATTCGAAACCACAGCTCCAAATCTTATAAAATTTGGTACAAACCTTCACAAGAATGTTAGGAACATGTTCTAAGCAAAGATTAAGAAGATCAATATCAAAATTCCAACCTTTATCCGAAATAAGAAAGGTTGTATAAAAAATCAGGCCAAAATCAAACTTAGAGTAAAAGATTTACTCGTGGGTTAAGGATGATCAAGATAACCTTAAATGAGTTCCCACATGTCACAGCAAACAAGACTACCCAAAGATTCGAAACCAAAACCCTCGGAACAAGATTTCACAAGAAGGTCTCTAAAACAAACCAAAACCGGATAGACTCGATAACTTCCCATAAAAGTACCTAGATAGATGTCATCTGGTCACCAAGAGATATTTGTATCGCTTATACATTCTTAGCACCAATAAAGATCAAGAAGGGAGAAGGAAACACAAAAAATCAAGCCAAATCAAGAACTTCAACTTAAGTACAAAGATTTTGACGAATTTGGTGGATCCATTGATATTTACAGCTACTCCATTATAGAGGATGGAGTTCTAACCCTAGAGCGCTCACACAAAACTTCCAACATAAAAAACCTAACCCTAAAGTGCCTCTCCAAGCACAAGAGGTATTTTCTCTCAACACACATAATAACTTATATATATAGTGGAGGCTCCTTACCTCGTACTTACCTCTAACAACCAGCTCACACTTAGTGGATACAACTACTTACAAATGAGAAAATATGGTAATCCACACACAAACGGGTTTTACACTTAAACACATACATGCTTCTTAAAGTGTGACTTTCACATGATTCCAATAGCCCGATAAGACGCTTCATCCTCCATGACGTGACCTAATCTACCTTAGGCTACCGCCACGGTTTTGCAAACCGGCTCTCCACCTGATATTGGACAATTTGCACAATTATCACCCACCGGCCTCAACGATGCTTTTCCTCGAAGCAAACTCCAATACGAAGTTCATGATGCTCAATGACTTGCAGCTAAGCACCCAAATCATTTTTCACTTGAAACGACCCAAGTCCAATGTCACATCACATGTATGCACATGCCTTATTATGATTCTTGTCTTTCTCACGTGCCTTACCCCTTAAGATATAGCCTCACTCGGACTTACATGACCCTTCATGGCCTCGGCCTCCTCCCTTAGCCCCGATCTTGCCGTTAACCACCAACAATCACCAAACGTCCTACACATCAGAAAACAAGCAATTATCTTGAGCACAAGTGAAATGTACTTGACTCACGTTAGCAAACACCATACAGCACTTCTGGCCATGATTAAAACAATACATGGGCTTTCACCATGACTAACACTACTGAGATAAAACTCAGCTCAAACACTTCAGTAAAGACTAGTCTGACTATCAACCAACGACCAATCAGACCGCCCCAGTTAACCCTGGTTAAACCCGTAACAGGAGAGCCGATACGACCACGACAACCATGTTGGTCAGACTGCTTGGCATACTTACGGTCGGACCACTATCATATAGCTGGTCGTACCGCTCTCAAAACCTTCACATAACAAAATGAGGACTTCTCTGGAATAAACGTATCACCAACTACAGACCGGTACAACCACTCTTTGGTCAAACCACTG
Organism: Dendrocalamus latiflorus; assembly: GCA_017311315.1. Lineage (NCBI taxonomy): Eukaryota > Viridiplantae > Streptophyta > Magnoliopsida > Poales > Poaceae > Dendrocalamus > Dendrocalamus latiflorus. The sequence continues at coordinate 34,462,359 of CM029630.1, forward strand.
CTTGATCACACAAGCAAGGTTAAATACTCATCACACAACATGGGTGACCTCCACGTGGTCTCATAATTGCACCACAGGAAAAAAAAGTAGGAAATTGGAGATTAATATTAATTGATTTGAGATAGAATAAAGGGAGGAAGAGAGAGGCTGCATTGAAACTCTCAAAGAAATTTGTAACATGAGGTTAGACCTTATACTAGAATTTCTCCAAAATTTATGAAAAAATTTCTATTCTATGAAATTCCTTTAAAACAATTCTGCAAATTAAACACTTATCCTAAATTTTTTTCCTTTAAAGTGAATTCCTCGATTTTTCTTTAAAATTGCTTTGAATCAAGGAGGCCCTCGTTGTTACCGCCATGCCACGGCTTTTGGCTGCACACTGGCTGAGCACCGCCGGCGCTTGTCTACGCATGCTTCCAACCGGTTAGCCAAGGCGCAAGCCAACCAAGCGTGTCACGCTACTTGCCAAGTACCTACACGAGTCAAGACATGCACGCCCAGCAGCTTAGCACTATAGCGCACAGTAGTTTAATTAACCAGCACCGCACTGTTACGCACACGGGGACTTTTAAACAAAATCGATCCTCATGAATGACATGTAAATCTAGAATTCCACGATAGATACGACTCATCCAACCGCCTCATTTGTCCGCGAAAATAAGGAGATTTTTATAGGAAGCTTTTTAATTGTACGATTTCTTTTTTGCAAGCCGATCTTGTTAACAAACTATGTTAGAGTTTCTAGTTGGGGTACTTGAATATTCTCTAAGGATTCTAGTTGGTGCATTTTGAACAAACTATGTTAGAGTTTTATCAACAATTTGCTTGTAAAAAGTGGGTAGTATAATTTATATTGCAGAGTATAAAAATTATTCTACCGCCTGCCAAACAAAAAAATAATAAATCATACTCTACATACCTAACTCCTCTCGGTTATGGGTTTTCTGTTTCTGATAACTAGGAGAAAAAAGAGGATTCTGAAATCCTATGGGTTCGATAGTATATGAATATGGTAAATATAAGATTTCTATTCCTAGCGGGAAAAAGAAGGGAACAACTAACGCATGGACGGCCTTTGCCACCACAGTGGTGATGATAAACTGATAAGCAAAAGAAAACGAGTGGTCAACGGCGTCCATGTACCATCGGTTTTGTTGCCGTGTGCCGATCGACTCGTGACAACTCGTTCGATTCGGCGCGCGGGCGGCCAGGACCCGCGCGTGACGTCGCATCCATCCCTATCAGGTACCACTAGTACGCGCACTTATCCTCGAGCCTGCCTGGCTGTTTGGCCAGTTGATGCCGTGTCGTTCTCGCACCGATTAATGGGCTCACGGTCGCTCCTAACCACGATCAGTTTGATGTAGCGTCCGCGCACTAACTTTGAACATGTTTCTATACCTGTTCAAAGCATATATATGTTTCAGAACTGCTTAATTGTTGCGTCTACTATAGCAGAATGGACCTGAGCAGGAAAGGTTTGGCCACGCTAAGCCAAGCCAGGTTTAGGATCTGTTTGATATGGCTGCGGTTTATGATTTTTGGTTGAAAATTTTAAATTTTAGCTGTTTGTGATAGAGATTACAGAGAGAGATACTCGCCTGCGATTTTAGTTGATATAGATATTGGGCTTTTAACATATACTATAATTAACATGTAGACCCTATCTTAAGAAAATACTCTATTTAAAAGTTAGGTACTGTAACAAAAGCCAAAAGCCGTTTTTAGAAACCGTTAAGAACATGCCCTTGGTTTACAGTTACCAAAGAGTCAGGGTGTCATAACGTTCAACATTTTATAGTATAACCAAAACTAAATCGTGTCTAACCATTAGTTACAACTAAAAACTATTAGAACCACAGTTTGAAAGAGCATGATCTAATCTTTACGCGTGAAATTACAAGAGGCTAGCCAGGCCAAAACGATGGATGGACACATGATTTTTCTGGAGATCAACCCAAGCATATACAAACCTAGCTAGCTTGCGAAAGGGTTTTCCTTTTTCAAAATTATGTAATTGCCACGGTAGTGTGAAGCCGAGAAGTATGGGTTTTGTACATGTGTAACACACTCGAGTCGGTCAGGATTTATCCACCAGTGGAGCGTAGGTGACTTATGATGCCCTGATCAATTCGGCTTCGGCTTCTGGCTTCTGGCTTCTGACTTATTTTTCACTATTCATAAGTTTCGTCTTTTTCTGAACTTTTGGTTTTTTGTTGAGCTTTTTTGCCGGTTCTTTTTTTCCCCGTATTTGTTTGTATTATACGTAATGTGCTAACATATTTTTTATATTTTTAAATTTAATTATGCTAAATAAGCCTCTGTCAGCTACAGTGCTTTTTTCAGGCAGCTACAGTGTTTTCAGCCATAAGAGCTTTTCAACCGAACCGGTCACCACCTTACCCTACCAGTGTGTGTGTTTTCCCCCACAAAATTTCATAGAAATTTCCCGTTCGTACGTGACGGCCGGTGTGGCGATAACGTAGATCGGTTGGTCCTCGAGCTAGCTACAAGCACCAGCAATCGCGCGAAGCATCGGAAGGCTCCCCTTATCCAGTGGCACACAAGCAACGGATCTTAGTAAAAAAAAAACAAACCCCATTTTCTCCTTGCTTGCTTCGAGAAGCAACCAGAAACCAACAATGGCGACGACGATCGAACCTGGAAACAAAGACGAAGAAAACGAGAAAGAAAGAGAGAAAATGATCGATGGTGATGAGGAGACTGCACCAGAATCTCTCTGGAAGGGAAAAAAAAACACTAGTGCTAGCTCCACCAGAACCACTCTGAAAAAGAAAAACACAAGTGCTAGCTCCACGTAAGAACGATTTTTTTGCGCGATATGGACATGTGGGCCCAGGTAAATCATACTTTGTCGATGCTAGCTAGCTTTAGCCGAACGCATCGGCTTTTTAAATTTTGGTTATTTTTCTTTATTTTTTTATTGTTTGTAGAAATATAACGGTATTTTTTATTAGATAATTCAGAAAAAGTTAATAACCGCTACAGTATAATTTTAATTAAAAAACTAAAGTTAGTTACAATCGGTTAAAGCATGACCCAATTGACACCGTCACAAATCATTCACACGGCATGTCATCTTGTCAACGAAAAAAAAGCAGATATATTGCTTTCGGAAATGTGATCACAGTTACCGAAACGTGTACCATAGGTCACTCAACAGCATGCTGAACTATTTTACCAGTCTTTTCCAGCATTTTCCCCCCTGGATTTTTCCCGGCCGTCCAATCAAGAAGCGACGGCATCTGCGACGGTCTACGCACGCAAACAGGGCGGTGACACGCTAACCATCAGCCCGGGGCATGGGTTGAGACGGGGAGGCATCGCCGTCAGATCACTGCGATGATACTGGGCTCTTGTGGATGCGTGTCCTCTGCCTTCAACGTCAGTGACGTTGTGTCAGTGACGTTGTGTCACTGACGTGTGGGCCTCACGGCTCGTGGGCCCACGCGTCAGTGACCTAACGTCACTGACGTTAAGGCAGAGGATCTCAATTCGGCTCTTGTGCTAGTCCGTGTCACTTCAGACTACTTTGATCTGTATCCGTTACACACACACTTCGTCCTTAAGCTTTGGGCGTTTTCTGGCGCATTGCAACATCCAGCTAGCTTAATTGGTCTCTTGCTTGCTTGGTGGCCTAACCAAGGTAACCATTAACCAACCAATCCTATGACCCTAACCAACCCCGGTCTTTGATAAACATGTTGGTTAACAGCTGATTGAACGCTTTAGGTTATGTAAAGGAGAAAAATGTTGTTTTTCTGTCTATGTCAGCTAGTACCAACCCTGCATTTCAACTACTAGTGTTTAACTAATGAGGTGATTACCTTACTAGTCCTTGCTCCTGACATCACATGAGTTTTATTGGGGGGGGGGGGGGGGTAGTTTTCCTCCCCTCTGTGCATACATATCCACCATTTTTCTTTTTAGAGAATACATCTCCACTATTTGATGACAGTATATATGAAGTCTTTATTTTCAATGCAGGATTATTATTGTAAGAATTGCACTGTTTTCCTTGAAAAAACTATGTGAAATTCTCGCGTTCAAAATACAGCCTAATATATAGTTAGGCATAGCCATACGATCAACCAATTCTTTGGACACTGCTGAAGCACCATTTTTTACAGCAAATACTGATTAACATTTAACATTGACCGTCGTTTTGTGAGAGATCACACATTCGGCCGAAGCTTAATTAGTTGGATCTAACAAAAAGTGGCATTCATTTGTCAGTTTCATAGGATACATTATTAGCCTGCATCAGAAAGTTAGCTCACGGAAAGCCTTTCTTTCTCCAAAAGTTCGCATTACAGGACACTTAGCAAGCCAAACGCTCACCAAGTAGACAAAAGATTGGTTGCTTTTCATCTCCTCCAAGTCGAAGCCATATGTCATGGTGCTCCATCACTTGCTCGAGATAGTTCAAAATGTCATATATTTTTTAGAACACACACACACACACAGAGAGAGAGAGAGAGAGAGAGAGAGAGTAGTAGGTAGCGTCTGCGTAGGCGTAACATCGCATTTATACAGCAATACGGAGTACTGGATTGGGATTAGTTCATTTGGGGTGGTACTTCTAGAGTTAGGTACCAGCAAAACCTGGGTTCAACTGATCTGCATGCTCCTTTCTTTCTCAAGTTTATCTCGAACAAGTGAATTAAGATTGCTTAATGGTACTAGGTCCGTTCTTCAAGCATGCATATTTTTGTGCAAGTACAGTGTAGTGTTTATTACAGTGATGCTAATGTGATGTTACGTAGGATCCACCTTTACTACTATACAACTTGCATTATGACCTGGAATTATGCACCCAATGCATCCTCATCTATATTTTTGTTGTTTTTTAGTCTGTTTTTGGTTTTTCTACAGTAACAAACTTTTAAATAGAGTATCTTTTCAAGATAGGGTCTACTAGTTAATTGTAGTACATACTGTACCGACTTCATTTATATCGACAAAAACTACACGTGAGTTTCTGTTACTCTATAATCCCTTACACAAACAGCTCAAAAACCATAAACTTCAAGCAAAAATACATGTCCTTTAATGGACCTAAGTGTTTTTTCTCGACATGGTGTTGCCTTTGGGAACATGCAATTGGTGGGTTGCTTGGTCAAATCGAATTGAGATGGCTTGGAACAGGCTCAAAAAAATAATTCCACATGGACCCAACCCCAATGCTCAAACCACCCTCCAGCCTAGCGTTGCCGGGTCAACCCCCCCCCCCCCCCCCCTCCTCCAGACATAACACTAATACAACAGGTGGATTGACTTCACCGTATTTGCATTGGTTAACCAGATGCATCCTAAGGTGCATGAAATTGAGCGGTCTGATGCAAGACAGCCTACAAGATTTATGCATAGCTAACGTAGGGGAAAGACTGACTTCACTACGATATTTGGTTCACCAATAGCATTCCTAATGTTCTACCATATACATGAGTTGTTTGAAATTGAGTGGTTTGACGCAAGACAAGCAAAAAGATTTATACACTTTACAGTAATGCAACAACAATACTTTACACAAGGATAGACTGACTTCACTACGATATTTTGTCAACCAACAGCATCCCTAATGTTTTCTCACATATATGTGACTTGTTTGAAATTGAGTAGTGTGACGCAGGGCAAGCAAGAAGATTTACGCACTTCATCAATTTTGCACGTCCTCGTAAATTTCTCAGCTATATTTGTTTTAAAGAGCGATAATGTATGCTAGGAGGATGTGGGTGTAAAATCAACTGGGCTTAATTTTTGTGGAAAATAGGAAGATAAGGCTTGATTTATGACTTGGGCTAAAGGCTTAGGGTTACAGAACAAATAGAGATATTATGCGATTTAATTAGATGCTTGCTTCGAATCAAAGGACACACAGATTTCTCAAACATGTTCCATCAGCGCTGTGGCTGTGTTGATATAGCACAGCTCCACCTCTAATCTCCACTAGTTTTTTATACTCTTCTGCAGAGCCAGTTATAGTTGTCCCGTTCTCTCCTCGCTCTATCACAATCCAAGACCTCAAAACCTTCTTTCTCTGCACTCTCCTCAGAGAGTCTACACCAACATGGTGCAACAACACAGAATCTACGTCCTACAGTTCAGGAAGGGCGAGCCGGAGCAGGAGCTGGCATGCAAGGTCTCGCCGCCCAAGGGCGCCGGCCGCCGCGTCATGTACTACTACCACGACAACGGCAGTGGCGGCAAGAACGGCAAGTCGGTGCAGTCCAGGACGCTCAGCCTGCGCCGCTTCTTCGGCTTGCTCCTGCTCTCCTTCCTCTCCGTTGCCACGCTCCTCGTGGCGCCGGTCTCATTCTTCTCCTTCGTGCACAGCGACGCGGGCGGGGCGGCGGCGGCGGCGGCTATGCAGCGCACGATGGCCGCGCCGTGCTCCGGGATGGGAAACGACAGCCTCTGCTGCGACCGCACGTCCACGCGCGCGGACATCTGCTTCGCGCGCGGCGACGTGCGCATGCACTCGGCGAGCGCGTCGTTTCAGCTCGTGTCCGGGAACTCGACGGGGGAGGAGGAGAGGATACGGCCGTACACGCGCAAGTGGGAGGCCAACGTCATGGCGACCATCGACGAGGTGCGCCTGCGCCGCGTGTTCCCCGGCGACGCCGCGCGCTGCGACGTGAGGCATGACGTGCCGGCCATGCTGTTCTCCACGGGCGGGTACACGGGCAACGTGTACCACGAGTTCAACGACGGCATCCTGCCGCTGTTCGTGACGTCGCGCCACTTCCGGCGCCGCGTTGTGTTCGTCATCCTCGAGTACCACGACTGGTGGATCACCAAGTACGTTGACGTCGTCTCCCGACTCTCGGCCTTCCCGCCCATCGACTTCACCGCCGACCGCCGCGTGCACTGCTTCCCCGAGGTGATCGCCGGACTCCGCATCCACGGCGAGCTCACCGTGGACCCCGGGCAGACGCCCGAGGGCAAGAGCATCCGCGACTTCCGCAGGCTCCTCGACGAAGCCTACCGCGGCCGCATCCACTACCTCGAGCGCCTCGAGCGCCGTGCCGCTCGCAAGCGCCGCGCCGCCGCCACCAGGTCCACCACCATCCCCGCGCCGCTCGCGCCTCCGAAGCGCACCTCCCCGGACAAGCCGAGGCTGGTGATCGTTTCGAGGACCGGCTCCCGCGTGATCGAGAACGAGGCGGACGTGGTCGCACTGGCCGCGGACGTCGGCTTCGACGTGCGCGTGATCCGCCCGGAGCGCACCACCGAGATGTGCAAGATATACCGGGAGCTGAACGCCAGCGACGCCATGGTGGGCGTGCACGGCGCGGCCATGAGCCACTTCCTTTTCATGCGCCCCGGCAAGGTGTTCATACAGGTGGTGCCCCTGGGCACGGACTGGGCGGCCGGCGCCTACTACGGCGAGCCCGCGGCGCGTCTCGGCCTGCGGTACGTCGGCTACAAGATCTTACCCGAGGAGAGCTCGCTCTCCCGCGAGTACCCGACCGGCGACCCCGTGCTCACCGACCCCGCCGGCGTCGCGCAGCGCGGCTGGGACGTGACCAAGAAGGTGTACCTGGATCGGCAGAACGTCCGGCTCGATCTGGCGCGGTTCAGGGAAGAGCTGGTCAGAGCTCACCAGTACATAGTCGCCGCTAGGAGGCGGCGGCGGCCAAGAGCAACTCTGTGATCACTGATCAAGCAAGCAATCAATCACTTTGACCGGTTTGATTAACCAACTGCTCCCATATGCTATAGAGACATAGAGTCCTATACAAATTTTTTTCTTTTTATTCTTGTTACGCTGACTTGATCTGACCATTCTTTGCATTAGCTAGATTGTGTGTTGATGTAATTGTGATGGATGGTGGTTTACAATTTACAGTCTGAACTCGATGTGCTGTACTCAATAAAAGAAATTAATTACAGACAGTAAGTATACAAGGGTGCATGTGCAATTTTGCATTTCTGCAGTGACATGTGTATGGATGGTTTGTGCCACCCGCAATGCAGGCTGCAAGTGGCAGAGACGAGCTGCTGCTTGCAGGGAAATCCATCTCAAACTAAAGGTGATTGGCTGAATTAAGCTAATTTATTGTTAAAATTATACTATAGTTGATTAAAATTATACTATAATTAGTGGTGGCTTATTTGATGTAACTAAATTTTAAAAATAAAAAATAGATTAACCCATCATAGATAATACAGACGAATACGAAAAAAAAGAACCGGCAAAAAAGCTAAAAAAAGTTTAAAAGATAACAATTAAAAATAGTGAAAAATAAATTAGAAATCAGAAATTTAAGTTGAAATGAGTGGGACCTCGCGCATCCACAGGATCTTGGCAGGTCCAGCAGGGGAGACGTTTTTGTGCCGCCTACCTCATTTTCCAGCCTGTATTGGGTTTCAGTTGGTTGAGACATACTACTCAAGCTTTCGCTAAGCGTCAATAAAGCTTTCTAATTAGTGGCCATAAAGCTCTCTCTACCTATCAGACCTGGACAACTGCCAACACAATAGTACTATGGTGATCGATGCATGTATGTATTCATACCTTCTACTGCTCAAGCAAGCAAACGAATTTTTAGCGGATTTAGCACTGTTGTACATAGTATTTATAAAAGTAGCAGTATATATATTATATTTACAAAACGATAAGCCGTTCAGTGGGTGGGCGACAGCGGCGGCGAGGTGACGCATGGCAGGGTCATCGGTCGCCTGGCCAGGAGACGGCAGGCAGGCCTGCCCCCAGTGAGGGAACGACAGGTGATTAAGCTGGCTGATTAGCCGATTTAATTACCTACCCTAATTTTTTATTTGTATTTGTTTGAATTTTTATATATATCAAATGAGCTTAAAAATTACGAAAATTTATGTATAGCCTTCCGACATAGCGTACTTCACAGTGTAATTTTATCTGTTGTGAATGTTACTCAAAAATTCATATAATTTTGATATTCGTACGAGTTTTTAGATATAGCAAACGAGCTCCAAAAATTACGAAGTACGTTGTGTCGAGAGGCTGCATATAAATTTTCGTAATTTTTTGAACTCATTTAATATATTTAAAAATTCAAATAAGTACTAATAAAAAATTAGGGCAGGTAATTAAGCCGGCTTAATCGCCTGCCGTCCCCTGACTGGGCGGCAAGCTACCTCATCGTCGCCGCCGCCCGCCCACCGGGTGACAAAAGTGATATTTCTATAAATACACTACATATACTACTACTTTTGTAAATACCATACACAACGCTGTCAAATTCGCTAAAAAGTCCACGGCAACGACAAGTTGAGAATACAATCGTCAGTCAATAGTTTTAATGAAGGTGAAAATTTTCACTCTCAAGTCACAACCATCCCTATAAAGTAGTAACACTACGAAAAGAACAGATGGGATAGCTGATATAGCTGCTAGTATACGCACCAATCAGGCTAGATAGTGGCAACGTTCAGTGGAATCTTACCACGGGATAATAGCAAATGGCAATCGTTCTCGTTGCCTGAGTTTGAAAAGGTTATGGCTTGCGCGTGCGTGTTTACCGTCCCCGGTCTGATGGTCAGAAAAATCACACTTTAAGTTCCATATCTGAACTTGCCCATCGACAACGGCATCGTCACATCGAGACCGGAATTGATCACTTCAGGTACATGCACACTGACTCGTGTTTTCCTATCAAAGACAACATTCTGGGCCAGAAGACTTGGCAGTTTTTACTGTCATTGATTTACGTACGTACCATCGCAAGAATAGGGATGTCAGAAACTGAATCTTTTCAGTTTACTGTACTGCTACTTCTGCTACCAAGAGAGAGGTTCATTTTCTTTGACAAAACTAGAGTTTTTAGATGGGGTGCAGTTGGTTGTCAGCCTTTTATTTAAGGGAAAATTTGAGATATGTGAAACAATCCTTATTTTTATTCGAGCTAAATCAGTATATTTAAATTAATCAAATTAATTAAGCAGCAAAAGGAGCAATTATAATTAATTCAATTACATGAATTACCAAGTCATGGGGAAGTTCCAAAGCATTTGAATAATACAAGAACATAAATGACAAGACCAAGCCATAATACAAATGTATTGTTTACATCATAAAACTTACAAGGTTACAATATTTATCACAATATATTATACATTTTCAACCACATACAACAGACATTTAATTACACATTTAAATGGTAAATTAAGCCGTTTGTGCCTGTAGAGAGTGAGTTGGTGCCAAAAATCTGCACCTGAAAAACAAACCAAAATCCGAAGAGCAATCAATTGGAAAAACAAGAAAGAAGATTTGCCATCAGCACCCTCTCCAATCAAAATGCATAGGGTAGCGCTCATTGAGATGCCAGCCCGTCTGGTACTCGCTGTAGTGAGTCTCATCATCCAATAAAAACCATACGAGAACCCACTTTCAACATCACCAAACTTACCACCATAAAATGAAACCGAGTCACATTGCCAGAAACCCAAGAACCTTCAGTCAAATGAGTAACTCTTTCACCATAACACAGTAAAATGTGAGAGGTAGGATAATAAAGATAACAACCAGCCCTAGAGAGAGAGAGAGCACATTTCCCATTAGCTTTCCCCAAACCACAAGAGGGAGCTCACACGGCACCCCAAAATTCCACCACCATCTCCAAAATCCGTGGCCAACTAGAGCCTGCCTTGCCTAAACCGAGCATCACATCACGGCCCAACATAGGAGGCCCGGTAGCCCACGACGCTCACAAAATATCTCCCTCCCGCTCCACTTCTCTCTGCAACGCCGCAGACACTATACAGGTCTAGAGAATGGAAGTTGCTCGCCGACGCCATGGCCATTGTCCATGGTTTCCTTCTTCCTTTCTCCTCCTCGCTCTTTGCTCGGTGTCGTAATGCACCGGGGAATAGACGTCATCGCGCAACCATCCGATGGTAATGTTGTTCAACTGTTCTACTCGTCCATGGTCCATTTGGTGTTCGGACCCGACGAGCGGCCGACTGGGTGTGCTTAGGGAGGTGACCGACCACGACGATCTGGCAGCGTGAAGCAGAGTGGCGCAAGTGGTCCTTGCCGTCCACGCACCTCGGCGGCCAGATCTGGAGCAGCTGCGCCGCATGAGCTACGAGAGGCTGGCGGATGCTTGTCTCCGGCGAGTGCGGGTGAGGCGTGCTCATGCGCTCCTTTGTTTATTTCTTTCATCGTGTTCTTGCCAAACCTATTCGTAAGAATGTCTGAGAAGGATTAGTTAGCATATATGCATTTGTCATTAATTTGGGAATGTTTGCATGTGCTCTTTGTTTTTGTCTCACAGCAGCTTTTAGATAGTGACGAGGATAGAGTAATCCTAAATTATTACATCATTGTATTATTGAGTATACCACTTATCAATAAGAAAAGAAATTTTATAAAGTGATCGTAAGCTTTTCTACGACCACGTAGTCATAAACTCTCCTACGACACGTACTCATAAGTCTTTCTACAAACACATGGTTATAAGTTATTCTACATCCATCATGTGGTCGTAAATCTTCCTAAAACTAGTATATTTCTGATTAACTTGTCTAACGATGTTCTGCTATATCGTAGGGTCGTCTAACAAGACGGTTAGAACTTGTATTTATCCTTGATAATCACACATGATCTCTCTCTGACAATAACTACCGACGGACGGTTATTGCCTGAAGCGTTGAGGCGTCTTTTGGCGTAAGACAACGGCCGTCGCTTCGCCAATTATATAAAGGTTAACGTCGGAGAGAGGAGGGGATGGCAATAGAATCATATCAAGTTAGAGATAGCGCAAGGCTTTTTCACATTATTCTCAGTTGTAATTCTTTCTCTAAGCAATAGTCACACATGACGTAGGGTTATTATTCTCTCAAGAGAAGGCCCAAAACTGTATAAATTTTTTTGTACCTCTACTCTGCAAGATTATAGCCTAGTCTTCTAAGAGCTTCCCCAAATCCAATGAACCATACGTAAGATTAATATTAAAACACCAACAGATAGACCCTGTCAAATTAGTTTAGTTAGTACGAAGCTTTTTGTTTTGAAGAGTACGATGTTTTGAAATTTTCTTGATGGAATCAAGCATTCAGTTGTACACAATCACCTATTCCGTACCCGTATAAATTTGTTCCTTTATACAATTGAATAAATTTCCCAATTCATTGATAAAATTCCCAATTTCCTCGTTCTTTTCGGCTTGTGGCTCATAGATTATGGCTTCTCTTAAATAAACAAACAGGACGGTTTCAAGTGAAGGATGTATCATGAGTTGATGCATATCAAGACAATAACCTAAGACAGAGGTATGACTAGCTAAGGCTAAGGATGTGTTCCTAGTCTTTTACCAGTCTTAGTGTTTAGTTGGAAGATCGGATTGCTAGTATAGGTGACTTACTATTAAGAAGGGTTGATAGCTCAACCTCACTTGCTCTAACTCTTTTTGGCATGAGACTTGTATTTGCGAATGTGTTTTGCAAATAGTTGTGGCTTATGTGTTGAATCCTTGTAACATGGAACTATACATTGCAAATGTGTTTTGCAGCCCATGTTTCCATTCTTTGTAGTATGAGACTTATATTTGTAAATGTGTTTTACAAATGGCTAGAACTCATATATGTAATCCGTGTGTCATGATTCTAAAATTGTGCAAATTTGTTTTGTAACTTGTGGGAATCATGGATAATCTTTGTGTGCATGATACTGTAGTTTGCAAATGTGTTTTGCACAATTTGTTGAAGTATATGCACTTCTCAGAGAAATTGAAACTATTGCAGTGTATTCTGTGGTACTACAACTAGTCGGAACTACATGTGTTGTAATCATAGAACTACCACGTCTGTTGGTGGTTGAAAGACCTATATGGTCGAGAACCATTGTGGTCAAACCAATGTGGTTAAAGATCTATGTAGTCGAAGATCAATGTGGTCGGAAATAAGTATGGTCGAAGCTGACATAGTCGAACCGAATTACCGGCGTTATAATCACGGAACTACCGCATTCGCTGGTGGTCAAAGACCTACGTGATCGAGGACAAGAGTAGTCGGGACCGACTTGGTCGAATCAAAGTAGTTGAAGACTTGAGTGATAGAAGATCAATGTGGCCAAAAATCAACGTGATTGATGACCTACGTGGTCGAAGATCGATGTAGTCGAAGATTGACGTGGTCGAACCAGAGTGATCGAAACAGCGCGGTCAGAACCAACGTGGTCGAAATCTGTGTGATCAAAACCAGCGTGGTCAAAATTGACATTGTTGAGATCTGTGTGATCGAAAATCATCATGGTTGAACCAACATGGTCAAGATCTGTGTGATCGGTCGAAACCAACGTGGTCGAACTACTGTGACTGATACTATGTGGTCGAAAATCGACGTGGTGGTCGGAGATCTGTGTGACCGAAGATTGACGTGGTTAGAGATCGACATGGTCGAAGACCTATATCGTTGAACCGAACAACATGGTCAGAGACCAACGTGGTCGGAGATCAGCGTAGTCAGAGACCTACGTGGTCGATCTAGATAGCATGGTCTGAGACTTGTGTGGTCGAACCGAACAATGTGGTTAGAGACCTGAGTGGTCGAATCATCCGACGTGATCGAGGACTAGGGTAGTTGACGATCGGATGTTTCGGCTCTGTGTGAGAGTCCGATCATCGAACAGTACTGTCGGCTCTGTGTGAGCGGTACTTTCGAGTTTCAAAACGACCAGCTTGTGTAGCGGTACATTTTTTCTAGAGAGACAGCTGTGTGGAGTCTTCTCGTCCCCAAGGAAATCAGTAGTTCCGCTTGAGTGCCACGATACTTTCGATAGTCGGCAGTATCGAACTTTGCACGTCGGAACTACCGAATTTGTCTGCAACGGCTAGTTTTTTTACCGTTGCTAAGGGGAACAGAAGTACTAGTTGTTTACCTGCAGTACTTTCAGAAATCATGTTTCTCTATCCCAACGGCTAGTTTCGAGGTGTAGGGTATACATACCTCCTTGTGGTCGGTTGGAGATAATAATGCTGCACTCCATTTCACTTTCTTGAGCCAGTATTAGGTATTCCTCTCAATTGTGCATGTGTTGCACTTTGTAAGCGAGGAGGAAAACTCTAAATTGCATGTATTGTACTTGGAAGTGGATTGTGTATCCACTTGAGCGGTGTGCATTCGTTGCATGTGGTGAGAATCAAGCGAGGGCTTGACTTATTACTATTGGAGTTTGCCGACTCCTAGACAGCGTTAAAGGCGTCGTGCGCGATGATCTTCTCAAGAAGCTTGTGAGAAGGCCTAGTGAATTGTGAGTGGTGTGGTGCTCGCCATGTCCGGAGTAGAGGAAGAACAATCTTAGTGGATTGAGGTGTTTCGATTTAATTCGTGGAATCGATCTAATTCGTTTGGGCTAACCTCAACGTGGATTAGGGAAGACCGACAAGTCTCTAATTACCATGGTAAAAAGCAACCGTGTCAATTATGGTTTGTTTTCTTATGCTTAATTTACATTTAACCAATTTACATTCATAAAATTAAATTGATTGCTTGTCATCCTAGAATTGCTAATCTTGATATAGACTTATCTTGGTGGTACACTTAGGTGAACGCAGTTGTTTTAGACGTTATCTGTGCTAAACCATTTTGAGCTAAGTTTTCGCATTATTTGCTTGATTTAGCCAAATAGAAATTAATAATTAATTAGAGAATAATTTTTTAGACCACCTATTCGCCCTCTCTAGTATGTCTCCTCGATCTAACAATTATCTAAGGAGTTGCATTGAAAAATTCACAACTTTTTTGTTGCACATGTATATGATAATATTACAGATGTTGCTAGAAAATGTTTTCACCGAAACGTACGGTGCTAGACTTTTTTTTTTGAAAAATAAATTCTTTAGTACAACATTCCTTAACCTAAAACGTCCTACTCCATCATCAAGTTGGACCAACTTTCCTGGCCCCTTGTACCGGCTCATAAAACGGGCATTCATTAGCTACAGACAGGTGGGCCCGGGGGCAGGTGTGCCGCGCCACGCCCTGATTCGCCACGCTTGACGAACGCCTCACCTCCGACTCCGATTAATAATATCCTCCGCTTCCTTCTCTAATCTCGGCTCCCTTTGCCCCGCTTCCCCACCGAACTCGCCTCCTCTTCTCGTCTCCTCCCCCCGACCACGACGCGCGAGAAGCCCCCCTGATTCGGCGCGCGGTTTCGACTGGGCTCGCTCGACTCGGTCGTCAACACTCGGATCTCGGCGGGGGGTGCGGTGGGTGATCCGTCGTCTGAACCCGCAAGCCATGGCGGTCGCCGACTCCACAGATCCCGCCGTCACCACCTCCACCTGCGCGCACTGGTAACCTTCCGGTCTCCCCCCGCACCATCATAATCTGATTCTGTTCTTGCTGCTGGTTGGATTGCTACTACTAGCTTTCTTTTGCGCAACCGAGACATGGCTATCAAAAAAAATTAGCCCTTTTATTATGGGGCAATGATTTGTCAGGTCGAAATCATACTGCAAGATAACAGAGGTATATCACAGTTACAGTTACTTAGGATAGTGTAAAATTCTCTGCTTACAGCCAATTTCACATTCTATTTGGTCTAGAGACTTCTTTACACATGTGAGCTCCCAGTATATACCTTGCATAAAAGCCTTAAGAGTTAACTGGAGTGTATGTTAGCATGAAGAACTCTTCTTTGATGATTTCTTGATGTTGTCAACCTGTCATGCCAAAGGCTCATGCTGGGTCTTTAAATATAAATTTGCTATTAGTCCAATTATTTCCTTGTTTGCTGAGGATTGCTATATATTTTATGCATAATAACAGCTTTTTTTTTAATTTGTGTCGCCAGTTTAGTTTGTACATTTTAGGCTTAGTTTCTCATTACCTGTGCAAATTGCCACATAGTAGCTTTGCTTTCTGGAAGGCCTTCTTCTAATTCTCTAAAAATCAGTCACATGTACATTTTGCGGTCAAGTTTTTATCCAATTCATGACTTCTTATGTAGGTAGTAGTACGATTAGCGAAGTGTTTGGGAACTTGTTTTCTGGATGTGGATTATTAACAGTAGTTCTCTGCAATTTCTTCAGTCAGCGAGAAATTCCATCTTCAAACATTGCATTGCATTCTGCACACTGTTCTCGCAACCTTCAAAAGTGTGAACACTGTGGAGATATGGTTCCAAAGAAGCATATGGATGAACACTATGATGAAAACCATGCTCCGGTATGTTTCCAAATTTCAATCGCATCCAAAATGTATTATTTCGACCTTCCAAAATATTTTCATCACAGTGTTCTTTCTATAGTCCGTGATGCTACCCAATTCAAGATAACACATAAACCTACATCACTGTTCAGTTTCTTCCAACCTAATATAACTTAAGCATTACAGAAACACATATTCAGGACCAGTATGTCTGCAAAAGATACAATGATTTGACCATCATGTTAATTTCTTCTTATGCTTGTTGTGGACAACATTCTTCTGTAACCACTGAGCTAACGTGGATAATTGAAAGAGATGGCAATAGATGCACACCTTCCTTGCTTTTATTATCTCTGTTTTACTAATTTAAGTTGTAGCACCACTAATCAAAATCATGACAAACACAGGTGAATTGCTCACTTTGCAAAGGCGCCATAGAACGTGAGCTATGGGATCTTCATAGCGGTATACAATGCCCACAAAGGATGCTTGCGTGCCAATATTGTGAGTTTGAACTGCCTGCAGTTGATCTTCTTGAGCATCAGGTATAAATTTTTGTTTCTCATCCTAAGCTATTACTCTGAAAAGTGAAAACTAAACAATTATTCATTTTTTGCCTAAAAAACAATTATTCAATTTTTTAGGAACATATTGTTATTCAAATATAGTCCATCTCTGTTGTAATTACGTTAGTTATGTGATACAGGATGTGTGTGGGAATCGAACAGAATATTGCCAACCTTGCAGGAAGTACATCAGACTCCGGGAATGGATTGGACACGAAATCCAGTTCCATGCAAAATCTGCAGAATCTTCAAGGTAAAAGCATGGAAACCATGCCATTTTTTTAAGGTTGACATGATTCAATCTATATTTCAGTTAAATTGGTACTGTTTACCCTTTCAATCGTAGTTTTCAACAAAAATAAGTCAGTGATATGTTAGTCTAGTGATTCCTTCATCCGATACCCAAGCCTAGAAACTTAAAACTATCATTTGCATATTCGATGCTTGGTCAAGCAACAAAAAGGTGGTCTTTCTAGTGTAGCAACTAATGTAAATACTGTCAGCAAATTAAGCTTACCTTGTGATACTTCAAATTTCAGTGACACAACCATCCTGGAAAAAGAAGAGCCTGCTCCAGCAGCAGAACAGCCAGCACGACCTGCTCATGGTTCGCAAGGAAAGCAACTGCTCTTCACAATTGCAATAACTGGAATTGCAATTCTGATTGGATCAATTCTTTTCCAACAGAAGGGATGAGTCATTAGAGTGCCACAAGTTCAGTGGCCCGGGACTGGTTGCCTGTATTGACGTTTCAAACAGCAATATAAATCAGCCTTTTGACGTATAAATTCCTTCACAATCAATGGGCAGAGCTTGTTCATTGAGACTACAGTTTAAAGTACAACATTGTAGAAATGACCTGATCGATATATGTATTGCACTCATTGTTCTACCAGAAGGTTAAATCCCTTTCAAACATGCTGGCGTCTGGTAATCTACGCAAAAATGGTATTCTTATTTAGTATTTACAATTGCAAATTTTACTAAATCATCTTACAAGGGCTCGCAGCCATCCTTTTTTCTCGCTTTCAGACAACCTTGTTCACGATGGTTATTGATCTGCTTGTCACCGTCACCGAAAATGCTACTTATCTCATCATTAACATTTTGACAAAATCTGCCTTTTATGCAAGACGCGTGTAAAGTCGGCCACAGCATTAGAAATAGCTGGAAACAGAATTGAGATGCTACTAACCCCGAATCATAAGATGTCACCTGCGCGCAAGATTGGGATGCACTTCTTTGTTACGGACAGAATCATCCAAGAGATATAGACAAGTTCTGTTTAACAGCAGCAGTTAATGCTAAATCACACCAATAAATAATAGCAATCAGCAACTACAACGGTCACAAATACATCTATGTTGTTGTAAGATGATCTTGGCATGATCCCGTTTGCAAAATAAAAGAGAGCCTCATGCCTGAATTGCTAACTATCCGGCGGTTACTTTCTTCAAGTAGCTTGCAGCAAATAGCCTGTAGTTGGATGGTTCCATCTCACTGATTTTCCCAAATTGCTTGCCGTAGAAGTCCCATAATTCGAACCTTTTTCAGACGAAAATATCAAAGAATGGTATCAACATGCCAGACACATGTGAACCTAAATACCACGGAGTATCAGAAAGAGACGTGCCAAGAACTGAAATGGCGCATACTTTGCCATAGATTTCATGCAATTCCTTATGAACAGAATTGATGGTACTTGCTCTTTTATGAATCTGCAGTAAATTTCAGACATACATGACATACTGAAACCCATCAACTTTAAAATCTCAACGCAAGGTCCCAGGGAAAAAATACCTGCTTTAAATGCCTAATTGTCTTCCGTATCAGCTGGGATCACGTGGAAAAATCCCATACACATGAGCACATTGGCACGAGTGAAAGGGCCAAAACCGAAGATAGTGGATAACTCTTCATTCAGTCTCTTGTAGGAGGATGCGTTAGTGGATAGCCCTTTTACGGTTGGTACAGACATTTCGCGTATTTCTTCAAGCTTTTGTAGGCATAACTTTCTGTCTACAATGCTGCGTGCAAGCATTACAATTCGCCATGCACGATATCCAAGATTACAACGCTTGGCTAAAAAGTCCTCATCAAAGTTCGCCAATTATTCTGGGGTAGGGAAATCACGAATACAATCTTCAAAGCAAGTAGTATTGCTCAAGCTAAGATCTGAAGGATCCAAGGAGCCGCATGCGCTGCCTGTTTCACTTGCAACTGGGGGCAAGCTAGACAAACTTTCATCTGTTTCCAAATGCGGCATGTCATTGCTAGCACCAGTTGATACTCTTGGATCCTCCAAGCACTCCAACTTAGCAAATTTTGTTTCAAGCTAGAAACGAACACTATGCTTGTTGCTGCGCTTCGTTTTACGTTCCCTAATTGGAGGTGTGCTCGACTGAAAATCTTCAGTACCAGATGAACATTTCAGCTCCAATTGAAGCTCGCACAGAGCAGTCGCCATTGACAAGGTTCTTGTCCATCTGTGGTTAAATAGCATAGCTGTATGAGATATCTTGCAAATGTGGCTAAAAATACTGTTACAACTATATACTTTTGATGCACCTTCTTTATTATTGCCCAACAGTTCAACTATACTCAGTTGCAAAGCTGCGCCTTGTTTTTAAACTTCTACGATGCAGTTTCCATTTATCGAAGTGATTTCCAAGCACGGCAAACCAGACTCGTGGCGTGCACGCGTGCAGTGGCTCCGTTGTATGCACATGATACGCTGCCATTATGTTGTGATAGAGATTTTGTCTCAAACTTTATACGTCATTTGTTAGTTTGTTTTTTTTATTTTGTTCTATTTTTGAAGAGAAATGGCTTGGATTGCCCCTTCTGTCACTATGTGCCCATCCCCAATTACTATCATTCACTAAAAATGCAATCCACCAGCCAGTCGAGCCCTTCTCTTCTCGCCCCTTCCCTTCTTCCTTTCCCTCTTGGATAGATTCCCACTGTTGTGGTTACAGACCAAACAGCGAGAGAGTGTAGTAGTGGAGAGTTGAGTAAAATCAATATCCTCTCTCTCCCCGTGGCCTATGCCACATATATATATTCACACGGGGAGTGCTTGTACAGTTATACTCTTACACATGAGTATTCCCCTCGGGGGCTCTTATGTCATTACACATGTCCTATTTCGGACCCAACAGGCATACTGGGCTTAGGTAGGGGCCACCCCTACAACACCCACCATTGCCATCTCTCTCTCTCTCTATGCGACCTTGGGGGAGGCAGGGCCAAGGGCGAGAAGGAGCACAGCGTCGGCGATGGGGGGGGGAGGCTGGGGATAGGTGAAGCATATGACTTAGACGCAGAGGCGTTCCTTGACGCTGACCTCGCCCGTCTTTTCGATGCACTCAGGTCCTGCCCGCCGACGCCGAAGCATCCTGTTGCTACCTCCGCTTCCGTTGGAGCCGACGGAATGGAGGAGCTGGATGCGCGGTTTCACGATGCTGAAAGGGGTGGTGAGGCCGGAGAAGGAGACAAGGGTGAAGCTGGAGGATCTGGGAGGGGAGTCGGAGGACGACGAGGTGGAGAAGGTGATGTGATGGGCAATGGACGCCGCGCAACTTGATGTCACCACAGCCAAGAGCGACAGGGTGAAGCGTGGCAGAGCACGTGGCCAGCAGGGGGTGCCGCCGAAGGGCTCGGCATCGGCGTCGCCCGCCGACGACATTAGGGGCGGCTGGTGCGCGTGGGGCGTGGCCGGCTAGGAGGAGACGCCGGTTGAGCTTATCGGTGGTGGGCTAGGGGCATTACGGCCATTCCCTCTTGGGTTTTAGCCTCAATTCAACAAAAAAAGGTTAAAAATCCAAAAAGGAGCAAACTAACAAATGATGTTGATACGGGGTCGTCCGATCTTCTCGACGTAGGATTGGATACTCACATGCAACCTCTCGAATTGTAGCGATCCTCCGTTGCTAATGCAAGAATGAACGCTCTTTAATTCATAAGATCACACGTGTCGAACTTTATGACCACCAAGCAAAATCTCTATCGCGCTCCTAGTTTCCAACGGAAAGATTGAATGATCTCAATTTATAAGAACTTGCAAAATTTCTATGGAATTTGAGTGGCTACACGAAAGAGCAAAATCATGCAAAACGCATGAACTCTATAGATTTTCTAGTCGCTACTGTTCTGATGGATATCTCGTTTCTAGTCGCCCCCTTCCTGATGGATATCACTATCTTTTTCTACGGCGGCCGTTCCGATACGCGTACATGCACAAATTGGGCCTAAACACACAACTAATGTGCACAAATTACAAAGCCCATACATGACTGCCTTTAGGGTATCTCCAATGGTCTGAGTCAGCTAGCTATATGCATGTACACATCAGCATATATCCTATGTGGAGGAAAGAGGGTATGCAAAAAAAATCGAGCCAGCTCTTCCTTAAGCACTAGTCTATAACGCCAAACAAGGCAGCCTCTATAAATTCTGTGTGTGCATGTAAGCATCAAATAGCTATCCTTATAGATAGTTCTTTAGAATGCTAATTTTAGTGTGTACTATATAGATGATGTGGAAGTCTTATAGTTAGTTACTAGCTATAACCATAGGCATGCAGGCCGTGAGACATGCACGGTTGAAGCACAAACGTGCTAACTAATTGGCATGGCCTCTAATTACATGCATGCATGTTAGACTTGTTACGTGCCAACAAATGAGTTTGGTCATTAGGCTTTATGTTGGAGTTGTTGGCCGCATGGACTTTCTTTGGGTCTAGCATCCTTCTCCTCTTTAAGTACTAACCGAATACTTGTTCTTTCCGGTGCTCCTCTCATGCCTTGTCCCGGCCTCCTTCTTGATTCCAAAGTTATCACAACGTTCAAACCTGATAATATATAAAGAACTTGCATTAAGTATTGGTCCTTTTGGTGCTTCATAAATACTTGGAGAAGTTGACGACGTGGTAGTAATAGAGATGTCCTCATCAGATGTATAAAGTTTAAGGCAAAACCTCCGTCTCAATGTAATGCAGCGCATTTTACCTATGGCGCTTTTAACTTCAGGGTAAATGATCTATTATCCCATTTTGATTTAGGATCCATGGCCAAGAACGTGGAAGTTTGCACGGAAACGGGGAGGCAATCGGATTCATGGAAGCATATTTTCAGTTGCAGCTTATGTTTTATGGTTGTGGTTTATGGTTTTTAACTCTAACGTGAATCTTATGTGAATGGGCCGAATGTTGATAAGTCACTTCAAAAAAGTTACCCCGATAAACTGCTTCGAAATGACGGTGAAGAAATTGATCCATTTGTTTGTTCGAGGGAAGACATAAGTCATAAGGTGAGAAGAACTAGACCCGTCTTTATGTTTTCTGATATACAAAAGGCATATTTTTGTATTTTATTTCATTTTATTCAATAGATTATGACAAAAGGCATCTTGGTCTCATAATGGTTCTGTTCATATTGGTTTCTAAAAGTTGCTTCTCTACAGTAAATGGTTTTTTTACAGTACCTAACTTTCAAACGTAATGTTTTTTCAAGACGAAGTCTCCTAACTGATTGTAGTTAACACTGTAGTGACTTCAGTTATATCGGCCAAAATCACACACGGATTTATCTCTCTTCATACGACTCTCTATAAACTGTAGCTATTTATAAACTAAAACCAAAAATCATCCGTAAAAACTAATATAAAATGCCCTTAATCCCTAACTAATCCCAATATATCCCAATGTGGGAATAGGACTAAAATCACATGCCCCACTTCCAAACCCACCGCTTTATAACCCACCTCGTGTCCCGTTCCAAACCACCATTCATCCAAACGTCACATATGGGTTAGAGCTAGCGGTTTGTGTTTAGATATTGGGTTTTTTATGGGTTTAATTAAGCTTCTTAAATTATGTTGGTTTGCAAGTAGTTTGCCCTGAAAATTTTTAAACCCATATTCTGATATGTCAGAGATAGCCTTCTTAGAGCAAGTTTAATAGTATAGATAGCTGCTACCTCCAATACATTTCTATGTCATCAAAAGATAATGATGCAGCTAACTCATACAATAAGCTGGCTATAAGTTGTCTCCACAAGAGCTCTCAATCATTTAATACATACATGGGTATTGATAATTTAATACATGCATGGGTATAGCAGTTAGTTCTATTGGTACATGCATGGATAACGCCTCTTTTCCTGTGCTATAGCCTGACTCTTGCATGGGAGCCGGCTTGGCTCTCTCTCTCCTTTTCTCTCCCCTCCACATAGGACTATGCTGACATGGATTCCCTTATAGCTAGCACAGTCAGCCTTATTAAACTTGCTCTTAGGGCATCTCCAACAGTATGAGCTAGTTACTAGCTCTAAGACAACTTCTCCAATAGTACTAACTTTAGCACATAGCTCATAATATAAATAGCCTCACATGACACTCTCACATAATCTTGGAATGTGTGTATGAGACTAGCTCTTGATCAAGAGATAGCTTTTCTCTCTCTTCTATTAAAATATGAAATAATATGCTTAGAGCTAGCTCATAAGTCACTGTTGGAGATGCTCTTAGGGCAAGTACAAGGGTTGAGCCGGACACAAGCTCCTAAGCACTCCACATCATCAAGAGACAACACTTAATGCATACTAAGTACAAAGGTTGAGCCCAACACAAGCTCCTAAGCACTTAATGCATGTGACCTTTTTGTGCTAGGAGCTCTTCCGTCTCGTTCCTGCTGCAAGAGTCGATGTCTCACGAGGAGACGTTGTTTCTCTCTCCTCCATTCCTCTCTCATCCACATCAGCAAGGTTGCCTAGTTGGCACTCCTATGGACCGGCTCTTAATTGCCTTTGTACATGCCCTTAAGAGCAAGTCCAATAATAGAGCCAAGTGTTTGGCTATAAGTCAAGTTATAAGAGCCAAGTTATACAACAATTTGTCTTCTATTTGTCTACAAAAGGTTTTTTATTATTATGTGGTACCATGTCTCATATTCTCTTTCCTATTCCTCCTCACATACATTTATTATCTGAGTCCACCACTGCATAGGCTCCCGTGCCCAGCTTGTTGCTTGCATGAGAGCCAAGCTCTCATCTCTCTCCTCTCTTCTCTCCTCCACATCAGCAAAAATGCTGACTAGCTTGGCTATAGACCATTATTGGACTTGCTCTAAGGGCATGTACAATGGTATGAGCTAGTTACTAGCTCTAAGATAACTTCTCCAATGGTATTAACTTTTAGCACATAGCTCATAACATGAATAGTCCCACATGACATCCTCATATAATCTTGGAATGTGTGTATGAGATTAGCTCTTGATCAAGAGCTAGCTTTTCTCTCTCTTCTATTAAAATATGAAATAATATGTTTAGAACTAGCTCATAAGTCATCATTGGACATGCCTAACAGACTTATTGTTGAAAACTAAGAGCCTGTTTGGAACAGAGGAATTTCACAGGAATTTTGCAGGAATTTTGCAGGAAACAGTTCAATTCCCGCAGGAATCGGGAAAAATTTCCGCATTCCAAACAGGGCCTAAGATGTTTCGGTTTTATCGATAGGCTTGAATACCATATCTATGTATTAGTTTGGGTTTTTTTGTTGTTCATTATTAGCTCCGTATACACGCTGTGTTTGTGAGGTTTTTATTTTTTTTATATATAATGCACGTGAATCACGAAGCGCGACAATATGTTTGCAACGAGGTAAAAGATTATCTCTTTTATTAATACACATGGACCCCTCAAGGCGATGGCAGTTCAATCGACATTAAAAACTTACTTTCGCATCCGAAACAACGAAGCTCGTCGCCGTGGAATAAAATGAAATGCGATCAACGCTACAACTTATTTTAGCTTAAGCTTCTAACTTCTAATTTATTTTTTACTATTTATAAATTTTGTTTTTTTAAAATTTTTGGTTTTTTGAGTTTTTTTGCCGTATTCGTTTGCGTTGTCTGTGATGAGTTAACATATTTTTACTATTTTTAAATTTAATTATATCAAATAAGTTATCTTCAGCTATAATATAATTTTAGTTAATTATAGTATAATTTTAAATATAAATTACTATTTTTCAGCCCAACCAAACGGCACATATTTCAGGGTTTCAGGCTTTTCGTTGGCAGCAACTGCTCTCGGAAAAAGCATACGCCCAACATTCTGGGTGGAAAGGGACGAGGGAGAACTGCGCACGAAAAGGACAACGGTGAGGTGGGCGGCAGAACCAAGGGAACGAGCCAACCAACCCAAGCGTCCGCTTCAGCCTCCGGCCGCGGCAGCAGCGCGTGCGCGAGGTCGCGAGCCATCTCTTCGCCTTGCAGCGCCCACTACCCCCCCTATCCACCCATCCGCCGCTCCCTCCTCCTCCACCACACCCTCCGCTTCCTTCCCACTTCTCCCCTCCGCCAGTACCACGTCCACCACCCACCAACGCAGCAACCACCTCCCTCTTCCCGCCTCTCCTCCCCCCGCTCGCGATGGCGGTCACGCGCCTCGCCGTGGCCGCCGCCCTCTCGGTGGCCCCGCCATCCTCCCGCCGCCGCCGGGTCTCCCTCCCCACCGCCTCCTGCGCTCGCACATCCAAGGCTCTGCACGCCGCCGCCGCCCCCGCCGCCGACGCGGTCGATGAGGAGGCCCCCGCCTCCCGTCCCTCGGGTGCGCCTCTCTCTTGCTTTCCTTCGCTTCAGAAGCTCAGGTTTTACATTGAACTGTCCTCAGCCTGTAGTCCTCACCATGCGAGTTACTGGTGTGCTACTTGCATTTGACCTGATGCTGTGTTTGGAGCTAAAGGCGACGTGTGGTGGAGTGGAGTAGTGGATGACTGTTTTCTTGCTCTTGCAGATCTTAGCAAGGGAGTGGAGAACCTGGTGATAATTGGTTCTGGCCCGGCAGGGTACACTGCTGCCATTTACGCCGCTCGGGCGAACTTGAAGCCCGTCGTGTTCGAAGGTTACCAGGTGGGTGGTGTTCCTGGTGGGCAGTTGATGACCACGACCGAGGTGGAGAATTTTCCCGGGTTCCCAGATGGTATAACCGGGCCTGATCTAATGGACAGGTAAGAATGCTCATTATCGTTACTGTTTGAATTGAATTGATGCTGTGCTCGCTTACTTATTACTCTATGCGGCCATGAATTAAACCAGAATGCGGAAGCAGGCGGAGCGCTGGGGCGCAGAGCTTCACCAGGAGGATGTTGAGTTTGTGAATGTAAAGAGCAGCCCATTTGTTATACGCAGCAGCGAACGAGAGGTAAGCACTTTTGCGCTCATCCTCTTGTTGTGCCATAATTTGTTTTGGAGTTTGAGCTTACCTTTATTTCTCAAGGTAGTGTTGTATTTGTATTTTGTGGCCTTTCAATAGTCAGAGTTACTGTACTAGTATGATTTAGTGAAAACTAAAGTTCATTTAAATAAGAAATAACAAAGGAGTGCTAGTTAATTTTTGAAAAAAAAAGAATATGAGGATACAAGAGCAGGCTTTTGAGCTCTGGACTAGAGCAGTGTGTTATGTGGTTTAATTAATTAGGTCTTACACTAATGTCTAGCATTGTGGTTTACGTTTAGGACTTGCCTCTTTAGTTGTTCTTTAATATATCCCTCTCTCTTTATATTCCACAATTTTTTTGCTGCACTCATCTAAGTGATGTATAGGTGAAATGCCATAGTCTAATCATTGCAACTGGAGCTACTGCTAAGCGCCTTCGATTACCTCGTGAAGATGAATTTTGGAGTAGAGGTATCAGCGCATGTGCAATATGTGATGGAGCATCACCGCTGTTTAAGGGTCAAGTTCTTGCAGTTGTTGGAGGTGGTGATACAGCTACAGAGGAAGCAATATATTTGACCAAATATGCCCGTCATGTTCATTTACTTGTTCGAAATAATCAGCTACGAGCATCCAAAGCTATGCAGGACCGGTAAGGCATTTTTAAATCTTTCCCTAGAAAGCTATATCTTTCACTATGATAATATTTAGAGCCTATTCTGTTCATGTAAACATCATGCCTTTGGATTGTCAGCATTTCACTTATTTTGGGCCATAGAACTTTTTGATAGCTTAAACGGCTGTAGGAGGAATGGAGGATTGCTTTTCTACCCTTTCAGCTATAGTGAATTTCGGTAACTCATCTACCATTTGGATTATGATGGCATGATAATATGCTGGGCTACCACTTTAAAACGGTAGTTATATCAGTGGCATTGTAAAATGTGTTACTTTAGCCTGAGGGGATTTACAATTAGTGCCTGATGCGAAATAAGCCAGATTGCAGCTTGATTTGTTTTTAGCTGTTCACCTAGTTAGGTACTGGAAATCATAATATTGCCCGAATTTTCATAGAACCTGAGGACTATCATGGTTTGGAACTTATCTGTAGATGAAGTTGTTATGTTCTTTGAAGGATGTTAGCTCCTCTTCAGTTGCATGAAATATTAATGAGGTAAAACTTCAATTCCCTGGATGTTTGGTTAACAGGTTGATTATGGCGAATGTTTCAGAGTACTCAACAACCCCAACATAACAGTACATTTCAATACAGAAGCTGTGGATGTTGTCAGCAATACCAAAGGCCAGATGTCTGGTATTCAACTGAAGAGAAGCGATACAGGAGCGGTATCAGTTCTTGAGGTGAAAGGTCTATTTTATGGCATAGGACATACTCCAAACAGTCAGCTGTTAGAAGGTCAAATTGAACTTGATAGTGCTGGCTATGTTTTGGTTAAAGAAGACACAGCAAAAACTTCAGTTGATGGCGTATTTGCTGCTGGTGATGTGCAGGTTACTTCATCCTTCACTCCCTGTATGGAACTTCTATATGGTTGTAAAGTGTCTCATTTATAAAACTTGTATTTAATCCTGCTGCAGTTCATATATGTCTTAGCACACTAGCACATCATTTCTTCATGGCTCAAGAATGATATCCCTGCCTGTTAGGCCCCGTTCCAAACAGTAGCCTATGGCTTCCAACTTCCAGAAGCCATTTTAAACACGTTGGCTTCTTAACGTGGCTTTCCCCTTTTTCTTTTCTTTTTCCTTTGCATTGTCCGTGGAGATATAATGGGGTTCCCCCCTTTTTTTCTTTATTTTCCTTTAATTGAATGTCAGCTAACAGCTGTTACAGTGTTATTTCAACCGAAAGTCAAAAGCCATCAGTCACAACCAAATAGAACGGGGCCTTAGTGTTTTGAAGATCCCTCAGTGTGAAATGCTATTTATGTTGTGCTAGTATCAAGCCATGGGCCCTGTAGATTTCTATCCATAAAATGGAGATATTTTTATCATTTTTTAGCCATTACCTTGACCATTTTAGTTTTCATGCAGGATCATGAATGGAGGCAAGCCATTACTGCAGCTGGATCTGGATGCATAGCTGCTTTGTCAGTTGAAAGATACTTAGTTGCCAATGATCTTCTTGTTGAATTTCACCAGGTATTATTTTTTACACAGCATATGTTTCTTTATGGCAATTGATGCATGTGCCAACTTTATTTTGTTTGGTTGCCATTGTTTCAATGGAGGCTGGCTGTCCAACCGTATGCCTATGAATATGATCACTTGTACTCCAGTATCATGGGCACGGAGTTATATGTGTTGTTGATTTCCCCCCATATTTCAATTTAGTTTCCTAGTCGCCATATTGGACTGCTATGTAACAACATTGATTTTTTCTCCATGTATAAAATTTAGGGTTTAGACTTCCATTACCATCATGTGTTAATATAGCCATGTGAAATTGTGAATGGATTTATTCTAGAAAAAAATTGTGAGTGGATGAAACTGTTGTGATGTTATGGTATATGGACACTTACCTAAACACAGAGTCCTATATGATTATTGGTCTCTTTACTTGAGATGTAAGAAAGGCACCCCTCCTACCACTATATAAAGGGTGGAGGGGGCTGCATATTGTACATGCATACATCTCCTACGGGCAAGAGCAATAAAGTTGAGAGGTTGTTGGGATTATATCTTTTGTGTACTACTTTTGTGTGTGCTTGGTCATCTGCAACTCGGCCAATACTTCAACACGTTATCAACACGATAATACTCTCGCGTAGGCCTCTTGGCACGTTTTTGCTAATCGATCTAGTTCAGATTAGTAAATTAGATTGGTTTGGTTTTCCTTCCCAATCTCTCCCCTCCCTTGAGTCCGTGCCTTTGGCACTGCCTTTTACATGTGTGTTCGCCTGCCCCAGCTGCACGCCCCTCACCGACCTCATTGCCTGCGCCACCGGCGTCACCGAGATCATGTCTATCCTCTCCTTCGGCACTGCCGGCACCGATCCTATCGGGCATGTTGCTCGCACCATCTGCGCCGCTGACCTCGTCGACCCACACCATCGGTGCCGCTCTACGTTATCACCCGGAGACTGTTGCCCATGCCCTTGGCATTGCCACCACCTCTGAGGAACCCGATCCGTCGTGTGCCGCGGATGGGGCCACAGCCATGCTCGCTGTTCACGCCGCACTCACCATGTCGTAGATGGGCGCTTCGACCTCGCCGCTGTTCAAGCCATGCCACCATGTGCCGCAGACGGGGCCTCGGCCAACCCGCCATGCGCCACAGATGGGGACCTCAGCCTCGTTGCCGCTCAAGCCACGCTGCCATGCGCCGCAGATGGGGCCTTGTCTGCCCTCGCCGTTCACGCCATGTTGTCGCAGACGGGAGGCGTGGGCCCCATGCCGCCGCGTCATGCTCACTTCTGCGTTAGGAGGAGTTTTTAACAAGGCATGAGCATGATGTTGGTCAAGTATCCAAGGGGGAGTGTTGTGATATTATGGTATGTGAACACCTACTTAAACGCAGAGTCCTATATGATTACTAGTCTTTTTACTTGAGATGTAAGAAAGAAACCCCTCCTACCACTATATAAAGGATGGAGGGTTCTGCATATTGTACATGCATACATCGTCTACAGGCAAGAGCAATAAAGTTGAGAGGCTCCCGGGACTACATTGTCTGTTTACTTCTACTTTTGTGTGTGCTTGACTGTCGGCAAAGCGACCAATACTTCAACAGAAACTAGAGTTATTACTCATCATCTGTGCTTGCATACTTAATTGACCTTCACCTTTTTTCCGTAATCTTCTGTGGGTCAAGCTTACAAGATACAGTTCTTTCTTCTAATTTCTTATTAATTACAGCTTGTTCACGAAGAAACAAAGAAGGAGATTACAGACCGGGATGTTGAGATGGGCTTCGACATTTCTCACATAAAGCACAGGGGACAGGTACCTGACATATTTATACGTAGTGTGGCTCATATTGATGCAAACATTGATGTCAAATCTGATCCTGAGGTTACTTTTTTTGCAGTATGCACTCCGCAAATTATACCATGAGAGTTCACGGCTTGTTTGTGTTCTATATACTTCTCCCACATGCGGTCCCTGCAGAACCTTAAAACCAATTTTGAATAAGGTTAGTTCTTGAAAATTGAACTTTGAATGTCATGGGACATTATTCTAGTTAAATAAAATGGGCCTTGACAAACAGCTATTGTTGCAACTACCTAACTATAAATCTAGAAATGACTTTACTTTCTACTAGTTTCCCTTGACCATTGTGCATTCATAGTGACAAGCCAGTAGCCCAGTACTTGAGATTTGGCTCTGCCAGGAGCATGCTGAAGCTCACTTCTCCGATATAGAAATAAAATCCCTAACCCTTGAAGAATGTGCCGAATGAGTTGAATTAGCATATGCTCATACTGTCTACGTCGCATTGCTGCAATTTTTTTAAAGTTGCAGTCTTCTTTAAGCTATGAAATGTATTGAAAAATCCATGAGAATTGCATGGTGCCATTCAAGGTGCCAAGATAGTTTTGAGTGATAAATAACATCAAACTACTAGACTAAAATTGGCCCCGACTCTTGTATTTTGTTGATTCATTTCCAAATCTTGTTTTCAACACATGCCACCAATCAATGCCATCTATCTTAGGTATACGGGTGGGTTCGAATCCACTTATGCTTAGGCTTAGGCTTAGGTTGTTGCAATAACTAGTTTTTAAACGGTGCGTTTTTCAAGACAGTGTCTACTGGAGATTGTAGTAGACACTGTACCGAGTTTAGCTATACGGGCCAAAATCACATACGACTATTTTTCTCTGCATACTGTCTCTCACGAATAGCCATAATTTAAAAACTATAAGCCAAAAGTCAAACCCTATGTCTAAGCGTTATGGTGTGGTATTGTAGCAGCATGTAAACAGTACCCAGTGGGTACCGTGTCATATCACTAATTCATTGGGTACAAAGACTACCATTCGAGATGTATTGTTCTATGCCAGCAATCTGACAATGCATATATTGATTTCATCATCTTGTCTCCTTTTAACTCTCTGAATTTCTTATACTCAGTATATCGCAGTTTTCTGTGCTTGGTGATTAAACCGTGTGATCACAATAGTAGGAACTAGGAACCTACCACTTAGGTGGTAAAAGTTAAAACCGATAGTTGCTCGACTAACATTGGGTGCAGCACACTAGCTGACATGTTGCTATATAAGCTGTTGTTCCATGAGCTGTGCATGTGTCAGTTTGGTTGTTTGTTTTA
The DNA here is from genome assembly GCA_017311315.1 of Dendrocalamus latiflorus. Lineage (NCBI taxonomy): Eukaryota > Viridiplantae > Streptophyta > Magnoliopsida > Poales > Poaceae > Dendrocalamus > Dendrocalamus latiflorus. The sequence continues at coordinate 34,493,603 of CM029630.1, forward strand.
TTGCTTGCTAATAATGATATTTCTTACAGGTTATAGATGAGTTTGATGAATACGTTCATTTTGTTGAAATTGACATTGAGGAGGATCCTGAAATAGCAGAAGCTGCAGGCATCATGGGAACACCTTGTGTTCAATTTTTTAAAAATAAAGAAATGCTCAGGTTTGCTATCTTTACTTAGATTGGCTTGGCTATTTTTCTATATAAAATCAGTTCATTTTTTGTGTCTATGTGCTCTCTTGTAGGGAAGTATATGTTTCATATAACTGTCTAAAGAATACTGATGTATACATGCAACCTAAGATGCATCTTTGTTAAATATTGGATGTGTGGATTAGTTGATGTATTAGTATTTTCTTATACGTAGTGAATCTTCTTGCTCTATGATTGCAACATAGTTTATATGTTTTACATCACTCTTCACTATGGAACTTTCCCTTTAGTTTATATGTTTTACATCACTCTTCACTTTGGAACTTTCCCTTTTGGTAGCAAGAAGACAAATTAGCCAATGGCCTTCATGAATGTTGCACTTTTGAATAGTCAGGTTGTGCTAGAATAGCAAATCCTATAGTACTAATTTTTTGGATCTAAACACACGCTGAACTCGAGATATTGCCATCCTGAAAATGAGGCCAAATCACACGAATAACTGATAGCAATTATGTATACCTAGAGAGAGAGAGAGAGAGAGATCAGTGGTCAACACTTCTGTATCAAGCACCAAATTCTCTGGTGTTTATATTCATAATACCATTTCTTTGATGTTAAAATTTGTTCATAGGATAGTTTGACAGCAATAGATATAGCCTCTTTGCAAAACCTTTTTAATAGCAACATATCATAACACTGGGTCTTATACTAGGAATTGCGTCTGGGGAAACGAACATTCAACTATGCACCTTGAATACCACACAAAAAAGCACCTTGCGTGCGAGTTTTTTTTTATAAAAAAGGTACAGAACCACATATAAAAAGTTAATCATGATATTGCTCAAACATGAAAGATTTGGTTAGGTCCATTGTCAGTTTTTGTTTGTTTTTTTGGTCCATTGTCAGTTCTGCCTATAATGTTTCGTCTTAATATTGTCTGGTGATGCTCTGTTCCAACTAAAATGTTCAAAGCAAGTTCATCATGATCATATAGTGGAACTCCTTCCAAATATGTCATCCTTCGAGGCCGCTGTGGAAACTCGCTTGCTGCCTAGTTTATTTGTCACAGGGGCCCTTCTGATCTTTCTTAATCTTGGAACATGCAGGACTGTCTCTGGTGTGAAAATGAAAAAGGAATATCGGGAGTTTATTGAGTCGAACAAGTGAGGTGTTCATTTCAAGTTTTTGAGGTGTAATGGTCTTCTTGCCCATCCCAACTATTTTTAGATGCCACACTGGTGGCCAATTTTTGGTGAAAATTTTCAGGTGAGCCTGGTGTAGTGCGATGTCTGAGGAGATTAACCAATCGCTCTTATTGAATTCAATGGCACAAAATATGTTCTTTGTTGTACAACTTGTCCGGCCCCCTGCTGATCGTTGTCTTGACAATGTGCATACTTCTTTACGTCCTTACCATTAATCTTCAATATACTACATAACGTGCTACCCATTTGCCATGAAACACAACTGGAGAGAGAGATGGCGAAAAATAACAGTTCCTCTGTACGTACGCCGAAGCATCGCAAGCAGGGATGAATCTTTCGTAAAATACCTAGAGCAGGCATACCGTACACCACTAGCACAAACTGTTGGATAGCAACGTATACGGTTTGCTTGAGGAGAAACTGCAAACCGTACACTCGCCACCGCATTGTAAACCGTACAATGCTTCAGCTCATTGCAGGATTCGGCTGTCACCATCTAGCCCTTCGCCAACCTTCCTACATCCCGCCTGCTCCCTCCTAATCGCCCGGCCGGCCCTGCCTCGCACGGCCGCCCCCATCTCCCTGGACTCATCCACCGCCGCCACGAGCGCTCGATGCACCCCGTCCCAGCCGGTTTCATCCCTCCCGCGCCGCCGCCGCTCCCAACACGAAAGCCAGATCTGCCGCGGCGACTGAAACCAAAGCGAACGGGACGCAAAGCAACCGCGGCTCCAGTGCGGCCCATCCAGACGCAGACCGAGAGGAGTCGCCACCACGCGTCAGCCTGCGCGGGCCGCGCCGCGCCCGACACGGAAACCAAACCAGCCCGCCGCCTGCGCATACCGACGGCGTCCGCCTCCAGATCCTCCGCTTTATCCCATCAGAAACCGGCGAACCACCGCCCAATCCCCACCTCAAATAACCTCTCGCCGCGGCCCCACCAACCGCCACCATACAGCCCAAAAAACGTAACGAAACCCGCACAGCCACACGCCACCGCCATCCCCACCCAAAACGTAACGAAGTCCGCACAGCCACACGCCACCGCGGCCACCGCCGCGCGCGGCTCCGACCGAACCGACCCGGAAAAACGCACGAAATCCGCCCACCGCCACCACACGCGCCGCGGCAACGGCGAAGCGCACCGGCGCAATGGAGGTCGCCTCCCCCTCCCCTTCCCCGCCGCCTCCTTCCAAGCCGCCGCTCCGCCTCAACCCGGCCGCCCTCCTCCTCCGCCCCCTCCCGACCCCGCCCCAGGCTACACCGCCCCCCGTGACGTCTCCCCCACGGCCCAGCGCCAACTCGCTCGCCTCCTTCCTCTCCTCCCTCATCCTCCGCCTCCAGCGGCCGAAGCAACCGAGCCCCCCCGCCGCGCCGAGGAAGGCGGCGGCTGAGAAGGAGGCGGAGGCGGAGCGGCAGCTGGTGGGGTGCGCGGTGCCACTGTTCCGGCCGTACGTGGCGCGGCTGCCGTGGCACGGGGGCGCGCGGGCGTGGCTGTCGCGGATGTTCCCGCGCTACGGCCACTACTGCGGGCCGAACTGGTCCAGCGGCAAGGAGGCCGGCTCCGTCCTCTGGGACCGCCGCCCCGTCGACCACCTCGACTTCTGCTGCTACTGCCACGACATGGCCTACGACACCCACGACCAGGCGCAGCTCCTCCGCGCCGACCTCGCCTTCCTCCGCTGCCTCGAGGGCAGCCGCCAGACGCCCGCCCGCGACGGCGTCGCAGCCGCCGCCATCTACCGCTCCATGTGCATCTTCGGTGAGCCACCACACCCTGAACCACTCCCCTCTCTTTTCGGCCAATTCTTGTGTAGTACGTGTACATTACGTATATGAACGTAAGATTGGTGAAAATCCTGTGGTCTAATGGAAGATTGGTGCGCTGATGCGCGTGCAGGGCTCAAGACGATACTGATACCTTACCGAACGAACCTGGTGCGGCTGCAAACAGGGCCGAATTACGCCGACGTCTTTGCCGATTTTGTGAAGAGGATCGTGTCGTCGTCGGGCAGGCCGACCGACGGCGAGAAACAAAGATTGTGAGGGGCAACTGTGTTGTTGGTGAGGTGACAATGGCGCTGAATTGCTTGGGGATTGAGGTCATAAGCGTAAGTTTTGATTCGCATGCGGCGAGGGAACCTATGTATCCTGTCTAATTGTAGCAACTGATGAGAAACTTGGAATTATTAGTGTGAATATATAGCTTAGCACATGATTTGATATGAGAAACTTGGAATTATTAGTGTGAATATATAGCTTAGCACATGATTTTATATCAACGTTGTGCCAGTTTGGTAACAAATTCAAGGCAACTTAGAACAGCGCCGATGTTACACTGCTGATTAAGGCCATTTTCGTATTGTTTTCTGTTTTGGCTTTTGCTTAGAAAAATCAAAAACCAATACGTATGCCCAATTCTCGAAGCGACTTCGCTGTTTCTTTTACTACCGTCTTGCTTCGGAGATAAGACAGACGATCACGGGTGCATCACGCACTTCACTCCTTTCACTCCCGTCATATGTACGCATTTCTTTTTCACTTTTTTCACTATCTGTTTCTTCTAAAATCCACTTCTTTCAGCTATTACTACTTATTTTTAACCAAAATTGCTATTACTACTTATTTTTAATTAAAATTCATAAGTTGCAGTCAAAAGTTTCACTTTTTACTGTTTATTTCTTTTCACTATTACTATTTATTTTTAACAAAAATCGATAGTACTACTTATTTTCTTTACTATTATAAAAATGTGAGTTGGTGGTCGCTAGTCTGTTCTCTCGCTTCTTTTCTCAGACGTCCGATTAAAGATTAGCCGTCCAGATCCGTATGTAGATAGTTCTTCCGCCTCTCGTAGAAAAGGTCAGGTCGACGCGTAGGCCGCGTTTCTCCTCTTCTCTTCCTCCGCATCCCGCAACCACTCCACCTTCCGCTACGGCCGCCTCCTTCTCTCCCCTGAACCTTCGTGCAGTGCCTCCTCCTCCTCAGCGTCACCACCAATTCCTTCCCCGTACGGCAGCGTCTGATCTCAGTCCCCCAACTTCCTCCAGCAGCATCGCATCCCCTTGTCACCGCCTCCCCAACGCATTTGCCCGCCGCATCCTCTCCCGCTCTGCTCGCTGCAGTCTCCCCACCTCCACCTCCCACAACTACCACCTCTTTCTCCCCGAACCCTCGTGTCGCGCCTCCTCCTCCTCGGCGCTGCCACTAATTCCTTCCCTGCACGGCAGCATCTGGTCGCAGTCCCCCAACTTTCCCTAGGGCACCGCCACCAATTCCATCCTCCATCGCCCCTCCAACCAGCGGCACAACGCTCGCGCGACAGTGGCCGGTGGATCGGAGAGAATAACGCTCGGCGACAGCAGCTGGTGGATCAACGAGAAGGGCACTCGGCGATGGCGGTGGCTTCCTCTTACTACACCCACCCACGAGGCTCTCCCCCGCCATCGCAGCCCAATGGTCGCTCGCCGGGTGAGCCTTTCTACCTCCTCCTACTATTCGCTCGAAGCCTATCGCGCTGTCTGACGATTTTGGTTTCCCAAGCTGATCGTCGAAGTCGGTACCGTGGTCGAATGGGGCCATGGTCGAGGGGCTGTGATCGAAATCAAAGCCGTGCTTGAAGGGGGCCGTGGACAAAGTCGAACTTGTGGTCGAAGTCCAAGCCGTGGTCGAAGGGGGCAGTGGTCGAAGTCGAAGGGCTATGGATGAAGTCGGTCCGCAATCGAAGTTGAAGTGCTGTGGTTGAAGTCAGACTATGGTCGAAGTCGAAAGGTCATGGTCGAAGTCCAAACCGTGGTTGAAGAGAACAGTGGTCAAAGTCGAAGGGCCGTGGATGAAGTTAGTCCGCGATCGAAGTCGAAGGGTCGTGGTTGAAGTCCAAGCCATGGTCGAAGTTGGGGCCGAGCAGACTAGCACCGGCAGTCGGGCAACAAGGCACAAGCGCACCGAAGGCCTACCAACGTACGACCACCGGCGATGGTCGACCGCTCTCGACCTACAATCACGCGCGATGGTCGACAGCTTTTAACTTACGACCACGAGATGTGATTGATGGCTTCTAATTTACGACCATGAGCACTAGTCGATGTGTTTCGACTTACAACCATGAGGTGGTTGATGTCTTTCGACTTATAACTACGAGCGCTGGTCGATGTGTTCCGACTTACGACAACGAGGTATTCTCGATGGCTTCCAACTTACGACCACGAACGATGGTCGTTAGCTTTCGATGTACAACCATGAGTCATTGTCGAAGGCTCTCGATTTAGGACCACGATTGATCGTCGACCACTGCCAACTTACGACCACCAGTGATGGTCGACCACTCCCGACTAGGGCTGTAAAAAAAGCTCGAAGCTCGCGAGCTACTCGAGTTCGGCTCGTTCTAGGCTCGATTCAAGCTCGGTTCGAGCTTTAAACGAGTCGAACTCGAGCTTGATTTCGAGCTCGCGAGCTTCACCGAGCCGAACTCAAATAGTTCGCGAGCCCCGATTCGAGTTTAAATAGTAATATATATTAATTCTTACCGAGCTTACTCGAGCTCGAGCTTGTCTTATTATTGAAAATTAGTGTGTATTTGAATTATTTTGAATGTTATCGAGCTTATTAGAGCCGAGCTCGAACTTAAATTTTTCTTATTATTGAAAAATAGTGCATAATAAATTATTTTAATTGTTATCGAGCTTCAACGAGCCAAGCTCGAGCCGAGCTCGAGCCCAGGTCCAAGCTCAGACCCCAACTCGAGCTCGAGCCTGGAAGGCCAAACTCGCTCGAGCTCAGCTCGTTTACAGCCCTACTCCCGACCTACGATCACGCGCGATGGTCGACGACTTCCGACTTACGACGACGAGGTGTGCTCGAGGACTCCCAACCTACGACCACGAGGTGTGGCCGATGTCTTCTGACTTATAACCACGAGGTGTGATCGACGGCTTTCGACTTACTTGACGGATTTAAAAACTTTTAGAATATGTTTGTATGCATATTCTAAACATTTTTATCACCCGTGAGTTTTAAAACATGTAATATGATAAATTTTAAAAATCCGTAGTAACACACATACATTCAGCTAGTTAATCATAAGTTATAAGTTAAAATCAAAAACCAATACGATGCCTCCTAAAAAGCCTCATCTTACACCGCTGATGCAATGTGCGGAAGCTCCACCGGGTTCCTTGTGAACTTGTTCTACAGCGTCTTCAGTTCTAAACTTGCACGTGACGGCTGAATCCTGGGCGAGTACAATATTACTATTTAACAGCGCCTTCCCTCAACGCTACTCTCAAACACGGGTTGTGCATGAAATTGCAATACGATCTTAGTCTTTCATTTACTCGAATCCTGAAGTGAGGCTTCTAGACCTTCAGGCGGACCTTCACGACACATCTTGCGGCGATGCATAAGGCAGGAATTTAATCTGGCTTATACTAGAGAATACCAATCTGCCAAGAAAGCCAGCAAGTACATCCAGCATTCCGGGAGTAGGATTTAACTCCATTTCGCCCGTCGAACAGATCATAACAAAGAATGCTTTCCATGATGTAAATTATTGCTATATGCTGTGCGAGGAACACACATTGGCTATGGAACAAGGAGGCTGTCTCTGTATTTCATCGATCAAAGTAGTAGTCCCGATTGGCTTCAAAATTCAGTCCTATTTCGAAGGGGATGTAAAATCTACCAGACTATACAGGTACACACTTGGAACTAGCAAGTTTAGAACAGTGAAAATAATTGCTATATGTATTTATACATATCCTATTGCACGTATGGTCCATAATTAGAGGAAGTATCTAACTTGTCCTCACATAAGCATGTGGGAACAACCTTGGGAAGTAAGTGTGCTTCGCTTTGACAATCAACCAATACAGAAAGAAGCAAGGGATATGAGTAATGGCCATGGCGAGGTACCTGCACCAGGTTAGTGTTGTTGTAAGGACCGCATGGTTGATGGATAATAAGGAAAAGCTGAGGTGATGCAAGCACATACCACAGAGGAGCCCCAGATGATGAAAGGTCAAGAAATGGGTAAGGCCACCTGGAGAAGGTGGTAACACAGTTACATGTCAAAGGTAGAACTCAAAATGTTTCTCTTGGGAGTGTGTAACAACCCATGCATACATACTGAACTGAATGAACATATCAGCATACTTTACTAACTAGAGCACAACAATTTTTATTCTCTGTTGGAAAAATCTAAATTTGGTCAGAAAGTGGCTCGTACATATTACATGGCCTAAGTCATGCAATAACTTGCGCAGTACAGGTCACAATTCAGAGTGCAGTCACCCACCCACCCACCCTCATAATATGTCCACACATATCTAGATCTCTTGGACAAACAATGTCACATGGCCATGGAAGAGCACATTACAATTCAGAAAGCAGTCATACACACCCTCAGAATATGTCCAACAAACGTCTAGAATTCTTAGATTGAACTAGGTCACATGGCCATGGAAGAGCACAGGTATGATTTCTACTTTCATTGAAGAAAATTATAGTGGGATTTTAAGAATAAATGATGCTCTAACTTTGTATCTTTTCTTAGCGTACACATGTTTAATTTAATAGCAACATGCACCTGATTCACAATGGCAAATTGAAGGCGTTCCATTCAATTCTATTAAGCAAACAGCAGGGTAGAAAACCTACCAGGATAAGCCTCCACAAGCATGAAGGACCCACTGGAAGGTTACATAGGAGCAGCTCCAAAATATGAAGAAAGCCATCCGGTACCAGGGAAAAGGCTGAAAACAACCAAGGTCCAAGCATAAAGTAATTAAACCAACCAAAGCAAAAGGCAGGCCAGTATATGACTTACAAGTAATCTTACCATGTTATTGAGAACTGTGTCTACAAGTACAAAAACAGCATTAAGAGAGTGCATGCCATCAGTGACCTGAACGAAGTTTTAAAGGATAAGGACAACATATCAAAACATAAGACAGCGTCTTGAAACAGTAAACTTAGCGTATATAAAGCCAGCAGAAGCTTATAAGTTCATTTATGCTCTATGTGGAGATATTTCAATTTTCATGTTATATTTCTTGTATCTAAGGCTAGACCATGACAGAAATCAAGTTTAAGAAAATGGATGCAGATCAAAATTGAAACAGGTCTTTATTTGACTAGCTATAAATGCCCAGGACTGTTTATTACTATTAGATGACCTCTGCTTATTGACATATTCTATGCTCAGCACAGACTATTTGACTTTGCACTATGGTTCTTATCACTTAGCATAGTTGATAAAATCTTATGCATCACTGCAATAGAATGGAAAATAAACAAGGAGTATAAAACTAAGGGTTATGCCTCTTATTAAGTACTTCAGTTGACAATTGACGCTTGGTGATGTTTACTATTCAAGCAGAATATGAAATAATACACACACATGATACATATCCTGGAATGTTTACATACGATGGCAAACCCAAACTTATCACGGTAAAAGAATGGCACAAGGAGTCCCCAAAATGTAACATCAGTCAACATTGTCGCTCCTGCACTAGTCTGTAAACAGATAAAGATTATCAGGCAACAGCATTGCATAGGCCAATTCAGGTGTTCGACTGTTCGTTAGCAGGCAGAAGCTCAGTATCTGTGGTGCAGTCGTGCAGATGAAAAGTTTGAAAGGAAAGTAGGAAGCAAGACCAATCTAATACACAAACAAAAGAAAAATCAGCTGAATACAGAAGTTTGGGCATGGAAATTTGTGTTGGCAGCTGAATCACATGTCACAACATGGAAAAAATAAAAGGAAGTTATGATAGTAGTGGCAGCTGCATAGTTCGAAGCAACTAGCTGGAGGAACTTGCCGTAGCTCAGTATATGCACTCAATATCGAATATGATGTAGTAACTAATTATCAAATGTTACTATGGTGTATATTCCTTACAACCAGTAGCATTTGAATTGACAGAATTGTTGAGAAAACACATAACATGTCCATATATTCAGAAGAACAGGTGAGTTGAAACCTGGTAGATGATTTGCATGCAACGTCCCCAGAACCCAGCTCTTTTCTCATTTGCTATTTGTTCATAATAGCTTGTCATCTCGTCCATCTCATCCCTTTTGCCCTCTCCAGAAATTGAACTGGAAAGGCCACGATTTTCTATATCACCATTAAGAAATCCATGGGATTCATCAGCTTTTCTCAAGCCTTTCTTTGAGTACACCCAGCATCCATGAGCCGATATAGCAGTCGCAAACTAAGAGTAACACGCAAAAAAATAGTGAAGGCATCAAAAGGTAAGCAAGCTAAAATAACAAGAATAAAATGACACATATGCAAATTCAAAAAGGAAAAAAGTGGGTATAATTGTACATGACTGCCTATGCCCTATAGAAGTTTTTCCAAGGTAGTTACAGAGTGGTAAGACAACATGGAAGCAGATAACATACCGCAAAATATATGGTTACTAATAAAAAGGTCCACCTGCGAAGACAATTGGGGATAGAAAACTGAAGTCAAAAGGACAGTTAGGAAACAAGCAACTCAAGAATCAGAATGACAAGCAGCTATGAATCACTACCAGAAGATTCAAAACATTCGAGAGATCCACCTCGCCGGCGTGGCGCAATGAATTACACCTTTAGCTCTATATAGCACAACAACGACAAATTTCAAACAGCCAAACTCAATGTCTCTTCTTGATGTCTACCATGCTCCCAATATACTAGCGTCATAGAATGCTCTACTTATTCAGCCATGCCAAAGCACCTACTGAACAATTCCCGCTGGTAAACGCTTACTTCTACCACATTGTAGACACACACCCAACGAAGATATGTTTGTATGAACGATGTGTACGATGCTTGATGCTTGTCTAGACTATTCGTGGTAATTAAGCCAAGATATAAGGAGGAGGAGGAGGCGTACTGGGTGTAGAAGTAGAAGACGGCGAGGCCGTGGGCAACGAGGAGGCGGACCAGGAGCGCGGCGGCGGCGGTGAGGGCGAAGGCGCGGTAGCTGAGGAGCCAGCCCGGGTGGAGTCGGGCCCAGCAGGGGATCCACAGGTCGGTCGCGCGGAGGGGCGCCGCCGCCCTCCGCAGCCGCGGAAGCAGCGCCGCCGCGACCGCCGCCGGCAGGACGATGAGGGCGGCGCAGACGAAGACCTGCCACCGCAGCCAGTACGACGCGCCGTCGGCCGCCGTCGCCGACATCGCCAGCGAGGCGGGAGCCCTAGCGGTTAACCTAGCTTGCACCTTGTGGCGTGTATGAGGAGGAGGGGTTAACGTGGTTCGCCGCTTCCGGTAGTCAGTGCTGGTGGGGAGTACGACCACGGGACTCGGTGATGCCGAAGCGAAGCGAAATGGACGTGGAGGTGGAGGTGGAGGGAAAGACCAGTAAGCCACGCATCCTTTTTCGTGGCTCCTCCGGTGGCCGGTGGCGGTGGACTGGCACCACCGTCCGTCTCGCTTGTTTGCGCCCGTTCTGGACGCTTTTCCTTGGCACGGTGGCTCGGGCGCAGCGAGGCGTTGGCGGCTTGGCGCCGAACAAGCGAGAACGTTGCATGGCTAGGCCGCGTTCGGAAGCCCAAGGTCCTCTCTGTCGCGTCAAGTGAAATTGGATGTTTGTTTGCTCCAAAATTCGCGTGGAATTGCCGTGTTCAAATAAAACTTTAATTTCAACAGGTTGAAATAGGTAATATGTTGGACTATTTGAGGGAACCACATTTTTTTTAGGTTGTAAAATTGTGGGCAGCCAATCAGAGTTTAAATCGTAGTGCTCGCATATGCACAAATGACTGTACCTCGCTCATTTCAACTTCAGTTTCTAGCTTATTTTTTACTATTCATAAATTTTGCCTTTTTTTTGAATTTTTGATTTTTTTTTGAGCTTTTTTGCCGGTTCTTTTTTTCCTGTATTCGTTTGTGTTGTCCGTGTTGAGCTAGCATATTTTTCTATTTTTAAATTTTTTTTAGATTTAATTACACCAAATAAGCCACCTCTCAGTTACAGTGAAATTTTAGCCACTACAGTGCAATTGTAATCATAAGCCACAACTTTTCAGCCCAACCGAGCGGGGCTTTATTTTTGAACTTTGTATTTCTAGACGTATGCTTAGGGGACATATTTATGTGGGTGGCGATTTTTTCCTTGTAATCGAAAAAAGTTAATTGTGGCTTGGAAGTGAGAAGCTCTATTATTGTTGTGATTCGACCACTTTTGGTTTCTGATTTTAAGTAAATGATTGGTCAAAATAAATAGGCCCATGCTTAGGGCATTTTTTTTCTTTTTTTAGACTTTTGGTTGCAAATGCATTGTAGCGGTTGTTAACTTTGTCTGAGTCCAAAAAAATAAGAAAAAAAGTAAAAAATAGAAAACACCACTATATCTTTTGGGACAATGCAAAAGAATAAAGAAAAAACCGAAAAAGCAAAAAAAGACCAAAAAGCTAAAAAAACTGAAATTAAGAAACTCAGAAGTTGAACCCATTTGGAGCGAGGCCTGTCAATTTCTTCAGCAGGCCATTTAAATCTTAGTTTGACACTAGTTTCAAGTGTCAATACCCCAGAGTTTGTATAGATATATACTACTCCTTCCATCGAAGTTTATAAAACGTATTTTCTCTTGCTATATAGACCAAAGAGATTGTGAAAATGATTAAATCACCCATAATTATTATCTATAAACATTGTATTCAATACGTACATGTAGATAATAGCAAATAAAAATTTATATTTATTAGGACTATAAAGAAAACATCATATTAATTTTATATCTGAACATGAAATACGTTATACATTTATAGATAAGTCTATTAAAAAATACGTCATAAACTTAGGCGGAGGAAGTGCTTTTAGCTGGGATTGAGCTTTGTGCTTTGTAGTACTTCGGAAATCACGATTACTCAACATGCGACATAGCTCCAGTAAAAGCGATAGTAAATTCTAGTGTCCGGCCCGTTGTAACTAGGGATGGCAATTGGGCGCGGCGGGTACGGGTAGTGCTCGCCTATACTCATACCCGCGACCCTATTTTTCGCCCACGGGCATACCCATACCCGCTCACGGGTAAAAAACCCCGCCCATACCCGTCGCCCGCGGGTACCCGTCGCCCGCGGGCATACCCGTTTACCCGCGAACTGAGTACATCACATATTCACATTCAAACATCACCCATGCATCACAAATTCACACATCCTTGATTCACAAACATCACCAATAGCACTGAAAATGTCTGCATTTAGGAACTGAAAATGCCTGAAAATGTCTGCACTGAAAATGTCCGCACTGGATATACAAACTTTGAGCTACATAATTGAACTTGAGCCGACAAGGAAGAGGCGGCAGGCGGCGGCGTCACTGGAGGGAGTCGGGAGTCCGGCGGCGAACGGAGAAACCACCCGAACAATGGACGACAGGCGGCCGGAGACAACTGCGCAAGAGGAGGCTGGAGGCGGCGTCACTAGAGGGAGTCGGGAGTCCGGAGGAGGCTCACCTGAGTTTTGCCAGATCTGGTCAGTGGAGACTAGAGAAAGAAGCGGCCGGACCGCCGAATCTGGTCGGTGGAGACTGGCGGCGAGGAGCGGATCTGGTCGGTGCCTCGGTGGAGACTGGAGAAAGAAGCGGCCGGACCGCCGGATCTGGTGGGTGGAGACTGGCGGCGAGGAGCGGGGCGGCCGACGAGGGAACGGGGGGTGGCGAGGAGCGGTGGAGACTGGAGAAAGAAGCGGCCGAACCGTCGAATTTGGTGGGTGAAGACTGGCGGCGAGGAGCGGGGCGGCCGGCTAGGGAACGGGGGTGGCGAGGAGCGGGGCGGCCGGGCGGGGGAACGGGGGGTGGCGAGGAGCGGGGCGGCCGGCGGGGGAACGGGGGGTGGCGAGGAGCGGGGCGGCCGGCGGGGGAACGGGGGGTGGCGAGGAGCGTGGCGGCTGAGCGGGGGATTTGGAGTCTTGAGGCGGCGGGGCGATTGGAGTCTTGGGGCGCCAGATCTGGGAGCCGAGATTTGGAGACCGAGTGCCTGAGTGGTGATGTTAGAGTTTACTGTTTTAGGACCCACTTGTCAGTCTATTTCACAGGTAAACGGGCGAGACGGGTACGGGTAGAGCTAACCCATACCCGTACCCGTGTACCCGATGGGCAGAGATTTTCCCCCATTTTCCTACCCGTGGGTAAAAAATCCATCCCATACCCGACTCCATTAGGGTATTTACCCGCGGGTACACGGGTAAACGGGCACAATTGCCATCCCTAGTTGTAACATCAGCCTCAGCCAGTCACCTTAAGGAAATGTCCGAAGGTATCGAGAAGCTTTTAGATTTAAAATGTGTGGCTAGCTATGCCCGAGAGAAAAAGTCGGATGGTGGAATAACATTTGGTCATTTGCATTCATCCATGGTGACTTCCAGAAATAAGGTGCTCCGGCAAATTCAAAGATCATGTTCAAAACCGCAGACAAACGTGTAATAACGCCTCATGTTTGGGAATTGGGTTTCATTTGGTTTTATTATTGCTTCCAGATAAATTGGCGGCATACCATTCATTTACCGAGTCAGAAACGAGTCTTCCCTGTGGCACATGCACTGATGCAGACATACATGGAGAAAAAATATTATGAAACTGATTATCATAAATGGGTGGCGACAGTTGTAGCATAATAGCCATGGATTCCTACCAAACTGAAAAGGAAAAATTCTGTGGGCCGAACATCGAGTTCCATTGGAGGACCGGTGGGTTTTATTGACAGCTCATGGCAAAAATAACTTCAGCATCTTGATTAGGTCAAATGATAATTTTCTGGATCAATTCGTCATCATCATTAAAAAAATTGAATGCCTGGTGTCTGATGGTCCCCATGATCGATACAAACTGGAACAGAGTATGAAGCTTGAAAGGACTCCCGCCAAATAACAGCCCATCATGTGCAAATAAAGATCTGTGTTGACTAGAAACCACAACAAAGAGCAGAGGCCTGACACCAAAACTAAGGTAACTTTGCACATAGACCTGAAGCATTACAAGAACAACGTCAAAAACCATCTCCCCTTGGCAATTTGGCCCAAAAAAGGGCAGAATTTACCTGTTACCGCTTGACCCATTGGAAGCTCTTTCTTGCTTTTGCCTTTCCAGGCTTTTTCCTTTCAACCACGCGTGAATCTCTTGTTAAGTATCCAGCTGTTTGGTGCAAATATGAAGACATCAGTAACTTTTGAAGTGTGTGCAAATGCAAAAGGATAGCAAGGCAACATTGGCTGGAATATGCTTCTGATTTGAATGGTTGCTACAAAGTGGAAATTTTTAATGTTCAAACAACTGGCATCGTTCATACATCTCAAAGGTAATTGTGAGGGGAGTTTAAAAACGAGCTGTGGTGAAAGCCATCTGCTTTTACCTGCTTTGAGATATGGACGCAGTCCTGGTTCCCAATTCTGCAAGGCCCTGCTGATCCCTAGGCGGATAGCCCCGACTTGTCCTGCACTTACAGAAAAGAAATTCAATTTAGTGAGGTTTAGTGTAACCTATGAGGTATGATCAATTAAGCATGTAGAAAGAGTAGTCCAAAACAGTAAATGCACATAAGCAACGGTAGAAAAGCTGCACTACATAGAATACAATAATTTTAGTTGCAAGAAGTCCAGGCTGTCCTGCAGCGGTGTTGAATTGTTAAACACTGATGCTTCAAAGATTTAGAAGCATATTTCACATTAAAGCAAAAGCATGAAATGCAGCTAAAGAATATTTCTTTCGTTCTAGGGTCCCTAGAAATAATGGAGTGAAATATATACTCCATGATTAAGGCCCATTCAATTCGGCTGCAGCTGATGATTTTTGGCTTTAGACTGAAATAGCACTGTAGTGGCAGTTAGTTTTTGGCTAAGACATTCAATTAAAGGAAAATAAAGAAAAAAGAGAGAAAATGAAGGGGAAAAAACTGTTATATCTCCATGGACAATGCCCCCGGGGGGGGGGGGGGGGGGGGGCAAGGAAAGAAAAGAAAAGCTACATTAAGAAACCATTGCTTTCAAAATGGCTTCTGGTTTCTAGAAGGTAACTGTTTAGAACGGGGACTAAACTTTTAGCTTATATATAATAATTGTAGAAAAAGATAGAAATAATTTCATGCTGGAATCACAGAGAACTGAAAGATGCACATTGTTCAAAATTGTGATTGAATGCATGCCACATGCATATAGCTGTGTCCTGTGAACATTCAATTTTGCGCATCCACGCATAGCTCTTAGTTTATACATGAGTGCATGACACATTTTAGTATATAAAACTCAAGGGTTAGTGCATGCATATGTTACTGTGTGCTAGACACTTCAGTATAAAATCACATGCAATCCAGCATACCGACCTCTAAAATAATTGCAAAACACCACATTCAGATTAGCAAAACAATTTAAATACCTAGCGTCCTAGCCTATTGAGACATCATTTAAAGTACAGTTGTACAGAACTATGAACACTGACCTGAGACACCACCACCTTTCACAGTACAGGTTACATCCCAAAGCCCCAAAGTCTTGGTCACGGTAAATGGGCGAAGAAGATCAGCTCGATGGTCCAGAATTGGGAAGTAAGCATCAAACTGCTGATCGTTGACGATGAACTTGCCATCACCGGGCTGAATCCAAACACGGGCAATGCTGCATTTCCTTTTCCCTGTTCCATAAGCCCTTCCTTTCTCATCAACTTGTCTTACACGTGCCTTAGCGATTTCTTCTTGCTTTTGCCGTTCTACTTCAGCTCTGCTTGATGTTGCACTCCATTTCTGGATAGCTTTATCTTGTATTTCGCTTAGGGGAGGCAATCCCGGAATGCCCCTAACGTCCTTCAAGAGGATCAAACTATCAATCATATCTTCTGTAATCCCAGAGGCCGCAATGAGATCACCAAATGCACGATTCGGACCTGCAACCGGGACAAAGAAGTTTTTGTTGGCACATTACTTACATCTGCATGCACTGTTGATTTAGGATTCTCAATAAGATCCTACTCAAAACCAGAAATAAAAAATTGTGAATCAGACATCAAAGGCAACTAAGGTCATACTAAATACTCTAATCAGTCACGAAGTGGCACAGCACAGACGTCATGATCGTCAAAAGTGGTAAATAAACTATCTGGACAATTCCATGCTGCATTATCATATTGGACAGTTTACAACATGAATGGATGGCCACACCTGAAGCAAACACTACCAGAGACCAACATTTACATATCAACTTCATCACGAGATACCTTACTCTGCATTGAAATGGATGACATCCTAAAATACTAAGGCACTTAGCAAATGTATCATAGCCGACAAGGTCTCGATCAAGTATACAAACCCAATAGGCTCATCCCTATACTAGTAGAGAACACCTAACGGATATTTAAGGTTTCCATTTCAGGAATCTAGTATGTTTATGAATATGAACCTACAGATTAAACTATGGTACTCGATCAGTTACCTAACTAGTCCCGCACACATAAACACGAAACCACCTCATGCTCCCGAATTCCGTTACTACGGCCCCGTTTGGCAGAGCTCTAGCTCTAGGAAATCTACAGATTTCCTAGAGCTGGTCATCTGTAGCTCTAGAAAATCCTGGATCTAGAGTTGCAGGCATGTTAAGTGCATTTACATGACTCATTTCATTTATATTATATATTAAATAAAAATAGTTAAATCACTTTAATTTAGTCAACAAACGATCCAGCATAGATCTCGGAGCTAGAGCCGTGCCAAACAGGGCCGTACACTACCGAGAAATCAAAACACAGATACACATGGGCACTTCTAGATCACCTTTGAGAGTCTCCATCAGCTCCTGCTCTCTCGCCTTGTTCTCCTGCCGCTGCCGCTCCGCCTCTTCGTCTCCACCCGCATCGAGCTCATCGAGCCCACCATCCTCACCTCCGATCCCCTCAATCCCCTCGTCAAGCACGGCCGCTGCGAAAGGATCATCCTTCTCCTCCTCCCCACCCAGCGTCCACAGCTCGTCGTCGCCGGCCGGTACCGCTTTTCCTGCCGCGGGGGCGGACGCCGCCGCCTCCTTGTAGATCTCCTCGAACACGTCACCCTTCTCGCTGTCCTCCGCGCGGAAGTCCTTCGCCCACGGGTCCTCGATGGTGGCGCTCGATCCTAGTGGTGCCTCGCCAGTTGCGGCGTCGGCGGCGGCGTCTTCATTGGCGAAGGGGTCCGGATCTCCGGATTCCGGCGTGAAGGCCCATGGCTTGTTGATGTCGTCGTCGCGGCCGGAGGTGGAGAGGAGACGCGGCGAGAGGTGGTGGGAGGGGAGGAGGGCGGGGAGGCGACGAAATGGAAGGAGAGCGGAGAGAGGATAGGAGGCGGCGGCGGCGTTGGAAGTCGTGGTTAGGGTTTGGAGACCGTGGTGGAGGTGGCGAGAGGAGTGGAGGAGGCGGCGGAGCAGCATGGTGGTGCGCGGAGGGAGGCGGCGACCATTCGCGGAGGGCTAGGGTTTTAGCGGCTTACTTCGCTTTATTTCCACCTTTACGCTTCCTCTGCGAGAACGGCTTGCAAGTGTTTACGTGATGCGGACGGGAAGGCGTATATCACGTATGCTTGATTGTAGTGGAAAGACGAACTTGTTGAATCCCGTCCCAGAAGCCAGAAGCCAAGCTTACGAACTCGACCGTGCGTTCCAAATCCACGCAACAATGCAACGTCAGAGTTATTAAAACCTCCCCCGGTCTGCTCGCGCGAGAGCGTTTCACGCGTCCGCGGAGGCCTTCGCGCGGCGACGCGTGGTGTGGCTCCCGCTGGCGACCTGCTCCCTCTCGCGCTGGCGCCCGCCCGAACCCCGCCTTCCTCCCTCTCGCAGTCTCGCGCGTACGTAGGCGCCCTTGCCCATGCTGCCCATGCCTCCATTCCACCTCCCCCCTCCTCCCCCGCTCCCCCGCCCCTCGCCGCCGCCCCCTCCTCCCCCGCTCCCCCGCCGTCTCCCCTGCTCACCCGTCGGCTGCCGCTTCCCCCCTCCTCCCTCCTCCTCCCCCCTCCCCCGCCGCCCCCTCCTCCCCCGGTCCCCCCTCCTTCCCCGCTCCCCCGCCGCCTCCCCCCAACCCCCTCCTCCCCCGCTCCCTTGCCGCCTCCCCATCCCCCGCCGCCTCCCCCGCCGCCGCCGCGGGATGGGATGCTCGTGGGGGTGGATGGACTCAGCTGCGGCCGGATCCGGTCGGCGCGGAGGCGGAGGCGGAGGCGCCGAGGCCGGAGGGGGAGGCCGGATCCGGTCGGTGCTGAGGCGGAGGGGGAGCCGCGGAGGCCGGAGGGGGAGGCCAGAGCCCAGAGGCCGGAGGGGGAGGCCGGATCCGGTCGGCACGAAGGCGGAGGGGGAGCCGCGGAGGCCGGAGGGGGAGGCTAGAGCCCAGAGGCCGGAGGGGGAGGCCGGATCCGGTCGGCGCCTCCCCGGATTTTCCGTCGCCCCCTTGCGCTCCTGCTCTCTCTCTCTCTCCTCACGTCCCCGTCCCGTCGTCGCCCATACCCTGCCGCGCCCACTCCCTTCGGCCATTCCGGCCATGCGCCGTCCACTCCACCGCCCATGCCACGCTGAGCTCAGCCACAGCTCACCGCATGGCCTCTCTCTCCCTTCCACGGCTATAAAGGATTCCTGGTTGTAGTGATCAAATTAGACTATTCATCCTTCACTAAATTATTTATGCATTGTTTTTAGAGTTACTGCAGATCTGGATGATAATATCTGGATCATTCTTTGGCTCTACGCCACTGACAAAATTGAATTTTGAGCACTGAAAATACTCTGCCGCTTGTCGCTATACGGCACAAGAACTGCGAATTGAACTAACAAAATGGATGGATATAACATAGTAACATGGTAACATGCCTGATGATTAATACATGGGGGCACCATCTTTTGCTACCGCATTTCCTTTTTCTTACCACTGTCTTATGAGCATTGCATTGTTTGCTTATAACTCTGAACTGGGGAAATTGCAGGAGAGGGACGTTGTTTACCAGTTTCACTGCTAGAATCAGCACTCTGAAGATATTGACTTGACTGCATTTGGCTCTACAAGTTCTGATGAAAACCTAGCAAATGAGGTACGAGCTGTTCTAGAATCAGAAGATCTGAGAAAAGATGCTGAATTCGAAGTCAAGGATGTCCAGTATATCCATGCTGAGGTTTGCCACCTGGATTGCTCTTTTTTATATATTCACTAATTGTTTCATTCACATACTTTTAAGTTGCTGCTATCTACTTATGAGTGCTCCTTTGTTTTGTGTACATTGTATAAGATTGGCCAATGACATTCCTGTGCTTTTTTTGCTAATGTCAACCAAACATTTCATAGCATTCTTGTTGTACCATAAATGGGGGGAAGACAATAGAATAATGTTATGCTTGGGAACACAATTGTTTGTTGACAGATGTATATGTAACTCAAATGGTAACATTGTAATCTGTTAAATTATCAGGGCTGTCATTATAAGCTACCTGCAATATTGATTATCCAAAGAAATTGTTCCTACTGTTACTTTGAGCACTAGGAAAACCTTATCTTCATTGATTTAACGGGCTGTCTCTTTGAAAAACTTATTAAATTTCAGAGTTCAAGAGGGAACTAAGGACCCTCAACAGAGAGCTTCAACTCCATATTTTGGAGCTAGCAGACATTTTAGTGGAGAGACCATCTCAACATGCTCGTAGGGTAGAAGATGTTCCACTCATTTTCAAACTTGTGGGGGTGGGGTGTAGAATAGCTGGTTTTGTAGTTTGGGGGTTAAGTGGCTACAACACCATAGTTCGAGGGGGTAAACTGGACTTAATCCTTCATACATTTGTCAGCGTTCGTACTGGCTTGGTGCACATATTTATTGTTCTAATAGACTATTATTATCTTTTGTGGGACAGGATCGTGATGGGTTTGTCATGGGAGAAGGGGCTGGCGTGCTTCTTTTGGAAGTACTTGAGCATGCAAAGGTTCCATTCATGCAATTTCCTTAGTCTGCAAATTTATTCATGCAAAGGTTCATGGTGATTTTATTCAAATGTTAAGAGCTTCCAATATGGATTTACACTCTGCAGCAAAAGAGGTGCAGGAATATATGCTGAATTTCTGGGAGGAAGTTTCACATGTGATGCATATCACATGACAGAGCCACATCCTGAAGGTGAAAAATATGCCTTAGCCTTGTGGTGCATTTGTTCTTCCATTCTTGTGCTTTCCTCACATTTTTGGACCATTTTGATACTAATATTATGTAATTATGTTTATATAATATCAGGGAGGGGGGTTATCCTTTGTATCGAAAACGCACTAGCAGATGCTGGAGTAGCAAAGGAAGACATTAACTATGTAAATGCCCATGCTACATCTACGCAGTTGGGCGATTTGAAGGAATTTGAAGCACTCATCCGTTGTTTTAGCCAGAATCCTCAGGCATACCTCCTGATTTCAGAAATCTTCTACTTTTTCTGAAAGGCTCTGGAAATCTTCTTTGTTTTTGTAATTAAATGATTTGCATTTTTACATTGCAGCTAAGAGTAAACTCAACAAAGTCAATGACTGGCCACCTGCTAGGAGCTGCGGGTGGAATAGAAGTTGTTGCTGCTATACAAGTATGTTTTACTGTAGTTTTTGCTTTTAGGATTTTTTGTTTAGCTACCTTATTCTATTGTTTAAAAATTGCCATTTTGGTTCCTGGACTGAACCTTTATGGGTTTTCTTGAATTTTTCTACATTAGTGTGTTTTCTGCCCAATTTGTTTATTCCAGCATGACGATGTCAGCCAAGGGCAGTTGAAGATGTTATAATAAGATAACCAAGTTTCACTTCCTGTTAGAATTAGGGCCAATTTGGCATTGCTGCGTGGTGCTGTGGAGTCAAGTTATTTATATAGAATCTTTACCAATTATAGTTTTTATACAATTCGTACTGCAATGCCTAGCACACCATTAGTATCCAGCTTATTATAGCTGTAAAATATTCTGAAGGATTAATGGTTTCAATGATCAATAAATCCAGCTGTTAAGTCTGTAAGAAAAAATATGCTGCATGCAATGAGCATCGTTGTCTAGGTTTATTGAATTTACAATTCCTCATGTGGGCACTTGGCCAGTTCATGTACCCTGAATTAGCCACAAAGAGAACTTCGACTGGTTTGCTGGGATTTATGGTTGTTTGAAGTGAAGGCTTAATCCTACCAGTCATCACTAGAGTTTGGTTGCATACTTGTAGGGTATCCAAATACAGCGCCGTAAGCAAGCGATTGAAGGTATGAAACAGTAACGGATCTTTCTTCAGCATGACTTGTCTGCTAAATCGGCATAACTGTTGAACTTTCACCGAACATGGTTTATAGAAGTTCCAAGGATAGACCTCTTGAGCTCTTAGCTCTTGTGTTAGTGCCTCTTTCAAAAAACAAGGGTCATTCACCAGATTAGTCTGTCCCTCAAAAGGCTCCATATACACTGAAGCAACCATCTACATATTTGTACATTCTTAATCATGTCGAGTGGGAAAATGGATTATGTTCATGGCAATTGAAGTCATAGCAAGGCGCGCTTCCGCGCCCAATGTTCTAGTTGACTAAAAAGTGAAGCGTTGAGCGCAGCAAAGCAAACCTATACTCCATTGTCATTCCAGGACAAATTTGTCCTTTCCTACGTGATTGAAGGCTTGAATTGAAGCCATACCCACCATTTCACCGTCACTAATGCTCACGGCCGTACTAACGGTGGGTTAACTTGTGAGTTTGGCTTTTAATTTATGGTTTTTGAATTCTATTTATTTATGAGAGATACTACACAAAGTAAAACAGTTACATATGATTTTGGTTGGTATATCTGGACTCGATACGGTATTCGTTATAATCTACTTATAGACCCTGTCTTAGAAAGACGTATCATTTAAAATCTAGTTAGTGTTAAAGCATGAGTCCAAAAAAAACTCAGCCTAAGTAAACATCTAAGGGGTGGATTTTTTAGGCTATAACTATTAATTTAACTTTTAGCTTTTTTTTACTAAAAAGTGAAGCATTGAGCGTCATTGAGCAAACCTCTCCATTGTCATTCCAGGACAAATTTGTCCTTTCCTACGTGATTGAAGGCTTGAATTGAAGCCATACCCACCATTTCACCGTCACTAATGCTCACTGCCGTACTAAGGCACCGCTTGTTTCGGTTTGAACTTCTGGCTTATTTTATACTATTAATAAATTTTGTCTTTTTCTATACTTTTGGTTTTTTTGAGCTTTTTTGTCGGTTCTTTTTTCTCGTATTTGTTTGCATTATACGTGATGGGCTAACATATTTCTTCTATTTTTAATTTTTTAAATTTTAATTATGCTAAATAAGCCTCCGTTAGCTACAGTGTTTTTTCAGCCAGCTATAATGCTTTTCAGTCACAAACCACTGAAAAAAGCTCTTTTGAGAAAGGCCAATTAAGCATCTAAGATTTTTTTGGAAGGATAACCTATTATTCATTTAACTGGTTTCAGTTTTAGCTTCTGGTTTCTAGCTTTTAATTCACTATTTTTAATTTTGTATTTTCTGGTTTTTTTAGCTTTTTGGGCCTTTTTTGTATTTATTCGTATTGTCTGTGATGGGCTAATCTTTTTTATTTTTTTAATTTAATTATGTTAAATAAATCATTATCAACTATAATAAAAAATCATAAATTATTGTCTAACTAAGCGCTCCCTAAAATTACAAATAGCGCTTCCTAATATCACAAATAGTACATGATAACAATCGTCATACAAAGTGCGCAAGGGTAAAGCCAGTATCCCATATTTGCTCTTAGCTACGCGGAGAACTCGAAGCTTGTTAAAGATGTCGCCTACAACAGCGACGAGATGAATATCTTCTCGCCGTGGATGTTTGGGTCGGCCTACATACCTTTTGTCGTCTCTATGGACGACGTTGCTGAAGACCGGCGCTTTCTTTTTTTTTTTTGACTTATGATTTAATTTTATATAGTAACTAGTTTTTTTTTAAAAAATATCTTTTTAATGTGAGGTCTACAGGTTAATTATAGTAGACATTGTTCTGACTCTATATGTATCGACCAAAATCGTATACAAGTATCTCTCCGTACTCTTTTTCGTGAACAACCAGAATTTAAAAATTTTATTCATAAATCACAATATAAAAGAACCCATGCTTTTGCTAGAGATATAGGTGGCGACAGGTGCAGTAAACCTAACTCGAGAAGTTGTGCTAACTCTGTGTTACCAAGTTTAGCTGGTGATCATTTGGGCTTATTTTTGGTGGCTTATAGCTGAAAAGCATTGTAGCTGACTGAAAAAACACTGTAGCTGACAGAGGCTTATTTAACATAATTAAATTTAAAATAATTAAAAAATATAAAAAAAAATATGTTAGCCCATTACGTATAATACAAATAAATACGGGAAAAAACCCGGCAAAAAAGCTCAACAAAAAGCCAAAAGTTCAGAAAAAGACGAAATTTATAAATGTGAAAAATAAGCCGGAAGCTAAAAGCTGAAGCCAAAACGATCACAGTCGGCTTCGTTTGGAACGGAGTATGAATTTGGAACGAGTGTACTGATTTCTACAAAATTTCTACTCTTATATTTCAATTCAAATGGAGTCTTAAAAGCACGGCTAATATCAAAATTTTTTGTGCTGCTAGTTATATATGGAGTAGCTTCTTTCTATAAAGTGGTGTACAAGACGATGTTTCTACAAGGCAAGACAAACTCACTTTTGAACAAAGAGTAGTACTACAAACTTACTTAACTTGCAACAGTAACCGTAGAAAAGTTTACTTCTCTTCGCGAGGGAAAAATTGTAGGGAAGTATACGATTCACCCAGATCGATGGGCTTTAACCTGCTGCAAGATCTTTGTCGCTCACACGTACATCGAGAAATGTCTGAAAGCATTTGTTTTTATGGATTTTTCTGCAGAGGCTCGCGTCTCTGCTCCCTGAGTAGGTCGAAAGTGACAAGATTGAGGCATTGAGCGAGCCCATGTGAATGTACTGTCTCCCTGTTCATTGCAAAAGGCTGAAAGCTAATCTTTTTACTGAAAGCATACGAGTAGTTCTTTTCAGTATGCGTCTGGAGTGATGGTGTGATTGGCCTACCTGAATGTTTTTACAGCCGTGCAGGATGATGTGAAAAATGATTGCAGGATATGCGCCAACATGTTTGCCGAAGGTACCGCCGCTCATTTGCAATCATGTAGAATTTAAGACTAGTTTATATGGGTCAGCAAGTATGTCTGTTAAACAATAATTTTCAAACTTTTCACCTGAATATGGCAGCAAGGCTCACTAGTTACCATCCAAAATTTGCAAATGTAAGATGCAATTTTGATTCAAATACCTTTTTCAGAAACAGAAACATTATTCACTGCACATTCTCAACTACCTATAGATAGAAACTCCAAAACAAATTAACCCCCATTAGTTATGCTGCATTGCGCCAGCCGAAAACTAGCTCTCCTCCAAACAGTGGTCCTGCGCGAGATGGCCCAACCCAAACCCGAAAGGGTCCCTCCCCCAACCGGACACTGTAGCAGATGGAGGAGGAGCGAAAAAGTATGGGCCTGTTTTTTTGGCTGGTGCTTATGACTTTTTGCTGCGGCTTGTGGTTTTTGAGTTGTTCGTGTGAGAGATTACAGAGTAACAGAAACTCACGTACGGTTTTTACCGATATAAATAAAGTCGGTACATTATGTACTACAATTAACTAGTAGACCATATCTTAAAAAGATACTCCGTTTAAAAGTTAGTTACTGCAGAAAAGCCAAAAAGTAGCTTTTAGAAGCCTAAAAGAACAGGCCCTATAAAGGCAAACCGCTAGCTAGCTCGCCACCACACTAACCCCCGCTCATTTCGGTTTAAACATCTAGATTCTGACTTATTTTTTACTATTTATAAATTTCATTATTTTCTAACTTTTTAGCTTTTTTTTGAGCTTGTTTTGTTGGTTCTTTTTTCTTATATTCGTTTGCGTTGTCCGTTTGCGTTGGCCAAATAAACTGCCGTCAGCTACAGTGTAATTTCAGCCAACTACAGTACAATTTCAATCATAAACCAGCTTATTTCAGTCCAACCGAGCAGCACCTAAACAGCTTCAACTATGGGTCTTTTTTTACTTTCGATTAAATTAAGTCAGAAGACATACATCAGCTTCTAATTTCGGTTTATTTTGTTTTTTTTGGATTTTTTAGCTTTTTTCCTTTATTCCTTTGTATTGTCTGTGACGATATAACAGTTTTTTTTCATTTCCCCCCTCAAATTTCCTGTTTTTTTCCTTATTTTTTCTTAAGAAAAGTTAACAGTTACTATAATGTAATTTCGGGCAAAAGCTTAAGCCAAAAGTTAGTTGGAGCACCAATAAGTCCTCCTTCCAAACAACGATGGCTTCCGCTTTCTGACTTCTATAAGATAAAAACAGTTTGGAATGCGTTGTCTTCTCAACGTAGCATCTTTCTTTTTTCCCCCTTTTATTATTTGTGGAGATATAATAGTGTATTCTATTTTCTTATTTTTTTCTTAAATTAAATATACTACAATACAGTCTAAACCAAAATCCAAAAATAAAAAGTTATAGCACTTTAGAACAGCGAAAAAGTTGCTATCCTTGTCATTTGACTCGTCTCAAAGCTTTTGCTACTCCCTCATCATACCACACTACTCTCTGCCTAAACCTCCCCAGCACACGCAATGCCATGAGCTAGTCTTGGGAAATGTAGGGCATGTTTGGCGCGGCTGTGACTTATGGTGTTAGTTGAATTTTTTGAATTTTAGCTGTTTGTGACAGAGATTATGGAGAGGGGGATACCCACTTGCGATTTTTGTTGATACAGATGTTAGACTTTTAACATGTACTACAATTAACTTGTAGATCCCGTCTTGAGAAAATACTCTATTTAAAAGTTAGGTACTGTAGCAAAAGCCAAAAACCGCTAGCTTCAGAGGAAAAGAACAAGCCTGTGTATAGTCCCATTATTTTTGGTTTTTTCTTTTGACTTCTTTTAACAATTATTATTTATTAGATTAATAAATTGTAGTCAACAGTTGTAAGTCGCAGTAAAAAAAAGGGCTACATACGCTTTACACTTCATGATATGTTGTAAATAATTCAGTGCCTCCAATCTTAACCTTAAATTTTGTGCACTTGTAGTGCCATTGGCCAAACATAGGCAAATTTGGCTTATCCATGATGAATGGAAAAGGGCTGTCCAACTAAAATCTGTTAAATGGTACTATATATTCATTTATTCTGTGGTGTTAAACAAAGTTGACAGTAGCATGAAGCTATTCCATTGCACCAACCAGATACAAGTACGACCCTCGAGACTCATTTGGAACAAAGGATTCTTCACATGAATTCTGTCACGGGTGACTCACACTCTCTCTCCCCCTTTAGAATTCATGTGAAATTAAAGTATATTTGTATTGGCTTCTGGTTAAAAAAGTCAAAAAATAATATAAACACCTGATTTTTCAAAACGGTTTCTTCACTTCTTTTGCTCCCGTTTCACTATAAGAATAAGATAGATGGTTATAGGTGTATCATGTACTCTATTCCTCTCGGTCCGATCCTACATACGCATCTCCCATTTATTTTCCCTCCGTTTGTCCTCTTCTTCTAAAAGCCACTTCTTTCGACACTATTATTCATTTTCAGCGAAAATATATCAATCATAACCAAAACGAACACCCATATGATACCCCTGGCGAATCGCAATCAGACAATTGTACCGCAAAAACTATTTCGTAAATTGAAACATTCCCCATGTCGACAACGGCGCCTGATTTATCAACCGTTGCTTCTTTTCTAATGCAACCACGTCATTTTTCTGTTACACGATGACATTTCGAGGGGACACCGTGCGATCATGTCACGTAGCATAAGGAAATTTTCCATAACAAACAAGCAGACGAGAAAAGCTTTCGGAGCAAGCTCCCAAATGACTCCAAAACCATTCGCAGCTGTAGCCCGTAAGGCAGAGAGAGCGAGGAGGACAAGACGTCGCTCCGGAGCTGCGGCTGGCAGCACGCCTCCACCTCCAAAAACACAAATCTAACCACCGCCTAATCCCATTGCCACTCCCCATCGCGACGCTTCCACCGCACGCCAGATCGGTGGCGCCACCGGCGGCGGCGGCGCCCGGGGCTGGATCCAATGCGGGTGTTGGTGGTGTTGCTCCTGCTGCTGCGGTGGTAGCTGGCTGATGCGGACGATCTGAGGAGGAGGGGATGGCGGCGGCGCCGGGGGCCGGGGCGGCCGAGCGGCAGCAGCAGCGCGGTGGCGCGGCGTCGGCGAGCGGCAACGCGGTGAGTGGCCTTCTCCTTCGTGCTCTCTCTCTCTCCCTCTCTGTCTCTCTCGCCTCGCTCGCTCGCTCTCTCGCTCTCCGATTCCTCGCTTGCGTTTGGGGCGCCGTGGCTGGGGCGCTGCGCTGGACTTTGGGGCCGGTTTGGTATCCGATGCCGAGCGCGGCCGAGAGGTGCTTTGCTTTGGCGTGTGGGCAGGTGTTTCACTGTTGCGGTGGTGGAATTTTCGGGGTTGAGCTGTTGGGGCGAGATGGCGCGGATGAGCAATGCAGCTCGGCGGTGGCGTAATGGGTGCTGACTCTGATGCGAAAGGCACCGGGGCGACGGGAGGTGCGAGCTTGCAGGGGTTGCTGCTGCTGCTAATGGGTTTCGGTTGGATTGGATCGCCTGGAGGTGTTATCCAGAGGTTGTGGGCTCTCGAGCGCGAGCGGCGGGCTGCATGGCGGAGTAAAATTGGCTTGGAGCAGAGCTGTTTAGTACAGGAATGTGAATAGAACTATGGAAGTGTTTGGGTGATGGTTTGATTTAGCATGCTATGAGGATGGAGGCATTCTAGAGTGTCATCCGGATGCTGGAAACTAGATGCTGGTTGTGTCCAATTGGTGTCAGAGATGTCTGAGGACACTGGTATTTTTGCCGGTTGAGTGGTGTTGTCTGATCCTTGAGGTGGTATTTGACTAGATAGACTTGGATATGGACTGCAGGGAGAGTGGGAATCTAAGGGCAAGGTGAAGAATTCGCTGGAGTTGTTTTCGTTGTGTGCGTCTGTGCATCTGTGAGCATGGGAGGACAAGCTGTGTACATTCATTTGTTATTTGGGGAGCCTCCTCGCGTTTCAAAATGTGGGCACTTCGGATGGTTCATTATGTATATGTTGTGTTGTATCAGATACGTAGGTTCCCATTGCACTTCTGCTTTAACAGTGTTATGTTTGTCTATGTACTGAGTGCGCGATGTTCTCTTCCAAACAAAACTTCTGATTGAAACAACATGTTGCATTTCTAAAACCTGTTATTATCGTTATCATTATATATTTCTGACATCACAATACCCTCCTGACCAGGTATTTAAGAGTGGATCTCTCTTCATATCGTCCAAAGGTAAAACTATTTGCGTCAAACATTTTATTTATTTTCTCATGTTTAAGGCCATAACAATGTACCTTATCTTAATTTACCTGAGGCAAAGGAAACGTTCATAAGTGTCCATTTCAAGCATTTACACTTGCTTTAATACTGTTGTTCAAGGTTTTACTAGTGCCTTTGGGTGGGTTTTTTTGGGCTGTGCCTTATGGTTTAAAATTTTGGTTATCCGCGAGAGACAATACACAAAGGATAATAGTCGCATGTGATTTTGCCCGGTACAATTGAACTTAATACACTTTTTACTACAATTATCCTGTTGACCCCGTTTTGAAAAACGAATCATTTAAGACTAGTTATTATAGCATAACCCATAAGAGCAAGTCTTATAATACAGCCTTCAGCTGGCTGTATGGATACTTACAGCCCACTTATCAGCCTACTTATATAGTAGTTACAGCCAGCTGAAGGCTGTATGATCTACCCCTTCCTCTCACAAAGTTTCTTGGTTCTTGTGCTTCAGCTGGCTGTAAGTTTACATCCCACCTCTCTTCTCTCTCCTCCTCTCTCTCCTCCACCTCAGCATACAGCCAGCTTACAGCCTCTTATAATACTTGCTCTTCACAAGCCATAAGTGAAAAAAAGGAAGACTTTTCCTTTTTATTTTTTTTTTGACAATGAGATAAATCATCATCTGGATTGTGTGCAGAGCTAAATCATATAGGATCTAATCAATGATGAGGAGGCCTAGCTATGTTAATACGACAATAAGATGATGCTACACCATGTCGAGTTTCTCGTATTGACATCAAGAGTCCACTGGTTGAATTGAATGCCAATGGGAACTACAGATGAAAAGATATCAATTCATATAGGATTTGTTAGAAATAATCTTTACTTCGAGTCCAAGACGTAGTAGAGTCCGTCTCTGTGTGTAATTCAAGTTGAAGTTGTGTCCAACTTGAAGTCTGAATACGTATGCTAGTAGAAGAGTATTAGCTTATATATTGAGAAGACTTGTAACCAATTAATAAGGGGGAGCAAGTAAGAAAATAGAGAAATTATAATGTGTTCTCTCAGTTTATTTGCAATGTGTGCGTTTTCTCCTAGAACAAAGTTAACAAGTGGTATCAGAGCCTAGGCGAGAACCGAGTCGCTGGAAAAATCGTCTCAGCGATTCCGTTTCAGCGCGTCTCGCGCGGCGTTCCTGAGGCACACGTCGCTCGTCTTCGCGCAGCTCTCCCGGGAAAAAGACACGCGCGGCACGTCCTTCTGTTTTCTCGGTCCAAAGAAAGTCAAGTAGCAGCACCAGGCTTCCCTTGGGGTCTCGGTCAGCGCACGGGATAGGCAGCAGTGCTCCCAAGGCGAAGAAGTGCCAGCGCAAAACATGGCACGAGAAAGCAGGAGACAAATAGCAGCACAAGAACCGAGAAGCATCCTTGTGGCATGTGGCTTGCGCCAGGAGAAAAGTGTGCCAGTGTTTGTTCTCTTTTGTCCCTGTGAACAAGAAAGAGACAGCACAACAACAGCTGAGGGCAGCGCCTCTGTGACAGGAAAAAGCAGCTGTCTTAGAGGAGCAGCGCAAGCCAAGTCCAACTAGTCCTTTCTCGATCCGCATGTGCAGTAGCCGAGTTGATATGTTTTTTCGTTTCCATCTCCCAGTTGGCTGACTTTGATTGTCTGGACGACGGCATAGAAGGAGGCGCAGTGCGAGAGGAGAAACAGCTGTTATGAATAGCGCCTCAATTCATCATGTGGCCAAAGGGCCAATATATATATACATGTACAGGTGGCATATATGCAAGAAACCCCTTATACAATGGGGTAAATACACAGTTATATAATACACATCTAACACCCCCCTCAAACTTATGGTGGATCAACAACATGAAGTTTGGAGAGATGAAAACTGTGCTGAGCCCTGGTTTGTGCCTTTGTGAAGAAATCTGCCAACTGAAGCTCAGAAGGTACATACTGAAGAACAACAATTTGGTCTTGCACCTGTGTCCGCATGTAGGAAGCATCAACACCAATATGCTTGGTAAGCTCATGCTTCACCGGATCTTTAGCAATGCTAATAGCACCTGTACTGTCAGATAAAAGAGGAGTCGGTGCAGAAACAGAAACACCAAAGTCCTGAAGTAACCACCGTAGCCAAGTAACCTCCGCAGTCAACAAAGCCATAGCTCGCAACTCAGCCTCAGCACTCGAACGAGAAACTACTGTCTGCTTCTTAGTCTTCCAAGCAATGAGAGAACCACCAAGAAAAACACAATAAGCAGAGAGAGACCGACGATCAGAGGGATCACTGGCCCAGGTGGCATCAGAATATGCCTGGAGCTGTAAAGAGCTGGAGCGAGGGAAAAAGAGACGACGAGAGATAGTTCCACGAAGATATCGTAGAACACGCAGAAGATGACTATAGTGGAGCTGAGTGGGAGCAGAAACAAACTGACTCAAGATATGCACAGGGTACGAAATGTCAGGGCGAGTGACGCCAAGATAAACAAGGCTCCCAACAAGATGACGATAGCGAGTAGAATCAGCAAGAGGCTCACCATCCGTGGGACGAAGATGAACATTAAGCTCCATGGGAGTCTCAGCTGTCCGCTGATCAGTAAGAGAGGCACGATCAAGAAGATCCTGAATATACTTTTCTTGGGACAGATAGAAACCCTCAGGAGTAGAAATAACCTCAATCCCAAGAAAGTAACGAAGATGACCTAGATCAGACATAAGAAACTGCTCATGAAGCCGCTCCTTGACAAAAGTGATATACTGAGGATCATCTCCAGTAATGATCATATCATCAACATACAAAAGGAGAAGCGTCCGACCACGAGATGAAGTGTGGATAAAAAGAGCAGGATCATGAGCACTCGCCGAAAAACCAGCTGCAGTGACAACAGAGGAGAAACGATCAAACCAGGCACGAGGAGCTTGCTTGAGGCCATAGAGAGATCGGCGAAGACGACAAACCATACCCTCAGGAACAGAATACCCAGGGGGTGGCTGCATGTAGACCTCCTCACGCAACTCGCCATTGAGAAAGGCATTCTTGACGTCCAACTGAGAGATAGACCACTGTTGAATAGAGGCCACAGCAAGAAGAGTGCGAACGGTGGTCATGTGAGCGACAGGAGCAAAAGTCTCATCATAGTCACAGCCATACTCCTGCTGAAAACCACGCGCTACAAGACGAGCCTTGTAACGCTCAAGAGAACCATCAGAGCGAGTCTTAACCTTATAGACCCACTTGCACGTGATAGGAGTAACACGCGCAGGAAGGGGAACAAGATCCCACGTGCCAGTACGCTCAAGGGCAGCGATCTCCTCCGCCATCGCATGCTGCCACTCCTGATGAACAACAGCATCACGATAAGAAGTCGGTTCGGCAAGAGCTGCGGCAGCAAAACCAAAACGCTCAGGAGGCCGAATAGACTGGCGATCGCGAAGACTATAATGAGGAGTAGCCGAAGGAGATGACCCGTCAGAAGGAGAGGGCATATCAGAAGGAACCTCAACTCGTGGGCGACGAGTATAGTAGAGAGGATAAGAAGGAACAAGATCAGGAGCAGCCTCGGGAGAGGATGCCGGTGGTGAAGAAGGTACTGACTGAGAAGGAGGTACCGGGGAGACCAAAAGCTGTGGTGGAGTGGTGACTATAGGACTGGAAGGAAAAGTCAGAAATGAAAGCGGCTCAATGACAGATGCTGAAGTGGAGGAAGGAGACGGACGAGGATAGAAAGGACGAGACTCATCAAAAGTAACATCCCGAGAAATCCGCATCCGTCGGGCAACAGGATCCCAACAACGATATCCCTTGTGCTCAGCACTGTAGACCAGAAAAACACACTCAACTGACTGAGCGGTCAGTTTGGTGCGCTCACGAGGTGCAAGAAGAACATAGCACACACACCAAAACAGGCGAAGTCTGGAATAATCAGGAGTCTGACCACAGAGACGCTCAACTGGAATCCCACCCTGCAGAGCAGAGGAGGGCTGAATGTTGATCAAGAAAGTGGCAGTAGAAACAGCCTCAGCCCAAAAATGTGGTGGAACAGCGGAAGCAATCATGAGAGCACGAGCTGTCTCAAGAAGATAACGATGCTTACGCTCAGCCACACCGTTCTGAGCATGAGCACCTGGACAAGAAAACTGAGAGAGAGTGCCCTGCTCAGTAAGAAAGCCACGAAGTACTCCCGACAAGTACTCTCCAGCGGAATCAACGCGAAAAACGCGAATAGGAGAGTCAAACTGAGTGCGAATCATGGTGGCAAAGGCCTTGTAGATAGATAAAACCTCACTGCGAGATGACATAAAATATATCCATGTATGGCGAGAAAAATCATCAATAAAAATGATATAATATCGATGACCTTTCGAAACAAAAGGAGCTGGTCCCCATACATCAGAATGAACAAGATCAAAAGGACGCTGAGACACTGACTCACTAGAAGGAAAAGGGAGTTGAAGCTGTTTGCCAAGCTTACAACCCTGACAATGTAGAGAAGCATCACCAGACACAGACCCTAAAAGACCTCGACGAAGTAAAGAAGCCATGCGGGAACCACAAAGATGTCCTAAGCGATGATGCCACTGAGCAAACGAAGCGGTGGAGGCTGCAGCAGCTGCAGAGGTGGAGGCGAGAAGACTGACTGGGGCAGCGGAAGGAAGGCGAAGCCAGTCAAGCTCCCAAAGCCGTTGGGAGTCACGGCGGCGAGGGCCAGTACCAACCAGAGTCCCCGTGCGACCATCCTGAACACAACAAGAGTTAGAGTCGAAAATAACACGACAACCATGATCAGTGAGCTGGCCAGCAGATATGAGCTGCATGGTTAGTTTTGGAACATGAGACACAGCAGGAACATGAAAAGAGGAATTTGAAAGAGTACCTCGTCCTGTGACAGAAAGAGAGGTACCATCTGTTGTGTGGACAGTGATAGGAGCAGCTAAGTGACTAATGGAAGTAAGACAGGTGGAATCAGATGTCATATGAAAAGAAGCACCAGAATCAAGAATCTAAGGTGATGTACCTGAGGAAGGAGAAGTAGAATGTGGTCTCTCACCGGAAGACTGAGCAACAGAACCAGCAGAACCAGACGATGCAGAAGCAAGCATGCGGCCTAACAATGTGAGAAGCTGCTGAGTGTCAGGGGTACCAGAACTCGGCTGAGAGGAGGAACCTCCAGTGCTCCGCGGAGGACGAGCACCACGACGAAGATCCTTTTTCTTCTTGTAGCAAAACTGTTCCACATGTCCATCATTGTTGCAATATGTGCAGTGAAGACCCTTACCAACAGCAGCTGTCACTGGTGTAGGCACAACTGGGGAATAAGTAACCAAAGGCACAACGGGTGTAGAAGCCGGAGAAGCGACCAACACCGAAGGAACTGATGATGATGACGATAGCAAACCCGCTCCACGAAGTCGAATCTCCTCAGTACGAACAGCTGTAAGGGCCTCCAACAAAGTCACACGAGGATGACGAGCTAGCAACTGAGCACGAGTCTGCTCAAACTCAGACCGGAGACGTGTCAAAAAATCGTAGATGCGGCGAAGCTCCATGTGAGATTGCTGACGCTGACAACATTGACAGGTGCGGCAAACATCTGGCCCCAAAGAGTCGATCTGACGCCATATCGCAGACAACTGAGCATAGAACTCATCCACAGTGGCATCTCCCTGCTGCAGCGACTGCTCCTGTCGCACAACAGCAAGGTACAAGGAATCACCAGATGGCTCATAGCGACTGCGTAGATGCGTCCACATCACATGTGCCGAAGCCAGTCCAACAATATCACCAGTGAGATGCACCTCCATGCTAGCAACCAAGATAGCAGAGGCACGAGCATCTTCATCAATCCATGTCTTGTAAGTAGCATACTGAGTCTGAAAAGTCTCCATGGCATCCTCAAAAGCCTCAGACGCCTTTGTACGAGCATCTTCGGAAGCATCCTTCGGGAGAACAGGCTCAACAGGTGGAGTAGGACGAGGCGGACAAGGCAACTCGCCCGTAAGAAACTCCCAAAGGCGCTGACCACGCATATGGATGCGCATGTGCTGAAACCAGTCCCGATAATTGAGACCATCGAAGATCACCGGGCAACGAGAAACAGAAACGGTGCCTGCAAAAGAAGACATTTTTTCTTTTTCTTTCTTTTTCTTTTTTTTCCCTTTTTTTTCTTTTTTTTTCTTTCTCTCGGTCGGTTTACAATCCAACCGAGTCCTACTCTAACAGGCCGACCCACAGAGCCACCTTGCGCCGAAACAGAGCGGAGACCCTGAGCGAGACTGGCGACCTCCGGCGGAGCGGCGACCTCGGGCGGAGCGGCGAGCGGGCGTCCTCAGGCGAAAGAACCGGAGGGGCAACTCCGGCAGCGGCAGCCTCGGGCGAAGGCGGCCCCGGCGGCGGCGCGACGGCCTCGGGCAGGACGCCTGCGGGGTCGGCGAGCGAGAGGCGACTCCGGCAACGGCGCCACGGCCTCGGGTGGAACGCCTGCGGGGTCGGCGACGGCAGACGCTTGCGGGATCGGCGACAGCAGGCGCCGATGGGTTCGGCGACAGCGGGTGCCGACGGGTCGCGCGCGTCGGTGAAGAAGACGGCTGATCCGAGCAGTAGCACTGGCGATGAAGATGCCGGCCCGACGTCCCAGATCCCAGATCCGATCGATCTGGACAAGAAGAGCCCGAACGGCGACGGCAGATGGCAGTGCGGCGACAACGGCAACAAGTTGCGGTGAAAGAGCGGCGGTAGGGGCGGGCAGAGCCGACGGCGGTAGGGACTGGAGAAAGAACCAGTAGCCCAAAAGCAGCGACGGCGACGAAAAACCCTAACCCTAAACTCGGCTCTGATACCATGTTATGAATAGTGCCTTAATTCATCATGTGGCCAAAGGGCCAATATATATATACATGTACAGGTGGCATATATGCAAGAAACCCCTTATACAATGGGGTAAATACACAGTTATATAATACACATCTAACAACAACAAGCGACAATCACGTCAACAGCAAAGAAAATTGTCGAACCAAACGTGATCAAAGTTGCGAAGCATATTTTTTCCTCCATTCCCTCGATCCAAGAGCCACTTCAAAGTAGCCCGAGTTCTTAATCCGTACTTAAGATCATGTCGCGTTCTCTGAGAAGTGGTGTCACCGGTGATGAAGCATCATCCAGTATGATGGCGAAAGAGTTCCGCTGTCTCACTGCATTATCCGATGCTCACGACAAGCAATTATGCAGCCTAAGCAATTAAGATGAAGGTGTATATGAAGGCTCAAAGAGTGTGGGACGCGATTGAGAACAGCAACGTCGATGTGCGTAAGAATCAGATAGCTCTGGCGGCTATCTATCAGGGCATCATAGAGGAGACGCTCTTCCTATTGGCCGAAAAGGAGACGGCCAAAGCCACGTGGGAGGTGTTGAAGACGATGCATCTTGGCGCCGA
Source organism: Dendrocalamus latiflorus (assembly GCA_017311315.1). Taxonomy (NCBI): domain Eukaryota; kingdom Viridiplantae; phylum Streptophyta; class Magnoliopsida; order Poales; family Poaceae; genus Dendrocalamus; species Dendrocalamus latiflorus. Next base: position 34,529,729 of record CM029630.1, read on the forward strand.
TCGTATGAAGGAAGCAAAGGTACAAACTCTCAAGACCGAGTTCGAGGTGCTATGTATGAAGGAAACGGAGTCGATCAATGACTTCGCTGTCCGGTTAACGATCATCATCAACAAGATACGGGCCCTTGGCGAGAAGGTGGAAAAGTTATACGTAGTGAAGATATTCCTTCGTGCTGTTCCCTCATAGTTTCTCCCAATTGCTTCGGTCATAAAGCAATTTGAAGACCTAAAGATAATGACCATGGAGGAGGTCATTGGTCGTCTTAAGGCGTATGAGGAACGCATTCATGACAATAGTAACAACGGTGACGGACAGGTCTTGTTGACCCGCGCTGAGTGGGAGATCCGATCATCAAAGCGTGAAGGCAAGAACACTTCCAGCAATGGTGGCTAAGGATGCCATAATCGGAAGTTTGATAAGGCAAAAGTGAGACGTTATAATTGTAACGATTATAGACACTTTGCTTCAGAATGCCCTAAGCCGAGGATGAAGAAAATGTTTCTTGCTGAAGCGCTCAGCGATGATGAATCAATAGTGCTCTGATGATGAGTTGAGTCGGGGACGTTGAGAAGATGTGTCGCCGTTCAAACTCAAATAAGATGAAAAGAAATCAGAATGTTGATAAGATGTATCACCGTTCTGTATCAAATATGAGTTTAGTAAGTAGTAGTTGAGACCGACTACCTCAATGTTTTAGAATCTTTACATCCGGATGAACCTGTGCTAGTTAAGTTGAGTTCCTACATGTAGCTTGCATGTAGAACGCTTAATGCATTGAGACTAAAACTAGAGTATGTTGAGTCAAGATTAAGGGGGAGATTGTTAGAAATAATTTTGATTTCGAGTTCAAGACGTAGTAGAGTCTGTCTCAGTGTGTAACTCAAGTTGAAGTTGTGTCTAACTTGAAGTCCGAATACATATGCTAGTAGGAGAGTATTAACATATATATTAAGAAAACTTGTAACCAGTTAATAAGGGGGAGCAAGTAAGAAAATGGAGAAATTATCTTGTGTTCTCTCAGTTTATTTGCGATGTGTGCGTTTTCTTCTGGAACAAAATTAACAGGATTGGAAACATACTAGTATAGATAGTAGTTTTGTTTCCTATCCATGCCTAGAAGATATCAGGGAGCCCCACACCACGTGGAGTTCATTTCCAATTTTCCCAATCTGTTTCTGACATCACTAGCTGTAGTATCCATGTCTGTTACACGCCAAAGGTAACAGAGGAAGTCAGAGTCTCAGAGATTCTATATTGTTTGCAACCGAATTCAAGTCTCTGTTCATTGGTTTCCTTTTATTCTTTTATGAGTTTGAGTCTGTTGTTAGCTTTTAGGATCCAATTTAGTTCTGTCCTGGCCCTATAGATACATGACCAGGAGTTCAGTTGTAGATCATCAAATTCAGAAATAATAGAAATAATACAATTAGGCTAATTTTCTCTGAGTTATTATTCAAGAAAACCTTGATTGAATCTTGCCTAGGGCGATTCTTCTAGTTTATCTCTCGTTCTGGTTGATCAATTTATTCGATTCAAGGCTTCTGCGCTTGACCCCCTGCATTAGATGAGCTATGTGCATGAACTCTATCAAACTACTGCACATCTTTTTCACATTGAAAGAAAAATAGAATTTTGGCTAATGAGAGTTTCACTTTGCTTTTTATCTGAGAAAGAACCTTTGCTCTATGATTTTCAGGAATTGGATGGAAATCTTGGAAAAAACGTTGGTTCATCCTCACTCGAACATCACTGGTTTTCTTCAAGAGTGATCCTGTTAGTAACTCATTTTTTATTCTTGTTCACAATGTAAATAATGGCTATACTGGAAAACATATATTATGTAGACTCTTATGCACAGAAATTGTGTTTTGGCTCAGCTTGTTGATCTAATAGTTCAAAACACTATCTAATATCTATTTTGACACTTTTATGACTTTATCATATCTCTTGTTCACTGGCAATATGTACTAGTCTGGTTTGTTGTTCTAACTAGTTTCAGATTTCATGACATCTATGCATGTATACTAAGATCGCAATCATACATGAATACACAGTGTTTTGAGTGTTCTGCTGAATAGCAGAACGATTACTTGAACTCTTTGCTCTTTTCACTTTTTTTGTCCTCTTTCAACCAACTTCATGTGTTTCTTTGCTTCAAATATCGAATTACGTTCAATGTTTGATCTCTAACTGCATAAAAATGCTTATTCTTGTTCTTGCCTACACCACAGAGGAGGTTTAATGGAACTACTTGTTAGTTATTGTCTTTTTTTCCCTTTCATTCGTTGGTCCGGCTTACGAGTTATATTCGTAGCACTTAATTCTCACTTGTATAACACCTATTTTGGCATTGTAGAATACCTTGCCCCAGAGAGGTGGTGAAGTGAACCTTACTTTGGGGGGAATTGACTTGAATAATTCTGGGAGGTATGTGTCTTAGACAAATATTCTCTTTTTTGGTGCATTTTACACAAAGATCACTGTCCTAGGTGTTTGTCATGTGCAGTCTATATGTCTCCCTATACAGATGATTTGCTGCTTCTTCTCTTTTGGTTTTTTAGCTCAAACAATTTTGTACTAACAATACTTCCCATTTGCAGTGTAGTGGTCAGGGAAGACAAAAAATTGTTGACCGTCCTTTTTCCAGATGGCCGTGATGGTCGTGCTTTCACCTTGAAGGTACCTGTTTTCCCCTCTAGCTTAAACAGTTCGATCCACTTGAGCAAATACAAGCCTTATGATTTTGCTTTATGCCCTTTAATGCTTCTTCAAAATTTAAATAAAAGTACTTGCTATTCTTAACAGGCAGAAACATCCGAAGATTTATTTGAGTGGAAAACATCATTGGAAGAAGCTCTTGTGCAGGCTCCAAATGCAGCTCTTGTGATGGGACATAATGGGATATTTCGTAATGACACAACAGATGCATATGAAGGAGCTATTCCAAATTGTTGGTTCCTCTACACTACACTGACTTATTTTATTCACGACAAACTTAGTATCTTTTTGTTCTTTGTTCATACCTTTCCTCCATTTTCTGCAGGGAGAGAGAAGAGACCTATCAAATCGTTAGTTGTCGGCAGGCCAATCCTTCTTGCATTGGAAGATATTGATGGCAGCCCTTCTTTTCTAGAAAAAGCTTTGCGTTTTCTTGAGAAACATGGTAGGGCCAAACAGTGCTAATTATCACCAAAGTTCAGAACTGGCTGCACTTTACTATTTGCTACGCAGTATGCTAACAACAATCTAAATATTTAATTGCAAATGTGAATATTTTCTTGCAGGGATAAAGGTGGAGGGAATTTTGCGTCAGGCTGCAGATGTGGAGGAGGTTGACAGAAGAATGCAAGAATATGAGCAAGGTTTATGCAGTTACCTAGTTTATATTTGGAATAGTGTCATTTAATTGGTGGTGTTTGTGGCTTGGTAATTTTGGTGCCATTGTGCCTATAATTCAGTTAGTGCACATGTTTGTGTTTTGTTCCAGGAAGGACTGAGTTTGCACCGGATGAGGATGCTCACGTTGTTGGTGACTGTGTAAAGGTACCTTTCTGCAATTCCTGTTGTGCTGTTGCTCCAAAAAATCATAGATGTAATCATGTAATAGAGTTTCAATAGTTTATTTGTGCTCGCCAACTATATTCATGTAAACATATATCTGCAGCATGTTCTCCGTGAGCTACCATCTTCTCCAGTGCCTGCTTCCTGCTGCACAGCATTATTGGAAGCTTTCCGTAAGTGCTCTATTCATGTTAACCTAAATCCACTTCCTTGGTTTGGGATGGTGGTGCAGGGGATAAGGTCATCCTCATCTGTGCCCTGTTAGGGGAGTCAATGAAATTGCCTTCGTTTTATCATAACCTTGTCAATTCAATAAATAGGAACAAATTCACTATTCTACACGATACTAGAAGGAGCATTTGCAGTATGTTAGTTACCGTAATTAACCATAGATACATAAGATTTTCAAAATATTTGGAACTTTGACTACTTTGCACACCTATAGATATGTACAGTCATACCCCTAGTGTTGCCAAGTACATCTTTTTTAGGAGGAAGGGAGGATGATCTTTCTTCTGTATACCTTTCTATTTGGTGGTAGGAAAATTTTGAATTCAACTGTTGTATTGATGTTGTAGGCTAAGAGCCAAATGTATAGAGTGCATGAGGATTCCTAGCCTAGACGAAACCAATATAATACTAAACCTAAACTAATACAAAATCAGACTCTGATACTCTTAGCATTTAGTACCTAGCATGCTCCTGTTATGGCCATTGATTAAGGTTATCTGCACTTAAAGTTTAACGGATAGTTACTATATGAAACTTCCTGATATCTGCACTTAAAAGTTTAACGGATAGTTAATATATGAAACTTCCTGATGTTTTCTTTTTCGAAAAACATTTGCAGAAACCTAGTTACCCAGCTTAGATTTTTGTGAATTCTCAGTTCCTTTGCTTCCATATTTTGTGCTTTGGCATTTATTTTCATTTTCTTCATGCCTGTCTAGGTCTGGAAAGTAAGGAATCTCGGATAAATTCTATGCGTGCAGCAATATCTGAGACATTTCCCGAGCCTAATAGGCGGCTGCTACAGAGGTTAGTCAAGTTTTTTTTAATGGGGATATCGTATATCTCTGAGTTGGTTTTTACCTGCTGGGATATAATGCTGAATAGTACATTCTAAAATCTAACACCTTCTGTGATCAATCATATGGTGAACTGTATCATATGGTGAACTGTTTGTCTTAATTAAAAGCATGCACTTTGAAAAAACAAAACACATGCATCTTACTAGTAGTTTAGTGTAACAATTATACTTGCTAACAACAGCATTTTTTTATCAATTACCAAGCTAATTCTCATAACTCATATAACTAATGTTTGTAGAATTTTGAGAATGATGCACACTGTTGGTTCTCATACTGCTGAGAATCGAATGACTCCATCAGCAGTTGCTGCTTGTATGGCTCCTCTCTTGCTGCGTCCACTTCTTGCTGGTGAATGTGAGATGGAAGATGACTTTGACATGAATGGCGACAGTTCTGCTCAGCTTATTGCTGCTGCAAACGCTGCTAACAGTGCTCAAGGCATTGTCACTACTCTCTTAGAGGAATATGAGGGTATATTTGAAGTAAGTTTACCTGATGCTGTCCTAGAGTTCATTGGCCTGCTGATACTGTTAGATGGATATGTATTTACTACTTTGTATAGGGGATTTTATGCAATTTTGCTTTTGTCTTGTACATGCTTGTACTGGCCCTTTTGGCCCATTGAATCGACTCTCTCGCTTGTTCCAAACAGATATTATTCTGGACAATTTAGGCTGATGCAATTTGTTAGTTTTTTCCCCACTTATCGTAGAAGTTACTTATCATTCATGATCATCACTTTTACAGGATGAACACCTTAGGTGTTCCCTGTCACCTGATTATCAAATTGAAGATAGTGGAACTGAAGAATCAACAGATGATGAAACTGTGGATGCCAAGGTTAATGGGTTTCATGATGCAGAGAATGATGTAGATCAAGAATTAGATGACGCCGAACATATACTGAGTGGAAAATTGAGTGAAAGCGTTGCATGTACTGGTGGTGACCTATATGACTACAAGGTTTGATATGCTTTGCAATTCTGAAGTTTCTGATCTGTAGTAATTTCTGGTCTGATACCACCCATATATTTGCCTTCTATATTTTTAAGGTAACCAAGGGAAAATGTAAAAATAGAATAAACTTCCAATTTTACTGATGACATGTTTTTATTTTTTTATATTGCATCTCAAATTTTGTCTGTAATAACATAATCTTATCTAGCTTATCTCTCTGTTTCCTGTAAAAAGCCTTATCGAGCCTCAGGGGTGGATCCACCATAATTCATGGGTATTTAGTTGAATACCTAAAATTTTTAGTAAAAAATCCACTATATATAAGCCATAATACATATGTATATTAGTAGTTAGGCCAAATTCGTCCAATTCATACCTAGTCAGTCCAAATTGGTGTTGGACTCTTTTGGCCCATTCCCCCTTCTCATCGACATTGGCCAAGGGCTACTATCGTCCTGTTCATACCCAATTGTGAGACCATGTTTCACTCAGTCTCTCCTCTTTTCGTCTTGTTACAATTGTCCCGAAATTCTTCTCTGCCGCCTTGTCGTTCGAAACATGCATCCTCCTTCAGACTATAGTACTCGCCTCGTCCGTTCTGCGTAGGACCCGCTGGTCCTGCTTGATCCTCACTGGTTTTCACGTGATAAACCACCCAATGCAGCTCTGCCTTTTATTGTTCTTCTCGTTGTGCAACGTCTCTGCTCTTCACTTTGCCTTCGCGAGAACCTGCTGGAGAGACAACGCCAAGCCAAACGAAAAAGCACAAAACACAATCGATCGAGTTCACTTTTCTAGTTGCAAGTAGACATCTTCTCTTCTCTTTTTTCTCTTTCTCTCAACCACACCGATCACCACACTTTTTTTCATGTTACAAAGCTCTGCATGGCATTAAATAGCCTGCACACACGGCCTAACAAATCATACTCGAACACAGACACGGAGACTTGAATACGACCTTAACACGTATACGTACAAGGCAACAATGCGTATACATATGCGGACTCAGACTTGTATATGGAAACACAAACTCGACTTGGAAACCAACTCACAAACGGACTAGACTTCTACGTATACGGCAAGCATGCGTACACGTGTACAATTCAAATACGTCTAAAAAACACAATTAAACTCTAACAATCACCTCCTTAATCTTTATTTTCCTTCTTAATTACGTTGACCTTCTCTCTTGCTGCTGCTTCTTCCTTGCATGCCTGCCTGTGCTGGAGCACCTGCTCCTGCTTCCTCCACGAGCATCTCCGACCACTATCCTCCACGCTATGCTTCCTCCGACCACCTCGAGATCCATCTTCGACTTCCTTCTGCTGCCCGCGTGAGAGCTCCTCTCGAGCCTCTGCTCGCCACGACCATGCTTGCTGCATGTGGTCGGTGCTGACCACCTGAGTCGACGCTTCGACCACCCATGCCAATCCTTCGCTCCTCTTTGCCTGCAACAGCTCGTCCGTAGTCGGCTGCACGCCTGTGCGCACCTCTTGCGCCACCTGTTACGACCACTGCATGCCCTTTCAGAGCCACTGCTCATTACAACCATGCCCTCTGCCTCGTCTCACTTCTCTGTCAACTTGCTCGTTACGACTTCAGGCTTGCGTCGTACTGCACATTGATGAAGTCCTCCATGCTCTGGCTCCTCCAGACCGCTCTTCACACAAACCGGTTTACAAGTTTTCAAGAGAATCTTGTACAACCGATTTGGAGACCTCTTTGCCTTCATCAACAAATATCTGTTCTTATCATACACTTGCAAGAACTCATCCTGCAGCACCACCTTGCATCTTCTCTCCATCATCTGCCCGAGACTTAGTATGTTATTGCATAGACTTGGTATATAATAGATTCCTATCAGCAACTTCTTATCCCCGTTCCTGCATTATAGCACCATCGCCCCTTTGCCCTTTATCTCCACCGTGGAGCCATCGTCAAACTTGACCTTGCCCCAAACCTTCTCGTTGAGCTTGTGGAACATGGAGCGATCTCCCGTCATGTGGTTGCGTGCTCCATTATCCAAGTACTATTGATCCGTGTGATCATGGCTTCCTTCCTTCATGCGTAGTTTTGGAACTACGTTCTCCTCATTCAGTTCAACTATAACCGACTCCTTTTCAACATATGAGGAGAGAAGTACTAGCTCTCCATCATCTTCTTCGTCTTTGGCAAGGTTCACTTCCCCGTCCTTCTTCTTGCTCTTGCAATCCAAAGTAAAGTGCCCAAGATTGTTACAGTTGAAGCACTTTTTATTGCTGTGGCATTTTATCGCGTAGTGCCCATATTCGCCACATTCAAAGCACTTGACATGTGACGTATCATAGGATCTCTCACCACCGCCTTGCCTAGCCTTGTCTCCACGACCACCCCTGCCGCCTCGACCACTCTGGCCACCTCGACCGCGCCACCTCCCGGGCTGTATGATGAGCCATGACAGTCTCTCGGATATCCCCTTACTAGCAACGCCTGCTCGTTGTGAGATCCCTGCTCCTTGCACGACTGAAACCCCTTCAGTAACTCGTCATACGCCTTGAGAGATCCGGTGATCTCCTCTATCTTTTTCTTGTCCAGATCGGGGGAGTACATAAGTGTTGTGATAACAGGTATGTACTTTTTCGGAAGCACGTGTAGGTACTTCTTCACCGCCACAGATTTCTCCATCTTATCGCCAAGAGAGTTAATCTGATTATACAACGAACTCAGCTTGCCGTCGAACTCGTCCACCGACTGGGTCTCTTCCATCTTCAGATTTTTGAACTTGCTCTGCAAATTCTGGAGCCGCGCCTCCTTGACACGATCAACTCCTTCGTGCATCGTCTGAAGTGCCTCCCATGCTTCCCGTGCCGTCTTCTTGCCGATGAGCTGATGCATCATCGTGTCTGGCACCACCTGGTAGATGAGGGCCAAAGCCGTCTGATCTACCTTGTCATCCACCTCCTTGTCCCTCCCCTTCGGATCGACTACACCCCAAACTCCCTGGGCGCGCATGTTCGCCTTCATCTTCATTTCCCACACCGGGTAGTTGTCAATCGTCAGGAGAGGGTAATGGAGGGAGATTAACTCACCCCGAGCCTTCGCCTTGTTACCCATGCTCTGATACCACATGTTACGATTGTCCCGAAATTCTTCTCTGTCGCCTCGTCGTTCGAAACACGCGTCCTCCTTCAGCCTATGGTACTCGCCCCGTCCATTCTACTAGGACCCGCTGGTCCTGCTTGATCCTCACTGGTTTTCACGTGATAAACCACCCAATGCAGCTCTGCCTTCTGTTGTTCTTCTCGTTGTGCAGCGTCTCTGCTCTTCACCTTGTCTTCGCGAGAACCTGCTGGAGAGACAACACCAAGCCAAACGAAAAAGCACAAAACACAATCGATTGAGTTCGCTTTTCTAGTTGCAAGCATACATCTTCTCTTCTCTTTTTTCTCTTTCTCTCAACCACACTGATCACCGCACCTTTTTTCATGTTACAAAGCTCTGCATGGCTTTAAATAGCCTGCACACATGGCCTAACAAATCATACTCAAACTCGGACACGGAGACTTGAATACGACCTTAACTAGTATACATACAAGGCAACAATGCGTATACATATACGGACTTAGACTTGTATATGGAAACACAAACTCGATACGGCAAGCATGCGTACACGTGTACAACTCAAATACATCTAAAAAAACAAGATTAAACTCTAACATGTCTGGCGTCTGACCGTCTCTCCATCTCTCGGCACTCGGCTGGCGCCTGGCAACGGTAGGTGCCCGTGTCCCTAGTTCTGGTCTTCTGGACTCTGGAGGCTGCGCAAGCGACAGGAGCGCTGGATCTAGATGTGTAGACGGTAGATCTGCTCTGCTTATGTGCCCCTAGGGTTTGTAGTTTTGTACTTCTGAGCCAGGTGGGTGATGGATCCGTGGATGACTGGATGGATGTGTTGGATTTGGCATATGTTTCTTCTTTGTTTCGGTGCTTAGATCTTATTTAGATGTGGTGGATTACTGGATTTGGCTCAATTATCTTTAAATTAGTGCTTATGCCTTATGAATTGGATTATTGAAATCCATATTGTCCACAGCTTTAAGTCTGAGTAGCCTATATCTATGTGCCAAGTATTTTAGAGGTGTGAGCTACTGTGCTTCATGTCATGCCTTCGTCTAAGCACTTTGTCATGAATATGTGAAATAAGGTCCTTAGCAGCAACCAGCAGGTGAATTATTGCTTATGAATTGAAATCCATATTCTCCACTTCTTACCTGTGATTCCGTGAACAAATGCCAAATATTTCACAGGTGTGAACAAATGGTTTCAAGTTAATTTTCACTATCCTGAATGTGAATAGTGAATACAGATAGTTTCAGAAGGGATAAATGGTTTCAAATCGATTTTCACTATCCTTTATGTTTTCTATTGAACAATATTTTTGTATCTTCGAATATCTATCCTAAAATTCCTGAGTCTGCCACTGCCGAGCTTGTCCTCTCTGTGTGTGTGTGTGTGTGTGTGTGTAGTGTGAAGCATTCTGAGTAGTTCAATCAAAAACCGACTGGGTTTTCATTATTTTTTTAGTAGCAAGTTCATGTGTCAATACCATGATTTGGTATTTGCTTTCTTACTCACTGTAATGTGGACAACAGGTAGTTCATGGTGATGATTCAGACGCTGAAACTTTGGTGGATGATAAGGCTTTAGAAGCAATCATGGATTTAAATGATGCCTCACATAGTCATTTAACTGAAAATGGCACAATGAATGTCCAGAGACCAAATGAAAAGGGTCCATCAAACCTGGTGTCCAGTAATGTGTCTCCGTTGTCAATGGGAGAGATTCTTTCTTCAATGGATGCAGGAATTTCTTTACCTGGTCCTGGGGCTGAATATTCTGTAGACAGTCACTCCATCAAATCCAATGGAACTCAGCTGCATGTGAAGCGTTCTAACTTTTGGGGACGGAATAATGTAAGTGAGAGTCTTATCTTTCGCTGTCTTCCTTTACAGGTTCATGTTAATTGAATGAAAGTAACATTCGTGACCATTGACTTACGGTTTTCTGATATTTTGAAAGAAAATTATGCTTCTCAGGGATAACATTACCAGAAATACACTCCTCTAGAACGCTAATTTGCCTTCATATGAAGAAGTTTCTGTCATTTCCAACCATAGCATTTCTTTGTGAAGTCAACCATAGCATTTGACCATACAGATTTACACATGATTTATACAGGCAAGAAAGAGCCAACAGTCAGAGTTAGTTGATTCATCAGGCGAAGAAGAGTATGTTCCTATTCCTTTCAAGTACTAAATTTACTGCCTACATTTACATGTTTACATGATTGTTTTGTAGAAGTGGTCAGAATTGCAGAGTTAGTTATTCTTGAAGTTTGTTTTATTAATAAGTGCGCTCCTAATTCTTTTGTTATTATACGCTTAGCTGAAGATACTTCCATTTGCTCAAAATATGTAACAAGCACTGTCTATGATAACGAATGAAACGATTGTTGTAGAATGGACCTATTGGGAAAGTTGTTATGTGCTAGCTTGTGGCCTGTGCTACCATTGACTGGTGACGATAGAACTGAACATGTTTGTTTTGTAGCTTTTTCATTGAATCACTCATACCAACATATCAGTGATCGATTGATTTGATACTGAATGCTTTAACCATGCAAATAAATCTTTCAGGCTTGCTATCCAAAGACTTGAGATCACAAAGAATGATTTACATATCAGGATTGCAACAGAGGTACAAAAAGGAAAAGAATGCATATACTCTAGGACTTTTAGTTGTGGGGGATCTTGCAAACTAACTGGAAATGCTTCTCAGGCTAGAGGTAATGCAATCTTACAGGCGAGTTTGGAAAGAAGAAAACAAGCACTACATGAACGCCGTTTGGCCCTGGAACAGGATGTATGCCATAGTATTTTACCATATGAATCAACCACTTCATTTCACACTTCCAAAATGTATTGTTTGATCACAATTGTTTGTACCTCTAGGTGTCAAGGTTGCAAGAGCAGCTACAGTCTGAAAGAGATCTTAGAACTGCATTGGAGGTTGGATTAAGCATGTCTTCTGCACAAATTTCTAATTCACGTGCTATGGATTCAAAGGTGCTCAAATTTTAAGCAAGTCGATCATTAATGATCACTATACTTTCTGGGCTTTTATGGCATCTAATTTCTTTTCTGTGCTTTTCTTAAGACGAAGGCAGAGCTCGAGGAGATTGCTCTTGCAGAAGCTGATGTTGCAAGGTTAAAGCAGAAGGTTGCAGAGCTGCATCTCCAACTTAATCAACAGCGCCAACACCAATATGGCTCTTTTGTAGATGCGAATGATCGTTGTCAACATCTTCCAATTCAACTCCTGCAGTAAGACAATACTTAATGTATTCATAATTAAATTCAGTTCAGTTGTCTTTGGACTACATGTCCCCAACATTTTTAAGTGAATACAGAAGGAGAGAGCCCTCCTGTTAGTATATTAAATTAATATGTAGGATCATATGGTACAAGTCCACAACACCCAAATATACCAAATTTGTGAACTACATATTTTAGTAACAAAAGCAGGATGTTTCTGTAGTCAGTTATTGTATCAGTTTAAAGCATATGCTTATATCGGTTGGATGTGTTACTTTCTCTAATTATCCTTTGAAATTGCAATATATATTAACAGTTGCAAATATTTTATTGCCACCAGGAACTTTGTTCAACCAGGGTTTGATATGAACCTTGCTGTCTGTAATCAAGAGAAGCAGCAGAAGAATGAGGTTTGCTAAAAATTTCCCTTAATCTGCTATGCTTAAATGTTCAACAATGAAACCTGAAGAACTCAAACTACAACAAATGAGTAGCTGACATCAGCTTCTTTATTCATTGCACTTTCATGATAGTTTACAAAGCTCAATATGTTTTAGTTGCAAAAGGGCAAGCCTGCAGCATGGCAGAGCTTGGACAACAAGGGAAAATTGAAAATATAGGACCAAGTTGAGACTGCTTTTGTAAAATGGGACCAAGTTATTTGTACTCGTAAATATAGGACCGAGTTGGGCACATTCTTGTAAATAAGGTATTTTCCCCATTTTAATTTCATTTTCATTTTTCGGGCTTTTTTCTCTACGCGAAAAGACTCTTTTGCCCCTTCCTCCTTCTTCCTCCCTGCCGCTGCAGGCCGCCGGCCGCCGGCCGCTCCCGCGCCGCCGCTCCCTCGCCGCGCCCTGCCCCGCGCCGCGCCGCCGCCTGCCCCGCGCCGCGCCGCTCCCTCGCCTGCGCCGCGCCGGAGCAGGGGCAGGCGGCGGGGCGGGGCGCGGCGAGGGAGCGGCGGCGCGGGAGCGGCCGGCGGCCGGCGGCCTGCAGCGGCAGGGAGGAAGAAGGAGGAAGGGGCAAAAGAGTCTTTTCGCGTAGAGAAAAAAACCCGAAAAATGAAAATGAAATTAAAATGGGGAAAATACCTTATTTACAAGAATGTGTCCAACTCGGTCCTATATTTACGAGTACAAATAACTCGGTCCTATTTTACCAAATCAGTCTCAACTTGGTCCTATATTTTCAATTTTCCCCCCTAATCTCCTAGTTATTTTCTCTTCCTTCAGCACTTAGTAGCTGGCCTTACCCCCTGTTGATTGGTGTGGGTTTTTGCCCCCAACTGCCTTTGTCTTTTCTTAATTTTCTGAACTTACTGATCCTATATCTGTCTATTTTTTACTTCCGGCTATAAAGAGTTTTAGGCAGAGTTCCTGCCTCTTTCGCTCAAAAAAAAAAAAAAACAAAACAAAAACAAAAGGGCAAGCCGCCGATGAGTAACATTCCTAATATGATGTGAAACTGGCATTGCATGGGAATGATACTAAGAGTCTAAGCCACGGTAACATTCTGACAGGAGAGCTTGGCGGATGGATCACATTGGAGAAACATCAAGCAGCATGTGCTACCTCATGGTTCTTCAAGGCCCTTCTCCCGCAAGCATTCCTTGGACGCCTCTTCGAGTGATTCAAGGGACGCATCAACAAGCATGCCGGCGGAGAGCAGTTCCACGACCGTGAACATCCCAAAACCAACCGATGTAAGGGAAAACACTGCTTAGTTCTGAAAAATAGTGCACCGCTTTTTATTTAAGACGTGCAATCGATTCTCTCGTTGTAAACACAGGGTGTTGAATATGGGAGGCAACAGTCCGTGCCGTCGTCCACTCTGGTAGAGCTGACGACCAGACTGGATTTCTTCAAAGAACGGAGGTCGCATTTAATGGAGCAGCTCCACAGCCTTGATTTAGGACATGGATCCGCATCCCATGGTTACCCATACAAGTCTTCGTCTCCTTGGAACAGTCCAAGGTAGGAGGAGGTTCTTGCGATCCCACGTTTGTATATTCTTGGTAAAGAATCCCTTTTCCCTTCTTTTTTCAGTCGTATCAATTGTACGTAGAAGCTGCTAGTGAGAATGTATATCCCTACCCCTTCACATCCTCCTTTTATTTTTGTTGTTGCAAGCAGCAGCCTCTTCGAGTGTGATTTTGTAGCGCTTTTGTAAACTACTGTATGTAACGAGTTAAGGGGGATCATTGACAGTTGTTGTTCAATGTCTTTGCAACGTATATTCGTTTTTTTTTTTGGGGGACTAACTCTTCCCATGTTTGCTCAGCTGGCTGAAGTGAGCCGGGCCGTTGAAGCCGCCAATTTGGGTCTTCTGAGTTCTGACCGTGTGTATACATGGGTAATTCTGTCCGGCAGCAATGGACCGGATCCAGCTGTGTGCGATTGCGATACGTCCAAACCCCGGATCCCTGATTCCCGGGACTTCACAGAGGTAAGGCCGTAAGGGAGAGTGACTTCCCGGATCCAGCAGCACAGCACGGAGCTGTCATCATATGAAGATAAAACGAAGACATACAACTTGTTTGTGACTAGAAAACTGTACCACGTCGAACATCGGATTCTAGCCTTCAACCACGGGCATGGATCCAAGAGCAACAGTTCATTCGTGATTCATGAAGCAACCTGAGAAATCCCGCTTCACCGTACACTTTATTTCTGTACCGCACAATAGCACATGCAACTCGCATGCCCGCATTGGACACGTATAAATGTAATAACCGATGTGTCCAGAAACAAAAATATAACTACACACAGGGCAAGAATCCTATACAAGAATGCAGCAGTTTAACAGCGCCTTGCAACCTAGCCTCAGCAGACCAATTTACAGGGGTGGTTACCTAGGGTGCAAGAGCGTCCAGAAGAATCCTCGATGGTTCTGCGAGCTCATTTCCAAAAGATGCCTTGGGCAGAGCTCCCACAAAATTGCAGTCTTTGAGGCACTCCGGTGCTTGAGAAGTATGGCAATTATTATTTTTTCTTGATGCGGTCCGAGGAAATCGCTTGCGAGTATCAAAGAAAGAACACCTTCCTGTTGGCTAACTTCGAGCACTTCGCAGATTGCGGTTGTGGTTAATACTTGATCACTTCGCAGATTGTACTGCAGTCGCTTGCTTGGCAAGTACTCTCTCAAACTCAGCACAAGCTTCAGGCGAGTCTTCTTCACTGGGTGGTACCAGTTGCCAGAAGAGTGGCAAATATGCCTCCCATTCCCTCAAAATTGTAGCACCTTTCTCACTACCCGTTTTTTCCTATAAAAAGCAACATCCAAATTAGCGAAGTGTGGGAATGGCCAATGTTTGGTACAAAACTTTCAGAAAATGCACTTCACTTACAACATAGGCCTCAATCAAGCTCTTCAGCTGCATCTGCCCAGCTGGAGCATTCACTCTCTGCATCTTGACAATCTCCTTGTTAACCTATTAAAAAAACACTTGCAAGTTATAACCTTGATATTTGAATTTGGGATGACGAATCGTCAATTTTGTTGTCACAACCTGACCTTCAAAACAAGTTTTTATTATTTTTATTATTTTTTACCTGTGTGAATTGTGAAGTAAAGAATGTACAATGAAAAGTTGTAAATTATGTAAGGGGATATTTTTAGTACAAACCATCATTTGGGTCAAAACTTGAAAACCAGTAAGCAGAAATATGGCAGATAAAATTAAACAGCCCAGGCCCCACTGATATGTATGTATGCACGCTATAGAGAAATAGAAGTTTCAAGTTTGCAAACCTTTGGGACTAGTGTATCATCCTCATCTAGAATGTAGGCAAGGCCACCAGTCATTCCAGCTGCAACATTCCTCCCAACCCTGTAGATTAAGAAATACTCAAATATCAGGACAAAAGGAAGGTAATTCCCAAAATGAGAAATTCTGCAGGTTGTACTTACTTGCCAAGTACAACTACGCAGCCACCAGTCATGTACTCGCAGCAATGATCTCCGGTGCCCTCAACCACTGCTTGACCAAGAGAGTTTCGAACTGCAAATCTTTCTCCTGCCTTGCCTCTCACGAATACTTGACCACCTGTAGCTCCATACAGACAAGTGTTTCCAACTACAGCAGCATCCTCAGGAACAAATCCAGTATTATCTACAGGAACTACCACCAGCTCTCCACCAGCCATACCCTACAAAAAAAAAAGAAGTTTTTATAAAGCTGGTCGGACAGGATTTTCAACAGAGTTGAATATTCAGTACCTTTCCCACATAATCGTTGGCCTCTCCTACTAGCCGAATATTCATTCCAGGAGTCAGAAAACAACCAAAGGACTGTCCTGCACTTCCAGTGAACCTGAAATGTAAAAATGACTATGCTTCTACCTTTTCACAAGAATACAAAGGGAACAAATAAGCAAAACATATAATAGTTGACATACATAATGTTGAGCTGGCCTGCAAAACCTGTGTCTCCGTACTTCTTGGCAATGACACCCGCTACTCGACCGCATACAGCTCTATCAACATTATAAATCTGAAACGTCTTGGAAACCTCCTTCTCATTCTCGATTGCATCAGATATCTGCAAATTAGATAATCTAAGTAATGCTGCACACATTAAGCAACATATGATAGAACTAACTTGGGTTCCTAACTACACACTTAACTTTAGACTACAATAAGGCCATCCATCATCAATATTACAGTTCTGGTTTCAAGATGACCACATAGAAGAGTCAATGATTTCTTTATTTGACTATACACGAATCAGCTTCAAAGGATATTCATTAGTCAAGTTATTCCATGTAACTAAGAAAGCTATAGAAACATTACTTCAGGATCTGCAAGGATTGTCTCATCAAGAACAGGGCCATTAGTGTGGACATCCTGGGTCCTTATCTGAGAGCTGCTCCATTTGGGTAATCCAGCATTCTGATACAAGAACATTGATTAATATAACAAGCATATGCATGAAATGCCAATAACTCAAATGAGAATGGCCAACTCCATACCAATAAGAGGTATCCGAGATCAATGTGCTGTGTTTTCACCAAGGAGACATGCTTTGGTTTAAGCCTATCTGTTCGCCCAATTATATCATCCAGCTTCTCATAACCCAACTGGGCTAATGTGGCTCGTACCTGGATAACTAAGCATGAGTACTCAAATACAAGTCACAGTTGTTCCCAAAAACAAAAAGAGATGTAGTGTGACTGGAATTGCAAAATCAAGGATGAAATGAGGTTAACACAAGCAGCATTAGTAATGTGGGTAATGCCATACCTCCTCCGCAACAAAGAGGAAGTAGTTAACGAGATCACCAGGAACACCAGGAAACCTAGCACGAAGCTCTTCTCTCTGCAGGTGCATAGAATGTAAGGGATAGTCCAAACAAGAGGAAGGTAAAATAACTCGTGATGTTACCACCTGACTAGCAACTCCAACTGGGCAATTGTTTGTGTGGCAAATGCGTGCCATGACACATCCAGTAGCTATCATAGCTACAGAACCAAAACCATATTCATCAGCACCCATGGCAGCAGCCATAAGGACATCCAGGCCACTCCTGAATCCACCATCCACCCTAAGTACCACCCTCTCTCTCAATCCATTTTGTATAAGTGTCTGGAGGAAGCTAACTAGCTTTAGAAAAAAGAAAGTGATATGGTACGAACATAAACTGGTTATAACAAGCAATTAAATGTAGGAAACCTGGTGTGTTTCCGTAAGACCAAGTTCCCAAGGACCCCCAGCATGCTTGATTGAGCTAATTGGGCTAGCTCCAGTACCACCGTCATGACCTGATATCTGTATAATAAAATGATTTTGTTAGATGACCAAAATAAATACACATTAAATCTCCAGTTCACCCTGAGTACAGTAGACCTTGGACAAAACCACTTGCAAGCAACTAAATAAGAGCTCAAAGCATAGTTTGTCCCAGAGACTTAAATGCTACAATCATCCGTTAACTTTGGAGCAAAGTACTATCAGGTCTACTGCATTTGTCCAATCACCAGTTCAGCATCTTGACAAGTAGTGGCTTAGCTTATGGTATTTCTGGATGCGACCATCATGTGCTGCATTGCTAAGATTCTGGTTAAATTTAGTGAATTTCCAAAAAGTTT
Source organism: Dendrocalamus latiflorus (assembly GCA_017311315.1). Taxonomy (NCBI): domain Eukaryota; kingdom Viridiplantae; phylum Streptophyta; class Magnoliopsida; order Poales; family Poaceae; genus Dendrocalamus; species Dendrocalamus latiflorus. The sequence continues at coordinate 34,547,778 of CM029630.1, forward strand.
CCCCAAGATGGGTAACAGTTTATTGCACAAAATTTTCACCTAATAGTGATATTTGTTAGAAAGTGCAGTATAATTGCCACTACAGTTAGATATCTAGCTAATCAATATCACAAGAAAGGAAGCAACATTTCTTATTCTAAAGAAAGATAAACTACAATAGGGAAGCTATATCATTGTGAATACCATAGACAAATGCCAGTGTATCACAAAATACAGAAATAGAAAACAACCTATGCAACCTCATAAGGGGCAACTATAACATATAGCACCTTACAGCAAAGAGTATAAAAATGTAAAATAGCGGTCAATCATAGTTATAAAAATGTAAAATAGCGCTCAACCATAGCCACTTATGGGAATGCAGATCTGTACAATGAAAGAACGAGTTAAATCAATGAATTATTAAAAAAGAAAAACTTAAACAACCTGAATTATGTCTGCATTTCCCTTGGATACTCCAGAAGCTACAGTTCCAATACCTGCTTCAGCTACAAGCTTTACGGACACCTTCGCTTTAGGATTGATCTGCCCGGCAAGATATTAATTAAAAATCTTGATTAGTACCAACAAAATGCACTTCCTTCTCCCAAGGAGGAGAAACCAAGATACTAGTTGACATAGCACCAATAGGTAACAGAAGGGCTCTAATTCTTGAGGGTCACACAGAAAACTATCATTTTAAATCTAGTGGTTCTCCCCTAGCACTAACATTAGTACATTACTAGTTGATATTGCACCAACAGTTGTAGAAGACAAACCTGATGGAGGTCAAAAATTAACTGCGCAAGATCCTCGATAGAATAGATGTCATGGTGTGGGGGCGGGGATATGAGAGGAACTCCAGGTTTTGAGTTCCTCAGCCGTGCGATGTATGCACTGACTTTTTTCCCAGGAAGTTGACCCCCTTCACCAGGCTTCGCCCCTTGCGCAATCTTTATCTCAATCTGTTCAGCATTTACTAAAAAAGTTGGTGTAACCCCAAAACGCCCAGAAGCAACCTGTAAAAGGCAGTACAGATGAAAGTTAACTCAAAGGTATTAATCCACTAGAAAGAGGAAATCATGTGCCTTTGATTAAGGGCATGTAAATAAAGGAAGACATAGGTAATTCTGCTGTACTGTATTCTACACTGTAGACTGAAATTACTTAAACATGCTCCTATTTCTTTCTTATTGTGAGATACAGGACACCTTATTTATAAGGGAATTTTGGATATATGACACTGCAAAGTTTCACGTTTGACAAATGCCACTGGGTGTGTCACTAACATGTGGTTCAGGCATCTGCCACTGGGAGCCCCACATATAACCAGCACCTTCAGGCACAGACAGACCTCCAGAATCCAGAACTCTAGATCCCTTCTGAAAACAAATACCACTAGGGCAGCAGTACCAATTTCCAGCCAACTACCACTTTACCAGTAGCCAACTAGTAAATGACTTCTGGTTGTGGAAGATTTTGATGTTTAGCTCCCAAGGTAATCTCGACCTGAAAAACGCTGGTACTGGCCCATTTTAGGGGAAAACAAGTGCATTAAACAGCGTATGAGTTTTCCCTACAGTCTGAAAGATTATTGGGTACTAATACGTTCATATACAAGAATAATGCAAGACTTTATCTTGAGTAAGTTTGGCTGATTCACAAGATTGATTATCTAAACACTGCTTTTAACCATGATATCATCGCAAAATTGAGTGGACTCCTTCTCAGCAATTACAGAAAGAATTGATAAAAGGTAGCCATTATGTGAGTGCAATAATGCCCCAATGATATTTAGCGGTATCCACAGTCATGGTTTTGAAAATATAAGCCCATCCTGCATTAAAACTACTTATAATAGCCCAGGAAAAGTGCAAATATGAAGCAGATAACACCAATAAAGTAAAGCAGATAGCACCAGGGAAAATGAGTTCTGATGCTCCACCTGCTTAATGGCACTTGTGGCAGTGTCCCCATTCTGAAGACCTTTGAGATGAGGAAGTGTTGGAGAATACCCATCAACGACATCTGTAAGGGGACTCCAGCGGATTGGGTCCTGCAAAATGACAAGTCCATAAGCAACTGTAGTTTGTAGTTTCCATAAGCAGTTTGACACAACTAAATAGCTATGTTCATCTAATGGAAAGTTATCTGACCCACCTCACCACCTTCTCCTGAGTTAGATTTCCCACCTATTCTATTCATTGCAATTGCGATAGCTTCATGTGTTTCTCTGGAAATAGCTCCCAGGGACATTCCACCTGTACAAAAACGCTCGACGATGGAGGTTGCAGGCTCAACTTTGCCAATAGGAATAGGCGTGCGATCACTCTTCAATTCTAGAAGATCTCGAAGAACCTGCAGTGCAAAAGATATGGTGAACCAAATGTCATACCAAAAAATATACAGGTTGGCCACCTGCAAAGTAAAGATTAAGCATCACTAACATTGACAGGGCGGCTTGCAAGGTGTTGTTGGTAGATGGTGTATGCATTATCGCTTTTTTCACGAACTGCTTTGTGCAGCAGCTTTGACATCTCAGGATTATTTGCATGATATTCACCTATTCAGAAAAGGACAAGCACCATATTTCAGTACTAAACAGTAAGATGATATGTATATGATCTAACAAACTTCTTCCTAAAAAGTAATTGCTTCAAGCAACAAATAGATGGGGTTTTTAAGGGAAAATTAGAAGAGGGTATTATCAGTCTTAACAAGGGATAGAAAAACCAGCGATTATCGGCCGCTAACCGCCAATAACCGGAAAAACCGGTAAAAAAACTGACCAGAATTTTCAAACGTAAATTTATAGTTATGACTGCATAATGCACTTCCTAGGTTAGTTTAGACCTTTTTATGCTAGATTACCTATTGTATGACTAAATATGCATCAATCCCAAGTTTTTTTTATCAGTTGTTCAGGTTTTTTAGCGGTTTTTCCGGTAACCGTTCCGGAAAAACAGCTTGAATTCAAATCTTGATACTTGAATTTCAACAGGTTTTTCCTGATTTTTTCCGGTAACCGGCCGATTACCGTGACCGGCCACCGGGCGGGAAGTTCCCCGGTACCGGTTCTTCTATCCTTGGTCTTAACTAAACGGATGTACCTATCAAGTCAATTGTAAGCATTTAATACTGCAACCTGTTTTTCTTTTTTGAAAAAAGGGTATTTCAACCCTGTGTTGGTGGGGATCAAATCCAGGACCTCACGCACATGCACCCCCGCACTCCCACCACCCGGAACTCATCCAAGCCTATACCTCCTTTTCAATAAAATAAGCGAACTACTAGAAGATATCATTTAATAATATCATGCTACTTGACAGGAGAGGATGCATGAAGACACTTGCCCAAAGTAACTTAGATTCTCAGATAAGTGGGGTCTTAACATGTGTTAGACATATAATACCACCCACTTCACCACGAACCAGATCTCAGGTAGTTGATTGATTTCATTTTGATTAAAAAAAATGATATTAGAGGAAAATGGCAGAATACAGCATCCAACTCATAAAGCCAAACTTTTGCTGTAGCTGATGAAATAGATACAACCTCCAGGTCTGGATTGAATGAATCCGAAATTTTGTAGCCTCTTTGCAGTATCTTCCGCAAATGCCTTCACCCAGAATGATAATGTTTCTCTACCCAGCTATACAAGAAAAGGATAGGGTAGTAGTGTTGGAGAAGTGTCAGTAGGTAACAGTCACAAAAGAGATAAACAGCACATGAAACAACTATAGATGACAATCTAAATGCTCTTCTAAACAGACAATGTGTCAGGGCAAACAAATATCTTAGTAAGACCAAAAATTAAAGCATGTATAAGTTGAAAAACTGTATGACCATGTGGCATGCAAGGGACTTGAAGCAGTGTGCTGAAAAAATTCTGAATTACCTCATCAAGGGTGAGCCCTCCAATTTTCGATACACTTCCACAGAAGGCAAGATCAACAACTTCTTGACCAAGACCATATATTTCAAAGATCTGAGCTCCACAATAACTATAAAAAAATATGGACGCATTAAACAATTGCAGAAGTAGTTCACACTTCACATGGCAGCATAATTCTGTTACATTGAATAGCAAAGATAGACAAACCTTGAGAGCAATGATATGCCCATTTTTGAAAGTATCTTGAGCAGGCCAGATTTTACTGCCTAAAAACATAATCAATTAATAACAAATGTAAAAATGAAATAGGAAGCTCTTTTTTTAAGAGTTAACTACAAGCAGTGATATGGGAATGACTCATTGACAAATCAGAGCAGAACATTAACATGAGACAGTGGATCTGAAGGGCTCAAATGTAGTACTGAATTCAACTATGTTCAGACACATAGTAGCAACAGGACAACAGCATGCAACAAACTAGTCACAACTCACAAGCTATAGAGAATTGTACCTTGATAAAGTTTCTTTGAGCCTGCTCGATGGTCACTGTGGGTATCTTCCCATTTCGCATCAAATTGACAGTTTTGTTGCTCAGCCTCCATTGCCGGCACGTTTCTAGTGCCAGATACGGGCATATAGCACTAATGCGCAAAATAAGAATGAATATTAGTAAATCTAGTAAGGAAATGCAGCATGGTTACTTCAAAACTGTATGATTCCTGGAGAAAATGCACAACTGAATAATACAATCTGCAGGATACCAATTGAACGAAAACCAAAACTACCTAATTTTATAAATACACATATTATAGTATTTAGATCTAATTAGAAGCAGATGAAGACACAAAAACACATTTAGTCCAACAGGAGAATTTCCAGCTGTCTTTATCAAGTGTAGTAGTGTAATAGTATGTGTATGTTAGGGGTAATTGTGGTATTGTAAAACCACATCTTGGCCACACAACAGGAGGCAACCAGCAGCCCAAGAAGGCATATAATCTTAGATGTTAGCAAGTGACAACTGAAATTGGCAATGATTGACATTATGCTATCTCGAGTTCTCGACTGCGTTATGTTATGACTTCATGTACTTAAGGACCATGCTGACTTAATTGCATTCATAAGTTAACTCAGATTGGAAGTTTATACATGCATCTATGCAGGATGAGGTTGTCAAGTGAAACAAAAATAAGTAACGAACTAAAGTCTACTGAAAGAAATCTATTTTAACAACAAACTCATACCTGGCTCCATATCCAATCAAACAGGCAAATTGATGGGTGCTGAAACACTGAGCAGTATCAGCAACAATTGAAGCAGACATCCGGAGGCCATTTTGAATCAAATGCTGGTGGATGGCACCAACAGCTAGAAGAATTGGGATGGCAGGCCGAGTTGGTTCCTGCATCATCCAGTCATTTAATGTTGCAAATTGAGAAGTGTACAAAAACAAAGGGCACAATCCTATCTCATAGTATCGTATCTTACTAGCAAAATTCTGAATTTAACAAAAAAAAACTTTGTATTTTGGTCGAAGAAAAATGGAAAAAAAATAAGTGAATTACTCAGCACTTGATCATGAAGTTTCCAAGCAACTGTATGTTTGCACCATGCATCATTGGTAAAACTAACGCTGCTATTTTCCGGTCACAAGACTGGACAATTTAAAAATAGAAATCATATTACTAGTTATGAACTCCACCTATGTAGTTTTCTAGTTTCTACATAGTTTGTCCCAAGCCAAGAAAAAGGAAGAGGGTTATGATAGGCTTGGCAAGCTAACGTAAAAATCATGCCATCTTTTCATGGAATGAAACTCAAATTAAAAGTTTCATTGGGGGCATAACCCTTTTAGCGACGCGCCATATCGGAACCCAGGTGTGGTGATAAATGAGCAAGGGTCGGGACGTCACTCCCTTAGTAACGCGCTACGTCGGCGCTCAGCTATAGTGGAAAATGGGCAAGGGTCTTCGCACTTTACTAGACGAGTGCGAGGGGCAAAGAAGCTAGTCGAGGTGACTAGGATTCGTATGGGTAGTTGGAATGTAGGGTCCTTAACAGGTGAGTTAAGAGAGATTGTTGATACAGCAATTAGGAGACGTATAGATATCTTGTGCATTCAAGAGACTAAATGGGTGGGTCAAAAGGCAAAGGAGGTGGAGCATACTGGTTTCAAGCTGTGGTATACTGGAATAGAACGAAACAAAAATAGAGTGGGCATCTTAATCGATAAGCGCCTCAAGAGTGGAATTGTCATCGTGAGGAGACAAGGGGATGGGATTATTCTAGTCAAGCTAATCTTTGGTGACTTGGTTTTGAATGTTGTTAGTGCATATGCTCCACAAATAGGGTTGAAACTTGGATGAGACCGTTAAGAGGCAATTTTGGGAAGACCTAGATGACATGGTTAGAAGTGTGTCTATCAATGAGAAGATTTTCTTAGGAGACGATTTTAATGATCATGTCGGTACAACTAGTGAAGGGTTTCAAAGGGTGCATAGGGGTTTTGGTTATGGTGATAGGAATCAAGAGGGAGAAGATATCTTAGACTTTGTCGTAACCTATGATCTCATGATAGCTAACTCCTTTAGAAAGAGACATTTTCATTTAGTTACCTTTAGCAGTGGTCAGTACCTAGCTAAATCAATTTTGTTCTTGTTAGGAGGGAGGACAAATGAGCCTGCATAGACTGTAAGATTATACCTGGAGAGTGTATTGTCTAGCAACATAAGTTGGTAGTCTCTGACTTTCTTTTTAGGTTACGGGTTCGTCAAGCTAAGGTCGCTAGAGCCACGAGGACAAAGTGGTGGAAACTCAAAGGAGTTACCACACAGGTGTTTAAGAAGAGGATGGTCACGGAAGGGACGTGGGATGTGGGAGAAGTGAATAGCGAAGCGGATAGCATGTGGACAAAGATGGTAACTCGCATTAGGAAGGTGGCTACGGAGGTGCTTAGAGTGACTCAAGGGACAAGAGAACCAAAAAACACATGGTGAGGGAACGAGAAAGTGCAAAAGGCTATTGAGGAGAAGATATGCTACAAGCACATGCATCATGATAGGAGCGATGACAACGTACAGAAATACAAAGCAGCAAAAAAGAATGCAAAGAAAGCGGTGAGTGAGGCACGAGGCAAGGCATATGAGGAAATTTATCAGAAACTAAGTACAAAGGAGGAAGAGAAGAATGTCTACAAGATGGCTAAACTTCGAGAAAGAAAGACGAGAGATTTCAACCAAATTAAATGCATCAAAGACGACACTAATAGACTTTTGGTGACAGACAAGAAGATCAAGGATAAGTGGAGAGATTACTCCGACAAGTTGTTCAACCACGATAATGATGATAGTATGATTGAACTGGATAATGCTTTTGACAACACCGAGAACTGGATGATGCTTTTGACGACACCGATAGGCGGTTTGTTCGAAGAATCCAGGAATCATGGTTGTCACGGCGTACTTGGCGACCACGGCGCCCCGTAGGCGCCAGGACGCCTAGGCGAGGAGACAGCGACGCCTAGGCGAGCCCTTGGCGACACTGGTACGTTCGACGCTGTCTCCACTGCGTACATTCGACGCCGTCTCCGCTGATACGTTGCCCCAATATATTCACTCTTCCGCTGCGTACATTCGACGCTGTCTCCCGACTCTCTCTCTCTCTCTCTCCCGACGCACTCTCTCCCCTGACTCACTCGTCTCTCTCCCGAGCCGATCTCCCCGCTCCCCGGCGCCGCTCTCTCCCCAACGCCTCCCTCCCCTCCCCGGCGCCGCTCGCTTCCTCCCCCGCGTGGTGCCTCCCCTCCCCCAGCCGCGTCCTCCCCCGCGCGCCACCTCCTCCCCCCGACGCCTCCCCTCCCCGACGCCTCCCCCGCGCGCCACCTCCTCCCCCCGGCGCCTCCCCGACGCCTCCCCCCTGCCGCCGCCTTCCCCCGTCGCCTCCCCTCCCCTCGGCGGCGGGAGCAAGCTGGAGAGGGAAGCCGGCGGCGGGAGGGAGGCGGCGCGGGTGGAGGGAGGAAGGCAGCGCGTCGGGAGGGAGGCAGGCGGCACGGGTGGAGGGAGGCGGCGCCGCCGGAGAGGAGAGGGACGGAAGGCCTGAAGACCAAGGCGAGGCGAACTGCCATGGCGTCCGCGCAATCCCGCCTGGACGCCTAGGCGTTGCCGTAACAACCATGCCAGGAATCGAGAGTAAGAGAGGCCTTACAAAAGAATGAAAGTGAGTAAGGCATTGGGGCCTGATAACATCCTTATTGAGGTGTGAAAATGCCTAGGAGAAGTGGTGATTGTTTGGCTAACTGATTTGTTTAATAGTATTTTTAGTTTGAACAAGATGCCAAACAAGTGACGGAGGAGCACATTAGTACCAATTTTCAAAAATAAAGGAAATATTCAAAGGTGTACTAATTATAGAGGAATTAAGCTCATGAGCCACACAATGAAGCTGTGGCAACAAGTGATTGAGAGCTACGATTTTGCATCCACTGCTCTTGCTGAGCTTACGACTTACCATAAGGTTGTTGCTCATATGACCACTGTTTACACTCTCCTTGTTGTGGCTTCTGTTCGTCAGTTGTCCATCTCTCAGTTGGACGTCAAGAATGCCTTTCTCCATGGTGAGCTGCGTGAAGAGGTCTATATGCAACCGCCTCTTGGGTATTTTGTCCCTGATGGTATGATTTGTCACCTTTGTCGCTCTCTCTATGGGCTCAAGCAAGCCCCTCATGCTTGGTTTGCGAGCTTTTCTTCTGTTGTCATTGCTGCCGGTTTCACCACTAGTGATCACGACCCTGCTCTTTTTGTTCACACTTCTCCTCGTGGTCGTAGGCTTCTTTATGTGAATGATATGATTATCATTGGGGATGATCCACACCATATTGCATCTGTGAAGAAGCGTCTTAGTGAGCACTTCTTGATGTCTGATCTTGGTCCCCTTTGTTACTTCCTTGGGACTGAGTTTTCTTCTACGCCTGAGGGCTACTACCTCTCTCAGGAGAAGTACATTCAGGATCTTGCTTGTGCTAGTCTCACTGATCAGCGCACAGTGGATACTCCTATGGAGCTTGGAGTCCATCTTTGACCTACCGATGGTGAGCCTCTTGAGGATCCCAGTCGATACCGTCACCTTGTTGATAGTCTGGTCTATCTTGAGATCATTAGACCGAATATTTCCTATATCCACATATTGAGTCGGCTTGTTTTGGCTCCCACTCAGATCCACTACAATTACCTTCTTCATGTTCTATGATATCTTCGTGGGACCATCTCTCGTCGTCTTTTCTTTCCTAGTTCTAGTTCCTTATAGCTTCGGGCATACTCTGATGCGACCTGGGCCAGTGATCATTTTGATCGCTGGTCTCTTTCTACCTACTGTGTCTTTCTTGGTTCCTCTCTTATTGCGTGAAAGACTAAGAAGCAGATTGAAAGACTAAGAAGCAGATTGCACTTTCTTGTTTAAGTGTTGAGGCTGAGTTGAGGGCTATGACGTTGCTGACTAAATTTGAAATTTTGAATGTTAAAATTGATTTTCCTAATGATGTTTACATTGTTTAACACTAATGGAATGTATTAGGAAGATGCATGCACCTCCCGTGCTTGACTTCCTGCTTTTTGCCATGAATGTATTAGTCAGGCGATTTTTTATTTAATTCAAATTTGAAATTTTGAATGTTAAAGTTGATTTTCCTAATGATGTTTACATTGTTTAACACTAATGGAATGTATTAGGTATATACATGCATCTCCCGTGTTTGACTTCATGTTTTTTGCCATGAATGTATTAGGAATTTCCAATTTCAAGTTTGAAAAACCGGTTTTTTGGGCGGTAATCGGATGGTTTTTCCGGTTACCAATTTCAAATTCAAAATTTGAAAACAGAAATTTGACCGGTTTTTTCTTGGTTTTTTAGGTTACCGGCCGGTAACCGGTACCGGCCCCTGGCTAGGATTGTCTCGTTCCGGTATTTGGAACCCTGGGCCAGTGTGAGGTGAAGAGGATACGTGTACAATGGTGTTGGCAAAATATAACATTACCCTGTTATATGCCCATTTGAAGTGAGAGCAACATCCACAGGCATTAATGATTATAGCATCAAGGTTCCAAAAACCGGAACCGGAAAAAATCCCGGTCGGAGGCCGGTAACGGTAACCGGGCGGTTACCGGCCGGTTACCGGAAAACCCGGTAAAGAACCGCTCACAATTTAAAAATCAAAATTTGAATTTTGAGATATTTTGAAACCGGTAACCGGAAAAACCGGCCGGTAACCGGAAAACCGGAAAAAAAACCGGCCAAAATTCGAAAAATAAAAAAATTCATACCGCCGGGATTTTGAACCATGTATAGCATCCCATTTTGATGCACTGGTCTACTTCAGTAGTTTCCATCATTATTTAAATGCACGTAAATTGTGACAAGAAAACAGGTACATGGGACATTGTGCTATCCAGCTTGTTGTAAATTTAGTTTCATTGGTTAATTGCACAAAACCTATGTGCATCTGTGGATTAAACAGTAGCATTTATCATCCCAAAAATTTATATTTTGCTACTATGAATCTATGATAGTGAATAATGCTCCTGACATGTATAATTAGACAAGTGAAAGTGACATATGAATTGTAAGTGTAACTACCTGATACTTATTGGGACTTGGGTTACCGGTACATCACTTTGGTGGAGTATTGGTATGGTGCATCATAGATGGTGGTAAGCAAGGTTTGAAAAACCGGTTCCGGAGAGAATCCCGGTCGCCGGGCGGTACCGGTAACCGGCCGGTTACCGCCCGGTAACCGGAAATCCCCGGTTTAAACCGGTTGAAATTCGTCAAACATTTTTTTTTGTCGGGGCGGGAGGCGGCCGGTAACCGGGCCGGTTACCGGTTTTACCGGTCAAAAACCGGGAAAAACCGGTGCTGCTGCTGCTGGCTGCTGCCGCTAATGCTGCTGCTGCCCTGCTGGTTGCTTCGCTGCTGCTGCTAGTAGCTGCTGCTGCTCTCTCTCCTCTCTTTGTTATTTCCTGCTGCAGAGACTCAATAATGCAGCAAGCCTCACACCCAATAATGCAATGATTGCAATCACTTCACTGCTGCAGAATCCAATGTCCCTCACATGCAGAAATTGCAGAGTACTTTGTTTCTTCACATGCAAATGATGCAATAGACAAAATCACAAAAGTCTCATGCCCATGGGCCCAACATGTTCCTAAACATATGCTTAGCCATCCAAAGTAGCTACAAATGCCCCCTGGAACCCATTCCACCATCTACAAATTCAAAAATTTCAAATTTCCATCTCGGCCGGTTTTTTAATCCCGGTCGCCGCCGGGAAGAACGGTTACCGGCGGTTACCGGCCGGTAACCGCCGGTATTCCGAACCATGGTGGTAAGTATACATGCATTAACTATTATCTGGCTGACTGGATAACTACAGAAGTCAGAAATAATTAAAGTTTCGATTAAGTACATTTGACGCTTCTTATCCATTGAAGAAAACAGATGAATAAAGATCTGAAATGCTACTTCAAACATATTTTGAATCTACAAAGGAGTTAAATAAAGACTGTCGTAGACAACTAAACATCCAAGAATGAGCAGCTTTTAAGTACTGTGATAGCATATTAAAATGTCAGAAACTACTTACAAGTGCTTCAGAACGATCAGAAAGCACAAGAAGTTGAGAACCATTCCGCACAGCAGCATCAGCTTCTTCACAAAGAGCCTTAATTGCCTTATCAAGGGAACCATCTAGACCTTTACGGATATCAAAGTACGTTGAGAGTACTTTGGGCTTCAATTTCAGGTCCTTCAATAGCGAATCTAGTTCACCTTCATTCAGCACAGGACTTGATAGGGTAACCTGAAGAGTCAACAAAACGATGTTATCATATTACCCCAAGAATACAAAGTAAACAATAACCTTCAAAACTAACTAACCTGATCAGCATTTTCAGGGCCAACCTCCAAGATGTTGCCTCGTTTACCAATATTAACTTCAAGAGACATAACTAAACCTTCTCTGAGGGGATCAATTGCAGGATTGGTAACCTAAAAATGGGATCAAATACATTATGTCCAGCAGAAGCCCAAGATGATAGGACTTTGATGTTGCTAATATCTTCTGCAAATGAGGAGCACATTACATGGAGAACAGGCCATCATTGTGTGTAAGTAACAGTTGAAAGAACAGTTATGACTTAATAGGCAACTGAATGCTCATAGTCATAGAAATATACACTATTCAACAATTTTTTAAAAAAAGGACCAACTTTTCATTCAAAGCTACCATACTAACAAAAGAGCATGCAGCTCGATTTACTTTCTGTGGACTGGTTTGTTTGGTGACATTAAATTTGACAATATAGCCAAGCTTTGCAAATATGTTCATGAATTGAATAAAGATTGAAGACAGTGGAATTTGACGGTAGCCTGATACTTCAAAATAACCTTGAATTGTGATTATAAAAATGTGATTTTCCCAACCACCAACTGTGTTATAGATGAGAAGTTTGCCAACGAGTACTGATATTGTGCAATCATTTAAGGGTACTAAAGGAGCACCCATTATCACCCATATTTTAACCGTTGTTACTGAAATGGGGACCACTATTGCTTGAGCACATCAGGATAACAATTTCAATTACCATAGCAATCAAATTGACAAAGAACTTTAGGAGATTCAGAGAGTTAATTGCCACAATATCTTTAAGGATTTACTGACCTGTGCAAACCGTTGCTTGAAATAATCAAATAGCATGTGTGGCTTTTGTGACAACACAGCTAATGGAATGTCATCGCCCATACAAAATGTTGGCTCCTTCCCTTGTGAAGCCATTGTTTCAATTACCATTTGCACATCTTCACTGGAATAACCAAATGCCCTAAAGACAAGATAGTAACTTTAAATTAAACATCAGGCCTGACTGACCATCTAACATCTCTAATTCTTACGCTCCTTCACATTTGTCTGTGCTGCAACGTCTGATGTAACAATAACATAGATACGTTGTACACACGGAGCACATGTCAAAATCAGCCAAATTCTAGGCAGTATATTTCGGGGCAAGACACCATACCAAGATAAAAAAAATACCTGTGTTGGATGTATCATCTGAAATCTGAATAAATCTTACTACTTCCAATCCAAAGTAGGTGTATTTCAGATATTGACATGGTCTCCAATATACACCTTTATCCATTTTATCTTTAATCATTATAGTAATACGTTAATAGAAATTATACAGAATGTAATATTATAGAAATACTTTCGATGAATAATCTATGAATATTATTTTCATGACCAATCAAAATGGTTTTATGTATTTTAATGATCAAATTTTAAAATTTATTTTGAAATGGATATGTATACATTAATCTTGAGATAACCTAAATATGAATAACTAGAAATTTTACTCATTGCTGAGGATGTTCCAATAGACCGCTTATTTCCATCTCAAGTCTAGAGAAGAAATGGTCCCGCTCAAATGACTGAAACAGGTAATCTAATGAAATTTTCAAATGACGTACCATTGTATTTTGCTATTATAGTGCCTTTAAAGGAAGAAGAAACATCAACTTGAGCATATGATTAGATTCTCATTAGTTTGTGGCCTACAGTTGACTGCAGCAGAAAGAGCAAAGATATATTCACTACATTGCAACACAAAGAACTATAAGATTATATATCTTAGTGAAATAGTCAGTTCACAACCTTTTCAACATAGGCACCAGGCATAATATCAGCCATACACACACGCCAACTCAGGCACGAACATCCTAAATTCCACAACACAAACAAGTACAAGAAAAAACTCAAAGGAGGTGTTCAGGATCAGTGGAGCAAAGTCTGATGGATTCTTACTGTTGATGTCTCAAAACAGTTTCATTGTCCATAACAACAGATGACTGGAAGTTGACAGGCTTTATTGGACGTGCACTTTGTTGCAACCAAGTTCCATAGGGGTTTGCTGAGGCCACACTCTTCTTCACTTCTGTGTTTTCAAGCACCTAGGATGATTCATGAGGTTTAAAATCTACATTTGAAAAGCCTGCAATAGTCAAAGGAAAGAAAGGGAAGAGATTGTTTTATTTATATTCTAAGTTTCTAACCTGGCCAGTCTGTAGGTCAACTGTAATCATCATTCCAGGACCTAATCTTCCTTTCATTACCACCTTCGACTCATCCATTGGTATAACACCAACCTACAGATTTTCATTAACAAACTAGTCAATCTGTGAGAATTCTACAACATAAAACTTTGGGAACTCTCACAGAACACTTAGAAGGTGATGATCCAAATCCACTCCATCAACTATTGGCATACTGTCATGTCATGATTTAAAAACTGACAGATCAGTTTCAATTGCTCAAGAGATGTTCAAAAGTAGAGTACTCCGGTGTGAATTGCCATCTAAAGAATCAAACATGAGTTGGACATGTCAAACTATGGGCACAAGAATATAAGGCATCACCTATTGTAACTAATAGTTTTATGAAATAGTCCTTCTCGTCTATCACAATTAGCAGTGCTATGATCATCTACTAACATCTTTTTGAAATATCACATCTGTTAAGTGGTAACTAAATGCTCTATGAAATTGTACACTCCCTCCGTTCTTTTTTACTCGACTTCCTAAAATCCGTGCAGTCAAACTTTCTAAAATTTGACCACCAATAGATTTAAAACTATTTAGATTGGTTATACGAAAATTATATCATTAGATTCGCTGTTAAAAATATTGTCAGAATATTCCAGTTTTATTAGTATATCTTAGTGTAAAGTTATAAAAAAAATAACAGCCAAACTCACATCTCGAAAACTGTGAAAAATAAAAAAACGTTAAGTAAAAAAACAGATGGAGTGTATAGTAAAGGGTACTATCAATAAAGGTAGCATCAACAGAACAAAGAAAAAGGTGCGAGGGAAGTTCATTCAAGACAAAGGGAAAAAGAAAAAATAATTTGGCATCCTGGTACTGAGTATACTCTCTACTACAGTTGAAGTATACTCTCTAGTCTCTAGTCTCTACTACGATGGAATTACTGCAAAATTACTCTGCAAACTTTACTACATGAGAGAACAAGCTGAGAAGTTTATCCCAATAAACCTGTTTATGAATCACAATGTTAAACTTCTTGCTATATCCAAGTGGAAGGGTCTAACATAAAAGGACAATTGATATATTGAACAAAACTCAACCAAGGTTTACAACACTTATCTAGCACTGTAGAATGAATCTGTAGCCAAAAGGGAAAGAACAACAAGTCATGTGGGACCAGTGTTCGGATTACCGGCGGTTACCGGCCAGTAACCGCCGGTAACCGGAAATCCCGGCGGAGAGCGGGAAGAAAAAACCGGCCGGTAGTAAAATTTGAAAAATTTGAAAGTGTAGCTGTTGAAAATGGCTCCAGTTTTCATCGGATGCTTCAGCAACCAGTTAGGGACATGTGGAGCCCATTCAAACATGATGAGGTACACTTTTTGTCATTTGCATGTGAAGTATTTTGTTTTCTGCATGTGAGGGGGGAGAAAAGGTAGCTGGCTGCATGTGCATTGCATTATTGTGTGTCTAGAGCAGCAAGAAAGCATCAGGAGCAGCAGGGAGCAGCAGCAAGAACTCATTACACCGGTTTTTCCGGTTTTCTCACCGGTAAAACCGGTAACCGGCCGGTTACCGGCCGCCTCCCGCCCCGACAAAAAAAGCGTTTGCTAAATTGCATCCGGTTTTATACCGGGATTACCGGTACCGGGCGGTAACCGGCCGGTTACCGGTACCGCCCGGCGGCCGGGATTCGCCCCGGTAACGGTTTTTTGATCCTTGTGTGGGACTATTAATGTTTGACACCACCCATGCATAGCATACACATAACATTCAATAGGAACAAAGCACTAAGTTCATAATTTTCTCCTAATTACCTAATGTAGCTTTCAGACATACATTTTAGGCTTTAGCAAATAGACACAATACTTACTGAATGTAACATTTTTTAGCTTGTGACATCTGAACTCTCGATTTGGTATAGAATGGTGTCAGTATATCTGCAATAAGTTATTGGCAGATAAACCAAATGCTCCAATCTAAGAATTTCAAAATAGGCATTTCGCTATATATGAGACTATGAGAGACTGAGAGTAACAACGATTCGCTCTGATAACATTTTTAGTGAATAGAAAATATTATACAGAAGAAAGAAATAACTGGAACCTACCTCAGATGCAACATAAACAAAATCATCCGATGTTCTCCAATACCGTGCTGGGCGGAGCCCATTCCGATCAAGGCATGCTCCTACTGTCCTTCCGTCACTGCATATAAAAGAATACCAAAAAGAACTTGTAAACATCGCCCACTCTGCTGCAAAACATTGGTCAGTAGGAAAAGGCAGAGTATATCTCATACTCTCATGCATGAAATTACACCACAAAAAGGAAAAATTGCTGCTTTTTCCACTGCAGTTAGTTATAAACAGAAAACTTCCTCTTCCAAGAAAGCTTCCAAACCAAATCAATAATGACTTTCATGAACTTATTCCTGTGTGTTCTTACTTTATCATTTTTGTCTCTTTTGGGGGATTTCACTGTCATAACATGGCTCAGAAGATTTCAACCACTACAATCAAGGTAGCTTATACAATTAGACATTACTAGTATATAACCCGTGCTTTGCCGCGGGTTCCTTGAATAATGTTTACTTCCACTATCAACACACTATGAAAAAATTTATAGACTATTTATACTCTACAAAGGGTGTCATAGAAATGTGCCTGTTGTGGGGGTGGCCCAACCCCCGCGACTGGGCCGTGCAACTAGTTCAACATGTAATAGGTCCAATAGTGTAGATGAATATACCAGTGTAAATATACCAATGTACCCTCATCCTTTATAAGTACTAAGGGGTAGAATAGGGGTTTCCCGTTCTACCCCACTCATATATATAAACCCCTAGGAGGGGCAAAGGGGACATGATCCTCTCATTCTCACCAACTCTCCCATGTGGATATGGCTCCTCTCTTCCTCCTCTAGTCCCCTTCTCTATTGTTTGGTCTGTAGCCACAACAGATGGCACCGTCCGTGGGGACTGAGCGAGAAGTCGCGTGAAGAAGAGTCACCATCACGAGGAAGATGTGCTCCATGACCGGGCTGGGATACATCCTGGCACGCTGCATCCCGACCGGCTGGAACAAAAAGTACCGTCAAAGGTAAGAAAGGTAGATCTGATAGATCCATCCTTCTTGCATGTAAGTCTTCGTGCAGATCTGATAGATCCATCGATCCTTCGTCCGCTGTTGAGTATTGCTTTGTGGCATATAAGCCTCTGTGTGGAGTTGATAGATCTATCGATCCTTCATCTATTGTTAAGCGCTGTTTGGGTAGCAAAAGTGTTACACCGCTCGCCGAGCTGCGGCTTCATTGCCTCTGCGCCGAGCCCGAGTCGCTTCGCAACGGCGGCCTCCGCGCGGCCCAGCCCGAGGCTCCGACCTCCGCTCGTGCTCCGCTCGCCTCCGTGCTGCAAATATCAAGTAAAACGGATGAAGGATGAGTTCGCGAAGCTACTCGTGTGCCTTCGACTCCCGACGCCAGACTCCGCGCACGGAGTGCACCTCGCCAGCGAGCTCCGCGTATCCATCCATGCAAAAATATGTCCAAGTCTACCCATCCACGAAGTCTGCATGCATGCACCTAAAAGTTTCTGTACAGGCATCTATTGTAGCTCGGCGACGGCGTCTCCGCAACGAGGCCTACTCCGCGCAAGCCTCCAGCCTGCTCCACGCCGACAGGGCCTGCCTTGGCCTCCGAGCGCGCAGGGCCTCCTCGCCATCACGTGGCACACATGAAATACCTATCCACGAACCATACATGCAATAGGAGAGATGTCCATGCATGCGTTAGCAACAAGACACACACACAAAGTATCCATCCGTCCACTATTCTTGCATGCATGCATATTCATCCATCCGCGTAGGCCCGTGGGGCTGCATGCATGAACTCCTCTTTCTCTCTCCACGTTTCATGCATGCGTCCACGGTATCCGCCCATCCACCCATGCAGGCATGAGCTCGTCTCTCTCTCTCTCCACGACGTTCGCGAGCAGCTCCCGCCGCACACATTGCAGGTCTCCTCAGCGCAGGTCCCCGCTAAGCGTCAGGGAGTACCGGACCCGCGCGTCGTCCGCCCCGACCTGCTTGACGCCTTCGCCGACCTCCTCCGCACCTGGCGCATCACCACCTCGGACAACAACGAGGCCGGCGCCGCCGACGCTGGCAACTCCAACACGGGCTCTGTCCGCTCTACATGCAGGCGTAAGGTATACGGCGGCTCCGAGCGGTGGATAGACTCGCGTATACGACAGTTCCGCGCAATGGATGGATCCGCGTATACAGCAGAGGCTCCGCGCTCCGCGCCTCCGCATGGGCTTCGCAGCTGCGGCGTCGACCTTGCTTCCGCGCGCCTCTGCATGGACTTCGCAGCTGCGGCGTCGACCTCGCCTCCGCGCGCCTCTGCATGGACTTCACAGCTGCGGCATCGACCTCGCCTCCGCGTGGCTCAGCATGGACTTCGCAGCTGCGGCGTCGACCTCGCCTCTGCGCACCTCCGCATGGACTTCGCAGCTGCGGCATCGACCTCGCCTCCGCGTGGCTCAGCATGGACTTCGCAGCTCGCCTGGGGGCTGCGAAGCTCACTTCTAGTCGTGAAGCTACCACTTCTGACGGACTCCGCGCTACCAAGGGTGGGCCTCGACTCCGCGCGACAGACTTCGCAGGGGCGGCGTCGGCCTCCGCACGGCGTCCGCGACCCGAGCCTTGACTCCGCGCGACAGACTTCGCAGGGGCGGTGTCGGCCTCCGCACGGCGTCCGCGACCCGAGCCTTGACTCCGCGTGACGGACTTCGCAGGGACAGCGTCGGCCTCCGCACGGCGTCCGCGACCTGGGCTCCGACTCGCGCGACAGACTTCGCAGGGGCGACGTCGGCCTCCGCACGGCGTCCGCGACCTGGGCTCCGGCTCCGTTTGACGGACTTCATCGAGGCGATGTCCGGTGACTGCACGCAACGACGGACCGAGGCACAAGTCTCCATCTAGGCACCCAGTGCGGCTTGGCGACGGCGCCTTCCCGGCGAGGCCTACTCCGCGCAAGCCTCCAGCCTGCCCCACGCCGATCAACGTCGCCATCACAGTCGCGCGGCTTCACGGCAGGGCGGTGTTCCTCGGCGAGCTTGGCGACGACGACTCCGGGCAGGTGCTCGCGGCCATCCTCGACGACAACGGCGGCTGACGGCGGCACCGTGGTGCTGCAGACGGGGACGCCAGCGCCGCATGCACGCACGGAGCACCCTTTCCTACGTATGCATGCATGCAGGAGATACCCATCCCCCAAGTATGCATACACGCATGGAGTATCCCTTCCCTACGTACGCATGCATGAAGGCCTTAGCTTCGGGAGACCTGCATGAGACATCCATCAACCCATGCATACACAAACTTCACACACGTAGGTATGAGGTATCCATCCATGCAGCAGCTAGCTCCATCAGTGCAGGGACGGCTTCCGCGACGGAGTCCGGGCGAAGCTCGCGACTTTGTGCACACGGTGAAGCTCGGTGCGGCGGGCACCACCATCATCAAAAACAGCCGCGCCGCAAGATCAGTCTTCGCCACGGTCGAAGTGGTCTCCACCGCGGTGTCCTGGGTCTACGCTAAGGTCAGAGAGGTCTTCGCCGCAGCGTCCGCATTTTTTGCCTCCGCGCAGGACCTCGCCCCCGCGGGATGGACTTCGCACGCGCAGCCGACGACATGAGGCCGGGCTCGGCTTGCGCGTTGTCGCGCCTGTTTCCGCTCGCCGTCGAGCCCCTGTGCCACCGTCCGCATAAAGCCTCCGTCTCCACGTGCATGCATGCGCTCACACCGCATTGCATGCAGGGCATGCACTGCATGTACGTACACAGCGTGTACACTACGGCAGCATCACGTGAATACAGCCGGCTCCGAGCTTCCGAGAGTAGCCGAGGCGGCAAGGTCGCCTCCATGCCACTGCCTCTGCTGCGAATCTCCGCGTCGCCGATCCCCTCCTCGGGTGCGGACCCGGCACAGGCAAAGACCACTTCGGCCGTCGGCTCCGCTCTGTCGGAGACCTCAATCACGGACCCCGTGCACGCGAAGGCTCGCCTCGGGGCACGCATTGAGGATGCCACGCCAGGTACTGTGCCTTGAAGTCATTTCATGGTGGCACAAGCTAGCTGCGTCCTGTCAAGATTCGCTTTTATAATTTTTGCTTGACTGGCTTGTCCCCTGTTTTCATTGCCATCGTCGCGTGTTTACTGGCCTAGCCTCGAACTCTTTTATTGATGTTGCCTCCTCTTTCGTGCAGCGGTGTTTGATCGGCTTCTGGCTTAAAATCGCACGATGGCCTCGTGCCTCGGCGTACTCTCCGGAGTATAAATAAGACGCGGATGTTGTCCCTGCGCACTCTACTGAGTCTAAACAAGACGCGGATATTCTGCGCACGCGTGGACGTTGCCCCTACGCGTACTCTCCGGAGTATAAATAAGACATGGACGATATTCCCACGCACTGTACGGAGTATAAATAAGACGTAGCGCGAGGTCCGCCTCCGCACGCACCTTCACCGCCCGCAACGCGCGAAGGCTTGCCTCCGCGCGCAGTCTACGGACTCTAAATAAGACGTAGCGTCGAGGTTCACCTCCGCACGCACTCTACGGAGTATAAATAAGACGCAGCGGGGGGACGCCCCCGTGCGCACTCTACGGAGTATAAATAAGACGTAGCGTCGAGGTCCGCCTCCGCACGCACCCTCACCGCCCGCAACGCGCAGAGGCTTGCCCCCGCGCGCAGTCTACGGACTCTAAATAAGACGTAGCGTCGAGGTCCCCCTCCGCACGCACTCTACGGAGTATAAACAAAACGCGGATGTTGTCCCTGCGCACTCTACGGAGTATAAACAAGACGCGGATGCCGCGCACGCATGGACATTGTCCCTATGCGTACTCTCCGGAGTATAAATAAGACGTGGATGTTGATCCCACGCACTCTACGGAGTATAAACAAGACGCGAATGTTGTTGCTGCGCACTCTACGGAGTATAAACAAGACGCGCATGCCGCGCACGCATGGACATTGTCTTATGCGTACTCTCCAGAGTATAAATAAGACATGGATGTTGATCTCACGCGCTCTACGGAGTATAAAAACTGCACGATGGCCAACACACCAGGGAGTGCATCGCCTTAGCAACGCACCACCAGGATATCGTGCCTTCGCGTGTGCTGCACCAGGGAGTGCACACTCTTTTTGAAGGTAGGGGAACGGCGGCTCCGCCTCCTTACCTCGGCGTGCGTAGCACCCTCGGCCTACGCCGCAAGTGCCCGCTCTCCACGGGCACTATTTTTGAAGGAAGAGGAACGGCGGCTCCGCCTCCTTACCTCGGTGTGCATAGCGCCCTCGGCCTACGCCGCAAGCGCCCGCTCTCCGCGAGCACTGTTTTTGAAGGTAGGGGAACAGCGGCCCCGCCTCCTTACCTTGGCGTGTGTAGCGCCCTCGGCCTACGCCGCAAGCGCCCGCTCTCCGCGGGCACTGTTTTTGAAGGTAGGGGAACGGCGGCCTACGCCGCAAGCGCCCGCTCCCCGCGGGCACTCTTTTTGAAGGTAGGGGAACGGCGGCTCCGCCTCCTTACCTCGGCGTGCGTAGCGCCCTCAGCCTACGCCGCAAGCGCCCGCTCTCCGCGGGCACTGTTTTTGAAGGAAGAGGAACGGCGGCTCCGCCTCCTTACCTCGGCATACATAGCGCCCTCGGCCTACGCCGCAAGCGCCCGCTCTCCGCGGGCACTGTTTTTGAAGGTAGGGGAACAGCGGCCCCGCCTCCTTACCTTGGCGTGTGTAGCGCCCTCGGCCTACGCCGCAAGCGCCCGCTCTCCGCGGGCACTGTCTTTGCCGTTCGCCTTGTAGGCGTCGCCTCGGCGGGACGACACGTCTTCGGCACTCGACGACACCTCTTCGGCGCTCGACTACGCCGTCCGCCTCGTAGGCATCGCCTCGGCGGGACGGCACGTCTTCGGCGCTCGACTACGCCGTCCGCCTAGTAGGCATCGCCTCGGCGGGACGGCACGTCTTCTGTGCTCGACGACACGTCTTCGGCGCTCGACTACGCCGTCCGCCTCGTAGGCATCGCCTCGGCGGGCGGCACGTTTTCGGCGCTCGACTTCGCCGTCCGCCTCGTAGGCATCGCCTCGGCGGGACGGCACGTCTTCGGCGCTCGACTATGCTGTCCGCCTCGTAGGCATCGTCTCGGCTGGACGGCACGTCTTCGGCGCTCGACTTCGCCATCCACCTCGTAGGCATCGCCTCGGTGGGACGGCACGTCTTCGGTGCTCGACGACACGTCTTCGGCGCTCGACTACGCCGTCCGCCTCGTAAGCATCGCCTCGGCGGGACGCCACATCTTCGGCGCTCGACTACGCCGTCCGCCTCGTGGGCATCGCCTCGGCGGGACGGCACGTCTTCGGCGCTCGACTTCGCCGTCCGCCTCGTAGGCATCGCCTCGGCAGGACGACACGTCTTCGGCACTCGACGACACCTCTTCGGCGCTTGACTTCGCCGTCCGCCTCGTAGGCATCGCCTCGGCGGAACGGCACGTCTTCGGCGCTTGACGACACGCCTTCGGCGCTCGACTCCGCCGTCCGCCTTGTAGGCATCGCCCCGGCGGGACGGCACGTCCTCGGCGCTCGACTGCGTCGTCTGCCTCGTAGGCATCGCCTTGGCCGGACGGCGCGGGATTCAGCGCAGGAGTTTACTGATTTCTTCGTAGGCATCGCCTCTGCAGTCTAGAAACTACCAGTTGCATCGGCTCACTAGTCGGCACCCTTGTGCTTGCTGTCGGGGAACGGGGGGCTGGGATAGTTTATCGCGTCAGCTCGCCCATCGGG
The DNA here is from genome assembly GCA_017311315.1 of Dendrocalamus latiflorus. NCBI lineage: Eukaryota > Viridiplantae > Streptophyta > Magnoliopsida > Poales > Poaceae > Dendrocalamus > Dendrocalamus latiflorus. The sequence goes on from CM029630.1 coordinate 34,570,578, forward strand.
ACCTCAGTGCTTGCTGTCGAGGGAGTACCTGTTGTGGGGGTGGCCCAACCCCCGCGACTGGGCCGTGCAACTAGTTCAACATGTAATAGGCCCAATAGTGTAGAGGAATATACCAGTGTAAATATACCAATGTACCATCATCCTTTATAAGTACTAAGGGGTAGAATAGGGGTTTCCCATTCTACCCCACTCATATATATAAACCCCTAGGAGGGGCAAAGGGGACATGATCCTCTCATTCTCACCAACTCTCCCATGTGGATATGGCTCCTCTCTTCCTCCTCTAGTCCCCTTCTCTACTGTTTGGTCTGTAGCCACAACAGTGCCTTTCCATGAAAAGATGTCTTTTCATGAAACAACGCATACGATTTCATAAACTTCCACCTTTTGAACTAAAAGGTGTGTAATCAAAGCATCTCTTGAGTATTTCAGACTAAGGCCCTATTCTTTTTGGCTTTTCAGCTAGCTTTTGGCTTCGCCTTCTTTCAACAATTACTATTCATTAGACTATTAAGACACAGCCAAAAGCCATAAGCCGCAGCCCAAAAGGCTAGGGCCTATGGTTGATATTTAATTTGAGTTCTATCTGATCGTTACAATTTCAAAGGTGATGTGGCATAACAAGGATACTTCATTACGAGTCAATTTTAGAGTAAAGAAGGATCCATCACCACTTGTAATGACAACACAAAGGCATCTCTGTTCTGATTATATCTCTTCACGATTAAATACCGATTTGTTGTATCTATTATTTTCTGCATTTAGGTATATAAGTGAGAAGTAAAATATGCTAATACACGCACGAAAACTGTGCCTTCACATCAGAAACGGAAATAGCAAAAGAAAATAAAAAGGGCAGTCACAGATTGACACACAATCTTACCTAAATAAGAGTAAAGCAGGTCCATCCCAAGCCTCCATTTGACCTTTGTAGTAGTCATAGAAGTCAATTACCTGATACACAAATCAAGACAAGCTTCAATTGGACAAGATTGTTGGCATAAGTTAATACAAAAGGGACTCCATGCATGCCACAACCATAGATTTACTAACACACCCCATACCTCAGGATATTTTATCGATAATGTCGGATGGTTCTTATATGCTTCAGGGACAAGAATCATAAGAGCTTCAGAAGGACTTCTACCACTTCTTTGCAGTAACTGGTGCAACAAAGAATGTGATGACTTAACAGCAGCAGCAGCAGCAGCAGTACTTAAAGTAAAGTGTACTGGAAAAGAAGGTGGGGTGCTTGATGCACATTCAGAATAATATATATAAATAGTGATGCACACTGAAAATAGATAGTTAGAAATATGTCGTTTAGCAACAACTTGCACTTTATAACATTAATAAAAGTACTGCTTCATTATCCAAATTGTAATAGCTTTGCTTCAAAATAACATAAGATGTTTACATGCATATTTCAATGGTTTAAAACTTAAAAACTACAAATTTCCTTTCAGTTCATTGCATCTCTGTAAGTCAAAATGCAGTACAATAGTCAAGTTTACAATATAAGCCATTTTTTGCAACAGATTTCTGTATTTTACTTGTTCAATGTTCACTAAATGCCAAATTGTTACAATCCTGTAACCCCTAGACAGATGTGTGAGTTATGTGTTGCTAAGCAAGTTCACCAAAGGGACTTGGAACATTTAAGCAGTAGCCAAAAAAATGTTTCTATCAGTATTACTGATGAGAAAGCAAAATTATGTGAATGGTGACAAGAAGCACAAGTAACACAGGCTTCGTGCTACAGTATTAGTGAAAGGTGCACAGTCTCTTACTTCAGCAGTATTGTCAAGGTTTGCTGAATCAGATGCTTTAGGGTCACCAAATGGGCGTATTTCATGCTCACGACCTCGCCATACAGGAGATTGTAGTGTGGCTTCCCTTGAGCGCATCCAGTTCAAGTTTCCCTGCAAGGAAGAGGAACACTATGAGTAATGCCTGAGGTAGGTCTAATCTTCAATATCAAACATTTGGTGAACATCATAGGAAGAAACTACAAACAAAATAAGATACAGGGCGCAACAAAAATAACAGAAGTATTGTTTGAGGAAGTTAATGTAAACCTGTATTGTATTAATCTCTCCATTGTGTCCAAGTAACCTCATCGGTTGTGCAAGAGGCCATCTAGGGCTTGTATTGGTACTGTATCTTCGATGATATATGGCAAAAGGAGATCTGTACAGTTCATTCTGAAGGTCCAAATAGAATTGCCCAAGAACCTCAGATCGAAGCATTCCCTTGTAGACTATAGTTCTGCTTGACAAAGAGCAGAAATAAAGTTCATCTGCCCAACTAGCAGATTTTGCAGCCCGCTCTATCAGCTTTCGGCAGATGTATAGTTCTCTCTCTATGTCATCAGCATTATCTTCTTTAGCAACTTTCACAAATATCTGTTGTATACTAGGCATGGTTTCTTTTGCATAGCGACCTACCACTGATACATTAAAAGGAACAGGTCTCCAGCCAAGAACCTCAAGGCCTTCATCTGCAAAAACCTTCACAACAACTGCAAAACGATATGGTGCTGCTTTCAGATCATGCGCAAGCAGAATTAATAGCAAATATGGTAACTGGTGGCTACAAAGCATAAGGACATATTTTTTGAAAGTAAACATAAGCTAGTACCTAACAAAACCATGTCCATTTTTACTTCTGCTACAGATGTCGACGTGAGGGTTATAAAATAAATGCACTCTTATGAAGTTACACAGACCGCAGTTATCATGAACCTTAGTTCATAACGGAATAAACGTCCGTTGGAGAATGGAGAGAGGTCGGACAACGACGACTTGAGGTAGAACGGTGCTAAATGAAGGAGGGCACCAGTTAAGGGAAGGAACAGATCTAAAGTAGCTGGTCTAGGGGAGAGACCAGAGCTAAGAATTGGGGACTCGAGAATACTTCTTCATTATTCATTGCTTCATGATAATTGATATATGTTGTCCCTTATAACTCGACTTGACCTCTAAGACATAATATCTATCTCTAAGGAAACTTATCTCTAATAGATATAATATATATATAAGATAGGAAACATATATAATAAGGAAACTAACTATTCTTATCTCTATCCTAACCAATCTAACCCTGCCACGTACGCGGTACGCCTGCTACAGTATGCGGGTATTGTTCACGCATGTAAACAGTATTCAACACGTGACGGAAGCACACTAGAAACTAAGGTTTTTGAAGGCTATAACCGTTGATACAAAATAGATATGCTTTTGCTTTCTAAAAGTTCCTATACCAATGGAAATAGTGGGCATGCGAAGCATGGCAGCATGAAAATTCCAAAAAGCAATCAGAACGGGATGCAACAAGACTATGCATGGCCAAGTAGAAATCTCTGACCCATATAAACACAGGAAGTATTGCACTTTAAAGACAAGAAATGCTCCCCAATGTTGGGCCGCATATCGTGGTAAGGCATCAGAAACATTACCAGCTTTGGCTTCTTCTATGGACTTCTCGTCTTGAGGAAGGAAGACCATGCCTACACCTGTATTTGTCCTGTCAAAGGGAGCAAGCCCCTGCTTGTTAGCCCAGTCATTAAACAGGTCCCATGGGACACCGCTCATCAATCCTGCCCCATCGCCAGAGTCATTGTCCGCTCCACAACCACCACGGTGCTCCATGCACCCAAGAGCGGTAAGAGCATCCCGTACAATGTTGAACGACGGCTCATTTTTCAAGTTTGCAACAAACCCAACACCACAAGCTCCACGTTCTGATATGATATCGTTCAAATCCGCGACCTGATTAAAAAAAGGAATCCATGAGGTCAACAAGCATAAAGCACAGCACATGATTTACAGCGTCATAATTGTCACAACAAATCGCAGGTCATAACCCATTCAAACACATTCCAGAAGGTCCATGGAAAATTAGCACATTACAAACTTTCCACCTATGCATCACACAATGTGATACTCCTGGAGCTTGATCGTGATTAGTACCTGCCACCACAGCTGGCACCTATCCTTTCCTTACCACGCATTTTGTTGTTTATTACACCTGCATTTGCTACGTTTTGTTCACTTGCTACAATATGTACTTTAAAAACTCCATGAACAGAACAAAACAGACCAAAAGCGAAAATCTGCAGTGCATCACTATCAGCTAGAGATTAAAAAAAACTAGCACACGCAAGGAACTTTTGCGTCAACACAGAACTTTATCGGATACAGTAATCAGGAGATGCCAAGATAACTGGACTCCTTTCCCCAATTTCCCAACGCAATCGGCAATCCTACAACTATTGGACGCATACGGAGCACAGAACCAACCCAAAAGGTCTCAAAACTACGAATCAATCAAAACACGCGATTGCTCATGACTCCATAGACCAATCTAATCACCATCTCTTACCATCAAACCTACAAAGCACCAACCCTCAAACCCAATCACGACACAAAGGCACTTGATCGGCGGAGCGCGCATACCTTCTGCGCGGGCTTCTGCGCGGCCTGCCGCCGGGGGACGTCGAGCACGGCGCGGGCGGAGACGGCCCAGCTCCGCCGCGCAGCCGCGAGCGCCGGCGCCCACGCCCCTCTCGCGCGGAGCCGGCGCGCGGCGGCGCGCCCGGCGAGCAGCGGCGCGGCACGGGGGAGCGGGAGCAGCGCGGGCGGCGGCGGCGCCGCGCGTGGGAGCGTGGCCATGGCGCGCGAGTGATCCGGTCAGGCGTGAGCCCTCTAACCACAGCACGCGCGGCTGCGGGGGCGCACCAGCGTGATATAGGAGGCGAGGAGGAGGCGCCGCTCGCGTGGTGGGGGAATGCTGGCGGGATAGGCGCGGAAGCCGACAAGGCGGGGATCGTGTGGAGAGGAGGGGAGAGAAGAGGATAGGGCGGAGAGGGGGATGGATGGATACGGAGAGTAGCTATAGACGACGAGGAGCAACGCGACGACGAGACCTTGCGTCCGCCGCCTCTCGGGCGCACGGAGTCAGCCAGTCCGGTCGCAGGCGAGGCGGGCGCGAGCGAGCAGGCGAGGGGCCGATGGATCAAATCGATCAAAAGACGCCGAATAAATGGGAGTGCGGTGCGGGTGCGAGCGAGGTGGGGGTGGTGGTAGCGGTGGGGTTTGCACGATTTTTGCACATGAGGATTGATTGGTTTGTCTGTTAGGCTTAGGCTTTTTTTTAGCTTTTAGTTTCTTTAGAAGTTAAAAAGCTAATGTTAAAATATAGTGATTTTTTTAAAGTGGGTTATTTATACGACTTCTGACTCTAAAATCGTGTAGGTCATCCACTGCCGTTTCAAAAAATACAGACAAAAATCATCTGCCGCAGCAAAAAAAATACTCCTTTAGCTTTTGGTGGTATTATTGGAGGCTCCTTCATCATGGTGATTTTTCTTCTCATGTTGCTACCCATGAGGGCTACCAATTACTCAAAAGTGTATATGGAACTGGACTACGATGTGGTGTATGTTTGTTTTCTTTGTAAAAGGCGAGCAGTACGGATTTAAAACATGAGAATACATGGGAGGAACAATGTATCTTTGATATTAAGAAGGTGAGTGGGGATTTATACCGATGACCTCAACAACAAGCACGACTTTACACAAGGTGGCAAATGAAATTATTGATGTTGTTAAGTTCAACTAGCGGAGTGCCTTTGCATAGTTGCGTGGCTAGCTAAGTATAGTTAATATTAGTTACCCCTAAAAAAGTTATTGTGCGGAACTAGTACAAGTTTCAACCTCTGCTAAATTGAAAATATAAAAGATCACTTTGCACAACTGAGTTTTGTCCATCACTATTACTACATAATAATGCAAAATTATCATAAAAGATGCCTTGAAAAAAAACTGAGAGAAAAGATGTCATTGAATTACTTTGCAAAAAATGTTGGCCCTGTTTGGTGGATGGATGGCCATATGCTATATATATAACCGTGTGTTCGGTGCTCCTTGGTATCAACATGAACAAAATAGAAGTGTACATAAATTTACTAAGCAGTAAAGCAGATGTGTATACATGCACCCTATAGGGAACAACTTAGCCAAGGCGTCTGTCCTACTCCAACGAATGCACAAAATCAAAATAAGCTATAGTTAAGAACAAGAGCAGGAGTGTAGTTAAGTCAGTTACATTGTTCCATTTTATTTTGCCTTCACGTCATGGAGTAGTCGGTCGGGGACAAGGTGCTTCTAGCGGAAAGATCTACCGCCTTGCAAAGCTGCGAGTGATCTTTTAATTGTTTAGGATTCAATGAAAGCTAGGAATCCTTCTCTGTATATGGCCTTATGGATCATCAATTACATATCTCACCGTTAAGCCCTGTTAACCTAATTTTGACTGAATACAGAAGAAGAAAGATCGGTTAGCTTGGGAAAGACATATGAGTTTGACTCAAACTCTATTTTTACACACGTACATAACTTTTAAAGAGATTTGTCAAGAATTTAGTTTCCATGTTTATAAAAAGAAACCTTCACCGCTTTAATTCATGGTGGGCCATCAAATGGATGTATAAGATTTTTTTTCTGATTAATGAGAGAATTTATAAGAATTATCTTTTTTGTGATTTAAGGATTAACCTTGGAATTTATAACTCTCAAACGAAAGAGATACCTTTAATGTCATATGCTGTTTGTAGATATATAGATGTGAATGGAGCAATGATATGCTTGGTGCAAATTATTCAGGTTGAGAACCAGAAGTGGTGCTGGTGTGCATGTGTGATAGGCTTGCAACTCTATCGAACAATCATCACCACGAGAGCCTTTAGATGCTATCTTCTATAACCTGCGGTCCCAACAACCTCATAATCCGAGATGCAAAGTCTTCGAAACAATATGCTAAGTCTTCTCTTGTTCCTTCCATGGTTCCATAACAGCCTAATTAAGATTCCAAAGCCCAAATTATTCTTCTAGAATTTTGTTTTCTTGTGCCACTTATCGTTGTTGACCCTGAGAGTTTGGGGGTAGAACCGTAGAAGTTTGAAGCGTGCCGAAACCCCCTAGTTAGGCCGGCCCATCAGGCAACAAAACACTTTTAAACGAGCCGATGCCATTGCGTCCTTAGTTCGATTGGGCCTTCTCGGAGACCTAGAACAGAAATGGGCGTAGAAAGAGATGGTAGCAAAAGCATTTCATTTCATTTCATTTCATTTTCTTCAGCCTTTTCGGCGTTTTTCCTGAATGCCAGTTTTTTCAGTTTATGCCTTATATCTTCCTCCAAATAAACAAACAGATTGGTTTCTTCATCGTATTTTTAAAACAACTTATCAATATTCGGTTTATTTATATAAACGCTCGTTCTAAAGACAAAAACATCAGCCGCAGCCGAAAAAAAATATGCCCGAAAAGCACGTCTTTTGTTGCGTACGGCAAGCGTCAGCTTAACATCCGTATCATCTGCAGTTCTGCGTGTCAGTAGTGCTTCCATTACTATGTCCCTTCTACCCCTTCTTCTTATCCATGTACCACCCTGCTTATTGCGTTGTGAGGATCGGAGTATGTCACGAGCAAACTAGAGGGTTTCAGACTCCAACTCCTGAGAAACATTCCTCTGGTGAAACAAGCACCGGGGCTTCAACTTTCAATCACTGCATTGCACCTGTCAGTCTGCCATCATCTCTATTCGAAGCTCTCACCGATGCAGATGAATAAAAACTGTCGCGCAGCGTTGCCCAAGGTGCTGTTGCTCCTGACTTTGCTTGCTCCATGCTGCGAGGAATTCACAAGTCGCAAAGCGAAAATAGCTTCTCTCCCCTTTGCCATGTGTGAGTCCAACCAATGGAGTAATCACAGTAACTTTTGTCTTTGAGCACCAGTACAATCTTAACCTCGGGGATGAAAAAAGGCAGCAGTAGTTGCAGCAGTGCCATGCACTGCTCCGGCTTCAGTTCTTCAGATGGCTCTCACGGTCAGAAAACGAAGGGCTCTTCATGCTACGGTATGCATGTAGTCGGCAGAACAGCAGCCATACGGAATTCAGGTACAATGTCACTTTCCGAAGGTGTATTTCGTAGCTTCCAAATTTGGGCAAGCAATAGCATTGTGTACCGCAATCTCTTTCATGCATTATTCATTACGTCAGTGCAGAAAGAGACATGGATCTAATCAGATTATTTTTTCTTCTCACGAACTAACATAGAAACTTCTCAGAATTGCACGGTACAACAGCAAGAGTACGTAAGTACGTGCCTATGTGAAAAACGGTAGTCGCAAGTGGAGACATACGTGAAGCTAAATTACCATGGCAGCAAGTGCTTTCAGTTCATCTTATCAGTAAACAACAGCAAGAGAAACGCCACGGCTCTTGGTAGGACAGAATCATGAGGACGTCAGTTTCATCAGAGTTCAAGACAGCTTCCATTATCTGGGGGGTTCAGGACCATCATTTCTCGCCTTTAATTTGTTCTCTCTTGCTTGGCCTGCCTTTTGGTAGCAATCGCTAGGCACGAACCTTGAGCTGTGGCGCTGACGACAAATGTGGGACGCTGTAGGAAAAATGTATCCTCTAGATCTATATATATGCCTTCAAACGAAAAGCACTTCAGGTAGATATGCATGTATATATTCACATTCTGGCTTACAGGAAAACTAAGATGAGACGGATGTATTGATTATTCAAGCAAATCAACGTAGCTAGCTAGAGTCTAAACTAAAACATAACGGTATTGTTGCTATACATGGAGTATAATATTGCAAGTGGAGAGAACATGCACGCAACACGATCGTTGGTGATTAATCTTTCAGGTATATATACATGTACAATCATGTTACATGTTGCCCGTAAAACAAATACATGTAAAATGGACAGAAATAATGCCCTTTCTCTTCAGATCAGTTTTTGCTATGGCATGCTCGCTCATTGGATGCTATTTTGTGTGCGCACAACTTTCTTATATATGCTTATGCTTTCTCCTTTTAGTTTTGTTTAATAGAATCCTCAATCCTCGGTGTCCAATCAGCGTTGCTGCGTACAAGAGAAGGTTCGGTGTTGATAATTGCCGGCCACAGCTCCCAGAAATACATAAAAAAAAATGGGGACATATCTCGCAACTGTCTGATCTTTTCATCTCTTGCTCATATTTTCTATTACTTCTGTTTGTTAGCAGAATATAAAATTGTAGTCATGTTAGTGCAACATAACAAGATCAGTACGAGGGATCATATAAAAAGGTCCATATATATTTATGACAAATCATTGTTAATATATGCTGAGTTGGATTTTGGTTTTTACAAAGCTTGGCAAATTTTCAGTTCCTCTGTCTGGCAACCAGTCTTGATCGATATGTGGAATCAGACAGACCGCTGGCTTGACCGGTTAAACTGTTATGTAGGGGCGGTCAGACCTGTCGCTGAGTCGGCGGTCAGACCAGTAAAATTCTGAATTTCAGCTGACTTCTGAATTTTGGAATTTTGAATGTGGATCAAGTCGAATTGTCCTATGTCAGTGCATTCATATTGTATGAAACATGTTTAAGTTAACGTGGGTCAAGTTATAAAGAACTTATGCTCGAAAACAATTTGTTAGTCTTTGGATATGCAGGAAAGTTTGGAGTCAATCATGATTAACAACGATGATTGGGACTATACTCATGGAGGAGCTGAGGTTCAGAACGGTTAAGAATACTGAGTGAGATGGTTGAGCTCAAGCGTGATACAAGGAAAGTAAGAAATATTGAAGAAAAAGTTCGAGCGATAGATTGCACCAAGTGACATGGTCAGTTGTCCGTTGAAAACTAGAGTGGGAGAGATTTATCTATGCGTGGCAAGGTATTAGTGCACCTAAACATGATGGGCATGGCAATTGGTTGCAAAGGAAGAAGAAGGCCGGATCAAGGTGGGGGTATTTTGGTAATTGACCAAATATAAAAAATGAATCAAAACCACGGTGCTTGAGAAAGTGGTTTAAGTTAAAAAGATGTTGAGAAGAACAAATGAATCAAAGGCTAACGACTTTGTGGGCTTGGTCTCATGTGCTTTAAAAATAGTGTGTGAGTTAAGTGTGAGTGAAAGACCAATGTTGTATGGAGCTAACAGGTTCCCTCAATTATGCTAGTGGACAGTATCCATTAGGGTAGATGTGGATTGGTTGCACCGTCTACTTAATGGGTTGGGAATAGAAGCTTGCAAGAAAACCATCACAATCGTTTCATTCTTGATTTCTACTGTTAGGATTTGAAACAAAAGAGTGAGTGTTATGGTGTGCTCTCTTATCCTCCTTATGGAATGGTTGTAAAACACTTATCTTCAAATAGCAATAGTTCAATTTTGTTTATCTCTCATGAAGTGACCTTGTTTTGGTTAATTTACTCTTGTTCTTGATGGTTATTTGTCTCTTATCTCCTCTTTTTGATCTTATTGTATGCCAAGGACGTATAAGTGATGGAGATAAGTTATGTAAATCAAATATCATCTATCTAGGCACTGTGGTTTATAAGATTTTAAAGTTGCCCAGTTTTTACTTGATTGGGGCATTTCTTGAGGAATCTTGAAACAAGGTTCTGGGTTCGATTCTTTGGGTGGTTTTGCTTGTTGTGATATTTGGAAGCTCATCTAGAAACATCTTGGCTATTCTTAACCTACAAATAAGTTGTTTCTCAAGTTTTTGTGCAACTTTGCATGTTTTGAAAAAGGTTAAAATTTTAGTCAAGATCCATATGATCTTTGGATGCAATATGTTTCTGAGACTCTTAATAAGGCATATGCAAATTTTCACTTCTTTTAACACATGGATTTTGAAATTTGCATCAAAAGTGGTTTTGGTCTAAACTAATTTTCTGTTCGAAAAACAAAGAAACGATCAAACCGGCCACCAGTCAGACTAGCGGTTTGTTACCAGTCAAACTGCCCACCGGTTAGAGTGCACCTCTAGTAGCGGTCCGACCAGTTATGTACTGAATTTGTGGATCCTCGCTATTTTAAGTTGTTGTTTGAATTTAGGCTGTTAAATATGTTTTTTTATAGCTTTTTAGTTACTAAAGTGAAAGATTTTTAAATGCTTAATTTTTTTAAAAAAAACATACCATTCATCTACTCAATTACCATTGCCGGTCCTACGGAGCAGTATTTTTCGAGAAAAAAGTCGGAAGACCAAAAGACCATCCGGTATTGGCACCAACTACGAGCGTTCCGTAGTAATTGTATATTTTTTCAGAGCTGTTTTCAACTGACGAGAAATGCTTTTAAAAGTTGCTCGGTGTAGGGTTCCTTCCAAGAACTCGGATCCACGTCAAGCGCAATGTTTCACCGGACCTGACACTAACCAATCATTTCTCCAGAAGAAGCACAAGATGACAACCAGGTTCTTATACATGACTCTGACTGAACTGCGCAGGCATGACATGCATATCAAAACCTGCCATTGCAGGGAGCTAACCATTTTCGCACGAAATAGCTAATCCTCCTATCGCATCGGCAAACACAATGGACAGTAACCTGACTGCCTGCTTGCAGGTTGCTATCCACCAGTTCTCATCAGATGATGTTGTACTCGTACATACTCGATCAGCAGGTTAAACACCTGGCTGCTGAATCTGTCTTTTTCATTGCAGGGAAGCAAGTTACACAAAATGCGCAACGTTGCTACATTCTGTCTTTGGCACAATGCAGAATTGCAGATAAGCCATCATCGCAAGCTGACTCTAAAGCACGCAAAATGCTGATGTCTCAGCTGCCACTAATTTTCAGTTGGCCCCATCTCTGTTGCATCATTGGAAGTTGGCAAATAGCCAAGACATGATCATTCATTTCAGGAAAGGAGAACAAAACTGAGGTAGCACTGCTAGCCACCAGGTCCTCAGAAACACTGTACAGTGTGTGCAGACGGAAATCCAAGTATATCCTATGGGTACGTTGAAAGGTATCAATCAAGACAGTTACAAAAGAATAGTACCTGATACATGCTACCGTCAGGTAAAAAGAAATTTACAACTCAGGACTGGCTTACGCACTTGTGGTTACAATTTTTCTATCTGTAAGTTGAATCATTAACGTCTCCTAACCTACAAAATATTAGTGAGCTCTATATATGTATGTATATAGCTATTTGTATTTACGTGAGCGCCCGGCAATTTCTGGAAGACCATGAGGAGTTCGAGCAACTCTTACCATCCAGATGTCTTCTACTACTGAACCTGCAGTCATCCATTCTGATAAATATAAGTAGATAACTGACAGCGCACAAGTAGGGACGCCCCACTGCATTGTGCACAGCTCGAGCATTCTTTTGACATTTCAAGGTTCATCTGCACTAGGGGGCTGATGTAGTTCTCAAGCTTCGATGTGATTTCAGCTGTCTAACTTGTCTTCTTGAAACGCGTTGTATATGAAATCTTTAAAACGTCTGGAATACTGCCTTGGATCCACTGCTGATATAGATGTTGGATCATATTGGAAAGACTTGTATGCATGCTCAAGCTTTTTGCTGATATCGTAATCTTGAAGTATGTCTATAATCCCAAAATACAATATAACATCGTAATATTCCCCAGTTGGCTCTCCAATGAGCTGAGATTCACAATCATTCTTCCGAGCAGTCAATTCAGCCCTTGCAGGCATGTTTGCCCCAAGTTTGATTTTAGACCACCTGTTCATTCACAATATTCAGATGAAAAATCTCAAGTAAATAGTGAAAGAATATATATGAGAGGGGTATTTTTCATGGTAAATTATTACGTATGCTGTGTGTATTTGTACCCTGTCTTGAAATTCAACTGTATGCTTATTTACTACCCGCTGCTCCGCTAGTTGACAGCACATATAAGCATACGAGGACATGCTACGGCTTGGCAATGCAACTGTGTACTGTAGCATAAACAGTATCATTTGGTACTGTACATAAACAGTACTGAATGGTATTGTTACTTATTTGGAGAACATTTATTTATTCATTGCTTGATTATGAATGGTGTGGCTTCTCTTTTTATATAGATAAGGTTAGCCCCTAACAATATAGAAACTAACATAATCTAATGCAACCAATCAACTAAAAATAATATCATATCTATACAATCTAAATATAAATATATTATCTAACTATTCTTAATATAAAAATATGCATCTAACTTTTCCTAATATTAAGATATGCTAAGATTATATCCTAAACAGCTGCTACAGACCATGCTACAGTAACGCACGTCATTGTTCGTGCTATAGTTCCGTACTGTAACACTTCATCCCCTGCGGCGAGACAGCTCGTCCTCAAGCTGTCAGGTGGCGGCCACAGACTAAGACCTTCGTGTCCCTATGTCAATGAAATGGCACAATGCTGCCGCATGGCGTGGAAGATGATCAGTGAAGCCCCGATGCACAATAGTGAGGATGATAACCCTCTAGTTTTGGTTGGCATCACAGGAGTCGCCAGCGGCAAGGGCAAACGATGTAGGGCAGCAACATCCTTCTTGACCCGAGATGCACTGGTTGTGGAAAAGATGCGACGACGTCGCTGACCCCCACATGACAACCATTGCGCTCCGCATCTTCGAAGGCACGGTGTTGCCCGGCCACTAGAAGACCGCCGCTGGACCGTAGCAACCTTCCTCCATGACAAAGGCACCAAAGGTGCAGCCAAAGACAGCTCCGTCGATTGAAGCGTTGGTGACGAAGGCAGGTGTGGCATCAGTGACGACGTTGGTTCTGGTGGCAACGTGGCTAGTGCCAATGCCAACGCCGATGAAGTGGTGACAGTGCAGCCATTGCAATGGCACACGACACCTCTTCTTGCTCTTTCAACTTGTCCACCAACTCCAACTTGTCCACCAACTCCATAGCCTTCTCGAGTAGGGCCATCAGCTCCTTGTTGCTAGTCTTTAAGCTCTTCGAGCTGTCCAGGATAGATAGTGTGGCTCCGGAAGCTATGGTGAGTGAATGAGTGGCTCTGATATCAAATATTGTGGTTGGGTACTGGGCCGAAGACCGGGGATAGAGCACTCACCCTCATCTAACCACTAGCAGGGCTTTTCCCTGACGAGACAGAGAGGCTCTGAGGCTTATTTGGAGAATCTTTGTTTATTCATTGCTTGATTATGAATAGTGTGTCTGCTCTCTTTGTATAGATGAGATTAGTCTCTAATAATATAGGAACTAACAATCTAATACAACCAATCAACTAAAGATAATATCATATCCATACTATCTAAATATAAAGATATGCATCTAACTATTCCAAATATAAAATATGCATCTAACTTTTCCTAATATGAAGATATGCTAAGATTATATCCTAAATAACTGCTATAGGACCGTGCTACAGTACCATCGTGGTACTGTTCGTGCTACAATACTCGCGATGCTACAATTCCGCGCCGTAACAGAGCTGGCAAATATGACTGGAAAGGTAGTAGCTGCTAGAGTCCTCAGCAAAAATGCCTCAACGTAGCTAGAAGTCATGGTGGGCATGAACCAACTGCACACATTTTAGATTTTGAATAGGTCACAGAAGAATGATTACATGATTGCATCTTGAATTATTTCATTTCAGTTCTCAAGATTATGTCGATCGAAAAAGTAATCATTAGAGGTCCAGTTGACTTAAAAATTATGAATGAGCAAGCTGTTTTCTCTAGGGTTAAAATGCTGCTTAAGAAAGAAGTACTAAATATCCTTGAGCCAAGAAATCAGTGTCAACTTTCAGGCATATATAATATAAATGGTTCAAACCTAGCATTGCCATAGAATATTTGATGATTTGCTAGTAAGCCTACCAATTACAATGCTAGGATCGATACAGGCAGACATCATAGAAGCATAATTATTCCCAAAAAAAGGTTCGCATTCCAGTAACACATAAATACAAGACAGAACAGATAAGAGTAGTTAACATGTCTGGCTTACCTGTTTGGATCAGCAAGAAACTGATCTGTGTTTCCTCTTGAAAGGCGAGGTGCTGATGCTTCGTTGATATCGCTGTCAGCAGAGCCTTCAACCAAACAAAGTGCATTGTAAGGTATAAATAACTACTTGATTATTCTTTAACAAATTTGCTAAGGTGTTTTTGGGTTTTCCAAGCAACCTTCGGTCAGAGGCTTCTCTCTATTATCTCTAAAATGTACACCCACCAGGAGACTGTAATCCATAATCTTCTCCTGCTCAAGGAAATCACAATCCCTGTCCACTTGCCTGCTTAAACAAATTTAACCTCTCTATTAACATTATGGACTAAAAATGCCATGATTTCTAATTAACACTAAACTCAAATTTAAACTAGAATATGAGACAAAAGTTGGTTGCACCTTTGGAACTCTTGAAACCACTGCTTCTTCAATCTAAATATGAAGTTCAGATCGAGGTCTTTCAGAGTTGTATACTGATCAATCTCAGTTTGTGGCTTGTCAGTTGTACGGCCAAGAGACGAGCCTTTTAGATCAAAACGCCTATGGATAGAATAATCAGAGCAAAATAGATTTCCCATGATGACAAAACGAACCTGGGAGTAGTACAGAAGGAAACAGTCAGGGCACACATTTTGAACATTGGCAATAATGTATATAACAAAGGTAGCGCTAAGGATGCAGAAGAAATGTACAGTCACATTCAACTCTAACCTTCTTCTGATTTGCCCCAGCTAACTTGACACAATGTAGACCAAAAAATTTGGTTACTAGAGTATTCTCAAACGCGCGGACATGATTGTAGTAAGCAGGAAGCATCTTCAGAAGCATCTGTAATGTAAACAATTGTTTCTTCAGAAACATGATTGTAGTAAGCTGGAAGCATCTTCAGAAGCCCAGAGACAGAAGGAAGCACAAATGACAAACCTTAACTTCTGATTTCTTCATTGTTTTTATCATGTACCGATCATCGTTTGTTAAGTAAAAGAAGCTTCCACTCTTACCAGGAGATGAGAGCTCCCGGAGAGCCTCACTTCCACACAGGGATAACATATAGTCAGCAGCATCCACCTTGAACAGCTTGCGCAATGTCCTGCGATTCAGTTCAGAACAAACGGTATGTTGGTCAGCATGATGACACTAGAACAAGGGTACAGCAGCATATATCTTTATCATGGGAGTGTTGACCAACCGGAACACCTGAGGGCAGTAATCCTTCCATCTGAATTCACAAGAATTGTGAGGAGGAGTGTATTTTGAGCCTTCTGGAGGGAACTTTGTCCATACTTTTTCCTTTGGGTCGAAAGCCGACGATTTCAGATCAAGCGTAACTGGACCTTGCTTCCCGACTGCATGCCTGTGTCAGCAAATCACTGTTAACGCAGAGATGAATTTAACTGTGGTGAAAAAAATGAAAGAAAAATGGCTAAATATGCTTGCAAGGAGTTCAGTAACAATCTGACCCATCAAGGAAATGCTGTGATTTGGTGAAAAATTCACACAGAAGGGTGAAGCCTTTACCATGTAATAAAAATCAGATTGGCCAACCCACCAAAAAAAGATCACTTTTTAACCATAACATGACCCAAAGCAATTTCTTTGATGATTCACATGTCAATATTCCCTAATTCGAACTTGTAAATCAGCAAAAGTACCAAAGCCAACGCGAATTTCTCCGGTGTTACGTGGTGCCAAAGTAACATGATCAAATCCCACAATCGCGACAGCAAAATGTTCATAATTCACCCCCGCCATTGAAGGCGAACGAACGAACGCACGCACCTGATCCCGAGCTGCAAGTTGAGCATGAGCTCGTAGTTCTTGTGCCCCTTGGCGATGGTCTCCCCCTGACGCTTCGCCTCCCGCGGTGGCACCCACTTGGCCATGTGCGGCGCCGGCGACGGCGGCGGTAGCCCCCTACCCTCACCGCCGTCGTCCGTCCTGACGCTCCTCCGCGCGCCCACCACCTCGTCCGCCAAGGCCGCCCCGTCCACAATGTTGCACGTGATGTCCCCGTCAGACTCCCAAATGCAAATTTTGTCGTACTTCCGGTCGCCGCCGGAGGTATTGCTCAGCCCGGACGCCGAGCTCGCCCGCCCATTGGCCGTCCTGTTCCCCGAATAATTCAGCGACTTTTGCAGTGACGCCGACTCGGTGCTGCCGCCCATAAAGCCCGGCAAGTCCCTCGCGAACACGTCACGGGGATCACGCGCCGTCGGGGACGACGCCGCCGGAGACGCGTAGTAGACGCCCTTCTGCTGGACAATGCCGGTGGGGCTGTCGCGCGCCCAGTAGCCAACGTAGACGCTGCCGTCGGCCCAGCGGAAGGTGCCCTGGCCGTGCGGGCAGCCGTCCTCCCACCCGCCGTCGTAGCTGTTGCCGTTGGACCAGACGAGCGCGCCGCGGCCGTGGATGAGCCCCGAGCGCCACTGCCCCGTGTACTCGGTGCTGTTGCGCCAGATGTAGCGGCCAGTGCCGTCCTGCAGCCCCACGCGCCACACGCCGTCGTACTGATCGCCGTTGGCGTAGCTCTTCTTGCCGTGGCCGTGCTTGAGGTTCATGGACCAGGACCCCCGGTACGTGTCCCCGGCCGCGCCGGTGTACGTGCCGGCGCCGTCCATGAACCCGTCCCTGAAATCGCCCTCGTATGTGGCGCCCGACGGCCACGAGAACTTGCCCCGCCCCGTCGCCTTGCCGTGCCGCCACTCCCCCTCGTACATGCACCCGTCCGTCCACAGATACTTCCCCGTCCCATGCGGCGCGCCCCCGCGCCACTGCCCCGTGTAGAAATCGCCGTTGGGGAGGCCGTGCTCCACGTACCCGTGGTGGTGCCCGGCGTCGTCGCCGCCTGTGGACGACGACGCCGAGGAGGACGCCGTCTCCGAATCGTCCGCGGCCGACATCGGGGACACCCGCCGCCTCCCCGCGGGCTGCGGATGCTGCTGCAACTTGCGCACGGTCGCCTCCCACGCCCTGGCGCGGGTGTGCTCGTGCATTGGGCGCGCCCGCCTGTCCCGGCCACACCTTCTGCTTCTTCTTCGCAGCCGCCGCCGCTCCAGCTCCCTGTCCGGCCTCTTGCCCTGGCGCGCGATACTGCGCTTGGCCGTTGATCTAGCACCACCGGAGGCTGCTCGCGCGCTGCCTCCACGGCGGCATTGTTGGAGGAGAGAGGTAATGGTGAGGAATGGATGCACGCAAGCGAGCGAGAAGGAAGGAAAGAAGAAAAGAAAGTAGTATTTTTGGTCGGGAGGTGGGAGAAGAGAGAGGAATGTTGGGAAGAGGATTCTCTGAGCCTTGAGAAGGAAGTCCGTCAGCGAACTTTAGGTGATTATTTAACATTTTCCATCTATGTTATAACTTATAATTTTTTTAAACAAATAAAGGGATATTTTCTCCTTTCTTTTTAAAACGGCTTATGGATTTATCGATATTATTGTAGGAGTGGCACAACCGTCTATAACTAGAACTTGCAACTAGCTCCATATATAATAGGCCCAATAACATATAGGAATGTACCAATATACCCTTACCTTTTGTAATGATCAAAGAGGTAGAATGAGAATTTCCAGTCATACCTCATTCATGTACATAAACCCTCAAGAGGGGTATGAGAATGAAGGATCCACTTATTTTACATATGAGCTCTCTTCTGTTTCTAACTCTACCTTCTCCCATGGAGAAAGAGGTATCATATACTCTCTATTGTAGCAAGGCTTCTTGCTACAACAGTTGGCGCCATCCATGGGGACTCACGCAAAGAAGTTGCGTAAGAGAAGGCGCTAGAGAGGGCTACTATCGGAGCGCTTGTGTCGCGAGCACCCCAGCCAGCTTTTGCTGGTTTTCAAAAAAAAAGTGATGCTCTTGGTGACGCCCTATCGTGCTAGATACTATCGGCAGCTGCCCCATCACACCAGCAAAGGTAGGCGGCACTTCTCATTGTCATCATCACGGCACCAGGGAGTTGGCCCTTATGCACGATGTATACCGGCTCCGACTGTCGGCTGACCACCTCATGGTCGTAGATGTTTGTCTGACCATTCTGTGGTCATAGACGCTTAAAGCTTCATCTACGACCGCATCATGGCCAGCTCTTCACCGATAGCTATGACCACCTTGTGGTTGAAACTTCATCGACGCCAGTCCGAAGCGTGGGGACGGAACGCACGTGCTCCGAAGCCTTCGCCCCACCATTGACTTCGTCAACACCTATCACACCTTCGGCGATATCGTCCGACCCCTTAGGATCGAACCTTTGCCGACACTCGTCCGACCACCTTATTGTCGTGACTTCATCTGACCAACTCACGATCAAGGCTTAGTTCGACCACCCAGTAGTCGTAGACGCTTCGTTCGACCACTCCATGGTCGTAGACGTCCCATCCGACCACTTTGTGATCGTGACTGCGCATGCCTCAGAGCTTCGTATCGCCCCTACCTTTGTCGACCACGGCTCTGAAGGGTTCGGGATGGAACACACGCCTCATAGCTTCGTCTCGCTGCCGCCTTCGTTGGCTGCGAGTCCGAAGGATGGGAGACGGGCCACATGTCAGAGCTTCGTCTTGCCGCTGCCTTCGTCAACCATGACTCCGAAGGGTGGGGGACAAGCCATGCGTGCCAGTTTTGTCTCGCCGCTGCCTTCATCAACCATCAGTCCAAATGGTGGGGGAGGGCCATGCGCGTCACGAGTCTCATCTCGCTATCGCCTTCATCGACCACGTGTCTGAAGGGTGCAGGACGGACCGCCACATGCGTTAGAGCTTCATCTCGCCACTGCCTTTGACGACCACGACTCCGAAGGGTGGGAAATGGGCCGCGCATGTCAGTTTTGTCTCACCGCCACCTTCGTCAACCGCGAGTTCGAAGGGTGGGAGATGGGCTACGTGCGTCACAGGTCTCATCTCACCCCGCCTTCATCGACCGCATGTCCGAAGGGTGGGGGACGGGCCACATATGTTAGAGTTTCGTCTCACCGCTGACTTTGTTGACCGCGACTCTGAAGGGTGCAGGATAGAACGCGTGTGTCAGAATTTCGTCGGGTGAAGAATACGACCACAAGGTGCTCGGGCAAAGACATGACCATGAAGTAGTCAGACGATGCCATGACCACGAGGTGGTCAGATGAAGTCTCGACCGTGAGACAATCGAATAGAACATCTACGGCCACCAGGTGGTCGGACAAAGTCTCGACCGCGAGGTGGTCGGTCATGACCGCGAGTCGGTCGGATAAAATGTCAATGACGACGAGGTGGTTGGACGAGGTCACGACCACGAGGTGGTTGGATGAAGCGTCTACGACCACGATGTGGTCGGACAAAGCGTTTATGACCGTGTGGTGGTTGGACGAGGTCATGACCGCGAGGCTGTCAAACAAAGCGTCAACGACCACAGGGTGGTCGGACGAAGTGTCTACGACTACGAGGTGGTCGAACGAGATCACAATCACTGGGAGGTCGGACGAGGTCATGACCGCGAGGCGGTTAGACGAAGAGTATGACTACGAGATGGTTGGACGAAGAGTACAACCACAAGTTGGTCAAACGTTCGATGCTATTAGCGTGGCACACTCCCTGGTGAGGCGCGTAAAGCACACGGGGCTCACCGGGGGCGTCGCTAGTACAGGGGACTTGGTGGTGCCCGCACCTGGCGACTCATTTATACTCTGTAGTGTTTATCGGGATTGCTAAGTTCTCGACGCTTTATACTCTACAGAGTACGCGAGGGCACGATGTCATCGTGTGAATTTTTATACTCCGTAGAGTTGCCCAGGATAGCTAAGTTCCTGACACTTTATACTTCACCAAGTACGCCGGGGTGCCAGGCCACCATGCGATTTTTTATACTCCGTAAAGTTGCCCAGGACGGCTAAGTTCCTGGCGCTTTATACTCCACAGAGTACGCTGGGGCACGAGACCACCGTGTGATTTTTTTATACTCTATAGAGTTGTCCGGGATGATTGAGTTCCCGATATTTTATACTCCACAGAGTACGCCGAGGCGCAAGGCTACAATATAGAACATACATTCTAAACATGCTCTACATTTTTTATCTGCTCATTCTCTACTTTCTTTTTCTATTGGTGATTTTTGGGGTTGCTTGGAGGATCAGTAGTTATCCCGGTGGTTTTTAGTTGGTGGTACCGGTCACGTTCGTATTAGATTTTAAAATCTGTTTTTTAGTAAATAGTCTTTCTACATGATCTAATTTTTAAATAAAGTGTCTTTTTAAAATATGATCTATTAGTCGATTATAGTATATACTATAGTAATTTTATTTTTATTGACCAAAATTATATGTGAGTATCTTTTATAAACTGTTACTATTTATAAGTCAAAGTTAGACCCTGTTTGGTACAGCTTCACCAACAGCTTCATGAGCTGTTGTGAGCTATTTTTTGCCAAACACTCTTTTTGCAAACAGTTTCATGGATGAAGCTCCTTAAATCATGCTCTCACAAGGGAATGGGGTGGGGTGAAGCTGAAAATAGTAGCTTTTCACAGCTCTCTCCCTCAGGCTCGCAGTTCTAGGAACCCACTGCCCTTGTAGTTGACAGAAATTACAGCACTTTGCCACTGGGTCCCCACGCCTGTTTCCTCTTCCTCCCGTTCGCACTTCTCTACCGTTCGCACTGGTTTTAATTTTTTTATTTTTTTATTTTAATTTTTTAATTCATACTCATTCAAATATATTATTTTTTTAATTCATATGACCATATACAAACATACAACTCCAAATGTTAGAACAAGTCAGGTAGACAGGGGCATCTTGGACAATTGCCCTCTCTCAGCCATGCATGAAGCTATTGGTGAAGCTGTTTTGCCAAACAGTTTTCCAAAACAGCTTTAGCTTCACCGGTGAAGCTGCTCGTGAAGCTGAAACAAAAAAAAAAACAGCTTCACTAGTGAAGCTGGGCTGTGACAAACGGGGCCTTAATATGATCAGGCCATTAATTAATGAGTCAGAAGGCTAGAGATTTCGGTTCTAGTGTTGTCTCTATGCTTAATTAGCATCAGTGTTATTCCAGTGCTAACCAGCTAACTAATCAATCCTTGGCTTAGGTGGTAATCATTTGGGTTTTTTTAGTGGCTTATGGCTGAAAAGCACTGTAGCTGGCTGAAAAAACACTGTAGTTGATAGAGGTTTATTTAGCATAATTATATTTAAAAAAATTAAAAATATAAAAAATATGTTAGCCCATTATGTATAATACAAACACATACGGAAAAAAAGAACCGGTAAAAAAACTTAACAAAAAGCTAAAAGTTCAGAAAAAAATGAAATTTATAAATAGTGAAAAATAAACCGGAAGTTACAAGCTGAAGCCCAAACGAAATTTAGGAGGTCTGTGCTTGTGAGACGGTGGGCTCCGAGTCTTTCTCCTAGGCTGCACAGGAGCCCCAGGTCGTTAACAGTAAGCAGCAGGTAAGTGGCAACACTGCACAATTTCTCCTCTAATTATCTTATCCGTTTACCAGCCCTAGTCCTTGTTCCTACTTTTTACTTTCTACTACTGTCTAGCCTCCATTTGGTTTCTGTTCGGGGTCTTGCCTCTGTTCCTTACCAGCGGACCAGCATGATTCAGCTGCAAATACTTCGCAACCATGTCATGCTACTGGCTTGGTCCGAGGCCCTACTTACATTGGCATCTATTTATGATTTTTACTTTAAAAAGCTAAAAGATAATACGAATATTCGATTTTTCGAAGCAGCTTCTTCATCTCTCTTGTTACCGTCTTGCTCTAGAGATAAGACAGGGGTCATAAGTACATCACGCATCTCACTTTTCTCTCTTCCATCACGTGCACACATCTCTCACTCACTTTTTCTACAGCTCGCATTCTCCTACTTAAAGCCACTTTTTTCAACCATTACTATTCATTTCTAGCTAAAAGATATCAACCGCGGACAAAAACCGTCAGTAAAAATCAATACAAACAACCCTAATATTTTGCCTTCTAGATCTAACCAGCTGGTTAGTTAAGGAGTACTAATGACTGGCTTCTAATCTTGCTTTTTATAGCTAATCCAGCACTAGTAAATCTCAATCTCAGAGGGAGAAAAAAAAGGTGATCTACTAATAAAGCGGTAATGGTCAGGACTCAGGACACATACATCTTCTACGAGAGCGAGTCGGTCGTATTGTTAGTTGTTCTTCTGTCATGCAAGGCACGTACTTCCCGTCCGCCAACCTTAGCATTTAAAGATGGACATTTCCTTCAGCTTGGGCTGACTTTAGGCCAAGCTACCTCATAACCAAGATTTAGGAGTACTATATTTGATATCAATGTTCTAGTCTGGTAGAAGAAAAAGATCAACAATACCCAGAAAGTATGGCACGTCAACTGACGGATTCATTCACCTTCCCAAGAAAGTTCTCTAAGATCCAAGTTTGTTTGGTAGTGGTATCTCTCTGTGTATCATGATCAGATACCGTTTCCCATTCTGATATCTGAGTAATGATATCAACAATCACAGTCCAATTAGTTCTTGCAACACGATTTCTGATGTGTTTAACTCTACTACTCGCTACTTCCTCCATATCTGTGTATCTTCAGATCATCAACAGACATCAGCACATTGCAAAACTTGCACACTGGAAAGGCATAGTAATTACCAGTACAACTGCACCACCCTCGAAATTATTTCCATCAAACATCACATAAACTAAGATTATGTTAGTCGTGCGTCCAAATAAGTGGTCGGATCTTGATCCATTTCTTGAAGGTGCGTCCTTGCCTGAAGGTTGGTGGCCTGGTCTCACAACTGTTTCATTTTCTTCTACGCTAGTACCATTTTCCTTTGGCCGGTGCAAAACCTGACCAGTTCTGAGTTCTCCCTGAGCCAACGCTACAACTGCAGTTCTAAAAATAAATAAAAAAGCTACAACTGAACTACCTGTTCTTCCAACCCATCCAATGTACAAAGCGACAGATACATACGGCTAGAAACAGAAAAAACAAGGGGAAAAAGTATGTAGGACACAGGTGAGGTCAACAACATTGTTCTTGCCTGGCTTATACACAACAGGAATGTTGTCCTTGTCCTGTTTCTCCATGGCATTTTTCATGGCTTTTCTGTTGGGAAATACTAATCCAATCTGTTGCCGTGTATAGGCCCAGTGCTGTTTTATTCTCATTGCCCTCCTAAATATTGCAGATCATGGATGACGATGGCACGCACTGTGCAAAAATCAAAGGAATAAATATGTGCACTGGACGTGTCTGATGGGGCAAAATGTACATGAAAAGGACTCTCGTCATGCACATCACCAAGTGAGGACAAACCAATTGATTTAGTTGAGCAAAAAAGGGATACATGTTTTTGTAAATAAAATGCATTGACTGCATTATATACGGAGTCAGTCTATTTGTCAAAACAATGTGACATACGGTATCATTCCATCTAATTATTTGGTAGATGGTTTTCTACTATTATAGGTTTGCTCTAGACATGGATGCTCTTCAGAGAGGTATAAATAGTGAATCCTAGTAAGCTAGTAATTTGGAAGATCCTTGGAATGCTGCAAATGCCAGAGAGATGCCAAAAAAAGGGACATAATTGAAACGCATCGTGCTAAGTATCTGCATTAGAGATTTGTGCGCCGTATATAGGCGCGGTTCAGGGGGGATGATCTTATCCCAGCGGTGGTTCACTCGTTGTTTTCCCAGGACCATGTACAGGCACAGCAACAACCGACTCCATTAGCAAATTTTTCGGCCATAGTGGGAAGTACAATGTGCAGCAATCTACAGGGAGATCGCATCCATTCTTGTCTTAATAGCAATGATTTGGAACCCCCCGCTCGAAGTAAACACAGACGCCAAATGAAAAACGCCACGAGTTACTACCGATGCTGCTATATACCTGAACATGTTTTTCTTTTATCTTTCGAAGGGGCACACATTTCTCATCAGTCTGATATGAACCAATAAAGAGACAGCGAATCGTGTGGAAGAACTCCAATCAATCTCAAAATCCAAGAAAGCAAAAGAAAAAAAAGGGAAGACACGCAGTTATAGGTCGCACGGCAACCCCCATATTTGGCTCTTTTCCAGGACGTGTGATGTGAGTAGGGCCTGCGATATCGGCGCTTCCACAGCCCCACCCTACGAGAAATCCGACCTCTACTGGGCTCCTGCCCAGGTCGGCACCACCCGTCCGCGGCTTGACGCCGACCGCAGCGAGGCCACCACTGGGCACCAGGCGCCCGCGCCGCGCAGGGCTGACGCCGAAAGAACGAGCGCAAACGGGCAAAACGTACGTCGTCGTCAGGCGATCCCGGCGATCCGCTCTCAGCGCGGCCCTTGCTCTGGTCCGCCGGGCTCGGCCGATTCGGAAGCTGCGATCCGATCGAGGCCCTGTTTCGTACAGTTTCACCAACAGCTTCATGAGCTGTTGTGAGCTGTTTTTTGTTAAACACTCTTTTTGCAAACAGCTTCATAGATGAAGCTCCTTAAATCATGCTCTCACAAGGGAATAGGGTGGGGTGAAGCTGAAAATAGTAGCTTTTCACAGCTCTCTCCCTCAGGCTCGCAGTTCTAGGAACCCACTGCTCTTATAGTTGACAGAAATTACAACACTTTACCACTGGGTCCCCACGCCTGTTTCCTCTCCTCCCGTTCGCACTTCTCTACCGTTCGCACTGATTTTAAATTTTTTTTATTTTTTTATTTTAATTTTTTAATTCATACTCATTCAAATATATTATTTTTTAATTCATATGACCATATACAAACATACAACTCCAAATGTTAGAACAAGTCAGATAGACAGGGGCATCTTGGACAATTGCCCTCTCTCAGCCATGCATGAAGTTGTTGGTGAAGCTGTTTTGCCAAACAGTTTTCCAAAACAGCTTTAGCTTCACCGGTGAAGCTGCTCGTGAAGCTGAAACTAAAAAAACAGCTTCACTAGTGAAGCTGAGCTGTGCCAAACGGGGCCCGAATAACGCGCAGGCGCGTGGCCCACTGTCTTTTGCCGAATCAAAATCACTTTTAGTAGTCCTGTTTCATATCGTATTTATAAAAATAGTAGTATGCTTATCGTATTAACAAAAATATCATTTTTGCCGTCTGACGGTAGCGCCCGCAAGATGACACGTGACGTTGCCGCCGGCGACAGGCAACCTGCCGTTTGGGGGCTGGACGGTAAGCAACCTGCCACCTAGGGAGTCAGTGGCGGATCTAGGAAATTTTTTTTGGAGAGGCTGAACAAAAGCGCTACAGCGACATAACTCCACTATGACCCCCCCACAAAAGACAAATATAATAGTTTGAAGTGGTCTTATATCAAAACATCGATGAATGATGACAATCACAAAATACATTATGAAAATAAAGGATGCAGTTTATCCATACCGAAAGGCCAAATTACGAAACTAATAGACGACGCGTGACGGTGACACCCATTATTCATCCGGAGAAGCAATCTACACAAATAGACATAATTGATTAGTTAAACAAATATGGACCTCCAAATTATGAATTTAGAAGAGAATAGAGCGTACCACTAATTTTTTAGGCAACAACATACGACGTTTTTTCATCTCTTGAAACCGCTTTTTGATCTTTTCATTATCAATGTTTCTAAATATCTCCTTCTCATTATAGCATATCATCAAGTCATTGAGCCATTCATCGCCCATTTTACTACGCAAATCTGTCTTTATAATGGACATGGCTGAAAATATCCTCTCAACTGAAGCCGTTGCCACTGGAAGTATCAATGTTAGCTCAATGAGACGATAAATCAATCGATAAGATGTGTCCATGTTAGTCTTGACCATAATTTCAGCAACTTTTCCAAGTTCAGTACATCTAAGAAATTCTTGAGTTCTTCTAGCACTGTTGACAAAGGCTCTAAGTTGAGTTGGCAAAACAGTAAGGTCACCAATATCAAAATCCTCAGCATAAATTTCAGCAAGTCTCACAAGTTTATCCACATCAAAATTAGAGAAGGAGTTCCTTGGGTTAAAAGAAGCCATACATACTAATAACTCTGAACTAATTTCACTAAACCGATGATTCAGCTCAGTCAAAATGGCATCAATGGTGACAAGAAAAATCTCAACATGGTAGTAATGCATGTTTGTTACCTTTTGCTTTCTACGTCTAGATGTCCCTCTAACATTTATTTCCTTATCCATATCTGGCACTTCAATCTCATTCTTATCACAGAATGTTTTCACTTTTTTGAGTAATGGCTCCCATCCATTCTCCCTCATATCCTGCAAGCTATCTTTCACATCCGTGATCAAATGCATTGCTTCAACTATGTCTTGATCCTTCCTTTGCAAAGCACGTGACAAAATATCTGTTATGCTCAACAATAAGCACCGAGAATTTTTTACCTCGAATCTCATCCATAATGACAGCTGTGACTTCCTCTGCACAAGCTTTTGTAAGGTCCTTCTGTATATGATGAGATAACATCTGGCAATTTTTAGAACCTTTTTCATATGCCTCCTTCACTATCTCAACCTTATCTTTGTACCAGTCAACCATCTCTCTGTGTGTACCCTTGTTGAGGGAAGTAGAAGTTTCATCATGTCCACGAAAAGCATCCCCTTGCGATATGAGAAATCTTGCAACATCTAAAGAAGATGTCAAACAAATCTCATATCGTTTTTCTTCCTCCTTGCTTACTTCAACTAATTTTTTACCCACATTTGTCCTTTGGTTCATAAAATCATCACACTTTAGCCTAGCCTCTACATGAGTCTTGCAAACACTGTGGTTATTAAAAGTATCCTTAGCTTTCTTCCAATTCACATAACCTTGATGTGCAAAGACAGAACTCCCAAAATTTTCAGGCGTTGCCGAATTAAAGAAGAGATAGCAATATAAGCAATAAGCTGCATCCTTGGACTCACTATACTCTAGCCAATCAAATTCATCAAACCAAGTCTTTTGAAATGATCTCCATTCACCATTCGTCCATTTACGAGGAAATAGAAAATCACGAGGTTGGGTTGGACCACTCAAAGCATATGCTGTCTTTACTTGGTCTCTAATTTCAGGTTGATAATCATCAATTTTTTTGGCGGTTTCCAGGGTCCCCAATTATGTCCGATTGACTAAACTTTGCTCTAGGTTTCTTTGGTTGACTTGTGCTCTCGTTAGTATGTGGAGTTGAACCACTAGAACTTGAAAAGTAATTGCGCAAATTTCTTTTCGACATTCTGAAATCGGACATGCCAATCACATATTCAATTCAATCATTCAATCAGACAATCACAGAAAAATAAGAATTTGAGTTCACCTAAATACCTAATCACCTGTGGACCTGTGGTCTGTAGAGTGCAGAGGGCCAGAGGCCACGCTCGAACGGTCGAAGTCGAACCTAAATCCCCCAACCCGCCGCTCGAATCTCCTCGGCAGTCGGCAGTCGGCTCCTCGCCTCCTCCCTCAGCGCTTCGCCAGCTCCGCCGCAGCCAAGCCCCCGCTCCCGCCCGGCGCCCGCCCCCTCCCGGCACCCGCCCCCGCCCGGTGCCTGCGGTCGCGCCTGGCCGGCTGGCCATCGCCCGCCTGCAGCGCGCCGCCGCGCCGCGCCTGGCCGCCCACCGCCGCGTGCTCCGGTGCTCGCGAGTCGCGTGGCCGCGTGACCGCGTCAGCGCGTCCGGCGTCCGCCCGCTGCTCGGCTGCCGCTGGATCCGCCCCTGTTCTCGCGAGCCGCCGCCGCTGCAGAGTTGCGCCTGATGCCCCGATGGGAATTGCCAAATTGGGGTGGCCACTGGCCAGATACTAGGGTTTGGGACTTTGGGTTTCTGATTGTTGTTGTGGGCCTTGGGCTTTGGCAGTTTGGCTTGGCTGGAAGCTTCTCTATGGGCTTTGTTAATATAATTATTTTGTGGTCATCTCCTACCTTCAGTCGATCTCAGCCCCTCCTACACCATACATCCATGGCTAAAAATTTAAGGGGGGCTCCAAGGGTCCGGTAGCAGTAGGGGGGCTCGAGCCCCCCCCCCCGCCCCACCGTTGCATCCGCCCCTGTAGGGAGTAGACGGCAGGCAAGCCTGCCGCCCAGCCACCAAGCGGTAGGTAATTAAGCCGACTAATAATTAGGTCGACTTAATTACCTATCTATTTTTTTATCATTTAGCAATTGTTTGAATTTTTCATATATGAAATGAGTTCAAAAAATTACGAAAATTTATGTACAGCCTCCCGACACAACATTTCTCATAGTGTAATTTTTGAGAAATTTTATCCATGACGAATGTTGCTCAAAAATTCATACAATTTTGATATTTTTATGAGTTTTTATTTATAATAAATGAGTCCTAAAAATTACAAAATTTTATATGAAGTCTTCCGATGCAATAATAGTTCATACGATCCAAATTAACCACGTTTATTCGTTAAATGCATGGCCCACTGCCCTTTGCCGGGGATGGGTGGGTGAGGGGTTGGATCATCTCCGTCGCGTCGCGTGGGACGCGAGTCATCTACAGCGTAGGTGCCTGTTACTTAGGGCATCTCCAACAGTATGAGCTAGTTACTAGCTCTAAGATAACTTCTCCAATAGTACTAACTTTAGCACATAGCTCATAACATAAATAGCCTCACATGACACTCTCACATAATCTTGGAATGTGTGTATGAGACTAGCTCTTGATCAAGAGATAGCTTTTCTCTCTCTTCTATTAAAATATGAAATAATATGCTTAGAGCTAGCTCATAAGTCACTGTGACTCTGTTAGCTGCTACTAGTACGATACTGCTGTGCGATTGCAGCTGCCGCAACCGTCGCATCGGAAACGACGCCTGAGTACGTGTATTGCGGTATGGATATTGCACCTGACCTTAACACGTAGCACGTGGATTAAGTTTAGACATGTTTGGAATGCAGAGATTTCGTAGTATTTTTTTTGAACAATTCAATTCTCACATAAATAGATGAAAATTCCTATGTTCCAGACGTATGTAATGTGCTCTCGTCTTGTGTAATAACGTGATTGTACAACCAGCGCAACCATTGGATCGGAAAACAACGCTTGAGTACATGTATTGTGGTATGGATATTTGTTCGTGTACTTTGATATGCGCCACGTGGATTGCATCTAACCGTATATGGTGGTGATCGGTTCGGCTGAAAAGCTCATGGCTTATGGCTGAAAAAAGCACTGTAGCTGACAGAGACTTATTTAGCATAATTAAATTTAAAAAAATTAAAAAATATAAAAAATATGTTAGTCCATTACGTATAATACAAACAAATACAGGGAAAAAAAGAACCGGCAAAAAAAGCTCAACAAAAAGCCAAAAGTTCAGAAAAGGACGAAACTTATCAATAGTGAAAAATAAGCCTGAAGCCAGAAGTCGAAACCGAGTTGATCAAGGCCATATGTAGTAGGTAGATAGGGTACTGCGCTCTAGTATTGAGCGTTACGTCGTGATTGGGAAAGGACCCGGAACCTGACTGAGAGCCATGACGAGCTTGCACGTGAACCGCTAATTCTGAGCTCGAACCGTAACCAGGATAGTGAAGGGTGCCAGTGATAATTTCGCGCGAAGCCAGCCATCGGCGCAGTTGTTTTTGATATGTCTTATGACTTCTTCGGTATAAATAAATGCGGTGGATTATTTGTTATCGTTTCTAAATGATTTATTAAAATAATATTTTTAAAACGACTTATCAATATTCAATTCATTTGTATAAATAACCGTACAAACCACTAGGTAAAAAAAAAGAGCTAACCCATTCGGCTAGATTCAATCCCCGGCTGGAATGCCCTAGTCGGTAGCAGAGCTTTCGATGGCACCCTAAAGTGGTGTCTTTAGCAGTAGCTAGATCTCTTCGTGACTCAGCGCGAATAAATCTCAAGGATATGAGTAAACTCCTTTTCAGGACGAATTTCGAGACAGACCATGTGTCACAGGCTCTCACATGAAGTCACATTATTTGATGGTTCAGAATGAGTAGGATCCTAGCTTAGCTCAAATTGTGTGTAAAAGAGCTAACACCGATGTGAATATCCCCTCAGTTCTGACTAACCTAAACGTAGGAGTAACTATCATTGAGTAACAATCATCATGCATGGTTCGTTAAAGATCAAATCGGAATACATAATTCAAAGATGTTAGCTCAGCAATTGAAATTTTCTTTCCGATGTCGTTTCGATTAACAATGTGGGGTCCATGACCATTAGGGTGAGTTCTTTTTAACTATAGCTGATGACTTTTGATCCTAACACAAATATTTATATGAATGAATCGATGCCGATAAACTGATTCAAAATATTGTTATGATAATCTACTTTAAAAAGCGTTTGTACAAAAACATAGCTATAAACCATAAACTTAAAAAAGCCTATATAATACGCAAGCGTGACACCCTTAGCCCAATCCTAGGGACACGTGAAGCCCAAGTCCTATGTAGTCAGGTCAGTAGCACGTCAACACGCACCACGCCGCCTAGGTGAGAGCATGGGTGGATGCACATTAAGCAGTGTGGGGGGAATAGGCCCTCGGGGCGATTTTAATTTTTGTTGCTTAGAGTCCAAGCTTACATAGTATGTACTCTCAAATGTCAAAAACTAGTGTCTCACATTTCAAGGACTATATCTATTTAAAAGAAAGAAGATTTAAACACGTTAATAAATAGAGAGAGAGAGAAAAGAAAAACACGCAAGACGTGACAAAATAAGACACTTAAAAAAATACATGTAAGTTGAAGTTGGTACGACACAGCATATCAACTGACTGTGAAAAGATAATAAAATAATAGAGGCTGCTTGAACCGATCGAGCGTGGGCCACCAGCCGGTCTAGCCCCAAGTCAACACCAGCCTAAAGCCCAAGCTAACAACAACCAAGTAGCCAACGCCATGTCTAGATGACACTTAACCTACCTTCCCCTGTTCCCCACGCGGCACGTCACACATACAACCTTTCATCTACGCGGTGATAGGCCCAGCGCATGGAGATGCCGTTGTCCGGGAGCACGCCGTCCACTTCTCACCTGCACCTGCGCCTGCGTGCATCGGATGGTAAGGTTAGATTTCTCGCTATGTTAATCTCACTGTGCTCGCATGCAAATGGAGTAACTTTTGATGTATGTATGATGCATGCAATATGGCTGACGGTCATGGCAATAGTGAGATCGTCTGTGGTTATACAGTCAAGGACAGCGTTGTGCCTGACTATTCTCATATAATTAGGTATGTGAGACGTAATCGTTGGTGTCATTGTCATAACCTTCTAAATAACAATTATCTTTGATTCCACCGTTCATGTTGTCTCGTTACTCAGGATATCATATAACATGTTAATAATATAACGGTTACTTGGGCTGGGGTTATCCGCATATAGGGGAGATTTCCACTCACCTGATAATATACGCGTGCGCAGGGGGGCGTACACTCTCGTTACTCAAGATATTACACCCCGTCAGGAGCCCTAGAGATGGAGGGCCCAGGAGCAGGGCTCCCTGCCACCACCACGCCCTACACGCCGCAATCCCCTGTCCCCCTCCTGACCGGTCCCCCCTCTTCTTTCGCTTAACATTCCGCCCAACGCGGATGGTCCACCAATCACCGCATCCCACGCCTTGGCATGACCACCATTTCACGACTGGAGAGCGATGTCGTCTTATTGGCTCGCTGTTGTTGTTGCGATGTCGCGCTGCAAACGTTGCTATAAGCTTCTGCTTCTCGTAACCGGGAATGAAGTATATGGCCAGGTTCAAAAATAATGTGGTTTTTTGTTTTTAGTTGTGTCTTTGACTTTTAGTTGACTGCGAGAGAAATTGAAGAAGTAAGTGATACTTATGTTGAGAAGTCACGTCGTTCAAAATAGTTCCTACAGTGAAATCTACAAACAATTTATATAAACCATCTTGAAAAGTTATACCGTTCAAAAGCCGGTTTCTAAACCAAAAACCAGAAAATGTTAGAACAGATCCTTATACCGCTTGATCCGGTGGCGCCTAGTATCTGACAACTTGCCAAATGGCAGAGCGTTAACAGTGTCGCTTACGGTTATAAAACTGTTACGTCAATCATATGAGGAGTATGTTAACATCTACGAAAAACGCTACAGCTTTTTCTGAGAGTCCACTTGGTGTGCACCAGGCCAATAGATCGGGTTCATGTGGAATTAGCAGCAGGTGATGATACTGGCGTATTGCCCTAACCCAACTCCCGACTCCAGCCCCGGCCAACTCTTTATCCTAATGGAGTAGAAAGAAGATCAAGAACGCCATCAAATCATCCTGTTCTCGTTTTTTTTTCTTTTTGCCCTTACAGAGCGATGAAATCTCTCCACGTGGGATTAAGATTTTCTTCTCTCACTCACCACCAAACTTGTATATATCATGTGATGGATAAAGAAGATCAAGCAGATGGGGTGTGTAACAATTTTGCATTGCGGTGGCTGGTGGGGCCAGGGACTGGGCTAATGGCCAACAAAGCATAGCCATCATCATAACCAACTTGGCCAAAAAGGATTAGGGGTTATAGTAGTTTAGGCCCTGCTTATTTCGATTTAAGTTTCTAACTTATTGTTTACTAATTCTAAATTTCATCTTTTTTTAGTTTTTTGATTTTTTTTGAGCTTTTTTGCCGATTCTTTTTTTCCGTGTTCATTTGTATTGTCCGTTATGAGCTAACATATTTTTCTATTTTTATTTTTTTAAAATTTAATTACACCAAATAAGCCACCATCAGTTACAATGCAATTTCAGCTAGTTACAGTGTAATTTCGGCCATAAATCACCTTTTTTAGCCCAACTGAGCGGGTTGCTAATCAATCTTTAGCATGGAGTTGATCACTTGATTGGGTCACACATCTTGTGGATGTCATTGCCCAACCTATCCTTGTTAGTGTTGAAAAGATGGGGATTAGGACACTCCCAATAGGACTACATCAATGATGTCCATAGCATTAATTAGTATACCAACTATGATTATTGCTAAGGTGGATGGAGAATTAAAGAAGAGAGAGAAAAGCAGTGTTTTATATAAGACATTGCTTAGACACACAACCTAACACACAAGAACGATAAAAATACACTGTTATTGGAACCTGTGCTGGCCCCAAGAACAGTGTATTTTTATCGCACATTCATGATCTTCATCACCGCCACCTACCTCCATGTCACCCACTGTCGTCGTCATGGCTTCCACGCCATCGCCCACCACCAAGCGCTCGTAATCACCACGACTCACCTCCATGTTGCCTGCCGTCGCTGCACACGCCTCGCTGTTGCGCCTCCCATTCAGTAAACCGCTTTCATGCCTCACCATTTGTGCGCTCACCTCACCACCCTCATCTCACTTCACCTTGTCGGCAAGCTGTTGGCGTATATCCAGACGAATCTAAGCGTTGCCGGCGCAGATTCGATCGGATTTGGGAGGAGGAAGCGGTGGCTGACGGAGGTGAGAAAAAGATGTGGCAATGAGAGGGCAGTGGCGAGTGAATGAGGAGGTGAGGGAGGGTAGCGGCTACCAGAGGTGAGGGAGGAGGTGCACGAGGGAGAGGAGGGAGGAGTCGTGTACGATGGGGAGGGTACAGAGGCGAGGAGAGGGAACACGGGAGAGGAGGGGAAGAAATTCATAGAAAATTATTGTATCGATTAGGTGGGTCATGTAATAAATACAATTTACTAGGAATATAGTGTCTACTCTTGTATCTATATGCCGTGGCCATCTATGGACATTGATACACCACCGAGAATGCCCTTAAGCTGATGCACCCCTTCTTGGTTGGTTGCTCTTGTAGGCCCACTCGTTAGGATTTTGCTGGGGCCCAGCTGACATCCTCCCTAGCTCCCAACATAGGGCATGCGTTGTCCTATGAAAAGTACAGCACTGGAAACATGAGAGAGAAAATATTGTTGTGAGACGAAGGAAGAGATGTTAGACATAAGTGGCGTAATTATGGACTGAAGGTCCATTCCATAGACATGTCCAACATTTTAATGTTGTACCTCCCCTCAATCTTTTGCCATTTGTTGGAAAAATAGTCAGAAACATTGTTGTGCCCAGTATACTGCATCAAATATTCTGAATAACAGCGACCTTTTATTTTCCATATTTTGGATTTTTCATTGTTCAGATGCATTTCTATACAATTAATCATGCATATAGATATGCATATCATTTCATTGGGTGGCAATATCGGGTAGTGGCAATCCCGGCCCGTAAATAATTAAGCACATGATGTAGTAGTACATGACAGAGAGACAGACACAAAGACTTTACTTTTTGGTCGATCTACTAAATAAGTAATATAATTTCCAACTACTTAGTTATAGGATCTTGATAGTCCTTGGTTATGGATCCCACGTACACAGTCAACAACAGGCCGGCAAGAAAGGGTGGTAAATGGTAACAAATAATTCGTTTTATCCGATATTCGTATCCGAGAAAACGTAAATATGATAAGCAAAATTTGTATTTAAAAATATTCGTATTCGTATTCAAGAAAATTTGTATCCGTATTTGAGAATATCCATGTTTGTATTTAAGATTATTCGATTCGTTTCATATGCCTATCATCGATAACCGGTCAAAAACGGTAAAACCGCTAGGAATTTGTTCTACCGAGATTTGTTACAGAAGTTGTGAGAGAATATTCGTATTCGTCCGAAAAAAGTACATATTCGATTCGAATTCGTATCCGTTACGACATTCGATCTGTATTCGTATTTGAGAATATTTGAATTTGTATTCGTTTTAAAAATATGGATTCGTATTCGTATTTGAGACTATTCGATCGTATACAATCCGTTTCCATCCCTAGTCAAGATTGTGCGTACTTTTCAGCTGCGGTTGATAGCTTATGGTTGTGGCTAATGTTTTTTAGCCTTAGTATGAGTGTTTGTGCAAACGAACCAAATGCTGATAAGTCGCTTCGAAACAGCAGTAGGGAAATCATCCTATTTGTTTATTCACGGGAAGCCATAAGATATAGGCTAAAAAGAACTGAGCTTAAGACATGCATAATAAGACTAAGACAACTGTCCTGTTTAATTTGCCCCCTATTCTGATGCAGAGAAGTGTAGGGAGCTTGCTTTAGAGGAAGAGGAAGTGATGAAATGGCTCCTCTCCTTCACTGCTGGGGGATGAGGCGTTTCAATGGATGATGCTGCAAAGGGGAAAGCCAGCAATGATACTGTGTAAAAGGGAGGTGTAGAGTGGATCGTATGGAGGTGATAATGCGGAGGCAGATGCACTGACATGTAAATGATGAAAGGGGAAGGCTAACGCGTGCACTATTTGCTACAGTATGGTACTCGCCGAAGGCCCCATGGCCGCCATCCCTTCACAGTTCGGAGTCCTTCACAAATCACAACAGAGCTCTTCAAAGTCTTTAAGGCTACATACAAGACATGTATAAATTGTGAAATTGTACTTAGGGTAGAAGGGCCTCGTTTGAAACACGGAATTATTTTGATATATTACTATAAAAACTGAATATTTTTACGTAAAATTCCTATGCTAGCTCTTAATGGGCCTAAAACCATATGACATGTTCTTGCTTTCTCTTGCTAAAAGACAGACTTCTCCTGCGCTCTTTGGACTTTTCAAACTTAATGAACTGAAACATCTGAGTAGCTAAAGGAAGGAAAATCGATCAAGACCCCATTAGTAGCAGCGAGCGAGAGCGGAACAAGGGTTTTCAAAAAAAAAAAAGAAATCCAAAGACGTTTCATTCGATTTGTTGTGGATTGGATGATGAAAAAACTCGCAAGCATAGGTTGTGTTACCATAGTGCACCCTACAAAATTATACAAAGTCAGCAACCATTATGGGACGCAAGTATAGGTAACACAGGACTGATGATGGGGTAGGCCATCTAAGCCCATGCAATCGATCCTGTGCTGCACCTCCCAGCCCTAAAAGGATTCGGCTTTTACTTTTTTTCTGGCTTTCGTTTTTTAAACTAGAAATTACTTGGAATGATTCGGTTTCTAATTTTAATTTTTTTTGATTTTTTAGCTTTTTTCCCCTCTTTTCTTTAATTGTCTATATAGATATAATGGTATTTTTTTTCTTTTTTCCTTTATTTTTTAATTAAATAATTTAGAAAATTTAATAGTTGATGTAACATAATTTTAGCTAACAGCCAGAAGTTACAATCGGAAGCCACGGTGAGCAGCCGATTAGAGCGGCATATATTGGGCCTGTTTGGCAACGGCTTATAACTTTTGGCTGAAATTTTTGAATTTTGACTGTTTACTGTACAGATTACAGATAGAGAGATTCTCACTTGCCATTTTGGCTGGTACAGATGTTAGGCTTTTAACGTGTATATTGCTTAACTTGTAGACCCTATCTTAAGAAAGTACTTTGTTTAAAAATTAGATACTATATCAAAAATCAAAACCGTCAGTTTCGGAGGAAAAGAATGGCCACGCCTGGAGGGAGCTACGACGTTGCTGCTCCTGCTACGCAGTTAGAGCTGCTCGTCCGTGCCGGGGCAGCGGGGCCCGCGTGTCGCCGCCTCCACCGTGCAGCGTAACGTGGCGGTACGATGCGAGTTTATGCCCTTGCTCCCCTCGTGTCTGTGGTCCTAGCTTAGCTAGCTAGCCGAAGCCCTTTTCATCTTTTAAGAAGTAAGGGTGCATCTGGCCTGCGACAGTAGCAGCAGCCATCGATCCATAAACCACACCACACAACAGAGCACGATTGGTAGGGTAGTAGAAGGAGAGTACATGCATTGTCCCAAAAAAAAAAAAAAGAGTAGAGTACATGGCTAGCTTGCTCAGGGCCTTATCAGGTGATCAGAATCACAAGCAGACATTTAGTTAGTTTTTTTCAGCTGCGGACAATTACTTTTGGTCTTAGTATGGTTATTTATAGGGAAAATTACTCTCATACCACAAACTTAAGTGTCATTCTCTCATTTGTCACATACTTAAGTGGCTTTGTTATTATGCCACAAACTTGAGTGTTTTATACGTTGTTTTGCAATTTTCTCCATTTAATGTCTATTTTAATTTCATTTTGCATTTTCAGGGACTTGAACTGACCCTTTTGCCCCTTAGAAAAGTTTTGCATTCAAAGTTTCCATTAGATGTCTAAAGCACTCCCTTTGTTCTGCTTGTGGAAACACACTCTTGACAGCATTTTCTAAGTCCCTGAAAATGCAAAATGAAATTAAAATAGACATTAAAGGGAGAAAATGGCAAAACAAAGGACAAAACACTCAAGTTTGTGGCATAACAACAAAGCCACTTAAGTATGTGGCAAATGAGAGGATGGCACTTAAGTTTGTGGCATGAGAGCATTTTTCCCTTGTTTATATGAGCAAATCAAATATTGATAAACCATTTAGAAAATATTGTTTCTATAAACTATTTTGATAAGTGTGAATCTCGTTTATTTATTCGAGGGATACCACAAGCCATAAATCATAAACTGAAAAGAAGATAACATTGTTAGGATCAGAGAAGGGAAACAAAAAACATAGTGTGTACTATAAAATATCTTCGCCCCTATTATTTTTAGCTTTTGGTTGTTGGTTTCTCTAAAGTTAAAATAAATAAGACAATTTCTTAAAAACGAATTTTATAAACAGTTTCTCAAATTTAAAATCATGTATACTACCCATACCATGTTGAATTATGTGGGCCAAGCCCATACAAAAGAATAATTCCTTTTAAATCTCAAAGGACCACTCATGCAAAGCAGGCATGCATGTGAACTTTAGTACCATATTGCTAGTTCTAGGAGAGGAAGACCACCTTAAAAGGGATGGTGCACTCCTAGCCACTTGAGGCATGTGTGGGAGAGAATTAGAGGATCACACGCGCGCGCGCTCGCCTCGCCGGGCGGGGGGCGCGGGTGCACGGCACCTGCGTGAATGGTCCGCCAAAATCGGCTCCAGATGCTTGCGCAGACGCGGCTTCCTTTTGCTGTTTTGAGTAGCGGTGAATCCGGATCGGTTACGCGCGACTAATCCGTTTCGGTTACGAGTTATGGAGAATGTGCAGGCGTCTTGATCGCACGTCCTGTATCCTCCATAAATACTGAGTCGCCGACTCCATACAGCATATGCGAATCAATCTAGGGTTTTGCCTCCTCCATCGTGCTGCGCCGTCCCACGTAGTCTACTCCGTCCCGTCCGCCGGCGTGCACTGTCGTTCGGGAGAGCAGGTCTCCGGAACCGTCGCCTTCGAAGTCCTGCACCGGGAGAGGGCGAATAAGGTTTTTGGGAAGCGCTCTGCGCGACTGCTTGCTGTAGCTCTAGCTCGTCTTCCTCGTCGTTCGGCTTCTGCGAATCGTCACCGACTTCGTGTCATCCACACCGTGCCTGCAGCGTCAACATCGGCAAACCGATCAGA
Organism: Dendrocalamus latiflorus; assembly: GCA_017311315.1. Lineage (NCBI taxonomy): Eukaryota > Viridiplantae > Streptophyta > Magnoliopsida > Poales > Poaceae > Dendrocalamus > Dendrocalamus latiflorus. The sequence continues at coordinate 34,609,668 of CM029630.1, forward strand.
ACAGAATCATCGGTACGTAACAGTCATGTTCTCCGTATTAGATCTATTCATGTACAGTTTCCTGGTTTACATGTCTAGATCTGTTATGCCTGTGATGGTTCTGTTATTTTGCGTGCATGATGTCATGATTTATTTATGGAATAAATTGAACCTACATGTGCTTATATTTCCAACACCTTATGATGCTAGTGTGTTACTTCGTAAGAATAAGAAAATTGTTAGGAATCAGCTGGAATATTCTCAGATAATTGGATCACTTATGTACCTAGCTAGTGCAACAAGGCCAGACATCTCTTTTGCTGTGAGCAAGTTGAGCCGGTTTACATCTAACTCAGGAGATGATCACTGGAAGGCGCTTGAGCGAGTGTTGCGCTATCTGAAAGGTACCTCGAACTTTGGACTTCACTATACTGGGTACCCGTCGGTGCTGGAGGGTTATAGTGATTCAAATTGGATCTCTGATGCTGATGAGATCAAAGCCACTAGTGGGTATATTTTCACTATTGGTGGTGGTGCTGTTTCATGGAGGTCTTGCAAACAGATCATTTTGACGAGGTCAACCATGACTTGTGTTCAGCACACTGGCCGTATAAATACGGATTTCATACAAATGTTTCGGTCTCACGACAAACCGTATATAACCAGATGACGTAGTGATGGAGTACTACTGCTACCAACTGTCGTTCCATAGGGGGCAGTCGATCCCACATGCCTCACGAAATTGCGCAGAGGCGATCGGTACGAGAGAGGCTGAAGGTTACAACGTGCTCGCACGCCAGTGATGTGCCACACCATGACCGCACGTACGAGCCGAGGCAAGTGTACCTCTTCTCGCGCGTGCGACACATGCATGCGTGTCAGACGACACGTGCACGTACGTTGTGGTCAGGTACGGCAACCCGATCTCGTGGCCCGTGCTAGATCAACAGAAGCAAACCTTGTTCTCTTAGAGCAAGTACAACAATGGTCTTATAGCCAAGCTAGTCAGCATTTTTACTGATGTGGAGAAGAGAAGAGAGGAGAGAGAGGAGAGCTTGGCTCTCATGCAAGCAACAAGCTGCACACGGGAGCCTATGCAGTGGTGGGTCCAGATAATAAATGTATGTGAGGAGGAGTAGGAAAGAGAATGTGAGATATGATACCACATAATAATAAAAAAATCTTTTGTAGACAAATAGAAGACAGATTATTGTATAACTTGGCTCTTATAACTTGGCTTATAGCCAAACACTTGGCTCTATTATTGGACTTGCTCTAACGCTGCGGCGATGACTTTTACTTGGAACAGACGGTAACAGATGGTAGAGATACGCGGAGGCGATCCTCACGCGGGGACTGCTCCATCGTCGTTCGATTGTGATTTTTGAAACCGATTATTTTTTTTCTGAAACCGTACGAAATTTCACGAATCTTAAAACACCGTCGGACGATGATGGAGTAGTCTTCACGTGAGATCGACCCCATAAAAGCGCTTTCATGCTAAATTGAGAGCAAAACGAGAATACTATTGTAGGCTCATTTGTAGCATTGTTTCTCTCGCTCTTATCATGAGTACGTATCTTTTTTTTATTTTCCTCACCGTTCATGTTATACTTCTCAAAGTAATTTCTTTTGGCTATTATTATTTATTTTCAATTAAAAAAAATAAATCATAGTTAAAAACTATCAGCAAGACCTAATACGAACTCGCCCCTAATAGCCACGCGTCATGGTTCACCGAACAACCTAAACACTAGACTTGGTGAGTGGTGAGTCGTGGGCTCGTGGCTATCAGGAAAACCTGCTGAAAATGCCTCGGTTGTCATATAGGGTTATCTGGGTTGGACAGAGTGAGAAACTGAACAATGTGCTAGATCTAGCAAGCATGAAGCATCTCGAGTCTGTATTAGGCAACAAAACAGGCAGATCATCCACAACATTTCGTCTCACAGATTAGCCTGGTTTTCTGAGCAATGGGCTCTGTGCCTGTGTGCTTTCACAGAGGCCCCAACTACAGTTCAGAGATATGGCCCATATGAGTAATCAGAACCAGCCGAATAACGTGAATTGGAGCAGTATCCAATCACCAAATGGCTGCTCATGGTTGCAATTGCAGTCTATCAAGCAAACGACACTCCATTTCTGGGACAAAAGGGGCTGTAATCACCAGCACAAATGCAAATTCCTGCCCACGAGAAGAAAAGTAGTCCAGGAGACATCAAGGGCCTTTCAAGCAGGATTCTTACAACATCATAGAAGAAAGCCTTTATCTTTGACTGCTGCACACAGCAATAGCTTCGCATGTCAGCGGTTTTTTGTCATTGACACCAGCAAGCAACTGCCGACACAGATGATAACTAACCCATGATGGCTCAAATTGTCCTATTGTCCCAAATACATATACTAGCATATCGATATCGCAAGTGAGATAGACAGCAAGAAACAGTACCAGCTAAAGATAAGAACAAAGGTGCATGTCATCCATCGCTCAAGGAGAATGTCAGATCCGTTTAGGAGACAGTAACACCGTCGAGCCCTGCTTGAGCTACTGCCGCACTGATTGCGTCAATCACCTCCATCCTGCCCTTGGTCACTGCTTCATCCATAGGGGTTTTCACATGGCTGCAGAATACCAAATCATGCCTTAAAAACACAACCATCGCTTACGAAAATCTAATACAGGGCCCTGGGAAATAAATTTTCGTAAACAAACTGGCGCTTGTTGAGATGCAGTCATTTAGATCAAACATACCTGTTGAAGTGCGCTAACACTAGCCCCAGCACATGTCAAAGCCTTGATTACCTGGGTAGTTCATTTTCAGAGGCACCGGTGTCATTAAGTATTTACAAGAAAAAGACTCTTTGCTCTGTTAGAACAGCAAATCAACCAAATTACCTCTATATGTCCATTGAGGCATGCCCAGTGGAGAGGCGTGTTCTCCTCCAAGTTTGTGGCATTAACATTCTGCATTTCAATTGTACAGCCATAAGCTGTGCTTATAACTCTAGGCTAAACAAATATGCAAATTTGCTTCAAAGTTCATAAAAATAACTTCAAGAGTTCAGAGGAACTAAGCTTAAACTCATCGCAAAACGAGGCATTTGATCTAATTCAATGCAGTAAATAACCGCAGTGAAATAGCTTTCTTACCGCTCCATTTTGAAACAAGTATTCCTCCACAGCAAGATGTCCAATGGCAGCGGCCATATGAAGAGCTGACAGTAACCGGAAAAGGTTGGGTTAACTTAGCTGCAATCACAAGTACTCTACAGGAATGACCAATAAAATAAAACGAGTCTATGAGCTTCAGATGAACTTGAAATCTTTCACAGACTTTACAGCTTAGACAGCCAATTTAGGATAGGTAGCTTGATAACAATAGCAACAGCTAAACGATTACTCCTCCCCTGCAAAGCAGGCACAAGGGAAACCTAAAGACTCATCGACTCATTACACAATGGGACAGTATCATGCAGCAACTCCACCTCAATCAAAGACACTAAAACTCTATTCACTGAACATATCTACACACATACTCATGCTACGCAGTCTGTTCTGTGCAATGATCTCCATAGCAGATTCATACTGACACAACAGTACCAAAAATCTGGAGAGCAAACTGGGAGCTATCCAGTCAGTGGAAGAGTTCAGTTCGGGGATTCAAACCAACCTGTTCGGCCTTGCGAATCTGTGGAGTCCAGGGGAACACCGGCGGAGAAGAGTCCAGGGGAACATGTTCGCAACATCAAATCTCGTCGTCCTTTCGCATTCAATTCTTCGTGTAGCAAGACATTCAACAATACAAAAAACGAGTTCTAGAAGTAGCCACGGAATATCTAACTAGCATAGAGTGAACGAATTTGAGCTCGGTACAGAGGACACTATGGATCAAGCGCCACCAAGTACCAACCAGAGCAAGTTTCAAAACAAGTACCGATCGGAGTAGTTGCTTTACAGCATGTAAGTAAATGCAAAACAAAAGCATGCATTATAATAGTATTATCCTGATTAGTAGGAGAGAGACAGCAGAAAAAAAATATTGTATGATAGAAATATCCAGCAATACAATTAACCGGCTTATATACCAACGTACGTACTGCACTTGGTGTCTGAATTAATCAACACAGCAGACAAGCATGCAAGCGTTGATTTGGTTAAAACTGCATCTGCCTAGATCTATCCATTTTGGATCGAGGAGAATCTAATCTAGCTTCTTTCTCATTGTCAACCATCAAGAATATTAACGTCAACCGTCGTATGTGCTAGTTGTAATGATCAACTTGCGTTGCATTTCATCGCAAGACTGTTCATTTGCCCTTGTTTATTTAATTGTTGCTGCCTAGTAACTTGATGTGCATTGCATATGTGCATGGAATATCTAACTTCATGATGTGATGCGACATTCAAATCAACTTGTGCTACTTGAATATGCTGCAACTGATCTCATATAAATTTCTAGCTTGGATCATGCTAACAAGGATGAGAAGAAACTAAGCTACAAAAGAGATTTCTCCTCCTGCATGCCTGTGGGGTCAAATGTTGAATATATTCTTCTTCGGTACATGTTAAGAATAATGATGAGGATTGGTACAAAAAAGTTCAACTAGCGTACCGACAAATATATCTATGTGCAATACAAAATGGCTACAAACAAATCATAGTAACTGACAAAAAACTAAAAGGACATAGAAAAATTTGCTAGTTGGCCCAAAAAAGGCCCATCTGGGGCTGGAGGCGGGCGACAGCGTCAGTGATGGATTTAGGGGAGGACAGAGAATGCGTCAGGACGAAGTGGATGTGGGAAAAAATGAAAACTGCAGCGACGGTCACACTTAAGTCACCCCTATCATGCCAAGTCTCCTGTCGTCATAATAGGTTGTTATGCCATGAGTTACAGCGTGACAATAGGTTATCACATCATAAGTTATGATGTGACAGATGCCACACAAGCCATCCACCCTAGCATGATGCGCAGCCGAGGGCTTATATGGTAGTTTTGGCCTCGCCTCTATGGGTAGCGATTGATTCTTTCACTCCGACCTTCATCTCTGCAATCCATCGCTCTTCGAAAGTCCAACCTTCTTATCTACTATCAACGGGTGAATGCATCACGCCTTTTCCGCAAGCAAAAAAACCAATTCCATCCAAATCCAATCTAACCCTATAAAATAAAATCATATAGAAAACTCAATATTTTACCGGTGTACTGAAGTGGGTGTCTTCCTCCACCATTGCATTGGCTGTTGACCTCCTCCTCCATGTCTTGCTGCCGCCGCCGCCCTGCTTCTTCATGTACGCGATGAGCACGACAGCGAAGAAAACAAACACAAACAAGACGATAAGAGAAAATAGATTGCAGGCTTGGTATAAGGGCTCCAATCAATTGCCTCCCACTAGCCACATCTATATGTCCACTTCAGCACCCCTAATTGCTACATGATCTACCTCAATGACACCTTCGAGTAGGACCACCGTGTCAGGATTCCAGGTCCAACCCGGTTAGATTGAAGGCAGGGGCGAAACTAGAACGATAATGATCGGGGTTCATTATTTCACCGAACATATAATATCATATATAATTTTTAAGCAACGTTGTATTAAATAGTTATGTATTCAATAATTTTTAGCATTAATAAATTAATATAACCAATGGCAATGTACAATAATAAAGAAGTAGCAATCAGAATGTTTACCAAAATGAAGAAACCCACTAATATTATTGGTCAATTACATAAATTTCTCCATAAGTTTACCTACCATTTACGAGTATTCAAAAACTTAATTAGATATTGTCATCATGTCATTGTTCAAAATATACAATAGTAAACACAAGTTTAGAAGGTTACTTCCTTGACATTGCAGTCAAATCGTCAACTTAAATCCAAAGCTAGGTAAAATTTGAAGTGACGGGGCGAATTGGCGAGGCGGCCGCCGGGCTGGCGAAGTGACGTGGGCGTCGCGTGGCTATCGTCGGCTGTCGGCCGTCCGGCGTGACGGCGTCGGTAGGTCGGCTGCAACCACCGTGCGTAGCACTACGCGTCGAGCGAGGCACGGGCTTGCGAAAAGTCCTCTCTGTCTGATGTGATGCGTGGCCCGTGTGGGCTTCTGATTTGTCGTTGGATGCACAGTTTTTTATTAGAGATGCACACGTAGATGTAGTGTATATAGACTAATTAGTATTGAAATTTTTTTGACCTAGTATTCTATGACATTGAATGGATCTATTGGGCTTCGCCTCTAATTAAAGGGGTGGTACAAAGTACAACATAATGACGGTTTACTTGGTGTTATATGGAAAGAATGCTTAACTCTGCTCTTTTGTGCAATTGTGGTCAATTTAGGTGGTGCAAACTGTAATGTACCCTTAAAAAACCATATATGGTTAGGCTTTTCGATATATCATAGTTGGTGTATTATTTTGAATGGTTTGAGAGGATTGGTTTCGGTTGATAGTTCAAGTTCAAATGATGTGAAGTACTGAGATTACTTTCCATTGCATTTGGTTGTCATTGCAATATACTATTGCAAGTTGCAATAGATCAAATTAAAATTTGGCAGGTTAACACCACTTTGTTTACAAAGAATGTCCAGGAAATGTTGCCATGTTCTCTCGCAGGGGCGGAGCCCAATGGGCCGGAGGGGGTTCCCAGGAATCCGGGTCCAAAAAAATTTAGTTATTACTAGTAAATATTTACCCTTTGTGCACCCCCCTTGGCCCAATATGGTGTACCCCTAGCCCAACAAATACCCTCACTCCCTGTCCAGCCCAACCCATTGTCCCACCGTCCGTCCTGTGCTTCACGCGCGGCCCGTTGCGGCACGGAAACCGAAAGGTCAGCAGACAGTTCGTCTTCTGCAGTTCTGCACTCTGCGTCTCTCAGTCTCTGCCGACAGCCCGACCTGGCGACCTTGTGTCTTGCCGCTTGCGTTGCGTGTGCTGCGGTGCATGGTGCTGGCGCCTGCTAGTGCTAGCTGCTACCGTGACTCACTGACTCCGTGAGTGCAGGCGTGTAGCTGTGCAGAGTGCGTGAGTGCTACCGTGAGTGCTGGCGCCTGGCTGGCCGTGCTGGAGTTCTGCACTTCCGTCGTTCCGCGAAGCTCCTGCAGACAGGCGACAGCAGACTGCAGTCGGCAGACCGCAGACGCCAGACGACAGTGCCGCTATTTTTGATTTTTGGTACTATTAGTTCTCTCCTCTTCCTTTATCTAATTGACTAATTATCTCTCTGTTTTTTGTCTTAGTTAATTTAAATCACTTATATGTTTAGAGAAATAACTCTTAAATTAGAATGATAACTTATATATTATTTGATTATAATCTTATTGTTGGTGTTCTTTTCTTGATTGTAGCTTTAGGATTGATGTTTTGAATTGAAATTTTGGAGCATTGAAGTAAAATTGCAGCGGAACACACTGATAATTCGTTCTCCAATTTTCACTGTGATGTGAAGTACTGAGATTACTTTCCATTGCGTTTGGTTGTCATTGCAATATACTATTGCAAGTTGCAATAGATTAAATTAAAACATGGCAGGTTAACACCACTTTGTTTACAATGTCCAGGAAATGTTGCCATGTTCTCTCGTGGAGTTGATTAAATGCCCTTTTTTCACGTGATTAAATGTTCTTTCCATTGTTCGGTAGGACGCTCCGAAGCGTGGAGTCAGACAGAGATAGCAACCACTAGCTGTGATCAACTCGGCTTATGGCTTCTGACTTCTGATTTATTTTTCACTATTGATAAATTTCGTCTTTTTCTGAACTTTTGGTTTTTTGTTGAGCTTTTTTGCCGGTTCTTTTTTTCCCGTATTTGTTTGTATTATACGTAATGGGCTAACATATTTTTTATATTTTTAATTTTTTTTAAATTTAATTATGCGAAATAAGCCTCTGTCAGCTACAGTGCTTTTTCAGCCAGCTACAGTATTTTCAGCCATAAGCCATGAGCTTTTAAGCCGAGTTGATCACCACCAGTATAGTCCTTTTTCTTTCTTCGAATTCTTTTTGGACGCTATCTTTTGACTTGTTCTACTAGTACGTCACTGATTTGGTTCAATTTAATTTTCTATGGTAACTACTACTTTTATTTTTTAACTGGTGTTTCAAAAATTCTGAAAGTCGCAAAGTCATCGGATGGGATTTGTCAAACTCATTTGTCAACCCCTGAACGCACACTGAATTCTGCAATATTCTGTGTTGATTTCTTAATTAGTCAAAGCTCGCTCAAATTTTTCCATAGGCCAGTACAATGTACAGTACCAAGGAGCTTACGAAGTCTCAGCTGACCTGCCAAAACAAGTATGATTTGTTTTATAAAGTCGTGCTAATGTACATAGGCCTGTGCATTCAGTATGGTCAGTAATTTCGGTTCGATACATACGACATATGCGGTAAATATGATATTATTAGTTTGAAAATATATGGTGTTTTGAAAATATGGTTTGATATCGGTAAATCTCAATTTATTTTGGTACAGGATCAATAAATACCATATTTATCAAAGATGACGCGAGTTACAAAAGATATAGCGACTTAGCGAGTCTGCAACTGATAGTCTGTTACCAATACCATTATGACGACCATGAAATGCAAGTTTGCACCGAACAACAAAAAATGATATAGCGAGTTAGCGGTAGCGACCATGAACTGTTAGTCTAACTGTTGCCATCATGGACTTATGGTCCGATACTCTAATTGGCCTCACAGACAGTCAGACACAGAGACACAGCACCGCAATGCTGCAACCACCAAGGCACCAACCAGGAATCTTCGGCCATTTTGGCCTCCCGGCGGCACAGAAATGCCTCATTTGGCCCCCTTTCGCACGTATTGCCTGACCTGGCCCCCTCGGGCGGCCGGAGAGCGCGCAAGGAAAGGTGGCATAGTCGAGGAGCACATAAGGGAAGGTGACGCAGTCACGGAGCACGTTAGAAAGGTGGCGCGGTTGAGCTGCACACAAGGGAGGTGGCCTGCAAGGGAAGGTCACGCGCTCGGCGGTGGGGAAGTTGACACAATCTCGGACTACGTGCCGATCCCGCCTGGTGTGTTCCCCTCCTCGCGCGGCGCCCGGGTGTGCCACCTTCCACGCGTGCCTCGGGACGTGCTACCTCTCCTTGTGCGGCGCCAGACTGCGCCATCTCCCCTTGCGTGCTCCCCCGCTGCGGGAGGGGTCGGAACCGAAATTCCACACGCACAGAGGCCAAAAACGGGATTTCAATGTCACTGAGGGCCTAAAAGGCGAAGGATCACCGACCAATCACTTCTTACTCTAATTTCTAAGCCAGACACGGACACTCAAACCCCTACATCCCATACTAGAAACTAAAAGTTTGGAAGCACCTCTTATCTGTCAACAACAGTCGAGGCCACCGAATGGCCGAATGTCGATGGGCTACGTAGTGTAGAGGGTAGTGTTCAGTTTTTAGCTAGTTTTTACTTGAAAAACAGAACCCTAAAAACCCAAATCTCAAATGCTATACCAAATATCGGTCAAACTGTACCTGGATCTGTCGTGCATGCATATACAGAGGACTTAATTCATAATAAAATCGAGGAAGTGTATATTTTTAATCTAAATATTTTTGGAGATGGTATGTTGTGAAATTTAATACTTTAAGTGTTATATGTCAACTCTTCCGAGTGGTATATTTTAAATTATCCAATATATGGAGGTGTATTGTACGCACGAATCTCGAGATGGATATGCGGCGAAGCGAATAGCTGGAGGTCGTGGAGATTTTGCATTTCCCGAGTAAGCAGATTCTAGTAGCACGTAGCCACGTACAACTAGTCTCTTCTCTACTCCTAAAATCCACCAGTTCAGTTCTTTCCTACGATCACCCCAAATTGTGCCCCCAACAGTCATGAGTTTTCCTGCATCCACACCAATTCGTGTCCCCAGGAAAACCAACCAGTGAAATCAACGATCAAGGATCAATTCCCACCTTTCTCTCTCCTTACCCACTCATATCCAACGATCCAAATCCAAAGCGGACTCGCGATCCCCATCTCCCCCGCGCACTCGCGATCCCAAACGGACCCACCGCGCGCGATCGGATCACAGCCGTCGTCCCAGGCGTCGCCTCCTCGACTCCGCGAAGCTCGCGCGATCGGATCACGACCTCCGAATTCAGCGCCTCGATGCGCAGCACCGATGGCTTCCCCTTCGGCAGCGGGCGCTCGTTCGCGCCGCCGCCGTTCCAGCCGATGCCGCCACCCCTGCCGCAGTCCTCGCTGGAGATCAAGGTGGAGAACGGGGGAGTCGGGAACGGCGCCGCCGTCGTCCGCGAGACCTCCTTGCGCTGGACCGACGAGGGCGTCGTCCTCGCCTGGGAGGACCTCTAGGTGTCCGCGGCCGGCGGCAAGGGCGGCCGCGTCCCCATCCTCTGCGGCCTCAACGGCTACGCGCGCCCCGGCGAGGTCCTCGCCATCATGGGGCCGTCCGGCTGCGGCAAGTCCACTCTTCTAGATGCCTTAGCAGGTACTGTATACATGCACGTGAATCTTACGAAATCTTTTCTGCACATCCATGAGATAAATTATACTCGTGTCTGACCCTCGCCTTTCAACAAATATTCACGATAAAAATGAAACAAAACATTTTGTTCAAACGCATAGCGACATGTGACCTCTAGATTTTTTTGGGTGAGGACCAAGTTGTAATTTCTACGAGTTGCGTGCTCTGATAATACGTTGCATTTCTGCGGTACAGGAAGGTTAGGTTCTAATGTGAGCCAGAAGGGAGATATTCTGATCAATGGCCGGAGGCAGAAGCTGGTGTTTGGAACGTCGGTAAGCCATGCATGAGTGGCACGGTGGTTCGGAGAATTTCGTTTTCGTTGATAATGATATATTTGAGGATGTGGATGTAAATTAGATTAATGCAAGCATGGTCGTGAACTCATCGCGTGTGCGTGTACGCATACACATGTGCAGGCCTACGTGACGCAGGACGACGTGCTGATGACGACGCTGACGGTGCGCGAGGCGGTGCGCTACTCGGCGCAGCTGCAGCTGCCGAGTGCGATGTCCGCCGCGGCGAAGCGGGAGCGCGCGGAGGAGACGCTGCGGGAGATGGGGCTGGAGGGCGCGGCGGACACGCGCATCGGCGGGTGGGCGCACAAGGGGATCAGCGGCGGGCAGCGGCGCCGGGTCAGCATCTGCATGGAGATCCTGACGCGCCCCGCGCTGCTGTTCCTGGACGAGCCCACGAGCGGCCTCGACAGCGCCGCGTCCTACCACGTCGTCAGCCGGATCGCGCGGCTGGCGCGCCGCGAGGGCATGACCGTCGTCGCCGCCGTGCACCAGCCCAGCACCGAGGTGTTCGGACTCTTCCACGGCCTCTGCCTCCTCGCGTACGGCAAGACCGTCTTCTTCGACCCCGCCGACGAGACCAACCAGGTACATAAGTATATACTAGAGCATACGTACGTTATTAATTGTTGTTGTTGCTAAATAATTGCATTAACTAAGGGCCTGTTTGGATCCATTCAGATTTTAAGAATCTGGCTTTTGGAAACTGGGTGGGATCCAAACAGACCAGTTTTTGGGGCAGTTTTTAAAATCTACCTACCCAGATTCTTAAAAACCAAGAAGCTGTTGATACCCAGCTTTTGCCAGTTTTTTTGCACAAATACCCATTTACCCTCATTAAAGACCATGGAGTGGCTTGCGCATGGCTGTTTAATGTGCTGTTCAAGAGCAATAAATGTAAGGGTATAATAGTCTATTAGCATCAATCATAAATGAAATCAGCTTTTTAAACTAGGGGATCCAAACACCCCACCAGTTTTTGCTTAGAAACCAGCTTTTAAAAACTAGAAGTAATAGCTGGTTTTTAAGAATCTGAAACTGATCCAAGTAGAGCCTAAGTTCTTTGGGGAAAAAAAGGAATTAATCGGTATCTCTTCTCTACCCCTATACCCCTAAAATCCACCAGTTCAGTTCTTTCCTACGATCACCCCAAATTGTGCCCCCAACAGTTATGAGTTTTCCTGCATCCACACCAATTCGTGTCCCCAGGAAAACCAACCAGTGAAATCAACGATCAATGATCAATTCCCACCTTTCTCTCTCCTTACCCACTCATATCCAACGATCCAAATCCAAAGCGGACTCGCGATCCCCACCTCCCACGCGCGACTCGCGATCCCAAGCGGACCCACCGCACACGATCGGATCACAGCCGCCGTCCCAGGCGTCGCCTCCTCGACTCCGCGAAGCCTCGCGCGATCGGATCACACGCCGCGCCGCCACGAACACGAGAGCCATCGGCCTCGCGCGACTCCTGGGGTAAGCCATCACCCCCACCCCGCGCGTGACTCCCCATCTCCCACCAGGGCGGCGGCGCGGCGGCTGAGTTCATTCCTTGTGGTCGAAGCTCCCCTACGATCACACAGAAAGTCTATCGACCATACTCACTCTCTTACAACGTGGTCGTAACCCTTACAACCACTCATAAACGCGCACCGCCCACTTATGCCACGGTCGAAGCACTTTTCGACCACGCTCATATCGTTTACAAGTGGTTGTAACCCTTTGCGACCGCTTGCCTCGTGGTCGAAGCCTCATCGACCATTCCCAACGTGGTCGTAGCGCCGCTCCGCCACGTTCATCCCGGCACAACGTGGTCGAAGCACTCTCCGACCGCCGACCACGTTCACCCCCTTACAACGTGGTCGTAGTCTCCTAACGACCACGTTCAACTTCCTTTGTTTTGGTCGTACCCCTGCAGATCACCTTCGACTTCTCACCAATCTGGTCATATTGCTTCCTGACCTCACGATCAATCGATTTTGCCACAATCGATCGCCTTTCGACCGCGTTAATAATTTTACCACGTGGTCATAAAATCACTGTTCCTCTGCCGTGGTCGTAGGCGCCTTTCGATCCCGCCTGCTGGGATTTTGCCATGGTCGTAGGACTTCCGACCACGTCTCACCACGTTACAACCACATCCGACCGCTACTCGAGCACTTCCAACCGCATACAACCGCAAACGACCACGTCCGGGGCTTGTCCGACCGCGTTCGACCTCAACTGACCACATCCAGTCGCTCCTGAAGAGCTACGACCACAACCGACCAACTGCGACTACATCCGACCGGCTACGACCACAACCGATCGAGCCCGAGGCGATCTGACCACGTTCAACCACCTCACAACGTGGTCGAAGACTGCCGACAACCCACGTGGTTGAGGTCGAAGTCTGCCGACTTCCGACCACAGCGGTCGAAGCCTTGGCTTCCGACTGCTTCTCGCTACAACGTGGTCGTAAGCTACTGACTTCTTAACGTGGTCGTAAGCCAGAGCGCCGACTATCGACTGTAGCGGTCGAAGCCTCGACCGCCGACTACTTCTCGCGTTAATGTGGTCGTAAGCCGCCGACTACCCAACGTGGTCGTAAACCACAGCGCCAACTTCTAATAAGCTACTGACTTCTTAACGTGGTCGTAAGCCAGAGCGCCAACTATCGACCGTAGCGGTCGAAGCCTCGACCGCCGACTACTTCTCACGTTAATGTGGTCATAAGCCGCCGACTACCCAACGTGGTCGTAAACCACAGCGCCAACTTCTAATCCCTTCAGCTCTCGACAACGTGGTCGTAAGGCGCCGACTCCACAATGTGGTCGTAAACCACAACGCCGACTTCCGACCGCAGTGGTCGTGGCTTCGACTTACGACTTCCGACCACAGCCAAGGTGGTCGTAGCTGCATTCGACCACGACCAACGTTCACCTGCAGATTACCTTCGACTTCTCACCAATCTGGTCGTATTGCTTCCTGACCTCACGATCAATCGATTTTGCCGCAATTGATCGCCTTTCGACCGCGTCAGTGATTTTACCACGTGGTCGTAAAATCACTGTTCCTCTGCCATGGTCGTAGGCGCCTCTCGATCCCGCCTGCTGGGATTTTGCCGTGGTCGAACGCCTTTCGACCACGCCTGCCGATATTTGCCGTGGTCGTAAGTCCCTCCGACCACGTAATCGTTTACAGCCGGCGGTTGAACTCACAGCCATGCGGTCGATTTTCGACCACGTAATCTCCACGACCACGCTGTCGTCTTGCCTTCGGCTGAGGGTCCCGCTTGTTAGACTTTCATCTTTTTCCGAATTTATTCCAACAGAGGATTTCAACCGACCATAACTAATTCATTTTAACTCCGAATTGAATGAAACAAATTTCTAAATTTTTCTAAAATCAAAATCTAACCAATGTTTTGATTGCTTTGCTGATTTTTATCCGAATTTTTTTATCTTGTTTTGTATTTTACCGTAGCGTTAGCACGGGCACACTACTAGTAGGAGTAGTTGACGAGATCGGTGCGACTGACGTGTCATTGTGCGACCCCGGCCGTTCAGCATCTGACGGTAACCAACGATTAAGCGACTTTTCTTCCTTCAGCTCGTGAACGATGCATTAACGTTGACGTCGTGCAAATTTGCTTCGCTTACATACATACGTCAGGCCTTGCGATCTGACCGGTGAAGCAGGTCACGAATTGAAAACATCTTTTTTGATCCGGTCACGGGAAGCGGAAGATTTCAGACGCCGCCAACAACCCATTTGCTTTCTTCCATAGCAAGGCATTTTATATCGAAAAAATTGATCATATACCCTCCATTTAGATGGAAATTGAGGATTTACTCTCCTGACCCATATATCAGTGACTTATGATGACCCCACGTGTCATTGAGATGTGGAGGGTAAATCCTCAATTTCCCAACTAAATGTAGGGTATATGATCCAATCTCCCTTTTATATCTGAGGTAGAGCAGCAGTAGTATGGAGTAATTTAGTACACTAGTACAGCGTACAATTAATTTGGTCTAACGAATTGATGTGTGCGGGCCTTTTTTATTTCGGATGACGGTTTTTAACAATGACTTATGATGTTTAGTTATTTATAAGAGAATACGGAGTAATAGAAACTCACATATGATTTCGACCGATATAAATAAAGTCACTATAGTATGTATTATAATCAATTTATAATCCCCGTTTTGAAAAGATATTTTGTTTAAAAATTAGTTACAATAAAAAATTAAAAAATAGATTTTGGAAATTGAAAAGAAGATAGACTGTATGTGCTGCTGGAGTACAGGTTGGTGTAATGGAATGGAGCTGATCGTAGTATATGATGAGTGCTGCTGGACCTCGCTTAATTAATCATGTTGGGTTCTTCCATAATTTATTATCCTTGCGCAATGATTATCATGTTTTTCATCCCGAAAACAATTAGTAGGCGAAAACGATGGATCTGGACCACAAAGCTCTTGTTTATTATATATAGCAGGATCATACGCACCGGATATGAGTAGGGTTTTTTTAAAAAAGAATTATACATTTTTATTAATATTATATAAATATATCATCACTTAAAAAATTACATAAATAATTGATAAGGATTGAATAATTGATTAAATATGGCCATATACTCAATTAAGGTTTCAAGATCCATGTGATTGTAAGCTTCTAAAAGAAATTACTCAAGTACCCTTGGTTAGAGATTTCATGAACTGGTATAAGAGCCCGCCTCCAGGGAATTCCTCCTATGCGACGAATAAAACGCGTGCTTTATTCGCTCCAAATAGCACGATGATTCGGCTATGCATTTCTGATAACAACCGCCATGTTGTCTCCACGATTATCTCCCACTAACAATTGCCGAATATCAGTTATTATCAAATCTCTCTATCTGACAGCAACCACCCCTCGACCAGATGGGACGGTTCAACAATGCACCTACTCATGTGAATAACGGATACCCCTTCAGTGCTATTTAAGGGTTGATGAGAGAAGAATCGAAACAGAATGACAACTCCAATAATTGGAAAAGTAGATAGAGATAGATCGAGATAGCGAACAACTCCAACAACCCTAATCTTCCGACCAGTATGAAGATTATAGAGATTAGAGTTAGTACATCTCTTCGTAATCTCTTAGTGAGAGCATCTTGAACCAGTTCATAACAATAAAGATCATCCCCATTTTTCTTCTGAATCTTTCTAAGGAATCCAGTCTTTTTTCTCATATTTCGTAAGATCGGCGACTCGATCGTTGACAATAACCTTATGTCGCTATTTTGAGTGGTGACAGAGGCTCTGTTGTCATTTGAATATGGGACAGAGCTTCTGTCGCCATTTCAAATGTCGACAGAAGCTCTGTCATCAAATGAATGAACGACAGAGTACCACGTTGGTGCCATGGCATCTATCGTCATTTCAATTTGCGACAGAGAGATGAATCATCAATTGAAATGGTGATAGAAACCCCCGTAGCTTCAATCGTCATTTCAAATAGCGACAAAGGCCTCTGCACTCCTATATAAGGCCCAGAAAATCAGCCCTATTAGATCTACAACCACCATATCGTTTACAATCCACAAGGAGCACACGTATCTTAGATGTAGTTCGGGTTGATGGGTTTGTGCATATTACCATTTGTATCGTATGAGTAGGGAGACAAATATATACACCTAACTATACCCTACACGTGTGTATTTCGCACCTTTATTATGAAGTGCTATATCAGGTTTGAAATGACTTATTTAAACAAAAAATATTAATGCAACCTGAGCCGCACAAGTCAAATTCTCTCTTTAATAGTTAGCTATTATTTCAAAAATACTAAAACCAAAAAATGCAAGAATTTTTTAAATAATACATTTTTAAAGAAATATATATTATTTTAAAAAATGCAACCCAAGGACTCTATCGCCAGTTGAATTGATGATATGGTCTCTGTCGTCAATTCACTTGGCAACAGAGTTCTATCAATATTTAGAATGATGACAGTAGGTTATTTATATAATTTTTAAAGTGATGATATATTTATATAATATTAATAAAATATGTATATTTTTTAAAAAAATTGTAGGAGCATGACCTTTTATCTCTGAAAAGTATAAACCGACCCAGTCTAGAATCTAGAATGTTCTTCCCCTCGCCAGAGATCGACGACGCCGGCCTGACCTAGACACTACTGGGTACTTACTGGCTGCTCTAGCTACCCGACACTGCCTGACTTTTTTGTGTGTTGGATCATACTAGCCAATTCATAGCACTGTGCGTGACTTGCCGACTTCGTAGCACCTCCTAGCTCGCCCCATCCACAAAGCTCGTCCTCAGATCCAGGCACACACATGTCGTACCCTCGCCGGCACGGCAGATCCATCCAAGCAAGAGTACAAGCGCGCCCGCCGCCCGTTCCACCTTCCACCACGTACAAGCCCGCCCCCACTTGCACCCGCCACGGCACATCATATCGCCGATCTGACGTGCGCAGCATGCACCGCGCCGCGCCGGCCAAAAGCTCCCAACTTGCGCGCGAATTTACGCGCGAACCGTTCCTCCCCACGCCACCGCGAGCTCGATCGCGAAAAGCGCCGCCGACTTTGACCACCGGCGCCATGTCAATCAACCGCCATCCGTCCCCTGCAACGCGCCCGCTCGTACATGTCAAACCCAGACACTGCAGCTACAGCACTAGCCCAGCTCCTCGTAATATATAGCGAGGAAGCGTATCACCAAACCCCAATGTACCACTCGTCTTGATTAACCAAGGTGTTAGCTGGTAGGAGCTAGCTTGCTGCGCGCGTGCCATGGGAAATGGCTTGCTGTGCTGGCTCTGCGTCAGCCCCGCCCGGCGGCGGCGGGGAGGTCGGCGCGTGGCGCGGCTGGTGCTGTGGGGCGGGGAGACGCGGGAGGCCGAGCCCGGGAGGATGGCCGGGGAGGTCATGCTGGAGCACGCCGGCCGCGTCGTGTGCCGGGCCGACGGGTTCCACCTCGGCCGTCCCGCGCCGGTGCTCGCCATCGAGGACCGGCTCGAGGCTGGGCGCACCTACCTCGTCCTCCCCGTGGACCGGCTCCCGCAGGGCCTGGACGCGGTCACAGCGGCGTCGCTCGCGGCGCTCACGTACGACAAGGGCGGCGCCTCGTCGTCGGCCCCGTCGCTGGCCGGGGGCGCGAGGAGACCGTTCGAGTACGTCAAGGACGACGGCGGCCGAACGGTGATCAAGGTCACGCAGGAGTTCATCGTGAAGACCGTCACGGGCAGGCGGCCGCCTGGCGGTGGTCGTGCTGATGAGGAGGGGAACGACGGGCCTGGGCCGCTTTGCAGCACGCCGGAGCTGAGGAAGCACTACGAGCAGCTGGTGGGGGCGACGAGGGGGCGGCCGTGGTCGCCGAGGCTGGAGACGATCAATGAGCGGAAGGGGCAGAGGGTGGTTAATATCGTGAGCCCCCGGATGCTGTCGCCGGTGAGGCTGCTGGGATTGGACAAAGGATCGGAGCGAGCTAGATAGGGCGCCGGCCGTGCAGTGTATGCATGCATGCAAGTACATAGGCGCGCGCGCCATTAACAAGCCAACAATGACCTTCTCTTTGAACTGCTGCTAGTACTGCTATTTGGCTGAAGCGATTGCTTGGACTCGATGGCTTCATGCACGCACCGGATGAGTACGTTGTTTCCACTAGAATTTTGTACAGCCAAATGCCTAGATCTATATATATTTGTAAGTAAATAGTAATCAAATTGCATGAACAAGCACATCTTGTTGGGGATTTTTCCCCCTTCTCATTGACATAAGCGCATTGATCTTATGTAGGCACCTCAAACGACTTAAGGCGGGGATTCCAAGTGCATTCATCGTTTTGTTGCGCATACTAGCTTTTTTGTTGGATTCTATGTTAACGGTTTTGTTAATTATCAGTCGTCTAAAAATTTCTTATCTCTCAGCACCAAAAATTGCACAACACTAAGCCTAAATTTGTAATGCCTTGTAATGTACAATTTTAACATAACTTTACTGCAAATTTTAGTTCGTTCTGTTTTTGTATTTATAACATCTATGCTTACTTTATTTTTGTCTAGGTTAAAACGTCTTTGTCATTGTATTTTGTAGGGTTTCACCAAAATTTTAGTTTATTTTGTTGTTGTCTACGTTAGAATAATCCTTGATTCATTCTTTTGTCCTAAAGGTGAGGGATTGTGTTGAGGAGAGTGATGAGAGTATTTAGATCTTCATCTAAAGGTTAATAAAAGTGACAGAAATTTAGTGAAAATTCAACCACTTGATGAATAGACAACCCGTTAAATTGCCAAACAAGTTTCGACAACTTCTACTTACTATGTATTCATGAAATCCCGGCCCACTTGAGGAATTTATATGACCACGTTAACACCTAGCGAAAACTTGTAAGAATCAGAAATAATTACAGAGGATCAATCTAAAATCGACAAGATCAAGGATGCAAATCAATAAGCTCTAAGCCTTTAAGCATAAATATACCGGGGCTTGTTCCGAATAAAGTACAATGATACTACTGGATAGAGGTTCTCGGCCAGTAGGTCGATCAAATTCTCTTTTTTTGTGTTTTTTTGTTGTGAAAGCTTCAGAACTAATCATCCATGTTTTTCAATCCATGTTTTTCAAAGTTTATTTAAAAAATTAGGGACCTCAGAGAGGTACCAATTCAATCAGGTACCAGTGCATTATTTTCCATTAATCAAAATTTCAAAACCTAGCACAAATGTTGTTGAGATGTTGTCTTCAGGGAAGCTGTCTTTTAGAGAGACGCCGCGTTTTTCAGTTCAGCCTATTTGTCCATATTACATCATTACATGTTACATGCTTTCAGTTAATAAATCCACACTGGCGTCCACGCTTAACATTGTTTCCATAATAGTTACACACTCAGTTCAGTCAATTGTCTATTAAGTTGATCTCAGTTTAAACATAAACCATAATCATTAACCCTAGGTCTAACTTGAACACATAGCAACATTCTTAGAGCGGAAGCGTAATCAAAATACCTGAATTGGGAGAGGCCATGGAGAGGTGTGGATGTAGATGTGGTCGGCAGGCGTCGGTGAAGCCGTGGAAAGGGACGAAGAAGGGTCTTCGGCCTTCGTCCACCTGAGCGCTTTGAGAGATTGGGTGTGTGGGGGATCTTAGTGGCCATGAACAACTCGTGAACCAAGCCACTGTCGAATCCCCTCTGGCTTTTGTAGCGCTAGATGACCGGGACCGAAACCAAACGAAAGTTGGTTGCGCCTCGATCAAGGCGCGAGGGAGGCGTGGCCTCCCTGGAATCTCGGGATTCCGTTAGCCGAGATGAACCAAACATTGTCGTGCATGGGAGACAAAGGTAGAATATATATTGGACAAGCCTTGCCCCAATGCTATGTTTGATCACTCTTATTTATACACACTCTTCACACAAAAAAAGTCCATTGGTGTTGCCAACGTACACTATTTATTTAGTTTACGAGTTTGCTTCGATTAGTGATGCTTTTTCGATAGTGTTACATGCCTATCACTCTTGAAGAGACTTTCTCCGGTGCCTTGAGGTACGTGAGCCGTTTGTTATTAGTTGCAATATGATGATCCACAATCAAAGATACCTGTTGGAAGGTACTTAAATTATGATCATAGGTATTAATTTAAAGATAGAGCCGGAGGTTAAATATGCAATTTTGTACCTGTGTCAGATTAGAAAGAGAAGGCAAATGAGGTAAAACATCCTTCTGTTCGTAAACTACCAAATCATGTTGCTTATCCTTTTGGTTCCAAACAAACCACAGGTCAAAACAATTGACACTGGTATAGTGGTATCCATGGATGAAAGCTATGTGAGGCTGCAGATTGGGTTGAAACTTATATACCATGAACTGAATTGAGTCGTCATTGCTCACGGAGACTTGGTAATTCACTATTAAACCAAGTAACTGAACGTGAAGTACCTAGTTTTACCATGATTCACATATAGTTATCATTGTAGGCGGGATTTCCAACACAAAGGAATCATGGCGCTGCGTGCATTCTCGTCTGATTGAGAATGAGTAAGAGTAGAGCTGCTTCCCTGTATCTTGATTTTGGAAGAGAAGAGGAAGGGAATTAAGTCAATCGAGGGGTTGCTGGAGTGGACGAGGGATGGTGGAGGAGAAGGGGAGGAGGGGTGGCTGGGCTGGAGGAGGAAGGGTGGATATGAGTTTGGGTTAGGGAGAAACAAATTACGGTTAGGAGTAACAAATTCATATTTTCAAAAGAATATATTTCTAAGTTACCCCGTTGTGCATCAACGGTTGACATATTTTTTGAAGAGAGGTAGCTCAACTTCCTTCCCAGCATCATATAAAGTCTCTGCTTTTAGTCGCCAATCTTTGCGACATTTTTCGAGGGAAACGAAAGAGTAATACATGTACTGCACTGCATACCACAATGTCGGAAGGGGAAGGTAGTTGACTCAAAATTGTGTGACATTAATTGTGGATTAACTGTACAAGCTATATGTACGCATCACGAGTCAGTTTCATGCAAGTTATATGTACGCGTCACGAGTCAGATTCATGGGGCCAAGAAACTTAAGATAAAGAAAGCATGCAAACCATTAACGAGCTGGATGTTGATGGAAGAGGCACCACCTCTTTATCCATTAGAGCTGTTCAACTATATGCAACCAAGAACAGAAGATTTTGATATGGATAATGATACGGCTAGGATGCAAAATACGAGAGCTTCATCCGTACGCCTACCACCAACTCAATCTCGTCCCCATTTAACAATGCTCCGATCAAGCCACGCCCAAACTCACACTCCGCACCCCGTCTCGTTCGTTCCGCTCCGCCTCACAAAATCTCCACCCTCTCCAGCACGAGAAATTCTACTGTATTACCGTTGCACAGCCGATTTTATATAAGCCAATCCGAAGCTGCTACGCGGAGAAAAATTCACTGTAGCAGTACGAAAACAGTATTTTTATTTGTTTTTAATGGCTGCTACAGTATATATTGCCGCGTATCACAGTTCTATTAACTTGTTACACCAATTCGGTTGTACCACCGTTGTATATTAAAATTTTTCCTCCACCACCTAGTCCCTGCCCAGCCCAGCCCCGCCTATGGCCTCCGACGCCAAGCCCACCTTCCCCGCCTCGGCAGATCCGCCGCCAGATCGGGCCAACAGTGTAACATCCCCCAAATTTTTCATAAATTTGAAAAACAATTGAATTCCCAAATTCTATTGCAAAATCTCAAACTAGAGCTTAATCCTCACCAATCTCAAGCAAAATCTTCACCAATCTCCAAGCAAGCTCTGCCCTACACCTGTTTTTTCGCGCAACACTGTAGCATCCGAAAATATCCCCGCCGCCTGATCTTTTCTCGCTGCCGCCTCCACCTCTCACTCGCTCTCGCGTCTTCTTCTCCTCTGCCACCTCACCAGCTCTGCCACCTTGCCCTTCGGGACCGCTCCCGGCCAGCTGCCCCTGCCCTCTCTCCGTGCCTCTGCCCCGCCCCGGCGCCGAACCGTCTCCAGACTCGTGTGAAAGCCAGGGACCACTCCCACCGCCCTCACACACCCTAGTGAAACTCCCTGCCCACTGAATTAGCTCCTGGTCTCTCCCATCGCCGGTAATGGCCGAAAATCCCCACGGTGCCCTAGCTTTCAATTCCGATACTC
This sequence comes from Dendrocalamus latiflorus, assembly GCA_017311315.1. Lineage (NCBI taxonomy): Eukaryota > Viridiplantae > Streptophyta > Magnoliopsida > Poales > Poaceae > Dendrocalamus > Dendrocalamus latiflorus. The sequence goes on from CM029630.1 coordinate 34,632,113, forward strand.
CGGCCAATGAGAGTCTAATTCCTCTCTCCAGTAGCACTCCTGAGCTCCCAGGAACCTTTCCCAAGTCTTGCTCTAAGCTCCCGAGCCCTCTACTCCCTCAACCCCGAGCTCCTCTGCTCGGCCATGGCACCCCACTGTGGCCGGCCTCGCACAGACTTCCCCGGGCCGAACCACCACTCCCATGAGCTTTCCTTGGTCTCAAGGATGCTCAAATGCCAGAGCCCCGACCCCCTTAACCCTAGGAACCGGCCATAGCCTCCAAAAACCGATCCGAACTTCCGAGCTCGCCGCCGGCGATAGCCGGAGAAATAGCCGGTGCCGACCCCAAAAATGGGTTCCCGGCATCTCCCTGAGTCCACCCATGTCTTCAGTTGACGTCGCAAAGCCCTGTAACGCTTGCAATCGCCGTCGCAAACCTCCCCTGTTCGGCTGCTACAGTGCACGCGCGGAGGTAGAAGATGAACAGTAATCGCCCGCTATGAACAGTGTTTCGCCCGGTTTGAACAGTAAGTATCCGCAATGAACAGTAACGAGACCCGTTAAACCATTTTTAAGCCCAAAAATGCAAAAAATATATCCGTTTCGACCGTTTCGAAGCCGCCAATCCATTTCTTAGCTCCAAATATTCATATCAAGCCTCCAAAAATCCCAAACCTATTTTATTTGAATTTTAATTGAATTTATTTTGTTATTTACATTTCTTTATTCCTAGCTCATTTTTCGTCGAGCGTGGAATTAAATTGATTTTCTTTATTTTACGCTAGCACGTGACGTCGAGGATCAGCTAATTCAAGAATACGAAGCCTCGGATCAAGGTCAAGGCCAAGAAGATGAAGAATACGAAATTGTTGAAATTATAAGTCCGCAAGGCAAGTCACATGTTTTTGATCATATTGAATCCCATTAAATTACATTATTTATTTAATGTATTTTCATTATTGATAGTTGCGAACTGATAATTGCTTAAAATAAAGATTTAGAATGGCATGCTATCTAGATAATCCTACCACCGATAAAGAGCCCTATTCACCTTGATGGCCATATTCACCTTGACAACCTTAGTAAGAATTAATATATGATGTAAATGTATACAATAACATTTCATTCAACATGTTACACTACTAAGTGACTCTGGCCGTTGGCCGGTAGAATTGAAAAACCCGGAGAGGGTAGGGTGGTATGGAACACCGTACCCTAGGCCGGTGATGCTGGTATGTACTTCTAAGGTGTTGGCTGTGGGCCGGTAGGATTTGAAAACTGATACTAAGGTAAAGGTGTACTGTGGGAAATCACGCGGTGATCTACGCCACGACTTTACCTTAGGGGAATTGAGACTGGGAAGGGTGTACTGTGGGAAATCACGCGGTGATCTACGCCACGACCTTACCCTGAGCCTGAGGCTGCGGACCTCAGGAAAAAGTATAAGGGCAAGAACCTTATGCCAAGTAAAAGACACAGACATCGCCCAACCACAAGCGTTGACTCGTCAAACCTGGTTTAGTAGCTGCTCAAATCGATTGAATATCTACAACTTATTCTGGGGACTCCGATTAAGGGATGTCCCGCGTACACAAAGTTGGTATGGAAACAATGAGACCATACTCAACAACGGTAGGATTACACGGAGTCGATGTGCGACTTTCTGCGTGGGCCAGCGGAATGCCGACTGCCTGTGTTGCCTCGTCCCTACCGGGTAGAGGCTATATAAAGAATTGAGCAGCGAAAAACCATGTTTTCTTAATGTCAGACGTGGAATTAAGAAATCTTGTGGGTAAAGCAGGGCAGCTCTGCAGAGTGAAATAAATGGTATTCGAATACGCCGTGCTTCCGGTTAATGAAGCTGTGTTAATTGGGTGATTCCAAAAACAAGGCATAAGTAGTGTTTCTGAGATTGTTAAATTGAGTAATGATGAGACTTTGTCTGATAACAGAAAACCCCTGATCTTAAGGAGTAAATGTTTTAAGTTTTACTTGATTGCAAATAAAACTGCATCCACCTCATAATAAAACCACTATACACCCTCCACCCGAGAACCCTGGCAATTAGTTATATAGTATTTCCACATGTGATTTGCTGAGTACGGGGTGGGAGTACTCAGGCTTGCCGAATTTTCCCCCAACAGATACCAGAAGAAAAAGGAAGAAATTCAAGATTTCGCATTAGGGTTACGACCGCACTCAAGCGTTCCTGTGGAGTTTTCTTCGGCTCTTTTATATGTAAGTTAAATTTTGGGCTTGAATGCCCTTATTGTCGTTAAAGCTGGCCATTAGGTCTTACTTTAATCCAATTAACTCTTTTTAAATGGCTTATAAGCAGGCATGATACACTGTTAAGCCGCAACAGAACTCCTGGGTTGTTGCAGGCCGTACGACGTCCCTGTACCCAAAAAATTTGGGGCGTTACAAACAGCTTATTCCCGATCGCCCTCCCCTTCACGGCAGCGACCACCGTCTCGACTCTCTCGATCTCAGACTTGAGCCTCTGGACGCCATCGGCAAGCCCAACTCCGTGAATCCAGTATGCTTTGCACCAGCCATCCAATGGTGCCCTCCAGGAAAGTGTCTTCTACCACCTCTATCAGATCCGGCAACAGTTTGATTTATTGTGTACAGTATTTTTATTTTATGTATGTAATATTTTGATTTTATATGTGTAGTATTTAGATTCTTATCAATTTTTTTGTTATATATATATATATATATATATATGACTGAAAAATATTACATACATAGGTGAGAAATATTATGAGTGATCGTACGGAGCTAACGTCCAGATTGAACGATCCAAACGCTAGCAACTCCCTTTTGATATTGCCCCCCTATTGTATCCGTCTTGCTTTGATCACTAAATTCACGAATAATAAAATTCATCATTTTCCTTTTGAGTGTGCACCCTTCTATCTTTTTGGTTGATACTCTAGTTACGTTCAATTTATTGATGAGCAGCACATGTGAATGGCTGGTGAGGAAATCACGTGTTTCCCCTGGATCAAGTTGTAAAACGTTCCGTTTCAAAAAAAAGTTGTAAAACGTTCCGTTTCAAAAAAAGAAGCTGTAAAACGTTAGTTTGGATTTTGGACACGTCGCGCGTATCCATTCTAGTGCATAAAATCACATCTGAAAAAGTAGGGCCGTTTCATGAAAGATTTGCTACCATCGAGATTTGAGATGAAGAAAGGATTCTCGTTTTTTTTTAAAAAAAGAAGAAGAAGAAAGGATTCTCACAAGCATGGGCTGGAAAAAAGGGCGCAGTCTTGGGCCGAAGCTGGTAAGGTTAGAGGCAGGCCTTTCGGCCACATGCATAGGAAGGCGTGCATCACCGTGCGGCGTGTGCCGGCCCCGGCTGCTAACGGCAACGTCGCTCTCTCGACCGAGCCCCCCCCCCCCCCGTGCCGTGCATGTGTCTCTTCTCTTGAGCCATCGCGTCCACGGCTCATTCCCCAACGCAGCGGCCTCGCCCGCACGCTCACCTTCCCTTCCGCGCGCCACGGCCGGGGAGGACAAGAAGGCGGCGGCACGGTCCAACGGGCACCGTGACGGTCGTCGTCTCCTCAGCCTGATGCCAACTATTGCTAGTGTTCCGATCGGCGTCGCTTGCGCGTGCGGCATGCCAACTCTTGCCGCTCCGTCGGCAGTCTGCTCGTGCTCCGGCAGCTGCGTCAGGCGCCGCCGGCGTCGATGTGACAGCTGTGCGTAACGCTTGGCACCCACGGCGTGCGCCACCGCCATTGCGGCCGCGGTCGCGATGCCTCGGGACCAGTGGCAGCCTCGGGCGGTGGCTTCGCCGTGCCGTCCCCGGCGCGCGCTCGTGTGTGTGGGTTAGTGTTGGGCGTCTGGTGCCGTGGTGGTGGCCATGTGTGGATCGGTTTGTAGGAGACGAGTGGCGAGTGATGATGGGACGGTGATGGTTTCCTCGTTCGATGGGTGCTCTCTGTCCCTGCTTTCGTTGGGTTTCAGGTATTCCAAGTTTCTGTTAGGAAATCTAGGTCTGAGGAAGAACTTGTGCCGGAAAAATGTTTCTTTGGTTTATGCATATATAGGATGAATGTGTAGATGATCACACTCGGTGACGAGGAGGACCGGGACTAGTATGGGGAGAGCTGAGGTCCAAACGATTGAGGATGTCACGCGAGGTGGTTGGGCTAACGTTGGAGCACGTGGAGATCAAATGTGGTGATTCATGAATAAGCTACGGGTGGTGTGAACATGGAGGCTTCAATGCAGAAGTTGATGTGAGATGGAGCTATGGGAGATGTGTTTCTGGAGGCTTTGTCATATGGAGGGTTAGGAGTTGTGAATGGAGTCTATAACTGAGAAGACTGAGAAATTGATTAAAATTCGTGTTTGAAAGGGTTTCGTGTCCCTTAATTTGATAAATAGATAGGATTTGTGTTTGAGTCAAACACGGTTTGTGGATCTAGCATATAAAAGCTGGTAAAGGCTAAGGGTGTTAGCCGAGGTTTTAGAGAAAGTTTTTATGCTAGGGTTTTTAGGGGTGCTTATGAGGGCACTTTATAAATCCACTGAAATACAGCAATAAAAACATCTTGAATCAATCTGATTCGTGATTTTCTGCTGATTGTTGTTTAGGCGAAGTGTACGTTTGCAAGCAAATTTGAGTATCAAGTGTTTGTTCGAGCAGTCATATTCTTCATTGACTACGTAGAGATTTTAAAAAGCGGAGGCAATCATTCACCCCTATGATTACGTCATACGATCCTACACACTTCATCTTTAATGTCTATTGCACAATATATATTGCACCCCGCTTACACATAGGGCCCACTGGCCATGAGATTAGCACTTAAAAAGGATCCCACATAAAACCAACTCTCAAGTTTTAGGTTCTATCTTAACATTTTTGGTTTTTATCGAACAAGCAAATGAGATGATTTCTTCATCGTATTTTCAAAGTAACTTATTGAAACAATCTTTTCGAAACGGCTTATCAATATTTATTTCATTCGCACAAACGTTTGTAATAGGATTAAAAGTTATCAACTATAATCATAAATCATCATCCGCAGTGGAAAAAAACCCACCATCAACCCATCCTTACTACCAACCTAACTGACAAGTGACAGGAGAAACGAGTAGTCCGTGGTCATGATATTTCAGTTTCAAGGTCCAATTTGGAATGCGAGATTTTTAATGGATTCGTGCGGGAATTGATAACTAATGTGCACAGCGCACTTACGTTTTTTAGTTCTTTCTTCCCGTCCATTTTGTATTGACCAATGAGAAGCACAAAAGCGGTGAGCCACAAGTCTTTTGGATAAAATGCCCATGATATAAGAAAAAAAAACAAATATATTGACATATATAGATGAAAAAATTGTAAATTTGAACGGGCAAAGTGGTCATTTTCACTTGGTTACACCTTGTCGGAGTGGCAAAATTCGAGGAATTTTTTTGATCTAGTAGCACCAATCCAAAGAATACATCTCGTTCGCTTTTAATGGCTAAGAATTACTATATTGATTTGGAAAAGAGAGATCTACACTATTGGTTTTGATAGGTTCAAATTATAGAGGTACAAATTAATTACGTATGTACGAGAACTGTTATAGTTATACATAGAATATAACTATATGGCCATCGTAAGCGTTACAGTTTTATAATAAGTACAACTACAGTTGCAATGTTTATGTAGCGGCGCAATTATGCGGGGATTCTGACTAATTATTAAAAAAAGTAATAGCAAATCCGTAACTATTTCGCAACAAGTGCCGTAAACCCAGAAAAAATCCCAGATTTTATTTGCCCGATTTCTTCCGTACAATGATGCAGTGCATGGTTCTAATCTGTAGATTTCACGCTGAACAGGGTGCATGGTTCTTCACTCTTCGCACCCAATCAGGGCCAGCAAGATGTCCTTGTAACCGAAGGAGGTATCTTCGACGACGTCGCGGGTTACAGTGGTCTTGTACCTGATCTTATACTCCTCTTTGATCTGTTTCATGTCGATTTCCGCTCGCGACACGATTACCCTGGTAAGCATATCCTCGTACGTTCCCAATCCTAAGATCGAGTGCCTGATGACCTGATCACAACATGTGCAGAAATATCAGTAATCTTGACGACAAAGATGGCCTGATGATGTTCCTAATTGATCTGCGCTGCACTTCTTTTTACCTCTGCAAAGTGCTTTTCAGGTGATGTTAGGCACCAGACAGCGCTCTTCAGCATCTTGGCAAACTGGCTGCTGCAATGGCCGTTGATGTCCTGAAATAACAAGCATGGACATACAGAGAACCATTTAGCATCTTGACAAACTGGCTGCTGCAATGCATGGCCAATTGGCTATTGAGTATTGACACCAGATTTTCATCAGGAGAATGTTTCTTTTTTATATGAACTAATGCCTGTCAGGTTGATGGATATCTCATCGTACCTCAACGATTTCTGTTCCATGATCTTGTTTGTATTGCTGAAACGTCGCTCTGAGCTGGCACTTGCTCCGAGTACTGATGATCCGGATGACTTCATCTTTGTACAGTTGCTTCTTTCTGACGGCTTCTGACAACTGAGTCGCCTCCGTCTTCACAACATCCATGTCAACGTTCTCTCCTGCGTAGCGGTAGGAGCTCACAAGGCTCACCAACATCTGCAGAAGACAACAACGGCAACAACAAATTATCCTTTCCAAAGTCTGAACATGTCTAGCAAACTGGCGAAAGTAACATGAGCATTCTTTCAGTTTCTGGCCTTCTTCAGAGGTTCTTGGAATGCAGAAGAAGCCGCGACATCTTCTTCAATGGAGCAGCCGAAGAGGGAACAGTAGATCCGCCTGACGGCCATGAGATGATCCGGAGTGGAAGCGCACGATACTTCGACCAGCGCCGAGATGTAGTTATCATCTCTCTTCTTCAGCGCTTCGTGCACGAGATTTGCATCTCTCTCTGCCGGATCCATCGTCCACAATATCATGGTTTTCTGAACCAAGAAATCGACCTGATGAACCAGGAATACTTCTTTGTGTATATAACTGCAAACGATGGCAAGTGGACATATATTGCAAGTACCCAGAAATCGACGGTGAGGAGGCAATGGCGGGAGAGTTTGTAGCGGAAGCAGTTGAGGAGGGACTCCCTGTAGAGGAAGGCGTAGGCGCGGCGTATCGCCGCTCGCTGCGCCGCCGTTCTCCGGCCCAGTATCCGGATCAAAGCATCCTTGTCCGACCGCCATCCTGCGCTCGCACGCAGATCAAGATCATCATTCATGTCAGTTGCAGCAGTGTCACAAGCAATGCATGCGATGCAACAACGAGAAACAAAGGAATTGAAGCTTTTAATTCATGGCTACTGGCGGTGCGCATGCATGCGAGCATTGCCTTGGAGCGACTTCCTGAGGCTCTCGGCGTCGTCGGTGGCGGACGGCAGGGGGCTCGGAACGGCAATGGTGGACATGGTCTCGGCTCGATCTTTGAACTGCAATTAATGGTGGGGGAATCAGAGATCACGAACAAGGAGGGTTTATATAACAGAGGGAAGATCTAGCTCGGGAGTGAAGAGCAACGTACAACTGCGCTGCACTGAAAGGATTAGGAATAAAATTGTACTCCCTCTGTTCACAAATACAGATCGTTATGAATTCTTTAAGCTTTTCATATTTTAACCATTAATATATATGTTAAAGTATATAAATTAACTACTTTAAAAAATAATACAATTGAATTTGTCTTATAACATATTTTTCTAATATATATTTTTAAATTATTTTTACTAGTATATTATGATAATAAATTATAGTCAAAATCATGTATTAGAGATCGTAAAAAGTAAATAACAATCTAAATTTGTGAAAAGAGGTAATAATATAAGGGAGTATCTATACAACATTTGACTGTTTTTAGGATAAAAACAGTCAGATTTTGAGCCGTTAGATGGAGATCCAACGTACTAGATTATTTTTTTGGAGGGGGGCTTGTATGGGTGGATCCGTTGGATGGAGATCTAACGTCCCAGATCAATTTGACTGTTTTTATCCTAAAAAATAGTCGAATGTTGTATAGCAATACTCATAATATAAATCATAAAATATTTCCACTTACTAATAAATAGTTATCTCGGTAATGTTACGGCCTACTCCAAAGGGCTGAAAGCCCTGGCTTTTGCCTATTTTACATAGGTTTTCACTGTAGCGGCTAGCATTTTGTGAGTCAAAAAAAATAGAAAAATAGTAAAAAAATTCAGAAAAAAATAATAAAAAAACATCACTAAATCTTTTGAAATAATACAAAAGAATAAGGAGAAAAAACAAAAAAATAAAAAACTAAATTTTAGAAAACTAAAAACGGAAACCGTTTAAAACGAGGCCACTGTCACAGTGTCACCGATGCTCGGCCGGGCTTATCTAAGAAAAACACACATCTCCTAAGGACTCCCATGACACGACGACTGACGAATGTGCTGCACAAGTATTATCGCAGTTGTCACTTCTCAGCAAGGAATTACACTTCCTTACGCATTAAGCTTTCTTACAAAAATAATTCGTTTAAGAACGCATCTGCACCACCAGCAAATCTGGTCGTGATCTCTATTTCTATTGTTTTGCCAAGCTTTAGCAAAGTTCCACAAAAAAAGTACTCCTTTTTGCGAGTATTACAAAAGAAGTACGTGTATCTGGTAAGTAAAGCAGCGGCACAAAGGTAGCATATACTAATAGTTCGATACACAGAGCACGATTATCGCAGCCCACACACTGTGACATTGCACAAGGCAGCGGAAAAGTATCTTAAGCAGGAACAGAGAAACTGATCGCAACAAATGCAAGAGGAGCGTTCACCAACAACGTCAACTGCAAGACATGAGAATATGCCTATGTTCTTTTAGATTAGGGTTAATAATTTTTATCCGTATTTTTTAAAACGGCAGTGAATGATAAAGACATAGGGACAAATAGTATATACGATTTTAGATTTAAAAAATTATTTACAGAATCCACCTTAACAAACTGCGTTGTTTACGTAGACTTGTAGAGAAGTGAAATTCCAAAAGACAAAAGACCAACAGAGGAGGCCATTAACCAACGTACTAAACGGTTCGGCCATTTGTGTCAGCCTGGCTGCCTGGCCGTCCTGGGCTATTTTTTTGGCCCGGGTCCATTTGGTTCAGCCTGGGCCGAGAAAGAGAAAGGCGAAGGCGACGTGGACGACGCATCGGAGGCGGACGCGTGGCGTGGATAGGCCCGACCAGCCGTAGGAGCATGAGTCAGGAGTGGCGTCACCTGACAGGTGGGGCCGAGGGAAAAGGGTGGGAAAAAAAAATCAGGGATGTGATGTGAGATATCCCAGTGCTCTTGCCGACCTTGGGCACCTACCAGAGGCTACCGCCGCCCGCCGACACCGCATGCCGTGGAGGAGCGGGATTCGGAGAGATGCCGAAGCGGCGGCGGTTCGATAGTGTTAGTATTTCCTTAAATTGACGTTACAGTCTGCTACTATTGGGTGCCCTTATGCAATTGTACTGCAATTTTGGTTCATAGATGAAGTGTCACAAAGTATCTTCTATGGGGAGGGATCGTCTCCAACTTAGATCTTGGATGGGTTTGGACCTGGGAGCGTTTGCTCAAGTGGTTGTCGAATTGAAATGCCATGGTTTGATCACATTCGCTGTTTCAATGTGAGATTGTAGAAATTAGTACCATATTAGTCCAGCTGATGTGTTGTTGCTGGGAGGGAACTGATCGTCGACCCTTTTGGCATCACAACTGCATTTTGGATGGGCGTTCACTTAATTTGTTTGCCTACTGCTTGAGTTGACAATGCCTATGCTGTGCAAATATTCGGTTACCAAGAAACTTTTGGTTAGGCTGATTGTGTTGAGCAGGATCAGAATTGGTTTTTGATGTGCTTGATTGCATCATGACTGCATTTCTGATATCGTTTTCACATCTCTGTTGGTTAAACCGAGCAACAAGTTTATGCCCTTGTTATGCAGTGTGAATGTGTAGACATTGAGTTGTCTTGGTTAGATTGGCATGGATTCAAAACTCGGTTTTGACAGGTCTTATTCCATCGAAACTACATGTTAGGTATTGTTCTCGCATCTCCATTTGTTGATTGGTAGTTCTATGAAAACAAATAGTTTGACAGTTTTGCTATTGCACAGGCGACTGAAATTTTTTTATGTTTCAGTCACCTGAAATTGCACTCTCAATGAACTAAAATTGCAGCCCCCTCCAAAAAAAACAACTGCAACTTTAGGTGATTCAGAGTGCAACTTCAGGTGACCTGGAATTGCACTCTCAATCAACTAAAATTGCAGCCCCTCTCCAAAAAAACATGTGCAACTTCAGGTGATTCAAAGTGCAACTTTAGGTGACTGAAAGATAAAAAAATTTCAGTCGCCTGTGCAATAGTCTATCCCATAGTTTGATTGTATATTGACCTCAGAGTGGAAATTATAGAGTTTGGTGTTATTCCATTTTATGATTTTGGATAATTTATCTCAATCATATTTCTAGAGATAATCAAACCTTTAACTCACTGCTGACGTGCTTAATTGATTGTGTCGCTGCTATCATTTTTTTTTGTCTAATATTGTGTTGTGTCATTGCTGATGTACTTTAGATGAGCTTTTTTAGCATATCATTTTTGAACCTGCAGATAGGTATAACACCGCCCTTGTTTGCCACATATCGCGCTTCCTTGCATGCCATCCTCGGCTATGGTTGCGTGTTGAGAGGCCAATCAGATATGTAATAGAGCCTGGAGTTTATCCAAATCTTGAGGCTGCTGTTTCTGTTGCTAGGTTCGTTCTCTCTCTGATTTTTCATTGAGGAATAGAGTACGTTATGGATGCCTTTCTTTGCTTTGTTGAAGGCCTGGTGACACTATTCTAATTTCTGCTGGTGGTATCCATGTTGAGCAACGTATCCAGTGCACTTAGCCATCCCGGTGCACTTATGCACTGTGGCCCGTCCGACATACAAGATGGATGTGCGTCACTTTTCACAAAACGAAAATGCCCACCATTCGTGTTGGATTTGCAACCCCCCCCCCCCAAGCCATCCCCCCTCCTCCCCATTTCCCCACCCACACCGCCTTCGTCCCTCCTCCCTACAGACCCGCCGCCTGCCTCTGCCCCTCTCCTCCCTCGAGCCGCTGCCTGCCTTTGTCCCCTCTCCTCCCCTGAGTAGCCACATTGAATTGATTTTGTGGGGGTGAGATCGAGGTTGTGGGGGTGAGGCGATGAAGAAGGGAGGGTTGGCGGTGGTGCAGGTGAAGGCGGAGCTGGAGGACGGGGGGAAGGCATCGGGGGCGGGGGCGGCCCCTACTTCAGTGTGGAGGGGGGCGATTTGCAAATCCAACGCGAGTGGCGGGCGCCTTTTTGCGAAAAGTGATGCACATCCATCTTGTACGTCAGACGGAGATCGGACGGGCCACAATGTATGAGTGCACCGGGATGACTTAGTGCACAACATACGTTTGCCCCCATGTTGCATGTAACATCCAAATAAAGAAGCCTCTTTGCATTGTAAGCTTTGCCATCCCTTGTCCTTATTGTCTCAGTAGAAATTTGCTCTGGTGAAATGCTTCCTGCATTCTGCACTATTTTTTTCAGTTGGTGCAACTGTGAGCTTATATTTGTCATGTATATTCCATCAGATTGGCGGGGGTGAGCTTCCTGACGACACTGTATTAACATGTTCACGTGGCTCTGACAAGTATGCTTCTTTCTTCTGTGGCAATGTTTTCTCGCACTTTCTACTGTTTCTACTGGGCTGCTGCTGTTGCCCGGTCATTATATGTTGTCGTTATAGTGGTCCATTTTTACAAGACTGGTGCTATCCTGCCTTGGTTGATAACTTGACTGGTGTAGCAGCTGTGGAATGGAATAGTTTTCCAGATACACTCGCCTTAAAATTGTTCTAAAACCAGCAATATTTTAATGGTGGCAATTAGATCCGCCAGATATCAAGGGGTTTATGGTTTATAGCTCTGAGGTTCTTGGATATTCGTGAGTGAACTAAGGTGGTGTCTTGGTAGTGTAAATTTAGTTTGCTTGGGGAAATAGTGAGCCTGCGAACTGTTAAATGTGTTCCCTATTTAGCCATTTTTCCTCACTTTCTCATTCTTGTCTTTTTACGCTAACCTATCTAAGCAGTGCACTGCAGTTCCTTTCCGCATGCAAGATCGCAGATCTGACTATAATGGCGGAGCTTGGTTGCTGCTTACTCCACCGAAGTGGTAGATTAACTATTGAGTAGTGTTTGCTACAGTGTGAGCAAAACCATCTGTACTATTTGTCCTTCCGAATGATCAGCACGGCGATTATGTAATGCATTCACATCGGAGCAAGGACATGGGAACTGTTGTTCGCACCCGGATTGAATGGTCTGCGTAGGCCGTCAGGACCAACGGAACGCTGGCACTGCAGCGCGTGCGGGCCATCTATTCCTGCAGCTCTGTTTATTTCTGGTTCGAAGTAGGAGAAAAATAGAAATCCCTGTAAACTAGCAATAAGCTCCTGCATCTGTATCACTAGTGTTTGGTAAACTTACATGTCTTGTCTCCTGTTTGTGGTAACATGTAACTTATGATAAATGCTTGATATTTGAATCAACAAGGGACATGTTGCTCTTTAGAAGTCAACTGTGGAAAGTTTGGTAGACTGCATAAATTTATCTGAGTTGTCACTGATCAAAATTTCCCCGGTTCTTGGATTGGCAGCTCAGGTTATTGATTGGCCGTTTGTATAACGATCTTCATGTCCTAGCCAAAACGAAGGACAGGATGTGGACCTTTCTGAATTTGCCTCTTCAATTTTACTTCCACTTTTTTTTTGTTAGATTGATGTTTTTATTTTGTGGAAGTAAGCAATCAGATATTGGATGTACTATAAATGCAAGTTGCATTTTGCATTGAGGTTCTGTTAGTCCCTCGATGTTCCGTAGAGGAGGTAAGGTGATATGGCAGATGTGATTTATGGGGGTGGGGGTTAATTCACTGTTGTTCTCGGAAAGAAGCAGATTAGCAAACATACTTTTTTTAATGTCGAAGCAGTGGCAATTTAAGACATGTTCATTAATTACTGTTTGTATAAACGCATGATTACTTTGTAATTAATTACACAACTATTTCTGTCCTTTTCTTGGTACCAGGGAGTGCGTTATGGTACTTGCGTACAGTAGGTAAAAGAAATGCACGGAAGCTGGTGCCGTGCACTGTTACTGCTTTGTTCAAATGAAGGACGTACGCTTTGTACTAGAGTAAATGAGGAAACTCGGATCTGTTGTAGGCCATGTTTTTATTGGTGTATTTTTTTAAGTTATATAAACGATCGGTTTTTGAAATGATTTTTTCTATTTCTTTCGCTCCTATCTCACTCCGGATATAAAGCAGTTCACAGACGCATCATACATCCTACTGCTCTTACTCCTATCTTACGCACGTATCTTTTTTCTCATTTTCTCCACCGCCTGCATCTTCCTTCTAAAAACTATTTCTTTCAGCCATTAGTATTCATTTTCAGCTAAAAACCATCAGCCACAACTAAAAATTATCTACTGTAGCCAATCTGAACATGCCACTAGTTAGTCGTGTCCTCTAATAGGGAAACTTTTGCTGAACTAATAGAAAGAAATATCTTTTAGAGAGAAGAGGTGGAAAAAGTGAATGAGAGATACGTGTGCGAGACGGGAGCGAGAGAGCTAGGGTGTGTGATAAATCCGTAACCCCACGCTTTATTCTCGGAGCGAGAGAAGTGAAGAACCCGATTCGAAAAACTAGATGTTCATATTAACTTTTGGTTTCTTAAGTAGAAATCAAAGTAGAAACTAATACGAACACCTCTTAGACCACTGGACTAGTAAACATTTTCACGTGTACAACCGGTAAAATAAATAAAGCTCATTTCAACAAAGAGAGAGAGAACACTTAAACCCATTTGTTCAAAAGCAATCCATCTTCGAAGGGCTTGTTCTTTTTTATTTTAACTTATGGCTTTTAGCTGTAGTTTATAATTTTTATGCTGTTTGTGAGAGAAAGTATGGAATAACAGAAACTCGCGTGAGGTTTTGGCTAATATAAATAAAGTCGCTACAGTTTATACTACAACTGAATTAAAAATACTTCATTTAAAAATTAGTTACTATAGAAAAATCGAAAATTAACTTTTAGAAGCTAAAAAGAAGAGACATTATCTCCTCTGTGCTTCTCGCTTATTCTGTCAACTTGTGTTGATTCAACTTGCATTTCTTTTTTCTTTCACACTCTGGATGACCACTCTGAGCCGGCTCTTTCGTGCCAAAGCTGACTCCATACTTTGTAGTTTCACCATTTATAAAAGTAGTACCAAAACTATGAGCTTTCGCTGTTCCGGCATGCGATATGCTCAATCCTCCACTTTAGCAGGTGATCCCGACCGCAGCACCGTACCTTTAAATTCAGAAAACAAGATTCAGAAAGCAATGCCCAAGAACAAACGCGAGATCTGACTAATATGAAGCAGTCCAAAAAAAGTGAAGCGACAGAAATACAAGCACAAGGACATGCGTGGTTTGTTTCCTTTCCACCGTCTTTTGTGTTTTCTCAAACAAGAATCTCACGCATTTGAAATGTGGAAATTTCAAATGGAATAGCACAAGGGTTAGTCCCAAATTTGTCTCATTAGATTAGAGATAAGCTAACCCGCATTTTTTTACCAGTTACAGTGGACCACTAAACTCTGTTCGACATACCGATTTTTACCAGTTACAGTGGATGATGGACTCTCTATCCTTCAGTATGCTGATGATACTATACTTTTCTTGGATCACGATCTACATAAGGCAAAAAATATGAAGCTCCTTCTCTGTGCCTTTGAACAACTTTCAGGTCTCAAAATAAACTTCCATAAGAGCGAAATTTTTTTCTTTGGGGAAGCTCAGTTGGCTATAGGTCAATACGTAGATTTATTCGGTTGTAAAGCTGGTGGTCTTCCTTTAAGATATCTTGGAATACCCATTCACTACAAAAAGCTCAAAATTTCGGATTGGAGGATAATTGAGGAGCGGTTCGAGAAAAGACTTAGTAGTTGGAAGAGCAAACACCTTTCGATAGGTGGTAGGCTGACACTTATTAACCCAGTCTTGAGTAGCCTTCCAATGTATATGCTGTCCTTTTTCGCTATACCTAAGGGGGTGTTAAAAAAGCTAAATTACTATCGCTCTAGGTTTTATTGGCAAAGTGATGAACAACAGAGGAAATATCGTCTTGTTAAATGGAATATCCTTTGCCAGCCAAAAGACCAAGGTGGTCTTGGGATTCATGATTTGCATTTGAAAAATATCGCCCTTTTAGGTAAATAGCTTTTTAAGCTTCTCACGACGGACGGTACCTGGCAACAACTCTTGCGAAATAAATACCTAGGCACTAAACCACTTGTTCAAGTTGAAAGAAAGCAAGGGGACTCCCAATTCTGGTCCAGTCTTTTGAAGATCAAACAAGATTTCTTCCGTTTTGGTTTTTCCATTATTAAGGACGGGTCACAAGTGAGGTTCTGGGAGGATAAGTGGTTAGGTAACTCTCCCTTAAAATTTCAGTACCCTTGTCTTTATAATATTGCAAGACCAAAATTCATAACTATTTCGGAAGTGCTAAACTCTGATCCTCCAAATTTATCATGGCGACGTGACCTTATTGGTCCCAAGTTAGTGGCGTGGAATAATCTTCTTCCTCGTTTGACTAATATACAGTTGTCCCAAGGACAGGATGTGTTTCGCTGGTCCTTACACCCAAATGGACATTTCTCGGTGAAATCATTCTATCAAACCATGATCCGTTCAGCTGTGCCTAATTTGAATAAGAGACTTTAGAAACTAAAGGCACCACTGAAACTGAAGGTCTTTCTGTGGTACTTACGGAGAGGTGTTGTGTTGACTAAAGATAACCTAGCTAAACGTAACTGGCAAGGAAGCAAAACATGTTGCTTTTGTCACGAAGACGAGACAATTAGGCACTTGTTTTTTGATTGTCGTTTTGCTAGAGCGGTCTGGAGTATCCCCCAAATCGCTTTCAACATAATGAAACCCCAAAAAGTATCACACATGTTTGGAAGTTGGCTAACTGGTGTAACTAAACACTTGAAACCGTTAGTTCTGCTTGGGGCAGCAGCTATCGTTTGGTCAATTTGGTTACACAGAAATGACATTATTTTTTGAAAAGAAACAAACTTTTTCTCCCTTGCAGGTTATTTATGCGGCTTCTCAACGACTCCGTTCTTGGGCTATCCTTCACAGAACGGATTTGCAGGATCTGGTTGTGGCGGCCTCACAACATTTGGACCGTGCGGCCAAGGATTGTTACTCCCGGGCATATGGGTGGCGATCTAGTCTACGGATTGATAGCCATTAGTTTGTTTTATTTTCATTGGTTTAGCTGTGTGTCTCTGAGCGAGGCAGAGGCTGGGAGTTTTCTATTCCAAGACTGTGTATCATCTTGATGTACTGTTCTTGGTTTATTAATAAAGACTTCCATTATAAAAAAAATACCGATTTTAGTGCATGTTTAAAACACAGAAATTTTCATTAGAATTTCACAGGAAACAATTCTATTTCTACAATAACTAGAAAAAAATCACACGTTCTAAACAGGACCTTCAAGTCTTCGGGGGCATTGAAACGACCAAAGCTTCTGACTTTTGGCTTTGGAATAGTAGCAGCTGGAAGTAAATGCGGCTAAAAGTGAGAGATGTTTGATTCAACTGGAGCTTTTGGCATTTGCCTGAGCTGATTTAGTAAAAGATCCCATATCTCCACTCCACCACTCCCATCGAGATGTCCACCACTCCACTCCACTTTGGCCAAGATGTCCACCGCCGTGATCCTCCGCGTCCTCCCGCTTCACCCACCACTCCCTCCCAAACTCCCAAACACATGTTTGCCGCTCCCACTCGACACGGTGTCCTCCGTATGGCTATTCATTCGGTATTTTCAGTAAATTTGGTTCGGTGGATAGGTATTCTCGGTAAATACGGTATTGTCATTTTGGTAAATATGGTATTTTAAAAAATACGGTTCGGTATCGATAAATACAAAATTATTTCGATATAATATCAGTAAATACCATATTTACCAAAGTTGACGCAGATTGTGAAACAATATGACAATATTTTAGCACGATAACAAACTAACAATGATAGATGGCAACAAGCAGACCAAATTATAGAAATTATAAACTATAGAACCACTAGATGACAACTAGAAGGGAATGAAAGACAAAAACAAACATGCACATATAGCAAACAAGTAAACAACAACGGGCTAGAAGGGAATAATTTTGAATTTTTTTGTAATTCGGTTCATTTAGTTTCAGTCAGTTTCCCAAAAAACCGAATTACCAAAAACCAGGTTTTTCGCAATACTAAATGCAGGTCAAACCGAGTTGACCGGCACGATTCGGTTTATTCGATTCGGTACAGTTGTGAACAGCCCTAGTCCCTCCACCATCGCCTCGCGTCCGTACGCCGTGAGACACTGCCGCCTCGACCGTCGCTGACGTGGTGGATTGTGTCGGCACGGGCACCGACATTGAGTGTTTCATCAACCTAGACATAGGCACAAATCCCCTCCTTGTGTGGCCTTGGAGGCGGAGGCTGGGGAGGAGAGTGGCAGGAGCACTGCGTGTCATTGTCTTCCCTGTCTTTAGCCAGAATTCATCACCACCGCTGTCATTCTTGCTCCGGTGAGCCTCCCTCCAACCCTTTCGAACTAGAGCATTCGTACAACACCCCCTTCTTTCCCCAATCATTATTTTGGGATTTTCCCCACCCCAGGTCATCGCTTGCTGGCATGTAGTCCACGTCACCATCGACTCCCATCGCCAACCTGCGTTGGATCTTTCCTGCCTCCACGGTCCGCACCGGTGAGTTCCCCTCGCTCCTCTAATGCTCCTGATATCCTTGATTTCCCCCCTCTCCTACCCAGGCGTTGCAACCCATTTTCTTCCTCACGCCCAGTCATCGTGTGCTACCTCCTGCCTATCTTGGTGCGCGTCTGGCCGTGACACCACCATTGTTGGGTCCACCTCGCCACTCCCTTCTATTTTTGACCATCATTGAAACCCTCGTGCCCTCCTCTGCCCTAGCTGAGCTTTCCTAGAGCCCTTTCCTGGGCGACTCCCCTGCTCCTCTGTTTTGACCCACATTTTGTTGTGATTTGGCTTTCAAAAGCCGTTTAAAAAAATCTGGCTTTTGGAAAATGGAAAAGTAATTTTTTTCACCATTGATGATCGTTGCATGACCTACATCAAGAGGGCAGGCCCATGGTTGATCACCAGTCAGCCTGCCCCAGCAGAAACGGAGTAGCGGCCTGAAACAAAACCGATCTCTGAAAAACCAAAAATCTGAATTTGTGTGGAATTCTCGTTTTTGCTTTGCTCTCTTAATTCCTCATCCTATATCTCACCAATGTCAATGCCCAGATGCTCAAATCCTTGCCATCTCAATCGGTTTGGAGGGGGATAAAGAACTTACACTGTACTTGTCTGAAAAATCCACCGCCTCCCCAAATCCCGCCGCTGCTCACACCTTCTGCGTGACCGATCGCGCCTGCGCCCTCCCGCCAGCTCCGCCTGTTGGTCGGCCGCCCTAGGGCCGTGGCAGGCCACGCCGACACAAAACGCCGTCGCCGTGGCACCGCTTTTGCCGCCGCCCGTCACCCATGATCGCGCCACCGCACCCCTGCGCCACTTGATCATGCCACCGCAACCGAGTGGACAAAGCTCCTCTGCAGCCTTTTCCCCACCGCCCTGATGCCCTGCACCGGCCAGCGAGCGTGGCAACGTCGCCGGCCGCCACGAACCTTTGCCGCCACGACAAATATCCGGTGCCAACCGCCTTACCCCGTCCATATAAGCAATCCCGATCCTTCACGGAGGACCTCATACCTTCCCAACGCCAACCGACACACTCCACATCCCCATCATCGCCTCCATTGTCGGTAATTCCAAAATCCCCAAAGCTTGAACCATAGCCCAATGTCGGTCGCCCGCCCCTCTATTCTTCAATTACTTTCGCTAGTAGCTCCCTAGGACTCCCCAAAGCCTCCCCGACCCGCCGCCATAGTCTCCCGGCCGCCCATCTTCCCCGGTGCCGTGAGCACCCCATCGCTGCTATTCACCTCACCGTGGCTAGCACGATTCAAACCTTCCTAGCGCGAGCCGCCACCTCCACTCGTCTCTCCTACTCCCAAGGATACTCTAGCACTGGCCAATTCATCCAATTGAGACCCCATTCACCCTTTAATACCCGAATTAGCCGCATAGAAGGAGGGCTCACCGCCGGCGAACGCCGCCTCCGCCGGCCCGGCCATCACCGAAAATGGAACCCCCACCATGCCCTGAACTCGCCCATGTCATCGGTTCCCGTCGCACTTCACCTCACCGCCGTCGACAACCGCCGCACTCCTCCTCTGTTTGCTGCGCGCGTGCGGGCTAAAGGAGGAAGAAGCACAGTGCATGTGCACTGTTCCTCCGGCCGGCCGCTTCGGTTTGGCAGAACCAGATCAAGTCGCCCGCACCGCTTACATCCAACCCGAGCCACACCAACAGTAACCCGACCGGACCCCAATCGATTTGATTGGACCGAGTCTGCTCGCCCGTGCCGGACGCGCCCGACCCGAGCCAGACCGACTTGGTCGCGCCGAACCCGTTCGCCCGAGCCCAATGAACAGTCCGACCGAGCCCGATGAATAGTGTTTGACCCGAACCCAAAAACACAAGTTGGTACTCCTTAGATCCGTTTCGAGCCCACCAACCCGAATCTCAGGCCCATTTCCCCATGTAGCCCTCCTATAAGCCCAAAATCCCAATTTAATGGAGTTTTCCGTATATTCTTTTTTCTTTTATTTTCTTTATTCCTAGCCTAATCCTTCGGGCATGGGATTAACTTTATTTTAATTGTTTTACGTTAGCTTCCGAAGTCGAGGATTCGCAGGAGCAGGAGGGAGAAGCTCAAGTCCAAGCCCAGCCCGCCAAAGAATACAAGTTAATTGAAATCGTAAACCCGCAAGGCAAGTCACACATACTTTGATCATGTTGAACTTACATTCCTGCTATTTATTTATTAGTATTTTTATTACGTTATTTGCGCACTGTTATTTTGTATACAATAAATGCTTAGAATGACATGATACTAGTTATGTCCTACCACTCGAAAAAGCCCAGTCTAATTTGATGGCCATATTCACCTTGACAAAACATAGTAATATTTAGTATAGTAATAATGTGAATATGATAGCTTAGAGAATCATCATCCACTGTTACTAAAAGATTTGGTATTTGTTTGGGAAAGTGGTTCTAGGGTGAGCGAGGATCATTGGATCCCATGACCTTAACCTAGGGTAAAGGCAAATGTTACAAATCAATGGGAGTGTTAAAGCACTGGACAGATTTGTAGAAGGGAATTTGCCACCGGTGAAAATATAAGGACTAAACCCTTATGCTAAGTAAAGAACATAGTGATCGCCCAACCACAAGCGTTGATACGTCAAACCTGGTCTAGTAGCTGCTCAAATTTGATTGAACCTCTACAAACGCAAGGTGAAGGCAAAGTGTGAGTCCATACAGAAGGGAGTTGAGAAGGGCCGTATGAAAGTTGGCGCCGTTGTTGTTTTATTATTGATTTGATTATCAGAGGTCCACACAATAGTAGACTAAGATGAGTCAGAGGTTGTGGCCTGGGCTTATCGAGGAAACATATTAGGTAGAGGCTATATAAAGAATTGAGCAGTGAACAACCTTATTTCCTTTACTCTTTAGCGAGAGTTAAGGAATCTTGTGGGTAAAGCAGGGCAGCTCTGCAGAGTCATGATTAATTGTATTCGAATACGCCGTGCTTTCGGTAAATGGAGCTATGTTTAGTGGGTGATTCCAGCAATAAGGCATAAATAGATTTGGAAAGGATTTGGTAATATTGGTGGTCTGGTAATTGAACCTTGAAAACCCCCTAAAGTTTATAGAAAGTTATGATTTTATATTTAAAACCTGTTTACAACTAAAACTGCATCCACACAAATTAACAGACATGTTTCCCCTTTAATTGTTATGCCTTGCATATAGTTATTGTTAAGCTCCGTGTGGCTTGTTGAGTACGGTAGTTGTACTCATGCTTGCTAAAAACATTAACAGAAATAACCAGCAATAAGGAGGCAGATGAAGGCAAAGGAGTGGAACACTACGAGGTCGAGGATACGTGGAATTAGGGTCGTCCTCCGCTTAGGCGTGCCTGTGGCGTTCTTTTGTTTGCAAGGTATCTAAGGGCCGCTTGCCCTACTGTAAAACTTGGCTTCTATGCCTTTATATTGTAATAAAGTTGGCTTTTATCTTAAGCATGTGTTGGCAATGTTATACACTCGATTGATGTAACTCGCAGCTGAACAATCCTGGGCAGTTGCGAGGGTTTCATAATACTCCCAGAAATGGGGGTGTTACAGCCCTCCCAGTCTCTCGAGAACACTCTCCTCCTTACCTCACTTTAGAGCTTTCGCCACCCCCTCTCCACTTACTCGTTGGCGCTCTGCCTGAGTTGAGTGTGGTAGGGTCCCAACCCTGTAAGGGCATCTTTAGTGTTTTGAATTGATGTCGATTTAAAATCATGTCACGTAAGTATTTTAGAAACCAAGCTTGTTTTTCTCTAATATATTGAACCGATTCTTATCAATAACTAGAACCCATGTTATATTAAAAAATAATAATTTTATTGACGGCTAAAAAAGAAGAGTTAATAGAAACAGCTAATTAAGTTAATGCACCGGCTAACCACCTAGTAAAATCAATATTTTATTCAGTTGCATCCGGATCCAAAGTTTGCACTGGCTCCCTAGTTTCTTACTTTGAACTGACTACTCCCAGTATATCGAATCGGCTCCTTGGTCCCAAATTAGGCTATTGAACCGGCTAAAGAGTTAACATTGCAGATGGTCTAAGTATTGCTTGTATATACTAGTTCTTTTCTGTTCTGTGCATGCCGGTGAGGGTTTTGGTGTTAAGTCACCGTCCAGCCTTGAGCTAGTTCCTTGGATTTCCTACTCTTAAAGCAATCTCCATTGCCGCTGGTCTCCCAAGGTTCTTATCTTCCCTCACCTGGTTATCCTTTTAATAATTTCCCGTTGTGGTAGTGGTGTTGATCGTCTAGTTCCCCCCGTTGCGTCCGGTGGTGGCTTCTCTCCTCACTTCTCTTCCGAACTCCCTGGTTCCATCCACAATCCCCAATACTAATATGTTTATCCCCAATCATCATCTATCTGGGCCTTTTCTTATTCAAATCAGAGGAGTGTTGTGTTGGCATCTTTATCCGAAATCTCCTCACCGAAACCCCTCAAACTTAGGTAATATGGGGTGGCAGAAGATGCCACAACGAGTTTATTCATATTTATTGATTGTGACGGATAGTTTTAAATTAAAACTGAATAGTAGAGTCTAAAAAAATAGGTTTTTTTTTACAAAAAAGAGTGAGTGATAAAAAAGTGAGGGAGAGACACACGTGACGTGACACGAGAGTAAGTGGAATAGTGTGATACATCCGTGACATATTGCTTTATCTTTAGAACGAGATGAGAGTAAAAAGAGTAAGGAAGCTGTTTTAAAAGATCAAATATTTATATTAGCTTTACGCCCCGCTCATTTCGGTTTAAACTTCTGGCTTTTGGCTTTTTTTTTACTACTTATAAAATTAGTCCCTTTTTTTGCCTTTTTTTTTGCCTTTTTTGAGTTTTTTTACCGTTTCTTTTTTTATTTGTTTGCATTATACGAGATGAGCTAACACATTTTTTCTATTTTTAATTTTTTTTAAAATTTAATTATGCTAAATAAATCATCATCAGCTGCAATACAAAACAAGCCAGTTATAATAAAAATAAGCCATGAGCTAAATTTATTCAGCCTAAATAAACACCCCTTGGACTTTTCTAATCAAAAGCTACAATCAATATGAACCAGTCCTACGTGTAATGTTTCCAGGAAAACTTCTTCTTAGACCTCCTGCCAAGTGGCAGCAAAGCTACTTGATTTGTCAACCATGGCACGAGCAGGAGCATGGCGGCCTACTTTCGGCTACGCCTCCCTCGGCCGGTTCTCAACAACAACTTGACGTTCGCCGCCGTCGTCTTCAACCAAAATCAGCGGCGTCGCCCTGATCGACGACCGCAGCAGCTGCCACAGACTCAGTCGGCACAGCAAATCCAGGTCGTCAACACGTGGAAGAGAGAACACAAGAACACTGGACAGGCGTTCTGGATGGCAACTATGTAATTTCTCTTTTCTTAAGGGCGATGCTGTAATTTTCGGGATGTACTATACTCAGGGCCTGTTTGGCAGAGCTCCACCAACTCCAGATCCATCAAAAACAGCTCAACTCCACGAATTTTTACCCAAACGCTCCAACTCCACGAAATCTGGATCCACCAAAATACTGAATCTAGCTCCAGATTCATGAAATCCATGGAGCACCTCAAGGGGTGTTCCACGAAACCTTGTTTCGTACCTACTCGTGGAGTTGGGTGGTAATTACCCACCTTTTGTCACTGGTTACACACCCCATCCTATACCACCATAAAACCCATGGGCAAAACATGCCATTCCCATCAAAAACTCAGTTTCGTGGATCTGGAGCTGCTGTGCAAGCCAAACAGTTTTGTCTAGCTCCATGGTGGGATCACAGATTCACGGTGGAGCAGTTTTTGGTGGATCTGCTGCTCCAGATTCATTTTTTCAGTGGTGAAGCTCTGCCAAACAGGCCCTCATTTAGGTTAAATGCAAACCTGGGGTGGCCCTTTTGGACCGTATTACCTTTTTTTTAAAAAGAAGTAGGCCCACCTGGCATCAACATATCAATTAAGAGTAATGCCTAAATAAAGTCTGGGTTCGGTTGAGACACTTATTGGCTTTTGTCATTTGCTGAAGTACCTCATTTTAAATGATTAGTCCTTATAAAGTGGATCAATAATTTAATTATAGTAGATACTATATTAATTTTAATTACATCAATTAAAATTATATATAATTTTCTCGCTTTTTATAATCTCTTTTATGGCTTGTCAAATTTTAAAAGAATGTTACCCCACTCAAAACGGCTTAGACTTCTGAATTATTTTTCACTATTCAACAATTTAATCTTTTTCTAGTTTTTTAGTTTTTTTGTCGGTTCTTTTTTCCCATATTTGTTTGTATGTTCGTAATGGGCTAACTAGTTTTTTATTTTAATTTTTTAAATTTAATTACGCCAAATAAGCTACCATCAGCTACACTACAATTTCAATAAGCTACAATACATTTTAACTATAAGCTACTTAAAAAAAGTCATTTTGAGGACCTTATAGACTCTAAAGCTAAGTCACTTCCGTCCAATCCCCGAGAAGGATAGAGAAAAAACACACAAAAAAATCCATAGATTTCTGGGAACTCGGGAGAGAGACAAGGAGAGAGAAAAGGAGGCTTTAATTCGAACGCTCTTGCCTCCTCTCTCGAGCCCTTCACCACAGTGGCATCAAATCCTCTGGCTTGGCCTCCCATTTCGATTCCTACCCCCCCCCCCCCCCCCCCGAGGTAGTGCATTCTTCTCACTTGTTTTATTTTGTTTCCTTGAGGGGGGTTGGGGTTTGGAGGAAAGTTTGGATTTTTATGTGATTTTGAGGTGCGCCTGTGGTTTTTGGTTCGGTTATGTTCAAATGTGGGCGTGAGATCGGGAATGTTGGTGTCTCATATGCGCGGTGGTGGCTGTCGATTAGGGTTTTTGGTCGGTCCCTTTGTGGAATTTCTCGGCATTGGGACTGAAGTGATTTATCCATATCAAAATGTGCTCATTTCTTGGCTAAAATTGCCTCTCTTTTCCCTCATTGGTGTGTGTTCCTATTAGGAAAACTGCAAGCGCTGGTTGATTGATCCATTACATTTTTGGCATCTCTTTGCGGCGCAGCTGTGAATCTTTGTTCTCCTTGTGCTAAGCTCTAATGATTTGTGCGAGTGTGAGACTGTTTTTTTAGACCGAGTGTGGAGTAATTTCTTGCTTAAAAGATTGATCTTGAAGTTATTCTTTCTTTTTGCTGCTGTATTAGGCACTTAAGCTCGAGATACCGCCGGTGTCTGCACAATTCGATGGAATTTGACAGGCTCAGGCTGCTAACATCTGATTTCGAGTTATGATGTGTTGTTCTAATTAGAGTTATGCCTATGTCATTCTGATATGGTAGACTCATAATTTGGTTGCTCCACTGTTTCTGTATTCCCACTGACAAGATCAGGGTTTCTGTCAATCGGCAAATCATTAGAGCTCCTGCATGTTGCCAGCATTTCTTTACACAAGGAGGAAAGATGCTTTATGCGATGAACTGCCCTTACTCTTCTCGTTTGGGTGGTTCATTGCAACCGTAAGTACCTTCTGCTTTGGGTGCAATACAAGGTGTAGTGGTGTCAGACCCTAGATTAGCAACCCTAAACCCTCTGTGTTTCCACCACATTATCTTGGATCAGTAGATAGTAATACACAGATATATTGTTGGATCATACATCGTATGAACCATACCAAACATTTATATTATATGTCAGTTTAAATACCCTATATCGGGTAGAGTTTATATAATAGGCAGATCAGGCCAAATGTTACATTATAAGTAGACAAAAGCAAAAACAGAAGTGCAAAGCAAAAGATGAGCCACACCTAGCCATAGGCAAGCGATTGGGGGTAAAAGATATCAAACTACTTTCTAAGGTTTGGATAATAGATATGCACATAATCACCATTAAAGTCTACCTAGCTAAGGTAAGGACTAGATTACTAGATAACAACCTAATCTCCACCGTCTTCTTCTCTGTTAGGTCCCAAAGCAGCGTAGTAGGCGTAGTGATCTCGATCGGCAGGTTCTGAACAGTGTTCAAGAAGGCGGCCATAGGCCTTGTGTAGGCGCTAGGCGCCCCCCGTTGCTGTGCCTTGCCCCTAAGAAGGGTGGCTAGGCGGGGAGATGCCTAGTCGGTCCAAGGCGGGTCAAAGGCGGGCTTGGCGCGGCGCCCTCCCAGGCGGATGCGACAGCGTAGTCGGGGTCGGCGAGCGACTAGATGGGCAAAAGTGCTAGAACGGCATGGGAGGTGGAGCACAGCCATGTCGCACTGGACGCTACCACCGCCTCCGCCTCGCTGCAATACACCATGCCGCCTCTGCCTCGCCGAAATCCGCCGCGTCGCAACCGAGGTCCGTTCCGCTTCCGCCTCCTCCCCCCTTGTCGTCTTCCATCGTTCGCCTCCCCTCCCCTTCGCACGTCTCCCCTGTCTCCCCTCTGCCGTCTCCTCTTCGCTGGCCTCACAAGCTCACAGCCTCACCTCCCCTCCACGCCATGGATCTACGGGAGAGGTGGGCTAGCTGGCGAGGGAAGGCGAGGGCGACGGCAGAGGCTAGAGGGGAGAAGGTGAGGGGAAGAGAAGGCACGGGGGAGAGAGAGCCAAGGCTTGCGGGGGAGAGGGCCCGACGTGCGTGTGTGCGCCATGCGCGGTGAGAACGGGGGGAGAGAGGAGATAAGGGGATGCGTGTGTGGTGACTGGCGAGAATGGAAGAGAAAGAAGATATAGGCCCTGTTTGGATACGCTTATCTGAGAATCGATTTTAATTTGATCAGGATTTTCTGATAAGTCGCGGTCTGAAGAATCTGCAGTCTGAAGAATCGTCGTGGTGGAAGAAACGGCCCCTTGGGCTCGCGGTACAGGATTTTGGATTCCCAGTGCAAATGCCGATCTTTCCCACCGCGACGGTTGAAAGAATCGAAAAATAATCAAAGCGTTTGGGTGGGATTCTCGCTTAATTCTACCAGAATCGGATTTTAAGCGTATCCAAACAGGGCCATAGGGGGGAGGAAAATGGGCCGGTGGGCCGACTATAGGTATAAATGGGTTGAAGGACTAAATAGGTTAGGAATTAAGGCGCGGGCCAAATGAGAAAATGAACCAGAACAGAAAAAGAAGGAAGAAAATAAAATAGAAATTATTATACCTTATTTTTAATTGCCTAGGCGTTAGGCCCCACCTCGCCGCCTACCTAGCGTCTAGCGTCTTCTTGAACATTGGTTCTGAATTATTTTAGTGAGCGAGAGTGAGCACAAACAACTGTACTCTGTGAGCCAACACACATAATACAATATTATAAATGTAAGATATAAGAAAGGAAGGTAGGCTTGGGTTCTTTTATTTGCGAAATGCCGAAGTTGAAATACCATAAATAGAAATCCTGAGACTTAGTATTTTTAACTAAACCATGTTTTTCTAAAGTGTGAAAGTATGTAATAATAGTAGTTTATGTTCTATCCATGTGTTATAGGTTCCTACCACCATATGCTATTTTAGTTATTAGGGTACCATCACCCATTATAATCACTGGGTTCTATCCACCCAGAGGAAAATTAACTCAGGGTTCTATCCACCCTTTGTACCTTTTCATCCCACCCACATAAATTCTTTTATAAATAGACACTAAATCAAGTAACTTCCCATGCTTGCTTATGACTGTGAGCATGGCTGTTCGAACAGTTTTCACTTTGTAGAGGTCGCACACTTTACCCACAAGAAATAATTAACTTGTTATATTCCACATGTTTTCTTAGACATGTGAATCAAAAAGATTACCATAAGGTCTTTACAATGCATCTTCCCAACGAGGCTACACTCGCTAAGATTTCACCGCAGTGGGGTTCTATCTACCACAAGGCCCCCTCTTGCGCCACACGGTCGCTTCTATTTAGCAACTCGACCCGTGTTCCACTAGATGGCATAACCTGCACTGAGTTTATATAAATTAATTAGTCAAGTCATATCTATTATAGATTTGTGGTTGCATTGTTTTACATTAGAAAGTCGTCACAAGATTCAGTCCATAAAGTTATCTGAGCAGCTCTATCACAAATCACACTCTTGTGCTTCATTTGCACAAGCCCCACTTACCACCCGCCCAGATATAAAGCAATTTAGAGTTTTAGAATTCCAAAATACCATTTTCTAGTTTAACATACCAGTCATGTCTATCCAATAGTTGCCCAAATCCAGTTTTCATGATTGAAATGATGTCAAGGCAAATTAATACCCCATATATCTAAGCAAGGCTAAGCATGACACTTAGATACGAACTTGTCATCTAGTATGCACAAGTCACGGTTTTCTGTTTGAGGTTTAGGTCTGTGGATGTTTAGTGGCATTTCAGAAAAATGAAGTTTAGTTTTCTGTTTGAGATTTATGTCTATGGGTGTTTTGTTTGGACCTGAGCAAATGAAGTTTACTTTTGTGTGTTCCAAATAAAAGTGAGGTAATTTGATTAGGCAATGATTTTTGCGAATAATAAAAAAATGAACTTTTACTTTTGTAACTATCTGTCTTGTTAACTTTTATGCCTAATTTTTCCCATCTCTACCTCTTTCTTTCAGGCAGGATTCTATACCTGTAGGTTTGCCCATGGCATCAGCTGCTTATCTTGATGATACCGATGCTGAAGTTATCGATCCTCCAAAGAATGAGGAGATGTTGGATGTTACTGAACTTGTTGGTGATCATATCCAGCATTCACCAAAACCAAATGTGACAGCTTCTAGCAACGTGCGTGAGCTACTGGAATGCCCTGTGTGTTTGAATGCCATGTATCCTCCAATTCACCAGGTATGCCTTGTTAGTTGTTACTAAACTATTAGTACTTACATTTAGCTGAAGCATCTAGTTGTATTATACTGGCCTTGATCTAGGCTTTTAGCATGCCGTTTATATGTCAATATATGTTACCAGGTAGGGACTTGGAGTAGTAAAAGAATACAAATATTTTGATTTAGATTTAATTTAGTCAGAATTAAGATAGGCTCTGTTTGAATTTTTTATGAAGCCCTTTCACACTAACAGGTGCCCTCCTTCCCTCCTTTTCTAATTACCACCCCAAGCACCAGGCTCACCTGTCAGTCACTCATTGCGAACATTTTGGACTTACACATTGCAATGCTCTTCCTTTTCCTTTTCCACGTTATCTGCAAGTTCTGTAAATTGTTTCTTGCCAAATGACTCCTATCCAAGGAGGATCTGGCATCATGGTCCAGTGTTTTGAACTTACACTGCATATTCTTAAGCCCTGAAAAGCAAGTTTAATTTGTAGACACATCATATAACAATGTTTTTCGCATCTGTGTGTGCAGTGCTCCAATGGTCATACTCTATGTTCTGGATGCAAGCCAAGGGTTCATAATCGCTGCCCAACTTGCAGGCATGAACTGGGTAACATAAGATGCCTAGCTCTGGAGAAGGTGGCTGCATCGCTAGAGCTTCCATGCAAGTACCAGAACTTTGGGTGCTTGGGAATATATCCATACTATTGCAAGCTGAAGCATGAATCACAGTGCCAATACAGGCCCTATACTTGCCCATATGCTGGATCTGAATGCACTGTCGCTGGTGACATTCCATATTTAGTAAGTCACTTGAAAGATGATCATAAGGTTGACATGCACAATGGAAGCACCTTCAATCATCGTTATGTTAAATCAAATCCTCACGAAATTGAGAATGCCACATGGATGCTTACGGTAATTATCACCAATCTCTGTATTTTACGATCCAAACACTTTGCAAAGTTCATGTTACTGTGATTGTACGTGTAAATTTTGATTGACCTGGATACTTAGTACACTGAGTATGCTAGAACTAATTATAGAATCTTTGTCCAGGTTTTCAGCTGCTTTGGCCAATATTTCTGCCTGCACTTCGAGGCGTTCCAGTTGGGCATGGCGCCTGTCTACATTGCCTTCCTCAGGTTTATGGGAGATGACACTGAAGCTAAGAACTATAGCTACAGCCTGGAGGTTGGAGGCAATGGTCGTAAGATGACCTGGCAAGGTGTCCCTCGAAGCATCAGAGATAGCCACAGGAAAGTTCGGGACAGCTACGATGGGCTCATCATCCAGCGGAACATGGCCTTGTTCTTCTCCGGTGGTGACAGGAAGGAGCTCAAACTGCGGGTCACTGGGAGAATTTGGAAGGAGCAGTGAATCTCAACAGCTAAGCACAATTGTCCATTCCAGTGCCCATGAATCATGGACCGAAGATGACGTGAAGCTAATGCGTAAGCGAATAGCTGCGAGAATTTAGGACTAGGTAATCTTGTAGGCTGTCTTAGCTACCATTCTTCTAGTAGTTCAAATTATTTTTATTGGATGGTTGTCCTGTGAACCGAGGTGGTACTGATGTTGAACTGAAGGCAAATCCCTTTTTTGCTTTGAACTTCGCAACAGCTGCCCATGGTGCCGGTGTAGCCTGTAGGCGAATCTTGATGGCGATTCCTGAAATGTAAATGATGCAGCTCCCCTCTGTATGAGACTCGCATCAATATCAGGCTATCAGCCCACCATTGTTTCTGAATTCTGACGTTGAACTGGCAATCCGCAGCTGCTCCTATTACATGTTGATTCTTGAGACAGTACATCTGTCAAGCTATCACTTCCTGTCGAATGTTGTATAGACACTCCCTTTTTTCTTCTCTCTTAGATGTTTGCAGCTACAAAAACACTATGGATTGTGAAAGTGAAGGATGAGGTGCATGCATGTATGTTGACTTCCAGACGCTATTCTGTGATCTGGAAACAATAAGATTTCTAAGCTTGAATATTCGAATTCGAGACTGCTCGAGCCATTTCCCCCAAATTCGAGACAGGAAAAGAACCACGAAGAATTGTCAGCATGTGCAAAACAGCACACGTGAATTCGTGAACAAAGAGGAGCCTTTTTGGCATGGAAGCATGCAAGTTCGGATACCAGCAGAATCCCTGAGCTTTGGCATTTTTGTCCTGGAAAAACGAAGGCAAGATTTCCCCGTGGCCCGTACTACGATGAGAAGGAAGACGCAGGCAGGCAAGCACGTCTGCTGCACGAGGCGAGGGAGGGAACAGGGATGCAGCGGGAGTGCTTCTGCTGTCCGAAGGCTCTTGCAATTGCAAGATAGCGGGGACGAATCCTGCCGCCGATGCCATCCCGCGCTCGTATATTCGTTTACCGGCGACCGCCGCATAGGCGCGCGCGGCTGCCACACCACACGTCCGCGCTGCCTCGAGATGTCTCGGCCGCGCGTGCGCTGTGCCGCCACTACATGGCCATGACCGAGCCGGCCGCCTCGAGTTGGGCGGCAGCTCGTTCGTGAGAGGCTGGGAGCACGGTGGCGGCGCGCCTAAAGCGTTGTCGGCTAGGGCGAGGTGCATCTCTGGGTGGTGGGTGGCACCGGCGTTTTCGGCGAAGGAAAACGCTCGGCCGCGGCTGTCACCAGCGGCGAATACTCGCGCTATGCATGTTCTCTATGGTACAGCGAAATTGCCCTCTCGCTCGTCAGCTGCTGCTACCTGTACCGCCTGACTTGCATGAGATAGCAGTGGGCGTCAGATCTACACCGGCATGAAATTGCTTGTGCATGGATGATTCAAGTATGATCCCGCTGGGATACAAAAATGTGAGCATAAGGTGATTGTATGCTGTGATTTTGGATGGAATCAGATGAGTGGGAAAAGTGCTTGAAATTAGCTTCTAGTCAGACATAAGATGATGCCTGATTGCATTGCACCACCCAACCAAATACACGCAACTCAAGTATGGTTAATGACAGTGAAAGGGGAAGGTAACAGCCATGCATACCAGTGTGCCTTCGTTAATAAACAAGAGTCAACTCACACAATCCAAACGAAATCAAAATGTAACACCAAGGCGTTGTGGAATGTTAGAGATCAATACAATGGTCAAATTATCAATGGAATGGTCTGTTCTTTTTAGTTTTTAAAAGCTGTTTTTCGATTTTTCTACAGTAATTAACTTTTAAACAGAGTGTATCTTAAGACGATGTCTACAAATTAATTGTAATACATACTTTAATGACTTCATTTATATTGGCCAAAACCGCATGCGAATTTCTATTACTTCGTACTCTTTCTTACGAATAACTCAAAAGCTATAAGCCATAGCTAAAAACTATAAGCCAAAGCTAAAAAAATAGGCCCAAAAACCCTTAAGAATGTCGACAAAACAGACAAGAATTCACATTATTCGACCGTGCATGAGATTTCCTGATGTTGACAGTGCTCTAGATAGCTGTTTCTCTCTTGTTTTCTTTATATGTGACAGCTATTTTGACTAAAGAAATCCAACCTAGAGCAGCCTTGATAATATTAACAAAATAAAATTATTTGAAGAAGTAACGCCCCTATTGAAAAGAAAAGGATAAAAAGGAAACTCAATGGGATGAGACTGACAAAAAATCATATTATTTTTTTATGTGTTTATTTTGAGCTCCAAGCCTTCTTCGATCCACTGTGTAGAAATACACCAAAACATGCCCGCGACTGACTCTTAAATTCCATCATATAAGTATTCTGCCTGACCAGGTCCATAGGCATTAGGCTACAAAATTTCATTTGGCAAGTAACCACCAAATATATTGACTGCACCTCTCTACTATTGAAGCACATAATGTCCTCACCCTCGAATCCTTGATCCTTGTATTTGCAAACTAGAATATAATGGCGCATTCGAATATATTTCCAGGGGATAATAGCAGTAAACATTTGCTCCATTCATTCAGTGGATATCCTTTCTCAATTTCAGTGGACAAACTAACTAGGATCCAGGGATCATAAACATTTACAGTATTGAACTTACTCCTGATTTTATCCAGAGTATTTACCATGTCATGCATTCTTTTCCGTGTTTATTCTGAGGAAAGGAAACGTCAAGTTAATAAATCACCTTCTTTAGAACCAGTGAATGCCAATACACAGGGAGGTCAGAATTCCATAGCTGTACTAAATCTTACAAGATGCAATGAACTTGTAGTTGCATCAATCAAAAGTTAATTCTGAATGAAAACTTTATGTGGGGACTACCGGCCACAAAGCTATATTCAAGATTAGCCCTTCCATAAAGAGAACAAAAGGTGGTTCAGTTAGAGAACTAAAGAACAACATGATTACAGTTAAGGAGCTTTAAGTTAGTACAGTTGGATCATTGCCAGATCATATTGCATTGAGCTGCAGAAATGTATAGCCATCTACCCAGGAAGAAAATTAATCAAAGCATGCATAAGATGAATTCAAGCAAGGAAGAGTAGAGGGCAACTAAGAACTAGACAAGAATTGAACACCCCAAGCTCAAGTATTTACATTAATTAACTAGTATCAGTGCCAATCTTCCATACATTACATACATACAAGCACCAGTTCTTATTCTTCAATCGCCCTCACCACATGGCGATTTTGCAGCAAGGAGCCAAGAACAATTCGTTCTCCTCCATGAGCGGCAAATCCGATACCCAAATGATCGGATGCACACAAATTCCACACCAAGAAACCGAAAGGCGCCTCCTTTCTTGACTCTACTACCTCTAATCCATTAATTAGCAGAGCGAATCGAATGGGAAAGGTCGCATCTTTGGCGATCAAGAACAGCAATTACGGCAGCGTACCAATCCGTTCTCGTTGCAATCGCCGCAGCGGTGGACGCGGTCTTCCTCCTCAACGAAAACCTTGCGGCTGCCGCCGCAAGCCGGGCAGGGGACGAAGCGGACGCCGCCGCAGGCGTCGCAGACGAAGGCTGGGTCCTGGCCGGCGGCGCCATCGAGGAGCCGCCGGAGCTGGCCGGTCTCGTGCAACTGCCGGACCTCGTCGGCGCCGCCGACGAGGCGGCCGCCGATGAAGAGATGCGGGAGCGAGAAGGCGCGGCCGCGCGCGGCGAGCAGCGACTGCAGTTCGCGGCGGAGCGCGGCGTCCATGGACACGTCGCGCTCGTCGACGGCCACGCGAAAGCCCCGCAGGATGGCGCGCACCGCGCAGCAGTCCGCGAACGTGCGCCGCACGCCCCGCAGCGACGTTGTGTAGAGCACCACCGCCTGCGGCCTCGCGCGGGGCTCGTCGGTGAGCTGGTGCCGCCGCCACTTGGCCGCCGGCGGCAGCAGCCGGTGCCCCTGGTGGTGGTGGTACGTCAGCGACCGCGCGAAGTGGAACGGCTTCTTGGCGCAGCTCCCGCTCCCTCCACCGTCGCCACCAGCTGCGGCAGACAAGCTGCAGTCTTCCTCCATCTCACCTCGCCGGCGTACAGCCGCAGACGCCGCCGTAGCAGGTGAGGTCAGGTTCTTGGCTATGGCGGTTACCTAGAGGAGAGGAAAGGGAAAAGAAAGTGAATTGGGAATGCGAGGAATGGAATTAGCCGGGAAGGTGGGGTTCCGTGGCGTATATATATTTTCTTGTGATGGTGGAAGTTCGGACGGTATTTCTTGTTGCTTTTGTTTGCTTTCTTTTTTTTTTCTCTACTTCTTTGGTGTTGAGTTAATGGTAGGCAATGCTAAATTGCCAATTGTACTAGCACTACTAGTACTATATTTTTGTGAATAATATTGATTAATTAGTTCACTAACAAATCAAGAAATGGAGGCTGTTTTGAGTTGGAACCAGAAAGGTGCAATGGTAGTAACCATTTTCTGTTGCTTTTCTTAATTTGTAAGCATTTGTTTCTTTGGTCAGTTTTGTTAGTTGCTAGTTTGTGAATGGAGCAGTTGGTTAGTGGGTATGAGTGTTGGATCTGTTCTTTTAAGCCCCGTTCGGTTGGGCTGAAAAGCTATGGCTTATGGCTGAAATAACACTGTAGCGGCTGAAATTTTACTGTAACTGAAGATGGCTTATTTGGTGTAATTAAATTTAAAAAATTAAAAATATAAAAATATGTTAGCTCATCATGGATAATACAAATGAATACGGAAAAAAGAACCGGCAAAAAGCTTAAAAAAGTCAAAAGTTCAGAAAAAGACGAAATTTATAAATAGTGAAAAATAAGCCAGAAACTGAAACCGAAACGAGCGGGGCTTAATCTGCGGTTTATATCTATGGCTGTTCTTGAGCCTGTGGGCATGGCTTTGTTTGAACAACTGGAAGGAAGGTTCTTGAATATGTTGTGCTCAGCCTCAACGAGAGGCTGTCACTTTATCTTATCTCTTCTCTTTCCCTATATTTCCTGTGAACCATATTCTATTGCAGTGCAAATAGGAAGAAGTCAAGAAGTAGAACATGGTTATTAGTTCGTTTTCAATCAGGAACTTCTAATTGGAGAGATCATCTAACTGAAAGGTTTTGACAGTGTAAAAAAATACAGAGAGACATGTTCTGACAAGAAAAACTAATGGTACTCCTATGTCTGACATACTCAACGGTGTCGCCTCCATTTGGATGCTTTCTTTCTGCATGGCTGGGGCAGGGCAGATGATTGTTCAACTCACAATAAATTTGCATGAGTACCAATGTCTGCAGCTTGAGAAACACAGGATCCCACACAGTAGAAAATGCTGTTTAGGCTGTAGGAAGCATGGAGGGCCATCTAAACTCAATGCAAACCCTGCAAACCCATGAGCATGGTCCAGGATCATGGACCCAAGCATCCAACTCCCATGACTTATTTTTTGGGCCCCCGCCGGTAGTCTGGCATCCTAGCTGTTCTTTATCAATGCTACATAGATCGATTGATGCGTTGCTGGTTATATCGGTTTTATGGTGAATAGTTGGCAGCTAGAGCTAATGCCACTGTTGTCTGACAAACTCAAATGAAGAGAAATTTAAGGATTTAGGTTTGGTTAAGCTAAGCTACTGCGGTAATTTGGAGTTCTATGCTAACTTAATTCGATACTTCAAGGATCTTGATGCCATTGCGACCAAATGCAAGGAATATCTGAGGCCAAAAAGAACCAAGAGAAATATCTGAAACCTGAATGGGGAAGGCGTCCTTCCGACAAGAGCTTAGCTGAAAGAGCTGCCTACACGCACGCACGACGACGACTACAAAAACTCAAGCTCCATATTTTACGACAGTTTCGTTTGTTGCAGTTGATTTGGTCGTTCCACGCGGTTGCGTTCGTCAGACTTTTCCAAACGCTGAGGCATTTACCAGATTAAGCCTGAGGATACAGACTAAACAAATTCTGCAAATTTTAGACCATAGCAGCTAAGACAACACCAATCCTGTTGTTTTCGCTGCTGCACGTAAATCATACCTGGAAACCAATCAGATAGAGCTTAAAAACACTGAGGTCGCATTTAGTTCACTAATTTCCAATTGTTCTGTTTCTGACGACCATAGTATGCATACAGAGGCAGGGACGGAATTAAAACGAAAATAATTAGGATTCACTATTTTATCATACATATAGCAATATATATAATTTCTAAGTAATATTATGCTAAATAATAACGTGTCCGGCAATTTTTAGTATTAATATTTTAATATAACCGATCGCAATATATGATAATAAAAAATAGTGATCGAAATGCTTACCAATATAAAGAAGCCTGATAATAATATTAGTTAGTTGCAGTAAACTGAAGGAACTAAGGGCGAAATCATAGACAAAAGTTGATTGGTGTTGATAAAAATACATTATCCGACCTCAATAGCTTGTTAAAAGAGAACGAATTTACATAAAATTTTCAAGTAAAAAAAAATAAAAGAATGATTAAATGTAAGTTAATGCATTACTTTTTACTATTTACGTTCTTTCATGTTCATATAGCGACGAATCATAATATTATTGGTAATTTTCGTCAATTCTTATTCTTCCACATAGCAAATAAGTATATCATTCATGAAATCATTACTAATTAATTGAAAAGGTTAATTAGTAATTGTACATTTAATAGTTCAAAAACAATATAATAGAAAAATACGTCCACGGCTTACTTGATATTGGGATTAAATATTATAATTTTGCCTCCGATTTACAACAAACTAGGTTAATATTCTAAAAATTAAAATTAAAACCCTAAATCTTAACCCTATAATTCAATAAAAATCAATCAACAATCATCCATCGAATTCCATAGTGAAAGTACGAAGGGCGAGAACATGATATTTTGCAGGCAGAAGAAAAGCATGGCTGATGAAAAGAGTAAGCCACAGGTTTGGCACAAATTGGAGTATGCCTTGTAAGTAACGCCACGGGGACCGAAAGACACAGGTTATGGATCATACGTTAGTTTCACTCAACACTTGAGAGCGAGTGGTAGCTAATGGAATTTAGTTATTCAGCTAAGAAACTTCTATGTTGTTTTTTTGTCCCAATAATCTTCAAGCTTAAGTTAGCACTCAGGCAGTCTCCTCTGTGATTCGTCTTCAGGACTACTAGCTGCATATAAGCGCGGCGCACGCCGCGCTAGCTACCGTGTGGGCCAAAATAAAAAAGATGATAATTCGCAGGGAGTTTCATAAAAAAAAGCAAGGACAAATACGTAATTTCGGGGAAATCAAAGGGTTTTTTTGCAAAAAATCGAGAACTTGTAAGGACTTGTACGTAAGTAAATAAGGATCTATACGTAATTTCGGAAACCCGCCGGGCACAACCCAAAATTTTTTTGCAAAGAAAAAACTTACAGGGACCTTTTCGCGAGGAAAAAGGGCCTATACGTAATTTTTGCAAAACCGGAGGAAAGTGCCTCGGCCGGCCGTACGCGAATTGCGCCGACACGCGCCGGCCGGCCGAGCGAGCGGGGCGACGTGGATAGCGCGCCTGGGCCGGAACCCCCCCGCTAATAATGCCGGGGATTATTCTTCTCATATTGTACAGGCACAGGAATGCCACTTGAACCATATAAAAGTACAAGTGATGTGAGATTGGGATAACGTGCAATCATGCTACCGATAAAGGTGGTGATCGGTTCGGCTGAAAGCCTCGTGGCTTATGGCTGAAAACACTGTAGCTGGCTGAAAAAAGCACTGTAGCTGATAGAGGCTTATTTAGCATAATTAAATTTAAAAAAAATTAAAATAAAAAAATATGTTAGCACATTACGTATAATACAAACAAATACGGGAAAAAAAAGAACCGGCAAAAAAGCTCAACAAAAAGCCAAAAGTTCAGAAAAAGACGAAACTTATGAATAGTGAAAAATAAGCCAGAAGCCGAAGCCGAGTTGATCAGGGCCAAAAAATTCACCACGTCCACACAGTCATGTACGCCTGCACAGCTAACCTATTTTGAAAGACAATATTTAGGACCAATAGCAACAAAGCAAGTGAATGATGTCTTGGAAATTTTTTCTAAGTATTCATAAATTCTACACTTCAGTAGCTATAGAACTATAAAAATTAGAATTAAAAGGTAAGAACAAAGCAACAATACCAAAAACAAAGAGAGAAAGTTTTCAACACCTCATCGGTTAGACCACACCTTCTATGGAAGTTAGACCGATGGGCATTTTGTCCAGCAAGTAACCAGTGGTCTGGCTGGTGCACAGTCTAGCCGGCTTGACTACACCGGCCCGACCGGTGGCTGGTATGATCAAGCTTAGAAATGGTCTGACCGCTCTCTTGTTTACAGAACAGAAAATCAGCCCGAGTAAAGCTCAAAAATGATACAACTCCTAAAATCCTTAACCAACACATTGCTTGGGGTCCGGGAAATCTATTCCATCCAAAGATCGCACGAATCCTTGTCAAAATTCCAACCTTTTCTAAAGAAAAGCAAGATTGCACCAAAACCGAGTAAACTCCAAAATGTTTAAATATTACTTGCCCGTGAGTAGAATATAGTCAAGATACCTATAGATAAGTTCTCACATATCACATCAAGATATTTCTCCCAAAATTTTGAAGCCAAAATCTAGGAGCAAGAAACCTCAAGATTAGGCCAAATTTAAGCAAAACTAGACACATTTGAAATCCTACAAAACTTGATACATACATAGATGGGATTTGATTTTTATGAGTTATCTCTAACTTATACATCCTTAACACACAACAAGATCAAGATGGGGAGAGAAAATATCAAAACTAATAAAAACAAAAGTAAATCAACCAAAACAAGAAAGCACCATGAGTTATGAATAAAGTTGATTTATTACTACTTGAAGATGAAAATTTTATAACCACTCCACGTAAAAGATAAGAGAGCATACTATAGCACTCATTCTTCTTTAACCTTAACCTTAAAATACAAGGTTGGAATGACTGGATGGATGGTTTGCAAGTTTCCATCCCAACCCGTTAAATAGATGAGACAAACAACCCACATCTAACCTAATGGATGTTATCCACTAGCACATTTGGGGAAACCCGTTAATCCCATATAATACTGGCTTTACTTACACGCTTAACTTATGCATGCTTTTTGTCGAACTTATGCATGCTTTTTGTCGATGTTTTAATATCAATATTATATATGCTTTGTTTAGATTCGGGGAAACTCTAAGAAGACTTGGCGTATGTGGCTACGAAGTAGAGACATAGGAAACTTTATCCTGGTTCGAGCCTTCTCCTAAGAGAATAACAACCCTACGTCCAGTATAATTACTGATTGCTAAAAAGTGGATTATAACAGAGAATTATACGAATGGCTAGTGCTATCTTGCATGAATGATTCACCCAATTGTCCCTTCTCTCCCTCTGACGTTATCCTTTAAATACCCGGTGAAGCAACGACAGTTGTCTCACATTCGAAGACGCCTTGACGCCTCGGATGATAACCGCCTGATGAAGGTTGCTGTTAGAGAGACACAAGAGACCATCGCCGTGTAGCGGTTGTTGTCAGAGAGAGATCGTGTGCAGTTAGTGGACTAACGCACGTTCTAACCGCCTTGTCAGACAAACCGACAGTGC